>JARGGL010000013.1:4397500-5008788 GCA_029955375.1 Rubus parviflorus | reverse complement strand
GTTATATCATACTAGCCTTCCTGCACGCGTTATGCGCTTGCGAAAGGGCCGGGCTCGCGCAAGCGTTTAATGTTCCCTTATTCTACATCATTACATTCAATATGCCGATCTTGCATTTTTTCGTATGTGTATTTTGATCGTGGGTTTAAAATATAAGAAGGAATGCAAAAAGTAAAGCATATGATTGTAATTTTATTTGGAAATTAAATGCCATGTGAAACTTGTGTTTATCTTTAGGCAAGTTAGGCAATTTAGCAGAGCCACAAAAAGAGTCAAAGAATATATATGCTTGTTTTTTAATATAATGAAATAAGATTGAAGTACCCAAAGAATAATCGCAATTTATGTGCTCCACATTCATTATCTGCATGTTACCTGTAAATTTTTCTTATTTTTTTGTTAATCGTAGTGCATGCTAAAGACAGCTTTCGCGTTTCGAGAAGTCCATTTTACTTAAATTTTTCTTAATTTTTGTTAATCATATTGTTCATCCTATACTTGTACTATTTTATTTCTTAAAAAAAATTTATATTACTAAGCACATCAAATTTTTTTTTTTAAATTGAAATTGTTAATAATGATACCACTCCTAATTTTCACTGAATTTTTTTTTTCGCTTATTTTTAATTTCGTCAATTGTGAATCAATGTGAGCATAGACTGAAAAATAAGAGATAAAAATTGTAAAATTGTAACTACAACAAATTGATGAAGAAGCTATAGCCAAGATAGTACGTGAAACTGTTGAACCTATAATATGATGAAACTTGACGAACGTCAAAATATAGGGTAGTAAAGTTTAAGATCGGGGTTTGTCGTACCACATGGATTGGAAGGCCCAAAATCCACTTGGTAAAATTGTAACCTAAAATTCTAGCACTAAATAACAATCTTTTGTTGAAGGAAACCTAATTTGTGTGTGCCTAGTCAATCTAGGAGCAATCAATTCTAGATTATAATAAGGAAACAGAATCCTTCTAGAATATGGTGTAGAGTTAGAATAGGATTCCTGATTCAATCATATTGTATCTTGTACTCCTCTATAAATAGAAGTTCCTATTCTTCAATGAAATATATCAATACCAGAGCTATTCTCTTCTTCTTTACTTTCGTTATTTTACAACACGTTATCAGCATGAGCCCTAACCCTGAATTAATAGCCAAAAACCTTGAGCATAGCAACCTGCTATGCGCCAAAACCCTAGAACCCTATTCCCTAGGTTCAACCCGTGTGCACGCCGACCGTGGCCAAAAAAGTGCCGGCCTCCAAGCCGTGAACCACCACCGGCTCCGCACCTTGATCCCCTCATGCGCACCTGTGTGCCATCTTCTGCATACCATCTTCAAGTTCAAAACCAAGAAGAACCCAAGAAAAGAATTCCAAGTAAGTTTGAAGATAATAAAAGTTGCTGCTTTCTGCACTTTCAATTACTTCTTTTCTTCAGGGACTTGCAATCTCTTTTCTTCTTCCTCTCACTTTTCTGTAATGTGGGATTCTTGAAACTTGAGCCGAACTGTGGGGGTTCGAGGTAAAACTCCGGACGAGGACTCCGTAGAGAGAAAAGAGTTGAAACGACCATACTATATCAAAGTTTCACTTAAATCCAAATACGTGGAAAACGTTTCTTAGGAGCATAGCTCAGAAACCTTATTTGTTTCCGTGAAAGTATTAAGACTCCGAAACTAACCCTAAATCTCTTGTTGTTTTCAGGAGAAAGATGAGTAACCTGATCAAACTGGATTTCATACCTCTGGATGCAACTGGCATTGGATATCACAAGTGGGTTCATGATGTCTGCAACCGCTTAAAGGCTCGAGGGATCATATCTGTGATCTGGGAGCCCCCTGCCGCTGCTTACAAATGCAAATGTGAGTGGTGAAGTGTATAGATTAAAGATCGGGGGTTGTCATATCCATGGAAATCGATGGCCCTTAGACACCTTAGTAGTATATGCAACTAGGTTAAATTAGCAATGCAATGGAGGGATAACGAAATGGAAGGAATGAGTGAGAGTGATATCCACAATGTGAGTGTATAGAGGTGTTTCGGTTTTCAAAAGATAGTGAAATATAAATGACAAGCAATAAGGTAAATGCAAGTAAGATAAAAGTGTGCAAGTTTGATAAAACGTTGGGGTTTTCGAGTTAACCCAAATCCAATGCAACAAACAACACTTTAACAATGAATGCATACCCATGCGAGTATGAATCAAGTTTTGTATTCTAGCCATGTTATGGGTCTAGAACCGTGTCTCAAGTGGTATTCTAGTGCCATGTTATGGGTCACTAAGAACTCTCTAGGTGTCATAGGGAATTTCTCTAAGTTACTTAATACCAAATCGCCTAAAGTGCTTAAGACGCGTAAAGCATCGAAACTAGGAACTCAAACAAGTAGAACTCATCATAGATGCTTCCAATTACCTTGATTGTGCAAGGTTACCAAGCTTACACAATCTAGTCAAAGTAGATTGATTAACATGCCAAACAAGTGGTAAATTATAAGAACAAGCAACCAACACATATTGAATTAGGTAAGCATACATATTCATTCAACACAAAGGCATTTATTCATCAAAAAAGTGTCATATAGTCACATTGGACTAGGGCACACAACCCTAGTCCCCAACAAGGTTACTACTCAAAATCCATCAAGATATACATCATCATAATAGTATAATACACATGAAAGCTCTAAATACAAGTAGAAGAGAGAGAAAGGTTGCGAAATGCTCAATAGATGGTGTGTCCTTCTTCTCCTTGGCTCTTGATGATATCCTTAATGATTGGTGAGGATCCCCAGCAGCCAATATGGATGATGTAGTCATAGTTGTGGTGAACAACTTTGTAGAAGGATGGAAGTGGAAATAGAGTGAGGAAGGTGATGAAAAGTGGTGAAGAGAGTGAAATCGACCTCTGTTCGACCGGTTGGACAGTGCTAGTTGACCAATCGACCGGCAGGCAGAGGCAAGAACAAAGGAAAAATGGAAAAGGAAGAAAGGGAAGGTGGAGAGTGATGTGTTAAGGTGTCTAGCTAAAAGATTACCTAAAGTCATGGTTTCTTTGGCAAACCTCCGAAATTCTCTTGTGCTTCACTTCCGAGACTTCATATTTGACATGTTGGCGTTCTAAAGTCATGGTTGACCACGAGTTGACGGTTTGTCCTCGGTTTGATTTTTCGTCGTTTTGTCGAAAATCCACTCAAAGGTTCAAAATGCGTCCTTTCACTTCCGATATCAATCCGTTGCTCATGTTCCTTACAATATTGCAAAATATAGATTAGAGACACTAAACGTGACAGGACCCGCCCCAAATTCCACCTTGGAATCCAAGGTGGCCCAAAAACCTTAAAATGACTACCCAAAAACCTGCAAACAAAAATCAACACTTCTAAAATGACTCAACAAACCTACCAAACTTCTGACCCTACTTGCTCGCAACAGCAAATCACAAGCTTCCATAATAACACCATAAACAATGGGTTTCTAACCCAAAAGTCCAATACTTCTGAAAACGATTTACAATAAGAGTTTGGTAAATCAGAGCATACTAATGACCCAACAAGATTTTCTGCAAATACAAAGATAAATGAATAGTAAACTAAGAAGAATGGAAGCGATGGTAAATTAATGCCTTGTCCGTAGAGTAGCCCGACCTTAACTAATATGCAACCTGGGCAATTTAAAACCGAAGGGCCCAGGAAAAAACATTTAATAAAACGTTAGAATGAGTGGACAAACAAATGATATTATTGAAAAAAATAATATTTACGTTTTCCCAAATTTTCTTATTAAACAGTATGCATGCAAATATTTAAATCAAGGAGCTCGAAATCATGAACTTCCAATTAATAAAGGTGTTGGGGAAATGGTGGGGAGGAGAGAAAATCACATCATACAAACAATCAACCTCTCCCAATCTCCCGAACGTATTCGCTCGCCATATAGGCAGATCGAATACTGGGCACCGGTGAGCTTATCACAAAAGACAAGACATCACCTCGTCCCCTCGCCATGAATGTGGAAAAATCAGGCATGCATGCAACGTCGGGTATAAGTATGGTGATAAATCAAATAACGAAAATCATCAGAAAACTCTCCAAAATCAGCTCATAAAACATTGAGGCTTAATATGAAACTCATCATGAAGGAAAATAGCTAGGAAGGGAAAAATCATTTCCACAAATATCCAATTAAAATTTATTAAGCCTCAAATAATAAATTTCTCCAAAAATACTCTCATAGAGTAGCAAGTCTCAAAAGCTAGCAAACAATATTATTTCGAGCCTCAAGAAAATTCCGGGAAAGAAAGTAACTCCGCATAATTAAATTTCATAAATTCAAATATCACATGCGGAAAGATTAAACTCATGCTCGAGATATACAAGTATAAATCATGGATCTCAAATAATTTGTATCAAGATGTGAAAATAATTTCTCGCTGAAGGGAACAGAATCATCACAAGTCATAATTCTCGTAAAGGATCAATAATCCAAGTCTCGAGCCAATGTTTAGAAATAGTAAAACTGACATAAACAAGAAATATGATAACATTGGGAATCGAAATATGAGTATAAAATCCATGCTCGAGACTTATTATTCGAAATTCGTATATGATAAACAATATGACAAAATAATTATTTTAAAATTTCAAGATTTTGCATGCACAATTATTTTTAAAACAAAAGTCCACTCATAGATTTTCGGCTAAGCCTCATGCCTAGCACAAACCTCCTCGGTCGGTGGCTCTACTCGTCCTCCTGAACAAAACGAGTTACGCTACAGATTAATTCGACGAATGAGTGATTAATTAGAAAAATTAACGAATTAACCCGATTAGAGTTTCCATCGGGAATTCTCGTTTCCCTAAATCCAACAATGAATTCTGAAACCCGAACTCCTCAAATAAATTATTCTTCGACACAGTTAATTATCCAAAACATTCGGCGACGTTTCCAACGGTCGGATTATCGCGGTTCGATAAATCGAATGAACATAAACTAATTTATTCGTACTCACAAATCGTAATTATACTCTAATTAACTAATTGAACTAATTCCAAAGATCCAACCGCACAATAATCTCAAAATTAATATCTTAACATCCTAATCAAATTTGGTGGCCATCCAACGGTCACGCATTTATATAAATCATAACTCGTACGAAAAACAAACAGAAAATAATCGGATTAAATCCCAAACATCGATAACTTCCTACAAACCATATATCGTTATACTAGTAACGAAAAACACAAGCTAATGGACCAAAATGTGCCACCAACAGAGGCCGAACACTCTGCCACCCGCCGCCACAAGTGGCTGCGTGTGGGCCCCACGCGCCGCCACTCAACTACCTTTGATGGTCACCAATTTCCACCACAACATTCACAACAGCATAAGGATCAACTTTCATACCTGCCATGAAGTCCGAATCAGAATGGTTTGGCCGAAATTTCACTCGAAAGTTCTAGGTGGCCGGAACTTTGACCGCACGATTCTCCTCCGTTCGGCAACCAATGGGTGGTTTTCTGCTCGTGATTTCTCCTCCTCAACTAGATTCGTGGCAAGTAATGGTATAAGGTTGAAGAGGAAGAGGAGATAAAGAATTTAGGACTGGTTTTAGGCCGTGAGGTGGCCGGACCGGTGAGAAAACGGCTGGCAAAGTGGCGGCTTCGGGAAAGAGATCGGGGAGAGAGAGAGCACGGGAGAGAGAGAGAGAGAAAAGGGGGGGGAAAATCTGAAAGGGAAACTTTCCCAAAGGGTAACCCCTTCCGTGACCCATAACACGTTCTACAATTCTCGAGAAGAAAGTTTTCTTAAATTTTTAAATGAAACAAAAGTCAACTTAACGACCTTTTAAAAGCACTTCCAAAATTTAAACTTCTTCGAATTAACATAAATTCCAAATAAATTTATTTAATAACTTACTTTAGATACGGGTCGTTACAAAACAGCTATTGGATTAGCATTACTAAAGTGATTAGAGGCCCAATTTGTATGTACATCACATACAAATCAGCCGCCGCACCTGCTTAGGGAGCAGCAGCTGCCGCCGCCGTAACGCTTGATCAAGCTGCCGCCAATGCCTTAGAGGCTAAGAATGCCAAGGCAATCATTATCATGATCCGTCATATGGACGAATCTCTTCAATCCGAGTACCTCAATGAGGAGGACCCCAGAAGATTATGGGTAGCACTCGAAGAACGGTTTGGCAATATCAGAGAATCCTTGCTTCCAGACTTGGAGGTGAAGTGGCAACAATTGCGCTTATGTGGTTATGCCTCAGTCCTTGAGTATAACTCGGAAGCACTTTGCATAAAATCCCTGATGGAGTTCTGTGAGAAGAACATCATCGATGCCATGCTGATTGAGAAGCCCTTCTCAACCTTCCCCGTCTCTGACTTGGTAGTTGCTAAGAACTATCGTATAGAAGTCAAGAATGGACGGATCACAAGGTTTCATGGATTGATCTCTGCTTTATCAGTTGCTGAAAAGCATGAAAAGATCCTTGTGAAGAATTATAATGCGAGGCCCATGGGAACTAGACCTGTTCCGGAGACCCATTATAATGACGCCCCAAAGAAAGGACGCCGCGAGCGAAACTTTAAACCTAGGGACAAATCCGGACGTTTTTGTCCATATGATCGCTTTGCTCAGAAAGGTAGCAGCCGTAGTAGGCAAGGGGGTGGCCGTGGAGGCCACTGGAGGCGAAGAGGCGCCGCCGGCCCTATGATAGGGACAGGCGCCTATGCCGTGCCACTAAAGGGGAATGCCTCATGTGTGAATAGTGCCCCTCAATCAAAAGGCTCTGAACAAAAATTCATATGTTTCAGGTGTGCAAAATCCGGTCATTGGGCAAAGATATGTATAGTATCCCAGAATGTCGGTAACGGATACAAGCTGTATCGCGAAGCCACGGAAGCTAACAACATAGAACAAGAGGATGATGATTGTTACGTCAAAATGAGGGTAGAGGGCTTTGAAGCTGAACCGAGTGAAGAGACTCCCGATTTCGCTTAAGTCTTTTGTTTTCCATTGTATTGTAACAAGGCAAGTTTGCCTAGACATTTTAGTAGTTGCACTTTGGTATTATTTCTCTTCAAGTAGGCTCATCCAAAAGAAGTTTAAAATAGACCATTATTTTGCACTAGCTAGTTTATGGATTTAGTTTTGATTTGAGATCAAGATGGAACTTTGAATGTAAAGCATTGGCTAATATCTTTAATAAAATTTGAGTTGCTTTCATAAGACTCGATTTTATTTATGAGCTTTTTAAAACTGGAGAACTTGAATGTCTCACAGATAGTGGAACTACGCATACCATATTGCGTCATAGGCAATTGTTTTTAGATATGGTGCCTACATATTCCACTGTGACTACGATGGCAGTACCATCGAAACTTGTGCAGGGAAAAGGATCTGCCCAATTTCTCTTGCCCAATGGCACTTTAATTAATGTCACTAATGCTCTCTACGCTCTAAGAGGAAATAGAACTCTTTTGAGCTTGAAAGATATAAGAGCCAATGGATTCCATGCAGAGGTGCATGATGAGAATGAAAAAGAATTCATTTGCATTACCTCTAATGATTCCTGAAGAAAACGCATCCTAGAGAAATTTATGTGTCTCTCTAGTGGGTTATATGCTACCACTATTAGAGCTATTAAATCCAACAATGTCATTCGGCATAACCTCTTGGATTCTGACACATATTGATTTTGGCACGATAGATTAGGATATCCTGGTCATGACATGATGATCCATGTATTGAAAACCTCACAAGGACTCCATTCTATCTAGCTAATCGAAGTAAGAATCAAAATCTGATTCAAGGAGGAAGGACTGGCGCTGCCACCGTCCGCCGCCGGCCGGCCGCCGTCCTCGGCTGCCGACTTTTCTTCCCCATATTATGTGAGAAAATCCTCATGGTCCAACCCTGATTCAAGTTTTAATCAAGATGCCTCCTATGCTTCTAAAGCCTCAAAGTCCAAACCTGCATTCTGCAAATCCTATTCCTTAGGGAAATTAGGACCAAGACCATCCTATGCAAACGATTCTAAAGTACTTCTGCCACTCTTACAGAGAATCCAAGGGGATATATGTGGACCTATTCAACCACCAAGCGGGCCATTTAAGTATTTTATGGTGTTGGTTGATGCGTCAACACACTGGTCACATGGCACGCTATTGTCCACGCGTAATGTTGCTTATGCTAAACTCCTAGCACAAATAATTCTCCTGCTAGCTCACTACCTGGACCATCCCATTAAATCTATAAGGCTTGATAATGCATGAGAGTTTACATCGAAGACTTTCAATGACTACTGCATGTCTATTGGGATAGATGTTCTAGTCCCACATGTGCATACCCAGAATGGTCTCGCAGAAGTGACTTAAACGCGAAACACGCATATAAAACGCAAGCATACGTTGTCGTCAAGATATGGAAAGTAGATTTAAGACAGAGGGGTTTTGTCGTACCACGGGGAAATGGTGAACTAAGATCCCACTAGTAACGAGGTAACTAGCCAAACTAACACTATGGGGGGACTAGAAATGGATGTCTATGCAATGGCTAAGTGACATATGTGCAAAGTGGATGTGTAGTGATCAACATTTGGATTGTTTTGAATGACAAACAAGCAAGCAATACAAGTAAACTAAGCTAAGCAAGTAAGTAATGTAAGTGAAGAAAGACTCAAATGATGAAGTGATTGGGACCTTCAGGTCACTCTATGAAAGACTCAAATGATGAAGTGATTGGGACCTTCAGGTCACTCTATGTAATACCTCGGACTCCAAAATACAATTTTACTAAATGGTTTTAAAATTTTAGTTGGATGATGTTATCCTTCGGTCGTAAAATTAGGCTTATTGAGAGAAATTAAAATTAAAGTGTTAAAAAAAAATTCTTTTGGCATGGAAAAATAGAGCACGGCGAGACGAGAACGTGAGCGCAAACGGTGCGTAAATCGGAGTTATAACGAAGTAAATATTAGCTTTTTAGTTAGAGGAGCAGTTTTGTAAATTTGGGGAACTCTTTTTCTATAAATAGAAGTCTGAAACATTCCATTTCGGGAAAGTTCCAGAGCAGCCTAGCATTTTCTTCTTCCCAAACTTCATTCGCCTATTTCTATTGATTCGGAGCACCTTAGCCAACGAAACCAATTGGTATTTGTTCATCTTGGAAAGCCCGTCAAAATCCAACGAGCCTCGACGCTGATTATCGCCGGAATTTGCCAGATTTTGGACCGGAAAATCACACCACCGTCAACTTTAGAGGAAAATTCTGGCCAAACCGTCAATCTTTTCTTCATAAGCTTTAAGTTGGCTGTGGTATTGTTGATTTTGGTTAAGTTTTGAGATATGGAGTTTTCCGGTCACCGCAGGTCCGCCGGAGACAGCGGTGATTTTAAGGCCCAATTAAGCCAAATTAAATGCTTAAGTTGTTATTAAACTAGTGTGGTCTTATCTTTGTTAGATATTAGTATTTAGAAGAGAAAAACTGATGTTAAACTATCGTTTGGGAGATGGTCACCGTGTTTGGTCGTTGATTTGGCAACGTAGTGCTTAAGTTCATAAATTAAAGAATTTATTGTTTGGAATGTGGAACTAGGACTGGAACTTTCGGAGTTGGAAATCAAGGATGGATTGATGTGTCGATATTAAAATTTAGAGGACGACGTCATAGCCGGAGTCGCGCTTAGTCTTAATTTCACTGTGAGTGGACTTGTTTTTTTTAGAAAATGCATGCAATCTTTCTTTTTAATCATTTAATTAGTGATTTTGGTGAAACTGATTCCTTATTGTTCATGAAATTCAAGTCTTTATTGATATTGTGAGATTTCAAATTATGATTGAACTCAAGCTTATTTTCTTGAACGGAAAAGAAGGATTTGAATTGATATATTTATGTTATTATGCTGAAAATCTTCGATGCCTAGTGATATGTTCATGGCATGATTTGGCAAGTATGAGCAGTGACTTTAATTACCTTATGAGTACCCAAATATATAGTATGATTAATTAGTTTACGTGCACATAGACCCATGTAGCTCTGCTCGTGTGCCGGTGGACGCATTAGTGTACAACCAGCTCCCCTAGTTTGTGTGCACATAGACCCATAGGTGTATGACCAGTTATCCCCCCTCCCCAGCTCTGCATATGACTGAGTTCGCTCGGCATAGGTGTACGACCAGTTTTCCGCCATGCTCTGCCTATATCCAAGTTCGCTCGGTATGGGTGTACGACCAGTTATGGGTACAAATTTGGTAATTGTTTCAGTATATGGATTTTCAGATGAGTTTTGAGTTATCGGATCTTGAATTATGAGATTTGGTAGTTTGACATTGAATATAACTTCACATTGAAATCTCATTTTTTCTAGCCTTTGGTATATTAATTCGAGTTTATTCCTAGTTACTTGTTTAAATTTAGATTATTTTATACAGTTTTATCTTTGTAGTTTTGATTTGTTATAAACTTTGATTGCATGCCAAAGGTTCGCGAAAGAGAAATGATTTTTCGAAAGAAAAAGGATTTTATAGAAAGCTTCATTATTTTTATCAAATTTATTTTTGTCCACTCACTGAGCTTGTCTCACATTTTATGTTTTTATCTGGGCTCTTTGGTTTTCTATTTTGCCCAGGTTAGAGTTGCAGAGGTTGGACCATCACCACGTCAAGGCAAAGTCTCGCTTGATCTATAATCTTCAGTATGGCTCACTTCAATTGGCACACTTCATTATATAAATTAGTAAAGCTCTGAATTGTTAAGAGATTAAATATTTTTAATTATGAATAGCTGCGGGTCAGAGACCCTTGTTGTTGGTGGTTGTTGAATTTGGGGAGGACAGAAGGTCCTGTGAAGTTTGGGTGTAAAACAATTGATGTTTAGAAGCGTTGGTTTAAAGTTTACAGGTTTTGGGTTATCCATTTTTAAAGGAAGTTATGCCGAATTTTTGGTAAAATTTCTCTTAAAGTGGACCCCATAGGGCCCCCTTGGATTTCAGGGTGAAATCTAGGACGGGTCCTATCAATTGGTATCAGAGCTTAGGTTTTAAGATTTTGTGGACTCGGTACCAACTGTGCATAGTAATTGAGATTCGAAAAGTGGAAAGAGAATGTGGATTGCCTTGACGAGGCCGACCTCGCCGAGAGAATTGGTAAGCTTTGGCTTAGTAAAGTTGACTTTTATAGGGCTTTGTTGTTTTGAATATCCATATTGTTCGATGCACTGCTTATCCCTTAGTTGATTTTGAGTCACGAAATTAGTTCTTTGGAACAAGTATAAGGAATTGAGAAAGCTAAACACAGGGATTGAAGGAAGTTGGTAGCTTTTTGTGAATGGATAATTTTGATATGGATTATCAGCTGCAATCAGCATTCTTCCGATCCATACTTGGTATACTCACATATGCTCTTCGATGTTGGTATGATCATTAAGTATGTGAGGAATGTCCGAGGTGCGTAAAAAGTTTGGAACCTAAAGAATGGGTGATATATTCTGGAAGGAATAAGACGTACCACCGTGAGTTGGATGTTGCTTAGTATGACTAGAGATATTGGAGTTCTTCGAAAGGAATATTATGGGAATGAGTTGAGAGTTAAGAAACTATCAAGTTTGTGATGTAAAGAATAACTTAGATGCTCGCGAGAGCTTATATATATTGGTCTTGAGTCTATTATGTATGTAAGTGATTGGAGACGAATATTATCAATCCAGAGAATAGAGAAATATGTGTGTTTTTGGGATCAGGATATGTGGAAAGATGATGATGAGAATATAAGTTTTTTTTTTTTTTCAAGAAATCGAAAGATGGTAAGAACTCATACATTGATGCATGAAGGACTTTTACTAGTGTAAGGGTCGTAGGAACTATTATGATTAACATGGGAAGTCCCGATTTAGAATCTTCAGTTATATACAAGGTTAACAGTATATCGGAGGGGATTCCCTGCATGGAACGTGTAGATGCACGTAGCGCATGCTTGTCACCCGCCCGTTAGAAACATAGACTCCGTTAACCCCAAATCCCGCTGCTGCTTTCGATATCTCTCTCTTCTGCAAATTTCTTGTTCTTTCTGCAAATCTTCTTCAATTCTGATATACTTCTATTTTTCTTCAGTTCTTTCTTCAATTGACAGCACAAAATATACTCCCAATCTTCTTGTTCTTTATGATCTACTTCTGATCTACTTACTTCAAATCTTCTTCTCTGCAAATCTTTCCTCAAGACTACACAATTGCTTCCTTCTGCTCTCTCTCTCTCTCTCTCTCTCTGTCACTCACATAAAGGCAAACTCGAGTGATCCCCTTGCAAATCCTACTGTACACGTCGAAGATCTCCGTCAGCACGCAGATCATGGCTTCAAAAACCAGATACACCTTCGGGTTGGGCTTGATCTGCCATTTCTGAAGCTTCCCAACCTCTTCCATCAACGGAGGCTCCTCTTCGTTAGTCTGAAGATCAAGCTCTTCCACCACCTCCTCATTAGATCAAGCTCTTCCCCCACAGCCCAGAATAAAGCCCCTCCTTAATTGTCGACGTTGATTCTCAAACGTCCGTTAGTATGACGTTCGGCTTAGATGATATTAAAAGCTTAGCCTGCATTTGAACGGCTGAGATTGCAAATTAAATGGACGTGGCAGTGCACGGTCCTTGCAGGGAATAAGTTTCGACAGTATATTGGGTTAATAGAAGTGCGAGCTAGATAAATAATTTATAATTACTCCTTATTGACGGATTGTGAGAGAACGAAGTTGATAAGATCATAGAGATGTTGTAGAGACTCAGAATCCACCATAAGTTCAGGAGTAAGGTAATTGAGGATGTATTAATTTTATTGTGAAAGTAAAGGTAGTTCTAAGAGGTTAGACATTAATTACGGCTAGCTTAGATGACAGGACCCGCCCCAGATTCCACCCTGGAATCTGAAGTGGCCCTGTGGGGCCCACCTTAGAAGAGTTTCTGCCGAAAATTTGACAGAAACTCCCCTAAAAGTGAACTACCCAAAAACCTGCAAAAAACGTCTTTAACACTTCTAAAAACAAGCTATCCATCCGAACTCCTGAGCACTGCTTGCTCACCACAAAGAAACGCAATCCTCCACAAATAAAAACACATAAAATCAAATACATGTTTGGAAACATTTATTGGTAAATCAAAGCATATCTAACTGTCTCAAAAGATAAACAACTAAATGCGAAAACATTCTACTATGCTGATGGGGAAGCGCGTGGACTATTTCTCGACTCGGTGGGTGGCACGATCTCAACTAATTTGTAAATTGGGCAACGAAAAACCGAAAGGCCCAGGGAAAAACATTTCCAAAACGATTGACGTTAGCGTGAGTGGACGAGAAAATAATAAGTTAAGTAAACAACAATTTTAAAAATAAACTTAATGCTTTCCCAAGTCTTTTTTTTTTTTAAAACCATGCATGCAATTCAATTGAAATATAATACGCTCTGTAAATCGAATAAATCATATCAAGATCCTCGGTTCCAAAAACTGTTGCTCACAACATCATTTTAAATTCTGCAAGTCTCAAACTATAAGTTCATCAAATATTCTGAAAATCTGAAACGAACCAAGAGCACCTGGTGCCTGAGCACAATAAAAATCGAGAAATAGCTTTTCTGACCTCAAAATTCGAAACTAAAATTCAAAGATCCAAAGTCAAACCGAAAGTAACTCCAACTCACTGCTCATAAGACTTGATAATCGTAAAGGAGCTCAAAAATAATAATAAAATTTCCAATTGATAAAAATGTTGGGGAAATGGTGGGGAGGAGAGGTAATCATACCATACTGATCAATCATTGACTCCCAATCTCCCGTACGTATTCACTCGCAACAGAGGCATATCGAATACTGGGCACCGGTGAGCTTATCACAAAAGACAAGACATCACCTCGTCACAAAGACGAATGGGCACAAACAATCAACATCTCCCAATCTCCCGTACGTATTTGCTCGCCACATAGGCAACACGAACACTGGGCACTGGTGAGCTTATCACCACAGATAAGACATCACCTCGTCACACAGACGGATGGGCACAAACAATCAATATCTCCCAATCTCCTGTACGTATTCGCTCGCCACATAGGCAACACGAACACTGGGCACCGGTGAGCTTATCACCACAGATAAGACATCACCTCGTCACACAGACGGATGGGCACCAAAGACAACCGTCCCTCGCCACGAAGGCGGAAATACGAGCATACATGCAGCTAAGGGTAACAGTATGGTGATAAATCACATATAGGGAAATCACCGAAACCTCTCATAGAAAACATCGAAAACGCTCCCCAAAATCAAATCATAAAACATTGAGGCTTAATACGAAACTCATCACGAAGAAGATAGCTCGGAAGGAAAAATCATTTCCTCAAATATCCCTTTAAAACCATTAAGTCTCAAATAATACATTTCCCCAAAATATCCTCATAGAATAGAAAGTCTCAAATTCTCGCAAAACATTATCTCGAGCCTCAATAAACTTTCAGAAAGAACAAAATAGATCCGCATATTTAAAATCCACAAATTCAATTGTCGGATATGGAAATAACACTCGTGCTCGAGAAATACGTATAAATCACGTGACTAACAGTTCATATCAAAATATGAAATAATTTCTCGAACAATGAATCATAAATCCAACAATGAAAAATTCTCGTAAAGAATCACAGGCCAAGTTTCGAGCTAATATTTGTTAAAGACTATGAAGCTGGCATAACTCAGAAATCCAATAAAAATTGGGAACCGAAACAAGAGAATCATAATCCGTGCCCGAGACTTAAAATCACAAATTAAGTATGACAAACAAGAATTTATTATGAGAAATTAATTATTTTAAAATATAGAATTGCATGCACATTTAATTTAAATCAAAAGTCCACTCACAATCTGCCGGTTAGGCCTGACGCCCGTCAAAGTCTTTCTCAAAGCCCTCCTGAACAACAGGGATTAAAAAAGATTACTATTCGACGGACGAAAACAATAATTCGAGACTTAACTTAATAATCCAATTAGGGTTCCCGATAACCCTTACAACGCTAATCCAACGACACTTCTTGAATCTCAACTCCACTACTAACTTCCTCAACGATAAAACTAATCATCCAACACCCTCGGCGACGAATCCAACGGTCGCGGTTCGATAAATCGAACGAACGTAAATTAATTACTCAAACCCACAAATCATCAACAAACATTAATTAACCAAACGGCCCACTTTCAACGATCCAACCGTACATTAAGCTTCAAATTATTATCTTAACATCCTATTCAAATTTTGTGGCCATCCAACGGTCACAAATTAATGTAAATCACACTTCGTACATAAATTAACCCGAAAACAATTGAATTAAATCTTAAAACATCGATAACTTCCTACAAACCATATACCGTTATGCTCGTACCGAAGAACACAAGCTAACGGACCAAAACACACCACGAATGTAGGTCGAACGCGCCGCCACTCGCCACCACAAGCGGCTGCGCGTGAGCCCCACGCGCCGCCACTCGCCACCACAAGCGGCTGCGCGTGAGCCCCACGCGCCGCCAACCCAAAGTCACAACCACCATGATCCAAACCGTTGATCTGGTAGAATACACCAAGTCTGAATTGGCTTGGATTGGCCGGATCTTGCCGGAAAAGTTCTCGAAAATCGCCAAACTTCAAACCGTCGATCCGCTGCCGTCCGGTGACGGATGGGGGTGAGACCGGTGGAAAAAGCTTCGTTGTACTGAGGGCTTCAAAGCCCAATGGGTGACTTGGTCCAATTTGGCCGGAATCGGCGCCGGCAAGGTTGGGAAATTTCTTCAGTTTTTTCGCGTTTTTGGGTGGTTTTTTTTTTTTGGCTCGTGATTTCTCCTCCTACACTAAGATTCGATCAATGAAACTAGTATAGGATTGTAGAGGGTAGTGAGGTGAACAAGTAGGGACAAACTTTACGTTGTGGGGTGGCCGGAGTTGTGAGATAATGGCCGGCAAAGGTGAGACAGCGGGGAGAGAGAAAGAGCACGGGAGGAAGAGAGAAAGTTCTGACCCTAAATATGGAAACTTCCATTCCGGAAGTTTCCTAAATAAGAACTTCCCAAAATAATAACCCGACTTTTGTTGACCGTAACTTCTTCATACGAACTCCGTTTTAGACGTACTTCGTGTCTACGAGCTCGGTTTAACGTCCCCTACATCTTTCGTGAAGAAAGTTCATTCAAATTTCTTACGGAACAAAAAGTCAACTCGACGACCCCCCTAAAAGTAATATTTAAGGCTGAAAACTGAAACTTCCGGCGATCCGCCGTGAAACACTACAGTAAAACGATAAGTTTTGATCCGGGTCGTTACATTAGACAAGTTACTATACGGAACAAATACCCTTGCTATGTATTGATGATTTGCTTGATCAAGGACATAACACTAGTGTTTTTTTTTTATAAATAAATTTGAGAACAGGTTCTCTCAATTGTTAAATAGAGAATGGGATAGCTTTTAGGATTTGGTACGAGCATTTTGAAATTCTAAGTCATACAATTTGGATTGACTAAGGCCCCAACGACCTTTAGTGATCTTATGAATCGGATGCTCCATTCATAGTTGGATTGATTTATCATGGCCCTTATTAATGACATATTAGTCTATTCTCGGAGAGAGAGTGAGTATGTGAAACACTTGACGAAGGGAATAGAAAACTATGACACTTATTGCGATACGATCGAGTTCAGAAGTTAGGACGTCTTTTGGAAAAGCTAAGGAAAGTGCAACTTGGTGTATGCACTTATCATATGGATAAATGACAGGACCCGCCCCAGATTCTACCATGAAATCTGAGGTGGTCCTGTGGGGTCCACCTTAGAAAAGTTCATACCGAAAATTCAGCATAATCTCCCCTAAAAATGGACTACCCAATACCTACGAAAAATCATTTAACACTTCTAATATTCATTTTCTACCAAACACCCGAGCCTACTTGCTCGCCACAATATTACAAACCTCCGTAATAGAAATATATTTGAGGGTCTCGAACCCAAAGTACTTTACTACAATTACACTTTTAAAACAAAGAGAGTTTGGTAATTCAGAGCATCTAAACATGAGCGGAAGTATAAATACAAATTAGTAGGTTAAACTGTTAACCTACGATTCGAGATGGAATGAAGGGTCACTATGCCTCAGCTACTACTGCGCGACCTCGATAACTAATCTGCAGACTGAGCAACGTAAAACCGAAGGGCCCAGAGAAAATATTTGAAAAACGTTAGAGTGAGTGGACAAAAATAACAACTGAAATATAATAACACAATTTAAAATATCCTTATGCTTTTCCAAATCTTTCTTTCTTTAAATTCATGCATGCAATTATCTGAAATATGATATGTCATGTAGATCATGTAAAATCCTTCATTTAAAAGCATAAGCTCACATCAGTATCATTTTAACTTCTGCAATCTCAAACTATAAGTTCATCAATTATTCTTAAAATATGAATCGAACTAAGAGCATCTTGTGCCTGAGCACAATAAAACAAAGAAATAAATTATCTGCCTCCAAAATCTAAAACTATAGCTCGAGGACCCAAAATCATACTAAGAATCACAATCCGAGACTGGGGAGAAGATTTCTTAAAAAAAAAATCAGGAAGATACTCAAACTGGAAATCTGAAGTGAGTCCGTACGCGGGAAGGCACCAACCCCCACATCGTACGGTGTCTGGAAGGCACCAACCCCCAAACACCACACATGTTAGTGTTATCGACTGGTCCCTCGAAGGTCCACACACCTGATCATGACGTACGTGATCTAGAAGGAACCAACCTCCAGATACCCGCAAGTCGATAAACTAACATGGGTCCTCTACAAGACATGTGCGTGTTGACTCTGGAAACAAAAAATCGAGGCTAAGCCGCACGCCTGCCACAACAGGTCGTATGGTGCTTGGAGGCACCAACCCCCAAGATAACTGCATACTGACATTGACAACTGTGTATTGTGCTGACAAGTGGATATGAACCACTGAATACGACAAATCTGAAAATCTTCCCAATGATTCCTTAACCCTCAAATTTCTAGAAAATAACACAAGGATCATGAAACACAAGTCTTTCCTCAATAAATCGAAAGCCGCCACCAATAACCCTTCGCGCATATTGAAAATATAACTACGAGCATAAACCCCATTTCACGCAAGGTAGATAAATAAAAGTCACAATTCCGAAGTTCTCAATAAGTAACTTATGTCAAGTCTCAAGGGAATAATTAGAAACATTAATACTTCGCTTATATTGAAATTCTCAAAGCTGAAACTGAAGCTGAAAGTCGAATATCTGAAGGTCAGGAATCATAATTATTTATTTATTTTTTTGTAAGAAATCAATGCGAGAAATAATTATTTCGAAAAATATAGAATTGCATGCATAATTAATTTTTTAAAAAAAGTCCACTCACAGAAATCGGCTAAGCCTGATGCCTGTTGACTAATGCAAACGTAGATGGTAAGTGATAGAAGAGAAGGGGGTTGTCGTTCCACAGGGATTGACGGTCCCCGACTTCTCGGTAGTGGATGTATGCGGGTGCTCTAGCTATATGGAGTGACTAGAAGTGGAATAGAGTGGGTGAATGTGTGTATAAACAATGTGCGAATTGTGAGTGTGGTGAGTTTGGTGACAAGCAATGGTGGAATGCCAAAATAACAATCAAAAGTCAAACAAGAAAGTAATGCAAGAAAGTAAATGAAAATGTGCAAATATATGAAAGTGTTGGGGTTTTCGGGCAAACCCCAAGTCCAATGCAACCAATGATGCTCTAATGCCTAAACATGCCAATGTGTCCACGAATCAAGCCCCGTATCCTAGCCATGTTATAGTTCTAGGACCATGCTTACCTAAGGTATTCAAATGCCTTATTAGGGCCATCCGAACTCTCTAGGTGTCTTAGGGGATCCCTCTATGTTACCTAATACCGAATCCCCTAAAGTGCTTAAGAGGCGTAAAGTGTCGAAGCTTAGGGACTCAAACAAGCAACACATGCATAACCCACCACTCCACCGATATTATCGATGTGGAGTGGATTCCTTCTAAGGTATTCCTAAGCCTTATTAGGGTCCTAGGGACTCTCCATAAAGAGGAAGAAAGAAAGGAGGCGTAAAGCATCGAATTAAGGGTCATACATAGTGAAACATGCTCATCACATATATTGCCAATTGCCTAGAGAAGAGTAAAGTGATCAAGCCAAACCATTCTCATACAAGATGGGTTAAATGCATACCAAAGAGTGATCAATCCTTCAAATACACATCCAACACATATTAAAATAGACAATACACATATTCATGAATCAACAAAGGCATTTATTCATAGATTAAAGCATCACAAAGTCACATTGGACTAGGCCACACAACCCTAGTCCCCAACAAGAGTAACTACTCACTAAGCATCAAGTTATACATCATCAATTTACAATTATAAGCTCTAAACATAAGGAAAAGAGAGAGTAGAGATGAGGGATGCTCAATAGATGCTCTCTTGCTCCTCCTTGGCTTTGATGACAAATCTTGATGACTTAGTAAGGATCCCAGCTGCCCAAGATGGTGAATGATGGTGTAGACGTTGTGGTGAACAAGGTTGATGAAGGGTGGTGGCGGAATGGAGGTGAGGAAGGTGGAGAAATAGGCTGACCTGCCGACGGTCGACCGTTCGTCAGGAAGTCGTCGACCGGTCGACGAACGTTTCGTGGGCAACCTAAATCTAAGGGAGAAGAGAGAAAATGGGAAGGGAAAGTGATGGGTGATGGGGGCTGATCATGGAATGACCTAAATCAGGTAAGGATGACTATATATAGGCAAGAGATGGAGGGAATGAAGGGCTAGGATGTGCTAGGGTTAAATCTAAGGGTTGGATGAATTAAATGAAGGGTAAGGGGGTAATTGCTAAAAGGAATGAAAGGGGGAATAATCTAAGGATGACCTCATGATATCTAGTGTAGTCCTTTGCTGAATTTTGGGCTTCTTTTGGTGATGAGTCACACTGTTGACTTTATCTTGACTTTGACCACGACCCTCGGAGTTGACCAAAGGTTGACTTTAGGATAAACTTCCGCGATTCTTGTGCAACTCACTTCCGGGACTTCATGTTGACTTGTTGACGCTCCTAAGTCGGGGTTGACCACGAGTTGATTTTTGGTCCTCGGGTTGACTTTTCGTCCTTTTGCCGAAAATGTCCAAAAAGCTCCAAATCGCATCCTTTCGCTCCCGATATCCGTCCGATGCTCGTTTGCCCTACAATGGTGCAAATCAAGGATTAGAGACACTAAACGGCCTTCGGATTAGCATTACTAAAGTGATTAGAAGCCTAATTTGTATGCAAATCGCATACGAATCACCTGTCAAGGTCCTCCTGCATAACACGATTTAATAAAACTATTTATTATAGACGAACGTCAAATAATACGAGATTAAATTAAATAAACCGACTAGGGTTTCCTCGCTAATTCTCAAACTTCTAAACCATTGATAAATCTCAAACTCCAACTAATTTAAATATCGACAAATCTAATTATCAATCACCCTCGGCGACGGTTCCAATGGTCGGATTGTCGTGGTTCGATAAATCGAACGAACGTAAACTAATTTAGTCGATCTTACAAATTGTAATTATTCTTTAATTAACCAATTGATCTAATTCCAATAATCCAACCGCACAATACTCTCAAAATTATTATCTTTACATTCTAAACAACTTCGGTGATCATCCAATGATCACAACCACGTACCTCGTACGTAAACGAACCTAAATTAATCAAATTAATTTCTAAACTTCGATAACTCCCTACAAACCATATATCTTTATGCTCGTAACGAAAAGCACAAGCTAATGGACCAAAAAGTACCACCTATGAAGGCCGGACGCGCTGCCATAAGCGGCGGCGTGTGGGCCCCACGCACCGCCGGTCAACCACCTCCAATGGCCACCAAATTTCACCACAAATTTCACAACAGCAAAAGGATCAACTTTCATACCTGCCATGAAGTCTGGATCAAAATGGATTGGCCATAATTTCACTCGAAAGTTTCAGGTGGCCGGAACTTTGACTCGTCGATTCTCCTTACTCCGGCGACCAATGGGGGTGAGACCGGTGGCTATGGGTTCGTGGTGAGGAGGGCTTCAAATCCCAGTAAGTGGTTTAGGACAAATTGGCCGGAATCAGCGCCGACAAGGACAAGAACTTTTGGCAGTTTTTCGCAATTTTTGGGTGGTTTTCCGCTCGTGATTTCTCCTCCCACAGCTAGATTCATGGCAAGTAATGGGTATAGGGTTGAAGAGGAAGAGGAGATGAAGAATTTGGGACTGGTTTTAGGCCGTGAGGTGGCCGAATCGGTGAGAAACCGGCCGGCAAAGTGGCTGATGCGGAAAGAGATCGGGGAGAGAGAAAGAGGGAGCGGGGGAGAGGAGAGAGAGTGTTTGTTCTGAAAATGGAAACTTCCCAATTCGGAAGTTTCCTAAATAGTTGTTTCCAAAAATAAAATCAGACTTCCGGTGACCATAACTTTTCCATACGAACTCCGTTTTAAGCGTATGTCGTGTCTACGAACTCGATTTAATGCGCTCTACAACTTCCTTGAAGAAAGTTTATTCAAATTCCAATCCGAAACAAAAGTCAACTCGATGACCCCTTAAAAGTAACTTCCAATGTTCGAAAGCTAAATTTTTGACGAATTGTCGTGAAATGAGCTAGTAAAATAGGTAAGTTTGGTCTGGGTCGTCACAATCTCCCCTCCTTAAAAAACATTTTGTCCCCGAAATTTCGCACATGATTAAGATGGGAAAAAAGTAAACTTGAACCTACTATTCGGTCCATGGGAAACTCCCAAATCAAACAAGGTAACCAGCTGTCAAAAAAAAGTATCGTAACAATACTAACCTCTAGTGAAGCTCGATCCTCCTACTGAATCGTGGCATAAAGTCTTGTACGGGTCATGGGACGCCCTCTATGTCCCCTATTATGTTGGATGGCACCTCGACCTGCTGCACTAGTATGGGTGCCGCCGCTTGATGCACCTCCAAAAACTGGAGTGGTGCCCTGATAAAAAACTGCAACATCTCCCATCGTCAACTGGGGACACCACCTCTGGAAATGACCCTGCTTGCCACATCTGAAACACACTACACTACTTGTTTGACACTGTCCTTCATGGTGTTTACTGCAATTCAAACATCGCGGAATAGTTTCCTCAACTGGCTGATCATTAGAGACCCAAAAAAATCTACTAGTAAACCTCATAAACCACTGTTTAGCATCGTGTCCACGCTTCCTAGAACTAGATCTAGTATCCAGACTAGAATTGCCAGGCCCACTGCCACTCGATGACGCAGATCCAGAAGTAGACCTCTTGGATGGACCATGACTAGGACCACCCTTAGCCAGAACTCGTGAGCCTCGTGAGCTAGCCAAGGCTCTGGTCTCACATCTCAAAGCGGCATCAACTGCCTTCTTGAAAGTCTCATACTCCACAACTGACATCTTATCCTGGAACTCATCTCGAAGACCCTCAATAAAACGATCAATCTTGTCCCTCTCATTTGCTACCAATTCTGGAACGTAATGAGCCAACAAAATGAATCGCTCCTCATACTGTAGCACAGTCATATCTCCCTGTACCAATGCCATGAACTCTCAGTACAAACAATCTCGTATCGCCCGACTAAGATATCGATCCTCAAAATGGTTCCTGAACTGGCCCCAAGTCACAATGCTCGGATCCGGAAAATCTCTACTGACGGACTCCCACCATCTGTAAGCCTCTCCCTCAAGGAAGTCAATGACCAAAGGTACCTTCCTAACAGCCGGAACCTCCAAAGAACCAAACACCCTCTCCATACGGGAAATCCAATCAACGGCTGTAGTTACCTCCGAGGTACTGGTGAAAGTATAGGCTCCGTGCCGTTGAGCACGATCCATAGAAAAATCTGCGCTAGAATTCGGAAGGGCCGAAACAAGGCAAATAAAGAGTCGCTCAATAGAACCTAAAGCACTTGCCGGTACATGATCGCCTGTATCCTCTGCTGCAGGTGGAGAGTACCTATTTCTACGAGGTCGACCACATTCACGAGGCATAGTACCTAGAAAAGAATTCATATTAGATAACTGAAATGAACTGACACTTACACAAGTTCCTTTTACACTTGATGAACACACAAGCACCAAAGAGTATATGATGGGGATCCACCGCGGTCAGGCCATCACTCGGAAGGTACTGAGTATCACCAAGTATATAAAGTCTACAGAATCAATAACATAATGCTCTGATACCAAGTTGACAGGACCTGCCCCAGATTCCACCCTGGAATCCGAGGTGGTCGTGTGGGGCCCACCTTAGAAGGGATCATACCGAAAATTCAGTATAACCTACCCTAAAAATGAACTTCCCAAAACCTGTGAAAAACCATTTAACACTTCTAATAATCATTTTCCACCAAACTCCTAAGCCTATTTGCTCGCCACAATATTACAAACCTCCGTAATACAAATATATTTGAGGTTCTCGAACCAAAAGTACTTTACTACAATTACACTTTTAAAACAAAGAGAGTTTGGTAATTCAGAGCATCTAAACATGAGCGGAAGTATAAATACAAATTAGTAGGTTAAACTGTTAACCTACGATTCGAGATGTAATGAAGGGTCACTATGCCTCAGCTATTACTGCGCGACCTCGATAACTAATCTGCAGACTGAGCAACGTAAAACCGAAGGGCCCAGGAAAAATATTTGAAATACGTTAGAGTGAGTGGACAAAAATAACAACTGAAATATAATAACACAATTTAAAATATCCTTATGCTTTTCCAAATCTTTCTTTCTTTAAATTCATGCATGCAATTATCTAAAATATGATATGTCATGTAGATCATCTAAAATCCTTCATTTAAAAGCATAAGCTCACATCAGTATCATTTTAACTTCTGCAATCTCAAACTATAAGTTCATCAATTATTCCAAAAATCTGAATCGAACTAAGAGCATCTTGTGCCTGAGCACAATAAAACCAAGAAATAAATTATCTGCCTCCAAAATCTAAAACTATAGCTCGAGGACCCAAAATCATACTAAGAATCACAATCCGAGACTGGGGAGAAGATTTCTTAAAAACAAAATCAGGAAGATACTCAAACTGGAAATTTGAAGTGAGTCCGTACGCAGGAAGGCACCAACCCCCACATCGTACGGTGTCTGGAAGGTACCAACCCCCCAACACCACACATGTTAGTGTTATCGACTGGTCCTTCGAAGGTCCGCACACCTGATCAGGGCATACGTGACCTAGAAGGCCCCAACCTCCAGATACTTACAAGTCGATAAACCAATATGGGTCCTTTACAAGACATGTGCACGTTGACTCTGGAAACGAAAAATCAAGGCTAAGCCACACGCCTGCCACAACAGGTCGTACGGTGCTTGGAGGCACCAACCACCAAGATAACTAGATACTGACATTGACAACTGTGTATTGTACTTACAAGTGGATATGAACCACTGAATACGACCAATCTGAAAATCTTCCCAAGAATCCCTTAACCCTCAAATTTCTAGAAAATAATACAAGGATCATCAAACACAAGTCTTTCCTCAATAAATCGAAAGCCGCCACCAATAACCCTTCGCACATATTGAAAATGACAGGACCCGCCCCGACGTTTCCTTCTGAAACATCGAGACGACCCTGCGGGGCCCATTTTAGAAGAGATCATGTCAAAAACTCGACATAACCTCCCCTAAAAATGAACTACCCAAAACCTGAAATTTACAACTCAACACTTCAAATATAACAACAAATCCCACCAACCACCCAAGCCTACGTGCTCGCTGGAGGTAATACTTCAACATCAACTCCACAATTAGATTCAGATTTTATTTTCATTGGAAAAACATAACTCTTAAACTACGGAAGCTCAAATAAATGAATTAACTAAAAACAAACTGGGATAACTAAGGAACCTACGCGCTTAGCCACCAATTCACAGAGAGACCTACCATCTTAGTGAACTATCATCCGAGGGTCCTACCCACTTGGAGACATGCCCTGAGGGAACTACCCACTCAATATATAAACCTGAGGTAACTACCCACCCAGTACGTACATGAGGGAACTACCAACTCAACTGAGGGAACTACCCACCCAGTACATCTGAGGGAACTGAACTACCCACTCGATATCACGTGCATACAACAAACACTAACTAGAACCAACTAAGACTACCGTCCGTCGTGATCCTCCTCAGAAGAGTAATCATGTCGTCCTTCTGAATAAAACTAATTAAGATCGTTATTAACTACTTGACGGGCGAAACAATAATTTGGTATTTAATTCCTTCTTCCAACTAGAGTTTCTCCTCGATAAACCCAATACTTCAAATTCACCGAAAATTCCCGAACCTTAACTTTCTAAATAAATTACTCGTCAATGAATCTAGTTATCCAAAATACTCGGCGACTAATCCAACGATCGGATTGTCGCGGTTCAGTAAATCGAACGAACGTAACTAATTTATTAAATCTCTCTAATCGTAATTATACTTCAATTAACCAATTGACCTAACTTCAGAGATCCAACCGTACATTATACTCAAAATAATTATCTTAACATCATACTCAAAATTCGGTGACCATCTGACGGCCACACGGTAAAGTCCATCGTAACTCATACGGTAACGAACCTAAATTAATTCGGATTAATTCCCAAACTTCGATAATTTTCAACAATTCATATACCAACATGCTCGTAATGGAAAGTGCAAACCTATAGGCTAAAATGCACCTTCACCCGAGGTCAGACGCGCCACCACGCGCCGCCCGGTCAACCATCTCCGATGGCCTTGAAATTTTACCACGACATTCACAACAACACCAGCAACAACTTTCATACCTGGGTCGAAGTCTGGATAGGGGTAGAACTCCACAAATTTGCCTCGAAAGCTCTGGGTGGCCGGAATTTCAAATGCCCGATTCGCCGCCGTCTGACCACCAATGAGGGTAGGACCACTTGCGTTGGGTTCGGGGTGAGGAGGGCTACAAAGCCCAAAGGGGTGGCTTAGGTAGAACTGGCCGGAATCGGCGCTAGCATGGATGAACATTTTCGACAGTTTTCGCGATTTCGGGTGAGTTTCTCGACTTGATTTCTCCTCCTACACCAAGATTCGATCTAAGAAATTAGTATAGGGTTGAAGGGGAGGAGGAGACGAAGAGAATGGGACAAGTTTCAAGCCAAGAGGTGGCCGGTGGAGGGAGAAATCGCCGGAAAAAGTTTCGGCTACTGTTCACGCGTGGACAAAGTTTTGCCGGACAAGTTTCAACCCTTCGCGCATATTGAAAATATAACTACGAGCATAAACCCCATTTCACGCAAGGTAGATAAATAAAAGTCACAATTCCGAAGTTCTCAACAAGTAACTTATGTCAAGTCGCGAGGGAGTAATTAGAAACATTAATACTTCGCTTATATTGAAATTCTCAAAGCTGAAACTGAAGCTGAAAGTCTAATATCTGAAGGTCACGAATCATAATTATTTATTTATTTTTTGTAAGAAATCAATGCGAGAAATAATTATTTCGAAAATATAGAATTGCATGCATAATTAATTTTAAAACAAAAGTCCACTCACAGAAATCAGCTAAGCCTGACGCCTGTCAAGGTCCTCCTCAACGTCCTCCTGAATAATGACTAATTGCAAAAAGAGTGGTAAGTGATATTGAGATCCGAGATTGTCGTTCCAACAGAGATTGACGGTTCCTAATCTCTAGGTAGTGTGTGATCGAGTAACTCTAGCAATAATGGAGTGACAAGAGATGAAAAGAGTAGGTGGAGGTGTGTATGTGACAATGTGCGGTGTGGTGTAGTGTTCGGTTTTGTGTAAGAAATGGTGGAATGCAAAGACAAACAAACAAATAGCAATCAAGCAATGCAAGTAAAGTAAAGATAAAGTGTGTGCAATGTATGAAAGTGTTGGGGTTTTCGGGTCAACCAAAGCCCAATGCAACTAGCAATGCTCTTAATGCAAAATCATGCCAAGGTGATCACAAATCAAGCCATGTATCCTAGCCATATTATGGTTCTATGACTGTGTTCTCCTAAGGTATTCGAATGCCTTATTAGGGTCATTTGAACTCTCTAGGTGTCATAGGGGATTCCTCTATGTTACCTAATACTGAATCCCCTAAAGTGCTTAAGAGGCGTAAAGTGTCGAAAATTAGGGACTCAAACAAGCAACACATGTCAAACCCACCACTCCACCGATATTATCGATATGGAGTGGATTCCTTCTAAGGTATTCCTAAGCCTTATTAGGGTATTAGGGACTCTCTGTGGGCGTGTAGAAAGAAATGAGGCGTAAAGCAAATGAATTAAGGGTCATACATAGGTAAACATGCTCATCATACATATTGCCAATTGCCTAGAGAAGAGTAAAGTGGTCAAACCATACACAACTCATACAAGATGGATCAAATGCATACCAAAGAGTGACTAATTCCTCAAATACACATTCAATACATATTAAATTAGACAATACATATACTCATGAATCAACAAAGGCATTTATTCATTAATCAAAGCATCACATAGTCACATTGGACTAGGGCACATAACCCTAGTGCCCAACAAGGTAAACTACCCACTAATCATCCTAGTATATATCATCAAGAGATAATTATAAGCTCTAAACATAAGTAGAAGAGAGAGAGATGAGGAATACTCAATAGATGACTCTCTAGCTTCTCCTTGGTCTTTGATGATGAACTTGGTGACTTGGTGAGGATTCCAGCTGCCCAAAATGGTGGAGGAAGTGGTAGAAGTGGCCAGACCCGCCACTGCTCGACCGGTCAATGGTCTGTATCGACCGGTCGACTGACGTGCAGAAGCTAAACCTAAATGGAAGGAAGAGAGAAGAAAAGGGAAATGGAAAGTGATGGGTGATGGAGGCTAGCTGAATTGGATGACCTAATGAGGCAAATACTAGGCTATTTATAGGCAAAAGAGGGAGAGAATGGAGGGTTAGGATTAACTAAGGGAAGATATAATGGTTGGATAGGATAAATGAAGGGTAAGGGAGTAAAAGCACTTGAGAATAAAAGGGAAGGAATAATCTATAGATGACCTCATGATATCTAGTGTGGTCCTTACTAATTTGGAAGCTTGTGTGGATGAGTCACAAGGTTGACTTTGTCGTTGAATTTGACCATGACCCTCGGAGTTGACCAAAGGTGATTTCGGCCAATCTTCCGGAATTCTCTTTCGACTCACTTCCGGGACTTCATGTTGACTCGTTGACGCTCTAAAGTCGGGGTTGACCGCGAGTTGACCGACGGTCCTTGGGTTGACTTTTCGTCCTTTTACCAGAAATCCACTAAAAGCTCCAAAACGCGCCTTTTCGCTCCCGATATTAATCCGATGCTCGTGAACCCTATAATGGTGCAAATCAAGGATTAGAGACACTAAACGGCCATTGGATTAGCATTACTAAAGTGATTAGAGGCCTAATTTGTATGCAAATCAAATACAAATCACACTCCCACACTTGAGTTTTACTTGTCCTCAATTACACACATTAATCACAAGACAACTCAATGATTTCTAAGCACATGCTCTTTATCCTCCTAATTCACAACCTAGTAGGCTCACAATCATCATTGGCGTTGAAAAGGACAATCAAAGCACACCACACAAACGTCAAAGTTTCAAAAATCACAACATTTAAAGTTTATGCTCCTGTCGACGACAAGGTATCGACCGGTCGACTCAAAGGTCGACCGTTCGTTGAAACTTTGTAAAATTTGAAAATTTTGGTGCTTTCAAAAATGTGAAATCATTCTAGTTTGGCCCAACCTCACCCCCACACTTAAATCCAACATTATCTTCAATGTTGTGAGGTGTTTGAAAATGCAAAGCAAATTGCCGAAAGTGAAGAAACAAAGTCGGGCGAATGCACACAAACAAATTATAGCATACGGATGATAGAGTAAGAAATATCCCCTTTGCAGACTTCCTTAGTAGTCGAGAAACCACCAGTAATAGACACCAACCTCAAGGCACAAGGCCCTGACTTCCATACGTTTGCTCCTCGAGTGCCAAAGTGAATTAGCGCTCATCAAAGTGTGATTGCATCGGGATCATTCGAAAACAGGGGAAATCAGCAACACCGCATCGACCTTCTCCCAAAGATTTGGGCTTAGCTCCAAGAATAGGCATCCAAGGTGAGTGATTCCAGTGGCATTGGAAAGTAGACTCAAAAAACTTTAGTTTGGCCACTGAAAACTCAGAAATCACCTCCCGGGAATGCTATGAAGAACCGGTCAAAGTGACCCTCTAGAAAGTCAAACTGTAGTGAGTACTCCTCCTTTAAACACATATTGCAGCAGATCCAACGGTCCATTCAGAGAGAAATTTAAATTAAGCACAGAAGACTCATAAAAGGAGCTTCTCCAACTTGTTTCAGTGCAATCCATGTAGAGAAAACTGCCTCCAAAGTTACAGCTCTGCCCAGGCCTTTCTTGGACAAATGCAAACCAACACTTCTTGGGTTTCTTCCTCCAAGACTCCTATCATAATGATTCGTATGCAAATTGCATACAAATTAGGCCTCTAATCACTTTAGTAATGCTAATCTGAAGGCTATTTAGTGTCCTTAATCCTTGAATTGCACCATTGTAGGGTTCACGAGCATTGGATGGATATCGGGAGCAAAAAAGTGTAATTTGGAAGCTTTTGTGGATTTCCGGCTAAAGGACGAAAAGTCAACCCGAGGACCAAAAGTCAACTCGTGGTCAACCCCGACTTTGGAGCGTCAACGAGTCAGCATGAAGTCCCGGAAAGGAGTCGCAAGAAGAATTCCGGAAGTTTGGTCAAAGTCAACCTTTGGTCAACGCCGATGGTCGCGGTCAAAGTCAAGGCGAAGTCAACCTTGTGACTCATCCACTTGTGCAATTAATTTTCAGCTACACCACACTAGATTTGGTGAGGTCACCCATTAATTACTCTTTCCTTTTGTTCACATGAGGATTTACCCTTTTACCCTTCATTTAATTCATCCAACCCTTAGATCTAACCCTAGCTCATCTTAACCCTTCATTCTCCCTTCCTTTGCCTATTTATACTCTTGTTGTTGCCTCATTAGGGCATCAATTCAGCTGCCTCCATCTCCATCACTTTCCCTTTCCCCTTTCTCTCTTCTCCCTTAGATCTAGGGTTGCCCACGGTTCGTCCGTCGACCGGTCGACGACCACCTGTCGACCGGTCGACCACCGTCGGGTCAGCCATAATCCACCACTTCCACACCTCCTTTCATCCACCACCCTTCATCAAATCTTCTCCCCACGATGTCTACTACCTCCACCATCACTTTGGGCAGCTGGGATCCTCACCAAGTCATCAAGATCCATCATCAAAGCCAAGGAGGAGCAAGAGAGCATCTATTGAGCATTCCTCATCCTTACTCTCTCTTTCTCTTATGTCTAGAGCTTTATTGTATAATTTGATGATGTATATTTTGATGCTTTGTGAGTAGTAACCTTGTTGGGGACTAGGGTTGTGTGCCCTAGTCCAATGTGACTATGTGATACTTTGATTTATGAATAAATGTCTCTGTTGGTTCATGGGTATGTGTATTGTCTATTTTCATATGTATTGAATGTGTATGTGAAGATTTGCCACTCTTTTGTATGCATTTGGTCCATCTTGTATGAGTTGTGTATGGTTTGGCAACCTTACTCTTCTCTAGGCAATTGGCAATATGTGTGATGAGCATGTTTCACTATGTTTGACCCTTAATTCATGTGCTTTACGCCTCCTTTCTTTCTACCCTCCCGCGGAGAGTCCCTAGGACCCTAATAAGGCTTAGGAATACCTTAGAAGGAATCCACTCCACATCGATAACATCGGTGGAGTGGTGGGTTATGCATGTGTTGCTTGTTTGAGTCCCTAAGCTTCGACACTTTACGCCTCTTAAGCACTTTAGGGGATTCGGTATTAGGTAACATAGAGGGATCCCCTAAGACACCTAGAGAGTTCGAATGGCCCTAGTAAGGCATTTGAATACCTTAGGTAAGCACGGTCCTAGAACCATAGCATGGCTAGGATACGGGGCTTGATTCGTAGATACATTGGCATGGTTTCGTGTTAGAGGATCACTAGTTGCATTGGACTTGGGGTTTGCCCGAAAACCCCAACACCTATCTTACTTTATTTGCACATTTATACTTTCTTGCATTTTAATTGTTGTTTGTCATTACTTTGCACTATCTTTCGAAAACCCAAAAACACTACACCTCTACACACACATCGTCATATACACGCCTCATCCACTCTTCTCATCTCTTGTCTCATCATATTTGTGCATCTTCTTTGGTTGCTTATTTGCCAAGGGGTTGAAGGGCCTTCGATCTCCGTTGGAACGACAACCCCGGATCTTAAATATACTTACTAACTTTTGGCTATCGTCACATAACACCTCCCACCCTCCCTAGATTTTTATTCATTACTAAATAATGCTGAAAACAAATGGTTCTATCTCCAAATGGGGTTGCCTCCCCCCAAGCGCTTCGGTTTATAGACCTACAAGCCGGTCTTGGTTCCTTCTTGGTGAAATTATGGTGGCTCAAAGCAAAGTTTCTTTCCACTCAAAGTGTTGTTCGTCTCACCATCTCCATGCCTTCCCACAAAGCAGCCCTTAATGCCATTGAAAATTGATGTTGGAGATGGTGGCCAAGAATACTTCTTCCTTTTGACCTCACCAACCATCTCTCGCATGGCATTGATTGTCGCCTTTTGCATTGCACTCATGGGAGAAGTCTTCTTTGTAGCACCTTCAAGAAATTGATCCTTCCCAAGTATGCCTTCATGAGACCAAGGTGGTGGCTTCGTATGCTCCGTATGCTCCGTGGAAGAGAGATTATCATGGCCCCAAATGGGCGAGTAGTGATCTTGAGCACGAGGTGTAGGCTTCGGTGGGTTCAAAGGACCAAAAATCCTCTCGCTTTTAGCGCTATTTCCCTTCACCAAGTTTATAGAAAACACCTCCTCAACTACCTCCAGTGAATGCATAGGCTTGAACATCTCGAACTTCACCTTCTCACCCAAAACCTTGAGACTAATGGTGCCCTTGAGAACATTAATCTTCACACCCGCCGTAGCCATAAAAGGGCGGCCAAAAATAAGGGGTAATCCATTGTCTCCATTGGGGTCTTCACCCATGTCAAGCACAACAAAGTCGACGGGAAAAAGAAATTTATCAACTCTTACTAGCACATCTTCCACAACACCCACCGGCCTTCTTTTGCTTCCATACGCAAAGGTAAGTGCATTGGGAGTAGGTTGCAAGGCACCAATGCTCAACCTCTTGTAGAGAGATAGAGACATTACATTGACACTCGCTCCTAAGTCCATGAGTGCTCCATCAAGGTGAGTGTCACCAATTTGGCATCCAATAGTAAAGCTCCCGGGATCCTTCCTCTTTGGTGGCATGTTGTGTTGAATCATTGAGCTCACATGCCCTTCAATCTTATAAACCTCATGCTCCTCAAGCCTCTTCTTCTTGGTACACAAGTCCTTGAGAAACTTTGCATAGACTGACACTTGGAAAATGAGCTCCAATAGTGGGATGTTAATCTCAACCTTTTTGAACGCTTCTTGTAGCTCATTCATCAATGCCATCTTCTTGTTCTTCCTCTCATTGTGGGTGACCTTCATCACTTGGTCAACGAGCAAATCATCATCAAGGAGCTCCCTAGAGGTGACCATGGTTCTTGGTGGATCCAGAGCTATCATAGCCTCACCACCAAGGTTAGAAACCATGTCACTCTCATGCCTAGGAGTCTCCTTACACAATGCTCCTTCTTGTGTCTTCACTCCACCGTAAGAGGTAACATCTTTCTCAAAGGACAAATAACCAAATCCTTTGTGAAGCACCACTCCTTCCTCCATAAATGTCTCACTCAACCCAAAATTGCCAAGGAGTACATTTTCTTCCTCCTTGGCCCCATCCTCCATGCAATGCATATGATCAAAGTTCTCATGAATGGGAATTGAGGGAAATGGGATAAAGTAATTAGAAATTGGAGAAAGAGGAGTGTAAGTAGCATGGGAGATACCGGAGTAGGATGTGGAGATAGCATTGCATTCCTCCTTGGCCTTAAACCTTAGGTTCGGCTCCACCTTAGAAGGCAAGGCACCTTTTGGCCTTTCACCAATCTCTTTGGCCAATTGGCCCATTTGCAACACCATCTTGGCCATGCCTTATTGCAAGCTTTGGTATCCTTGTTGAAGAGTTTATTGCCCTTGTTGAAGAACTTGTTGCCCTTGTTGTAGTGCCAAAATCACTTGATCGGTTTTCACTTGGCTTTGGACAAGAGTGGCAATTATGTCTTTCACACTTGGGTCCGTTGAATCTTGAGCTTGAGAGGTACTTGGGGCAACGAAAGATGAAGAAACACCTTGATTGTAAGTGCTTCCTCCTTGGTTAGAAAACCCGGGAGGTGCTCCATAAGTTGAGCTCTTGTATCCTCCATATGTTCCACTCCTTTAAGGCTTCCCTTGGTACCCTTGAGTGTTGCTCCCATAAGGCTTTGCTTGGTACCCTTGAGTTCTTCCTTGACCATTCCGGGGTGCATAGTTGTTGTATGGCTTCGGAGGTGCTTGATAAGAACCTTGTGGGTATGAGCCAACTTGGTTCACATGTTGCCTTTCTTCCTTCTCCTTGTCGACAAGATAAGAACACTCCTCCGATTCATGACCAAGAGAACCACAATAAAAGCAAGGTGGTGAAGAGACAACACTATTGACTTGTGGAGAGGTAGCCTTCGATTGTGCTTGTATGAGCATGTCAATCTTCTTGTTCAATGAAGCTTCCAACCTCTCAAAGTTGATGTTCACCAACTCATCACCCCGTGGCTCACTTGAGACGTTGTAGGCCTTTGGTACCTGATATTCCACTTGTGTGGGAGGATGCCTTCGAGGTCCAAAATCATCCCATAGCTCAGAGTTGGCTCCTAGAACTTCAAAAGTATCCCAAGCTTCATCGGGAGACATGCTTGCTATAGTACTTCCTCTAAATGTGTCCACCCTTTGTCGTTGACCGGAAGATAAGTCTCGGTAGAACACATCAACAAGAAACCATTGCTCCAATCCATGATGTAGGCAACTCATCACTAGATCCTTAAATCTTTCCCATGTTTCGTAGAAAGCATCACCCGATTGGTGCTTGAAGTTGACGATTGAATCCCAAACCTTTGCTGCCTTGCTTAGTGGAAAGAACTTGGCCAAGAAAGCCTCTCGGAGCTCGAACCATGAGTGTATGGACCTTGGCTGAAGCTTGAGTAGGCATTTCCTTACCCCATCCTTCAAAGTGAAGGGAAGCAAGCGAAGCTTTAAGCCATCATCGGGCAGCCCATGTAGTTGCATCGTAGTGCATACTTGTTCGAATTCCATAAGATGATCATACAGGCTTTCATCCTTCAAAGCGTGAAACAAAGGCATAATGCTCAATGTTGAGGATTTGATTTCATAATGAGTATTGCACGGTGGAAGCACGATGCATGATGGGTGATCCACCACATGAGAGAGTGTGTACTCCCTCATCCGCCTCACGGGAGGTGCATCATTATTAGGTGGCACCTCGTCTTCCATTGTTGCTGGTTGTGGATCGTCCAAAGGTGCTTCTTGGCTCTCAAGTGTAAGAGGCGCACTCTCACACACAATCCTTGGAGCACGACTCCTTCTTGGCCTTCCTCTTATGTTCTCGCTTAAGACTCTCCCGCTTCGAAGTTGAATCGGTGTGTGAGAGGTTGAATCAAGGTTCATACACCTTCACAACACAATAACAGCGGTCAAGTATGACAATTGAAGCAAAAAATACAAGGGTAAGAGGTTAAACAAGCAATGAAAGCAAGAGTGAAAGAAACAAAATTTGGGAAGAAAAATTGCTCCCAGTCGACCAGTCGAGAATTGTTGTCGACCGGTCGAGAATTGTTGTCGACCGGTCGAGAATTGTTGTCGACCGGTCGAGAGTCGTCCGGGGAGTTTGGTCGAACGGTCGAGAAACATGCGCGACCGTTCGAGAAATGCCCTGAAACTAAATTTTTTGTGCTTTTCTCCTTTTATACCTAAACACATAAGGTCCCTAGAGGTATAAAGGAACCCCAAACAACAACAAAACAAGTAATTTAAAGCAACAAGTAAGCAAACAACACACGAATTCAATATTCACAATCTTAGGACACACGTAATGCTAGAAATGAGATGAAACGAAACTAGATGATTATCAAACCAAGCAATGAAATGTGCACACTTATTAGAAACTTCAACTAGAAAGTGATAGCAATAGGGGTGCTCATGTCTTACATATATCACTAGGATATAAGGCCCGTCACTCCCCTAATGTGTCTCACTCAAGAGTGAATCGCACATGTGAAATAAAACAAACACAATATGAACAACACAAGTAGCTAACCAAATGAAAACAAAAAAAATGCTAAAGTCCCGACCACACTAACAAGAAATCAAGGTTTTAGCCTCAATCCCTAGCAGCCGGCGCCATTTTGACTAATTGCAAAAAGAGTGGTAAGTGATATTGAGATCCGAGATTGTCGTTCCAACATGGATTGACGGTTCCTAATCTCTAAGTAGTGTGTGATCGAGTAACTCTAGCAATAATAGAGTGACAAGAGATGAAAAGAGTGGGTAGAGGTGTGTATGTGACAATGTGCGGTGTGGTGTAGTGTTTGATTTTGTGTAAGAAATGGTGGAATGCAAAGACAAGCAAACAAATAGCAATCAAGCAATGCAAGTAAAGTAAAGCTAAAGTGTGTGCAATGTATGAAAGTGTTGGGGTTTTCAAGTCAACCAAAGCCCAATGCAACTAGCAATGCTCTTAATGCAAAATCATGCCAATGTGATCACAAATAAGGCCCCGTATCCTAGCCATGTTATGGACTTATGGTTCTAGGACCGTGTTCTCCTAAGGTAATCGAATGCCTTATTAGGGTCATTTCAACTCTTTAGGTGTCATAGGGGATTCCTCTATGTTACCTAATACTGAATCCCCTAAAGTGCTTAAGAGGCATAAAGTGTCGAAACTTAAGGACTCAAAAAGCAACACATGTGTAACCCACCACTCCACCGATATTATCAATATGGAGTGGATTCCTTCTAAGGTATTCCTAAGCCTTATTAGGGTCTTAGTGACTCTCCGCGGGAGCGGGAGGGTAGAAAGAAAGGAGGCGTAAAACACATGAATTAAGGGTCATACATGGGTAAACATGCTCATCATACATGTTGTCAATTGCCTAGAGAAGAGTAAAGTGGTCAAACCATACACAACTCATACAAGATGGATCAAATGCATACCAAAGAGTGACTAATTCCTCAAATACACATTCAATACATATTAAATTAGACAATGCATATACTCATGAATCAAAGAAGGTATTTATTCATTAATCAAAGCATCACATAGTCACATTGGACTAGGGCACACAACCCTAGTCCCCAACAAGGTAAACTACTCACTAATCATCCTAGTTTACATCATCAAGATACAATTATAAGCTCTAAACATAAGTAGAACAGAGAGAGATGAGGAATGCTCAATAGATGACTCACTAGCTTCTCATCGGCCTTTGATGATGAACTTGATGACTTGGTGAGGATCCCAGCTGCCCAAAATGGTGGAGGAAGTGGTAGAAGTGGCCTAACCTGCCGCTGCTCGACCGGTCAACCGGTCGACTGACGTGCAGAAGCTAAACCTAAAGGGAAGGAAGAGAGAAGAAAAGGGAAAGGGAAAAGAAAAGTGATGGGTGATGGAGGCTAGCTGAATTAGATGACCTAATGAGGCAAATACTAGGCTATTTATAGGCAAAGGATGGAGAGAATGGAGGGTTAGGATTAACTAAGAGAAGATCTAATGGTTGGATATGATAAATGAAGGGTAAGGGAGTAAAAGCACTTGGGAATAAAAGGGAAGGAATAATCTATAGATGACCTCATGATATCTAGTGTGGTCCTTGTTGATTTGGAAGCTTGTGTGGATGAGTCACAAGGTTAACTTTGTCGTTGACTTTGACCAAGACCCTCGAAGTTGACCAAAGGTGATTTTGGCCAATCTTCCGGAATTCTCTTTCGACTCACTTCCGGGACTTCATGTTGACTCGTTGACGCTCTAAAGTCGGGGTTGACCGCGAGTTGACCGACGGTCCTCGGGTTGACTTTTCGTCCTTTTGCCAGAAATCCACTAAAAGCTCCAAAACGCACCATTTCGCTCCCGATATCAATCTGATGCTCGTGAACCCTATAATGGTGCAAATCAAGGATTAGAGACACTAAACGGTCTTTGGATTAGCATTACTAAAGTGATTAGAGGCCTAATTTGTTTGCAAATCACATACATATCAAATAACACGAATTAATAAAACTTTTTATTCTGGACGAACGACAATTAATACGAGATTAAATTAAATAAACCGACTAGGGTTTCCTCGCTAATTCTCAAACTTCGAAGCCATTGATAAATCTCAAACTCCAACTAATTTAAATATCGACAAATCTAATTATCAATCACCCTCGGCGACAATTCCAACGGTCGGATTGTCGCAGTTCGATAAATCGAACGAACGTAAACTAATTTAGTCGATCTTACAAATTGTAAACGAACCTAAATTAATCGAATTAATTTCCAAACTTCGATAAGTCCCTACAAACCATATATCGTTACACTCGTAATGAAAAGCACAAGCTAATGGACCAAAAAGTACCACCTACGGAGGCTGGACGCGCATCCACAAGCGGCGGTGTGTGGGCCCCACGCGCCGCCAGTCAACCACCTCCAATGGCCACCAAATTTCACTACAACGTTCACAGCAGCATAAGGATCAACTTTCATACCTACCATGAAGTTTGGATCAGAATGGATTGGCCAGAATTTCACTCGAAAGTTTCAAGTGGCCGGAACTTTGACTCGTCGATTCTCCTTCCTCCGGCAACCAATGGGGGTGAGACCGGTGGCTATGGGTTCGTGGTGAGGAGGGCTTCAAAGGCCAGTAAGTGGTTTAGGACGAATTGGCCAGAATCGGCGCCAACAAGGACAAGAACTTTCGGCAGTTTTTCACGATTTTTGGGTGGTTTTTCGCTCGTGATTTCTCCTCCCACAGCTAGATTCGTGGCAAGTAGTGGGTATAGGGTTGAAGAGGAAGAGGAGATGAAGAATTTGGGACCAGTTTTAGGCTGTGAGGTGGCCAGATCGGTGAGAAACCGGCCGGCAAAGTGGCTGTTGCGGAAAGAGATCGGAGAGAGAGAAAAAGGGTGCGGGGGAGAGGAGAGAGAGTGTTTGTTCCGGAAATGGAAACTTCCCAATTCGGAAGTTTCCTAAATAGTTGTTTTCAAAAATAAAATCAAACTTCCGGTGACCATAACTTCTCCATACGAACTCCGTTTTAAGCGTACCCCGTGTCTATGAACTCGGTTTAATGCGCTCTACAACTTCCGTGAAGAAAGTTTATTCAAATTCCAATCTGAAACAAAAGTTAACTTGATGACCCCCTAAAAGTAACTTCCGATGTTTGAAAACTAAATATTTGACGAATTGTCGTTAAATGAGATAGTAAAAATAGGTATATTTGGTCCGGGTCATCATAATCTCCCCTCCTTAAAAAAAAATTTCGTCCCCAAAATTTCGCACATGATTAAGATGGAGAAAAAGTAAACTTGAACCTAGTATTCGGTCCGTGGGAAATTCCCAAATCAAACAAGGTAACCAGCTGTAAAAAAAAAAGTAACGTAACAATACTAACCTCTAGTGAAGTTCGATCCTCCTGCTGAATCATGGCATGAAGTCTTGTACTTGTCATGGGACGCTATCTCTGTCCCCTATTATGCTGGGTGGCACCTTGACCTGCTACACTAGTACGGGTGCTGCCGCTAGATGCACCTCCAAAAATTGGAGTGGTGCCCTGATAAAAAATGCAACATCTCCCATTGTCAACTAGGGACACCTCCTCTGGAAATGACCCTGCTGGCCACATCTGAAACACACTACACTACTTGTTTGACACTGTCCTTCATGGTGTTTACTGCAATTCAAACATCGTGGAATAGTTTCCTCAATTGGCTGATCATTAGAGACCCCAGAAAATCTACTAGTAAACCTCCTAAACCGCTGTCTAGCACCGTCAAGTCAATTAATAGCTAACAACACCCTCCTGTCAGCTGGACAAACCATTTGGTCAAAAACTCTCTATTCTCTAAATCCAATTCTGGGCCAAAATGGGATCGGTGGTGTCACTAATATCTCTGCTCCAAGTCCTCTGGCTCTCGCTATACTGTAAATAGAACCGTGATCCTGAACTGGGAGTGCTGCCACTAAGAGCTCGAAAAACTGCTCCAAGGGGACTGGCATTCCTGCATGAGCAGTAGGAGGGACAAAATCACCTGCATGAGCAGTAGGAGGGACAAAATCACCTGCATTCTCAGTCTTAGGTGAAAGAAATTCATATTAGGTAACTGAAAAAAAAACGACACTTAGACAAGTCCCTTACACACTCAATGATCACACCAGCACCAAAAGAGACCATGATGGGGATCCGCCGTGGTCGGGCCATCACTCGTAGGTACTGAGTATTACCAAGCATATAAAGTCTACATAACCAGTCAACCTAATGCTCTGATACCAAGTTGACATGACCCGCCCCAGATTTCCAAACTGAAACTCGAGAAGGCCATGTGGGGTCCACATTAGGAGGGATTTTACCAAAATTTCGGCATAATCTCCCCTAAAACGGACAACCCAAAAACTTGTGGAAAAATAATTTAAACACTTCTATCTATAAACAACGCCAACCATAACTTCTGAGCCATCCTGCTCACCACATAATATTACATTCCTCCACAATTAAACTCACTTATACATGAAGGGACTCTAATAACAAAATAGTACACATTCGATTTAATTTACAAAACATAAGTTGGTAGTTCAGAGCAATCTAGACTTTATTACTCATAAAACAAATAAAACTGATAAAGGGCCTACTAGTAAGTGTCGGAAGCTACTGAAAGATCTATGCCTCAGCTCGGTGAACGATCCGACCTCATCTATCTACAATCTGGGCGATTTAAACAGAAAGGCCCAGGGAAACGCGTATAAAAATGTTAGAGTGAGTGGACAAAAATAAAGGTATAAATATAATTAACTTTAAGGATGACTTTAATGCTTTTCCAAAACTTTATTTCTCTAAAGCCAAGCATGCAATTCACATAAAATGAATAGTCTGCAATACTTTAAGTCCATAAGGCTTCCTTTAAATCAATAAAACTGTGTATCTGAAAGTCTGCGATTTGGGGAGGAAAACCACACCATACGATCAAGCTAAAAGGGAAGCCTAGAGGGATATGCCGACCAGACTTCGTAAATCAGTACAACATCTGGAGGGATCTGCCGACCAGAAGTCGTATGTTATCTGGAGGGATCTGCTGACCAGATAACATGTCATCTAGAGGGATTTGCCGACTAGATGACGCATGCATGCTCTAACTAATATCTGAACTGATATACTAAGACATAAGCCGTATGGACGTTTGAAAACTGGATAAAATCTTATGAACACTCTCCCCAAGGATATCATGAAAACAAACTAATTTTCTGAACATATAACCACAATTTCAATTATTCGCAAGATAGGATAGAAATCTCATTTTTTCTGAAAATCCACTACATAGTAACTGAGTCTTAAGCAATTTATCACAAATAGTGAATATAGCGATATGAAATGTTCTTAAAGTTTAAATCAAGCAGTTATATTCGAATTTCATGCTCGAGACTAAAATCATAAAATCACAATATCTAAATGAGTTATCAACGGCGAGAAATAATATTTTTAAGATAGAATTGCATGCATATTTAATTTAAAACAAATGTCCACTCACATATTGCTGCTAGGTCTGTCACCTAGCTGGGCCCTCTTCGGTCGAGTGCTCTACTCTATCTCCTGAATAAAATAAATTATTATAATTACTTACTAAGATGGGCGAGTAATTATCTAAACAATTAAACTAATAACTCAATTAGAATTTTTCCCCTTGTGGACTCGCACTCCCACCATCCTTGACAAATTCCAGAAATCCTTAATTAAATGACGCCTTAACAATTCTAATTATGAACTCCAAATTCCAGAAACTCTCCTTAATTAAATGACGCCTTAACAATTCTAATTATGAACTCCAATTGACGAAACCCCACAATCGGATTAGCAAGTACCCAATCTAACAATTAAACTCAAACTAAATTGTCGCATTTAACTTCAAACTTCCAAAATTGATTACAAAATATAAATCGTTACGTTCGTAACGTTAAGTCCGAGCTATTAGGCTAAGACCCTTCACCGGAACAAGCAAAACGCGCCGCCATGCGCCGCCACCCCCAAACTCAAAACAAGTAAGATCTGAACCATTGATCTCGTAGAGTATAACAAGGGGAGTAACTTTTATACCTGACACGAAGTCCAGTTTGGCATAGATCAGCCAGATCTTGCCGAAAAATCTCTGGGAAGCTGGAATTTCGAAGCTTTGATTCGCCGCCGTCCGACAACGAATGGGGGTGAGACCGGTGGCAAAAACTTCGTGGTGATGAGGGCTTCAATACCCAGTGAGGTTCCCCCCTTAAATCGGCCGGAAACGCCGCCGGCAAGGGTGGAAAATCTCTGAAGTTTTTGGGTATTTTGGGTGGTTTTCTCTACAAGATTTCTCCTCCTATACTAAGATTCCATTAAGGAAATTGGTATAGGGTTGAAGAGCGTAGAGTGGTGAATATTTTGGGACTGATTTCACGCGGTGGGGTTGCCGGACCGGTGAGAAATCGGTGAACGAAGTGGTGGCTGCGGGGGAGCTCGGGGAGAGAGAGAATGGGGAAAAATTCTGGAAAATTTTGGAAACTTTCCCAAATGGGAGGTTTCCTTAAATAATTTCCCCAAATGGTAACTCCTTTCGTGACCCATAACTCTCTCATACGAAGTCCAATTTTTATGTACTTTGTGTCTACGAACTCGATTCAACTCGTTCTACAACTCTCGAGAAGAAAAATTATTTGATTCTTAAACGAAGCAAAAAGTCAACTCAATGACCCCCAAACGCACTTCCAAAAATAAAACTTCCTCCAAGTCATAAAAATTCTAAATAAAATTTATTAAATTACTTATGTTAGATACAGGTCCTTACATTGATTTTGGTTAAGTTTTGAGATCTGGAGTTTTCCGATCACCGCGGCTCCGCCGGAGTCGGCGGTGATTTTAATGCCCAATTAAGCCAAATTAAATGCTTAAGTTGTTATTAAACTAGTGTGGCCTTATTTTTGTTAGATATTAGTATTTAGAAGAGAAAAACTTATGTTCAACTATCGTTTTGGGCAATGGTCACCGTGTTTGGTCGTCGATTTGGCAACATAGTCCTTAAGTTCATAAATTAAAGAATTTATTGTTTGGAATGTGGAACTAGGACTGGGACTTTCGGAGTTGGAATCAAGAATGGATCGATGTGTCGATATTAAAATTTAGAGGACGACGTCATAGCCGGAGTCGCGCTTAGTCTCAATTTCACTGTGAGTGGACTTGTTTTTTTTTAGAAAATGCATGCAATCTTTCTTTTTAATCATTTAATTAGTGATTTTGGTGAAACTGGTTCCTTATTGTTCATGAAATTCAAGTCTTTACTGATATTATGAGATTTTAAATTATGATTGAACTCAAGCTTATTTTCTTGAGCGGAAAAGAAGGATTTGAATTGATATATTTATGTTATTATGCTGAAAATCTTCGATGCATTGTGATATGTTCATGGCATGATTTGGCAAGTATGAGCAGTGACTTTAATTACCTTATGAGTACTCAAATATACAGTATGATCAATTAGTTTACATGCACGTAGACCCATGTAGCTCTGCTCGTGTGCCGGCAAACGCACGAGTGTACGACCAGCTCCCCTAGCTCTGCCTATGCGATGAGAAAATTCTGCATAGGTGTATGACCAGTTATATATCCCCCCTCCCCAGTGATTTGTATGTGATTTGCATACAAATTTTGGTCTCTAATCACTTTAGTAATGCTAATCCAATGGCCGTTTAGTGTCTCTAATCCTTGTTTTGCATTATTGTAGTGAACATCAGCATTGGATTGATATCGGGAGCGAAAGGGCGCGTTTTGGAGCTTTTAGTGGATTTCCGGCAAAAGGACGAAAAGTCAACCCGAGGACCGTCGGTCAACTTGTGGTCAACCCCGACTTTAGAGCGTCAACGAGTCAACATGAAGTCCCGGAAGTGAGTCGCAAGAGAATTCCGGAAGATTGGTCAAAAGTCAACTTTGGTCAACTTCGAGGGTCGTGGTCAAAGTCAAAAACGAAGTCTACCTTGTGACTCACCCACACAAGTTTCCAAATCAGCAAGGACCACACTAGATATCATGAGGGCATCCTTAGATTATTCCTTCCCTTTTATTCCCATAGGCATTTACTCCTTTGCCCTTTATTTATTTCTTCTAGCCATTTGATCAAACCCTACCCAATCCTAACCCTTCATTCTCTCCCTCATTTTCCTATACATAGCCTAGTATTTTCCTCATTAGGTCATCCATTCAGCTAGCCCCCATCACCCATCACTTTCCCTTCCCCTTTTCTCTCTTCTTCCTTCCCTTAGACTTGCCCACGGTTCGTTTGTCGACCGGTCGACGACTACCTGTCGAACGGTCGACAGTCGGCGGGTCAGCTATTTTCTCCACCTTCCTCACCTCTTTTCCTCCACCACCACCCTTCATAAAAGCTCCTCACCACGACGTCTACTACTCATCCACCATCTTGGGTTGTTGGGTATCCTCAACAAGTCATCAAGATTCATCATCCAAGGCCAAGGAGAAGCAAGAGAGCACCCATTGAGTATTCCTCATCCTTACTCTCTCTTTTTCTTATGTCTAGAGCTTTATTGTGTAATTTGATGATGTATACTATGATGCTTAGTGAGTAGTTACCTTTGTTGGGGACTAGGGTTGTGTGCCCTAGTCCAATGTGACTATGTGATGCTTTGATTTATGAATAAATGTCTTTGTTGGTTCATGAGTATATGTATTGTCTATTTTACAATGGGTTGTTGTATGTTTGAGGGAATGACCACTCTTTGATGTGCATTAGACTTACTTTATATGAGAATTGTATGGTTTGGTCACTTTACTTTTCTCTAGGCAATTGGCAATATGTATGATGAGCATGTGTTGCTTGTTTGATTCCCTAAGCTTCGACACTTTACGCCTCTTAAGCACTTTAGGGGATTCGTTATTAGGTAACATAGAGGAATCCCCTATGACACCTAGAGAGTTCGAATGGCCCTAATAAGGCATTTGAATACCTTAGGAAAGCACGGTCCTAGAACCATAATATGGCTAGGATACGGGGCTTGATTCGTGGACACATTGGCATGATTGAGTTGATTAAAGCATTGCTTGTTGCATTGGACTTGGGGTTTGCCCGAAAACCCCAACACTTTTATACATTGCACACACTTTATCTTTCCTTTACTTGCTTGCATTACTTATTGTTTGTCTTGGCATTCCACCATTGCTTTTCACCAAACCAAACACCACATCACTCCGCACATTGTCACATACACACTCACCCACTCTTTTCACATCTTGTCACTCCATTAGCTTTAGTTTCCCGACCACACACTACCTTCTCTGCCTATGTCTAAGTTTGCTCGGCATAGATGTACGACCAGTTTTCCGCCATGCTCTGCCTATATCCAAGTTCGCTCGGTATGGGTGTACGACCAGTTATGGGTACATATTTGGTAATTGTTTCAGTATATGGATTTTCAGATGAGTTTTGAGTTATCAGGTCTTGAATTAGGAGATTTGGCAGTTTGACGTTGTATATAACTTCACATTGAAATCTCATTTTTTCTAGCCTTTGGTATATTAATTCGAGTTTATTCCCAGTTACTTGTTTAAATTTATATTATTTTATACATTTTTATCTTTCTAGTTTTTTCGAAAGAAAAAGGATTTTAAAGAAAGGTTCATTATTTTTATCAAATTTATTTTTGTCCACTCATTGAGCTTGTCTCACATTTTATGTTTTTATTTGGGCTCTTTGGTTTTTTGTTTTGCCCAGGTTAGAGTTGCAGAGGTTGGACCAGCACCACATCAAGGCAAAGTCTCGCTTGATCTATAATCTTCAGTATGGCTCACTTCAATTAGCACACTTCGTTATATAAATTAGTAAAGCTCTGAATTGTTAAGTGATTAAATGTTTTTAATTATGATTAGTTGCGGGTCAGAGACCCTTGTTGTTGGTGGTTGTTGAATTTGGGGAGGACAAAAGGTCCTATGAAGTATGGGTGTAAAACAATTGATAGAAGTGTTGGGTTAAAGTTTGCAGGTTTTGGATTATCCATTTTTAAGGAAAGTTATGCCGAATTTTCGGTAGAATTTTTTTTAAAGTGGACCCCACAGGGCCCCCTTAGATTTCAGGGTGAAATCTAGGACGGGTCCTATCACTCTAGTCCATATCCGATGAACAAGCAAGCAAATGCACACACATGTTAAACGGTTTGTGAGATAAATCCCCACATTCCACCCATGCAATGGTTTTGGAATGTGAATGCTTTCTAATGTACTCCTATGCCAACAAAGGTTCATAGAGGTTAACCCTTCGTCAATGCTATTAATGAAGGTCCTCCCTCACGAATGTGAAGGGGGTTGAAGCACAAATGCATTAAGGAATACATACACAAAGCCAAGTTGATTAATGAATCAATTCCCGTATCCTAGCCATGCAATGGTTCTTGGACCAAGTCTTCTAAGTTATTGTTGTGTCATGCAATGGTTCACAACAACTCCCGGTTATGCGTTAACAAAGTTAAAACAAGGGGCGTAAAGCTTCAAAACCAAGGAAATCAAACAAGACATGCTCATCACATTCATTGTCCATTGTCTAGAGATAGTAAGGTAGCTAGCAATACAATCTCTACCAAGATAGATTCAACACATGCTTATGAATTAGCTAGATTCCTAAACAAGTATCAAACACATAATGAAATAGGCAATGAATATATCCTTAATCAACCAACATGGTTATACATTATTATTTGCTCAATCCACCATCAATGGACTAGGGCACACAACTCTAGTCCCCAATCTTAGGTAACTACTCGCAACACATCTTAGAATACATCATATTCTCAATCATATCTTAACAAGCCTAGAGACAAATAGAGAGTAAGTAAAGGTGAAGAGATGCTCAAGAAGGGAAGCCAGCTGGTCTTCCCTCTCCTTGTGCTCCTTGGTCTCCTCCAGCCGGTTGACTTTGGTTGACTTTCCGGGGCCGAGAGTTGAATTTTTGATTTCTTGGTCATAACTTCTAATCTTTGAGGCGCTTTACTTCCGATGCTTGACTTGAATGATTCTTGATGCTAGAAAGCCACGGTTGACTTTTGTCCTTTTCTCGAAAGTGCTCCAATTGGTCCCGAAATGCATCCTTTTGCTCCATGTTTCCATTTCTCACAAATAAACCTATAAAGTCAAGCAAACAAGGGTAAGTGACATTATTAGGCTTCTAGACAACATAATTCAAGCAATTGAGAGGCTCTTTGTACATAAAAATATGTACAAATCAAGAAGCTGCCATTAAAATATTAGAAATGGTCACGAGGACGTTGGTAATGTGCACCAACCTTCCTCTCTCTACCTGGGGGCATGCAGTATTGCATGCAACCATGCTTATTCGTCTGAGGCCCACCGCCACCCAATCCTTTTCTGCGTCACAGTTAGTGACTGGGTACGAGCTAAGCATCTCGCACTTACGCATATTCGGGTGTGCTGTTTTTGAACCTATTACGCCACCACTGCGTATTAAAATGAGTCCTTAACAACGAATGGATATTTATGTTGGATTTGAGTCTTTAACCATAATCTGTTATGCATAACCCTTCACATGCGATCTATTTACCGCAAGATTTGCGAATTGTCACTTCGATGAGACAGTCTTCCCGTCGTTAAGGGGACATAAGAACGCCAACATTCAGCAAGAACGACAAAAAATTTTGTGGCCTGTCCCCACTCTGTCTCATAACGATCCCCCTACTGCACAAAGAGAAATATAAGTGTGTAGAATTATAGATCTTCATTAAGTAGCAGATTCTCTTCATAATGCTTTCTCAGATCTTGCTAAAGTGACTAAATCACATATACCAGCTGCAAACGTGCCTGCAAGGATGGAAGTCCCTAAAAAAGGACTTTGACTCAAAGCCGCCGCAGTAGCCGTCCCTGTAGGAAGGCCGGCCGCCGCCATAAATGGTGGTGAAGTGGCTCATGTCGTGGCTCCCCTGAGGAAGCGTGGGAGACCACTAGGTTCGAAGGATGCGCACCCTAGGAAGAGGGCTGCGATGGCACATAATAACCCCCTAATCATCGATCCTCAAAATCCGTCTCATGAGAACGTTTCGGATTATGTTTATGTCTAAGAGACATCTTTAGAGGACGCTCCATCTCTAGAACCTACCCGTGTGAACATAGAGATCTCGATTAATTACACTACAGAGAGTCGAGAAAATATGGCAAGATGGGTATGGGACCCATGCCTGCCAAGACAGCAAGACGAGCCGCCGCGGCAAGCAGCGTCGCCTCCGCCCACAGCCGGTGAAATAGAGAGAACTAAAAGCCTGAATATGATATATGAGGAAACAATTACAACCGACTGAGCTGCATAAGCTCGATTACAGCTATATAAAGGACCTCAAAGTAAGCAAAAAACAGCCACGTGTTGCACAGCTGTAGCACACTAACTACAGCTCACTAACTATCTCTAACAGATTAAACACGTGACTAACAAGAAAACTAACTAAGCTAATTAAGCTAACAGACTAATTAACCCTTCCTTCCTAATACCCCTCCTCAACGTGATGTGAGGGTACTAACATCAGGTTGTCACAAAGATAGGTGTGCTGAGGGGAACAAAGGCCCTTGGTAAAAATTTCAGCAAGCTGTTCTTTTGTAGAGACAAACTGCAAACGTATAGTACCAGCCTTAACCTTCTCACGTGTAAAATGAACATCAACTTCAATGTGTTTCAGTTTGGAGTGATGGATGGGATTGTGAGCAAGGGCCAAAGCAGAGATGTTGTCACAATGTAGTATAGGGACCTGAAGAAGCTGTATATGCAGATCACTAAGTAGATGAAGAAGCCACTGTAACTCTGAGGTGGTGTCAGCCATGCTGCGATACTCAGCTTCTGTGGAAGAACGAGACACAGTTGTTTGCTTCTTACTGCACCATGAAACAGGTGTGTTGTTCAGTAAAACCACAAAGCCAGTAGTGGATTTGCGATCGTTAGGATCCCCAGCCCAATCCGCATCACAATAAGCCTGTAAATCTGCTTGAAAACCAACATGCTTGTTAATAGAATCACCTCTTCTGAAAACAAGACCAAAATCCAGCGTGCCTTTAACATAGCGTAGAATTCTTTTGGCAGCATTAAGATGCACATCTGTAGGGGAATGAAGAAATTGACACACGGTGTTAACACTATAGGCAATATCCGGCCGAGTAAAGGTAAGATATTGAAGACAGCCAACTAAGCTTCGAAAATAAGCAGTATCACTTGCAGAGAGAGGTGTTCCTGCATCAATGAGTAACTTGACACCAGCTTGAGATGGAGTCAGATGAGTATTACAATCATCTAGACCAGATTTGTGAAGAAGATCCTTGGCATATTTGTGCTGAGAGAGAAAAAGACCACTCTGGAAGTACTTGATTTCTAAGCCAAGGAAATAATGAAGAGGGCCAAGGTCCTTCATATCAAATTCAGTTTGCAAGGCCAGTTTAACCTCAGCAATGAGATCCTCACTGTCTCCTGTAATTATAATATCGTCGACATAGAGTAAGAGATACACATGAGAAGAACCTGAGACTTTAACAAATAAGGATGGGTCTGCATAAGAACACTGAAAACCCACAGAAGGAAGAAACTCAGTAAAGCGTTCATTCCATGCTCTTGGTGCTTGCTTTAAACCATAAAGAGATTTTTCAAGTTTGCACACATGAGTTGGAAAAGAAGGATCCTCAAAGCCTCCGGGTTGGGACATATACACCTCTTCATGTAGGAGACCATGCAGAAAAGCATTTTTCACATCAAGTTGATGTAGTTTCCAATTAGAATGTGCAGCCAAGCCTAAAATGAGTCTCACAGTGGTATGACGAACAACAGAAGAGAAAGTCTCCTCATAATCCACACCATACTCCTGACTATATCCACGTGCCACCAATCGAGCCTTATGTCTTGCAATTGTGCCATTAGAATGTCTCTTGATTTTAAAAATCCACTTACAAGAGACTAGATTTTTATCAGGAGGAAGAGGCATCAAGGTCCATGTCTTTTGACGCATCAAAGCATCATATTCCTCTTGCATGGCCTGTTTCCAGGCAGGAAGTTGAAGAGCTCGTTTATCTCCAGAAGGTTCACTGTCACTAGGATCATCAGGAGATGATGAGATAACTGATAATAGACATTTCTTCTTAAAAATGCCTCTCTTGCCCCTAGTAAGCATGCTATGATCATTGGTAATTGAATTAGTCAATCCCTCTATAGGTAACAACACATTAGATTCAGATATCTGACTTGTTATTGGAGGCTGAGTGGGTGCACAATCCAGGACAACTAAGATTCCAATACCAGGAGAAGTAGAAACCGAGATATTGTTATCTTGACTCAGCTGAATACTTGTGTGATTGGTGGGATTAAAAGGACAAATATTCTCAATAGATGATGGAGATATAGCTTCATTGGAATCAATATTATGGGAAAGAGATACATGCTCATCAAATATAGTAGTACTAGAAGAAGAACTGGAAACAGTATCATGTGAAACAGACAGATGCTCAAGAGAAGCTGAAGGAGTAGCTGAGTTAGAAGGCTGACCTGAGGGACCTGGTGAAGCGAGGACAGGTGCAGGCATATCCATAGGAACAAAGGACTGAGACTGAGTAAGATAAGGATGTACCAGGGGCTGCATTGAAGATTGCGGATGAGGAGGAACAAGCTTTGATACAGTGGAGCCAGTAGCACATGGAAAGAAATCTTCATCAAAAAATACGTGTCTTGAAACATGATATCGCTTTGTACTTGGATTGTAACAAATGAAGCCCTTGTATCCAGTAGCAAATCCCAGAAAAACACATCTAGCAGTTTTAGGTTGGAGTTTATCAACTCTATAGGGAGTAAGAAGAGGATAGCATGCACATCCAAAAACCCTAAGGATGTTCAAATCTGGAACTTTATTGTACAACTTTTCAAAAGGTGAAGACATATTTAGAACAGGAGTTGGCATCCTATTAATCAAATATGTGGCCAAGGCACAGGCATGATACCAAAAAGAAGAGGGCAAAGAAGCAGTTTGAATCATGGTTACTGCAGTCTCTCGAATATGTCTGTTCTTTCTCTCAGAAATGCCATTTTGTTCTGGCGTATGAGGGCATGACACTTGATGCAGAATACCTTGAGTTGTAAGAAAATCCTTAAACTTATTACTCATGTATTCACCCCCACCATCAGTTCTAAAGACTTTAATGCAGGAAGAGAACTGAGTTTTGATAAAGGCAAACAAAGACTGAAAGTAGGAGAAAACTTCACTTTTATTTTTCATTGGAAAAATCCAGGTATACCTGGTACAATCATCAACAAAGAGTACATAATATCTGAAACCATCTAGGGACACATATGGAGAGGGTCCCCAAACATCAGAATGTACTAGCTCAAAGGGTTTTAAGCTCCTAGTTTGTGAGGAAGAAAAAGGAAGTTTGTGAAATTTTCCTAACAAACATGGTTCACAAGCTGATGGGTGGATATCACAACTAGTGCTAATATTACATTTATTCAGCATTTTCCTAACTACTTCATATGAAGGATGGCCAAACCTTCTGTGCCACAGAGATTGCGTGTGAAGTTTCCCAACAAAAGCAGCTGGAGATGCAGCTGAACCAGACTTAGTGAGAGAGGATGAGGGATCTGAAGATGATGAAGCTTGTAGCAAAGGTAGATCGAATGGGATGGGGTACAGTCCTTGTTTACTCAGTCCTTTGTAAAGGATTTTGCCCAGCACCTTGTCCTGTATAACACACATAAACTCATCAAACCAAACAGAACAATTGTTCTGTTTGCATAATTGATATATGGAAAGTAAGTGAGCAGCAAGTTCAGGGATCAATAACACATTGTTCAGCTTTAACAACCCCAAGATAGTGTTACCAATATGAGTAATTTTGAGATGATTACCATTACCAACTTGTACAGAATCAGAGGAGCCACATTGTTCAGTAGTTGAACCTCACTGGTCATGTGATTGGTAGCTCCAGAATCAGCTAACCAGAACTGAGGAGGATTAGAAACATTTCTGGCAACCACTGCAGTAGATGAGGAAGCTTCATTGTTCACCCTCTGATTAGGAAAGCCAATGATGTGAAAACACCTGTCAGCGGTATGATAAGGCCTGCCACAATATTGGCATTCAACAGAAGAGGAAGAAGCAGTGGTCACATTGTAATTGCTTAGGGTTCGGCAAGTTTTAGCACTATGACCAACTTTTCCACAGAGCTGACAAGTGAAGAGATTACCACCACTGCCATTCCCATTAGCTCGAGAAAAACTTCCACCATTGTTGAAACCAGCATTGTGAATAGAGAGAACTAAAAGCCTGAATATGATATATGAGGAAACAATTACAACCGACTGAGCTGCATAAACTCGATTACAGCTATATAAAGGACCTCAAAGTAAGCAGAAAACAGCCACGTGTTGCACAGCTGTAGCACACTAACTACAGCTCACTAACTATCTCTAACAGATTAAACACGTGACTAAAATGAGTCTCACAGTGGTATGACGAACAACAGGAGAGAAAGTCTCCTCATATAGTCAGGAGTATGGTGTGGATTATGAGGAGACTTTCTTGTTAGTCACGTGTTTAATCTGTTAGAGATAGTTAGTGAGCTGTAGTTAGTGTGCTACAGCTGTGCAACACGTGGCTGTTTTTTGCTTACTTTGAGGTCCTTTATATAGCTGTAATCGAGCTTATGCAGCTCAGTCGGTTGTAATTGTTTCCTCATATATCATATTCAGGCTTTTAGTTCTCTCTATTTTCAGCCGCCGCCGCCATTGCCCCCTATTCCTAAAATCCTTGTGACTTGATTGGTTTTGCTGATGCCGGGTATGTCTCTGACCCGCACAAAGTCGTTTCCAAACGGGTTATATCTTTTAACACCGCGATATCTTGGAGGTTTACAAAGCAGACCCTTGTCGCTACTTCTTTGAATCATGCAGAGATTATTGCTCTTCATAAAGTTGTACGTGAGTGTATATGGTTGAGGGCCATAATGACACATATTAGAAGTACATGTGATTTGAGGTCAACCACATATGAACCTACGTGCATTTATGAGGATAATGTCGCTTGCATAGAGCAAATGAAACAAGGTTTCATCAAAGGCGACAACACCAAGCATATTTCGCCTAAATTCTTCTATAATCAGCAACAACAGAAGTTCCTCAAGATCAGAGTGAATCAAGTTCGATATGAGGATAATGTGGCAGATTTATTTATTAAATCGCTACCTAAATCCACATTTGAGAAGCATGTTAAGTGCATTGGTTTGCTTAAGTTATCTGAGATCTCATGATTGTAGGAATCAGGGGGAGACGCAGACATCAGGGGGAGTCTGGCGTCCACATGCTAAGTTTCCAAATGTGAAGGGTGTGTTGTACTCTTTTTCCCTTCGACAAAGGTTATTTTTGTCCCACTGGGTTTTTGTTACTTGGCAAGGTTTTTAACGAGACAACGAGAGAAGCACCACCTAGAGTTGACGGCATAAGGGGGAGTGTTGAAGAAAACCTAATTTGTGTGTGTCTAGTCAATCTATGAGCAATCAATTCTAGATTAGAATAAGGAAAGCGAATTCTTCTAGAATATGGTTTAGAGTTAGAATAACATTCCTGATTCAATCAAATTGTATCTTGTAATCCTCTATAAATAGAGGCTCTTATTCATCAATGAAATATATCAATACCAGTGTTCTAAAAGTCGGCCTAGGCGGCGCCTAGGCGTTGGAAGGTGGCTTGCCGTTCGGAGTAATTGGTAATCGGCAAGAAAAATCGGCCATGGATTAGGCGGGCCGATTAGGCGTCCTAGGCGGGTTCGGGCGGGGCTGGGCGGTCCGAGGCAGGGCTGGGCGTCTCTGTGATTCTCGATCGGCGTTTCCGGCCACCGAGCAGCTACCTTGTTAGAACAAGATCTGCTTCAGATGGGATTACGAGAGAGAGAGAGAGAGAGAGAGAGAGAGAGAGAGAGAGAGAGAGAGAGAGAGAGAGAGAGAGAGAGACTTTATGATCCAAAAAAAATAGAAAAGAGAGAGAAGAGAAGTTGCAGAAGGAAGAAGGAAAAACGAAGAAGAAGAAGAAGAAGAAGAAGAAGAAGAGAGAGGAAAGAGAGAGGAAGGTGCACGTGGGTGAGAAGAAAAAAATAAAGAGGAAAGGAAGGAGAGAGAAGAAGAATGTGTGGGTGTCACTGTGTTGTTTAATTAAACAAAAACTTGTTTAATTAAAGTATAGACTGTATAGGGTCTGGGCTTTGGGCCAAATCGGAGAAGAAAAACAATTATGTGGACATATGCTATATATCTTTTTATTTTGTACATATTTAATTGTTTATATGTGGTGTAATAAAATTAAAAAAAAAAAAACCACCTAGGCGGCCGATTAATCCCCACCTAGCCGACTAGGTGCTAGAAGGTGATCTACCGCCCTAGTAGCGCCTAGCGAGTTTTAGAACATTGATCAATACCAGAGTTATTCTCTTCTTCTTTACTTTCGTTATTCTACAACATCTTTAGGGTTTTTCCAATTTTAATGACAATTAAGCAGATTAATAAGCAAACAAACACAATTGAAATAATTAAACTAAGAATAAACTTGAATCTAATTCACAAATACTTGAAAGAAAACACAATTTGATTTTTGAATAAATAGCACAACTTCACAATTTCACAATAATTCACAAATCGCTTCGGATTTTAATAAATACACAAAAAAATCAATTACAAACCGAAATAGGTTTTTCGGGTTTTAAACACACAACACAAATTCACACACTTCATATCAAATGAAAATTATAAAACAAATATAACACAAATATATTTTACAGAAAGTAAATTAATAAAAGGGAAGTTAACTAATTAAGTCTGGAGAGAGAGAGGCTCATTATTTTCGAGAGAGAGGGGAGAGCTCAAGGCATGATTTGATTGAAAGCTCTGAGACCGGAGACGGCTGAGAGCTGCGGCGGATTTGCCTGTGGTTCTGAGTTAATGTGCAAGTTGTGATTTGTTACAATGGCAATCCGAGTGACATAACGTCGATCTGGGGATGCCGAATTTGATTGATTGATGAACTGTGAAGACTGTGGCTGTGATTGTGTTGCTTTGTTGATTGTTGAGAACTGTGATTGATGAATTGCAGGTGAATTCTTGCTTGATTGTTGTGGTGGTGGGCATAGCAACGAGACAAGGCTGCTATGTTCGGTGGCAGTGGAGAGTAAGAAGAAGAAGAAGAAGGGGAAGAAGATCCCGATACTCAAGATCCCCCGATCGCGATTTCAAAAATAGAGGGAACCAAAGTCAGCCCCCCACCCCCCAAAATTCAAAAGAGCTTAACAAACCTTTCGGTGGAAAGCAAAATAGAATTTTTTTTTTGTTTAGTTTCTTTTTTGAATAAAAATAAATAGATAAAATTAAATAAATATTGATGAGGGGAAAAATGGAATAATGATCGGGCAATGTGTGGTGTTGGAATCCGAATTTGAGATGAAAGATCTTGGAAAAACTCGGTTTTGTCTAGGCCTTGAGCTAGAGCATCGAGATAGTGAAATATTAATCCATCAATCGGCTGCCGCAACGCCATTGGAGTGGCATAAAGACAATATTTTGATACCTAAAGGGTACAATCGATTTGGACTTATTTTATCCCTACAGAGAGACACGAAAACATGGCAAACCTACACTTGCTGCCGCCGGACGACCGGTCGCTAAGCATGCGTCGACCGATCGCGCTGATGCTGAAACTCCCTACACCGAAAATCCATGTGATGTTTTGGTTGGTTTTGCTGATGCCGGGTACCTCTCTGACCCGCACAAAGGTCGTTCCCAAACTGGTTATGTCTTTACCATGGGTAAAACAACGATATCTTGGAGGTCTACCAAGCAGACGTTAGTTGCTACTTCCTCGAATCATGCAGAGATAATTTCTCTACATGAAGTTGTTCGTGAAAGTGTATGGTTAAGGTCTGTCATGACACATATTCGAGGAACGAGTGGTTTGAGGTCAACCACCGAGGAACCTAGCTACTTGCATTTATGAGGATAATGTTGCTTGCATCGAGCAGATGAAGCAAGGTTTCATTAAGGGTGACAATACCAAGCATATTTCGCCTAATTTCTTTTATAATCAGCAACAACAGACTCTCCTCAAGATTCAAGTGAATCAAGTTAGATCCGAGGAGAATGTGGCAGATTTATTTACTAAGTCATTGTCTAAGTTCACATTTGAAAAACATGTGAAAAGCATTAATTGATATGCTTAAGTTATCAGAGATCCCATGATTGTAGGAATCAGGGGGAGGTGCAGACTTTAGGGGGAGTCTAGCACATACATGTCACTTTCAAATGTGAAGGGTGCGTTGTACTCTTTTTCCCTTCGACCAAGGTTTTTTTTTTCCACTGGGTTTTATTGTTACTTAGCAAGGTTTTTAATGAGGCAACACGGAAAACACCGCCTAGTTGTGACCGGCACAAGGGGGAGTGTTGTAGGATATTATTATTGTGTGCCTTATTAAACTAGGACTATCTAGAATAGGTTTATGGAAGGTAGATCCTTCTAGAATATGGATTGTATTTAGAATAGATTTTCTACATCAATACAGATTATATCTTGTATTCCTCTATATATAGAGGCCCTTATTCATTAATGAAATACATCATATTCTCTGCTCATCTCTCTCTTTATTTACATTTCCCTTAAACAGTTGACTAATTTAACATTAATTCTTTATATATTTGAAATCTTGTTTGACCTTAATTAATTATTTTAATTAGGATAACATTAAACATGAAATTTTGTTTGACCTTAATTAATTTATTTTAATTAGGATGACAATCTATCACAATTATTGTAAAATGGTATAAGAGGAATGTAAAAGTACAAAAATAGTTAGATAAAATTGAAAAGGAAAGAAATCTTATGTGGCAGGTTAGTCACTGGACCTCAATTAGCAAAAAAATATTTGTCTAGATTGCATCTAATATATGACATAATTTTTGGACTAAAAATGAATTTTCTCCATTTTTTAATGTTTTAATGTTGGAAACAAATACTACTAGCTTGTATATGAATGATCAGCATGGGATTTGCGATTGACCGGATGGAGATGGACCATTTAAATCTTGATTTATCCCTTTCCTAAAATAAATTAATTTGGAGGAAAAAAGAAAAAAGGAAGTTGGAGGGATAATAGGGAGGGAAAATGGAATTAATTGGAAAGGAATTCGACATATATAGTTTTGATTTTGTTAGGTTAGAGGGAGATCGATAATAATTTTTGGCGTGTTTTAGGGTATCTGTCTGTCGCTATATATACGGTGGTACAACCAATTAAGCATCCCTAACCCTAACCCTAACCCTAAAAAGCATATCGATCGCTATTGATGGCATCCTCATCCTTGCAAGAATACCAACTCGATTCATCATCTGTTGCACCCGTTGAGGTCTCTTCCTCGGACGAAGCTTGTTTGGGGAAGAGGACGACCACCAACACCAAGCAGCAGCTAAAGAAGAAGAATATCTCCATACCAAACCCTCCTGTTCCTACTCCTACTGCTGCTGATGATGATGATGCTTCAAAAGCAGCAAATCCAAAAAGAGTGCGGGCCGAGAACGGATCTGTAGTTCATGTGTCTTCCAAGAAGAAGAAGTCGTCCGCTCCAACTCCAACCTTACCAGTAGTAGATGTGAAGAAGAAGTCGGCGGAAAATTCCAAGCCGCCTCTTGCCTCAGGAAGATTATGGAGCGAGGAAGATGAAATCGTCATTTTGGAGGGTTATGTCTCATTTATGGAGGACAAGGAGGACTACCAGTCCAAGGAATTCTATTTTTATATTAAGGATCGCCTCAGCCACGGAGATTGCAATTGGACCCAGGTTAGAGACAAAGTGAAACACTTGCGGAAGAAATGTAGAGCCAAGTTTGCGATATTCAAATATGGCCCCATCCCGTCTAAAATTACCCATGACCAGATGGTGTACAAACTGTCACTGAAAGCTTGGGGTGATTCTTTTGCTAAAAGTAAAGATGAGAAGGATGATGTTGAAGATGACGATGACGATGATGATGCTGCTGATAAATTAAACGAGAAGAAAGTGCAGGCTGCCTCTGTTGCTCTAGAGGAATATGATGATGATTATGTTGATGATCGAGTTGTTCTTCATAGTTTGCGGGATTATTTCCACAGTGAGTTATTTGATGGCAGGTGGGTCGACGATGACCAACTGAGGAGCTTGGAAACCAAATGGAAAAAACTCCGAGTTTCCAGGGCCAACTATAAGTCGGCAAAATCCCAATTTAAAGCATTGTTGTATCAACTTGCTGTTCAAGGCTACAACATGATATGATTCATTAGAGTTTAGTTTGTTTGTTGCGTTTTCGATCAATTTGCTTCCCCTTTCTAGCTAGTTCATTGTCTTAATTAATTTCCCTTAATAATAATAATAACAACAACTTTTATTCTCTTGTTTTGGCTTCTCTGATTGCTTATTATTTTTTCCTAGCTTCATTGCTGCTGTTATTTTACCAGAGAAATTAATCGATCATTGATATATATTATACCATCTCAATCGATCCTTCTTCAATCCTCTGGCAAGCAAATAGCTGTGAGAATGTGGAATGTGTTAGAATAAATATGGACTTAACACATGTGATTGTGCTTAATGCTATACCTAATTCAACATGGATATAAAACGTAAACCTATTCTAGTTACTTAATGGACTTGTGTAGTAATCTATTAAGAGGTCCATTCTTAGGCTACGTACAAGAAAGCCTAATTGCTATTATACATTAAGTGTCTAATTAGAAGACCTTATCCTTATGTGATACCTTAATGGAAGGACTCTAAGGGTTAGTAATTCTATATATAGATGACTCATAATACCTTAATGAAGAAAACAGAATCAAGAAAGAGAAAGGTGAACCCGAGACCACTATAAATCTAGTAGAAAAGCCTAAGAGGAAGAAGTTCCAGAACAAGCTTAAACCTATTAAAGCCATCACCAAAGGGTCAACATCAGCAGGGCCTAAAGAAAATAAGCCGTTCAAATTCAACAGCTATTTTTGTAAAAAGATAGGACACATGAAAAAGGATTGTCTCGGCTATAAGAACTGGTTGGTCAAAAAGGGTAAGGTTTTTTCTAATACTGTTTTTTCTTTAGAAATTAACCTTTTAAATGTTGAACCACAAACTTGGTGGATTGATTCAGGCTCACCTATACATGTTACTAATTCTTTGCAGGGATTCATAAGGAGGAGAATCCCAAAAGGTGATGAGGTGAACTTGAGAGTAGGCAATGGCATGAGGGTAGCAGTCAAGGCTATAGGAACTTTAAAGCTAGATTTAGGTTCTGGAAATTTTCTATTTTTGGACAATGTTTATTATGTACCTTCCATGAGAAGGAATTTAGTTTCGGTTTCTCTTTTGGTTAAATCTGGTTGTAGACTTTTAATTGACAGTAATGGAATTCTAATTTCTAGAAATTCTATGCAAATTGGTTCTGGTGTTATATTGAATGATTATTTACAGCTTAATTGTTCTATGGCTCAACAAGAAATTTTACTTGTTGAAAACAATAATAACACAAACAGTACTAGCACCTTAACAGGTGTTAAAAGAACCAAATTAAATGAAAAGTCTGCATTTTTATGGCATAGGAGACTCGGTCATGTATCAAAAGAGAGATTGAAAATTTTGGTGAAAAACAAAATCCTAAATGAACTAGACTTTTCCGACCTAAATGATTGTGATGAATGCTTTAAAGGAAAAATCACCAACTTAAGGAAAAAGACTGCATATAAAAGCCAAAATATTATGGAATTAATACACACTGATATCTGTGGCCCTTTTCGGCATCAAACCATTTGTGGAAATGTGTATTTTATCACATTTATTGATGACTTTTCTAGGTACAGTTATGTTTATCTACTTTCTGAAAAATCACAAGCACTTAAAGCTTTCCGAGTCTTTAAGTTAGAAGTAGAAAATCAACTAGAAAAGAAAATCAAAACAGTAAGGTCTGATAGAGGGGGAGAATTTTATGGGAAATACACAAAATCTGGCCAACAGAAGGATCCTTTTGCCTTGTTTTTACAAGAGCATGGGATTAAGGTTCAATATACAACACCATTTAACCCTCAGCAAAATGGTGTTGCTGAGAGGAAAAACAGAACCCTTCTAAATATGGTAAGATGTATGATGTGTACAACCGGATTACCTAAGTTTTTATGGGGTGAGGCTTTAAAAACTGCAAATTATATTTGCAACAGAACACCTAGTAAAGCCATTGAGAAAACCTCTTTTGAACTATCACTACTAGAATTTTGCACATATAAATCACCCAGAAACCGATGTTAAATTTTTTTTTGACCGATGTGTTAGTGGGTGTAGAGAAAGATCAAAAAAATTTGGACATCGGTTTTTAGCCGATGTCTACAAGTCGGTTGTACATCGTTTTTTATGTTTAAGCTGATGTCTTTCATGCTTTCGGACATCGTAAACGATGAAGCATTTCATGTCTTTCATGTTTTACTACAAATGAACCGATATTGTTATTCATTATTAAAAATCTTTTCTCAACAAATTCCGATGTGCACTAATATAAGGAACATCGTTTTTTTCCATAAATTTTGATGTCCATGGGGTTATGGGACATCGATTCTATCCATAATTTTGGATGTGCATGAGTTTATGGGACATCGATTCTTTCCATAATATTTGATGTTCATTGGTTTATGTGACATCAATTTTATAGAACCCCGATGTACTCATTCTTTTGTAACATCGGTTTATTATTTCAAGCTGTTTTGTTTTTCTTTCTTTTACTTCAGTTTCTAGATTAAAAGTGGTTTGCTTTCTATCTATCTACATACATTAGTTATTCATGAGCATCAAAATGAAGATACTAATAGTGAGCAAAACAAAATTTACTATTGATAAAAGAAAATAGTACAAAGAGTATGGAGAAGGGGCCATAAAGCCTAAACTTCTCCTAATACAACGAAACAAACGATAAATAAGAATAAAACCGCTTAAATACACAAATTCTAGCAAAGCTAGCACCTCGAACCTCATGAAGAAGAAAGCGGCCACCAAGTTTCTTCCATAAAGTGTACTCCTGCATGACAAAGCCAAAATTCCTTAATAACCATGCATTTTAAATCAGCTAAAATAATTGCAGGTAAAATTTAGTAACAGCTCCAATATTTCAGACAAGCTACAACAATGAAGTAATTACAAACATTAAGGTGTTGCCTTAAAAGCTGAAATAAAGAGAGCAATAGTAATCCTAAATGCAACAGATGGGTTTAAAGTGGTATAATTATATTTAATAGTCAGCAGAAACTAATTACAACCAAAAACAAAAATGCAAGGACCAATAACAGCAGTAAATAGTAACAGTAACTAAAAGAAATGGCATGTAGGAAGCAGCATTAATTCACACATCTAATGTAAATAATCCGTGAATACATTCAGCCTTCACCTAATCGATCTTTATAATTGGTTTCCTATTAAGATTAAGTTTAGCAGCAGTAAAACCTTGACACCAATCAGATATGCATCATATAATGGAGTAAAATTTAACAAGAGGAACGTATCCAATATATGATCATCATCCATACACGAACCTAGAAACCCATAAGTTAATTGTACCCAAAATCATATCAATAGAGTATAATTAAATTTAACAGAACCCAAACGCAAATAAGGAAAAAGAGAAAGCATATATATATATACACACACACATAGAACATACCTGACTTCAAGTTGCAGCAAAATGAACACATTAACACCCACTCTTACTCTGTATTTCAGAAGAAGAGAACACCAAAGAAAGGATAGTGATTAAGAAAATTGAAAAACAATAAAATGAGATGCTGAGAAGTGACAGATTATTGGCAATTCTCACCATAATATTGGCACTCTTGAAATATGTAAAATAACAGAAAAATAATATATTGGCACATTTATGTGTTGATATACAATCTGCACTACTAATATTGGCACATCTTAAATAATACCGAACACTGAAGTAAATGAAAAGCCAAGTATATTTAACTTAGATATCATAATGTTTAAGGAAGGAATACCTCATCACAGAGAACCCTATAAGAATTCAAATCATGGTATAATGGACAGCCTTCAGTACTACAATAATCTAAAACTTCAGCAATATGAATAGCCACTCTTAAATGCATGGCATACTCAATGGTTTAATTCTCCCCTGCTAGGAACAAACAGAGAACAAAAATTTAATTCAAGATGGAGCAGAATGCAGCCACTATTGCTGAATTTGAAAGAAGAAGACTCAAAAGTTAACTTACATCATTCCAGTTTGTATTCACATAGGATACGAAAACAAAATAACCAACAACAATTATTCTAAACCAATTAACATTATTGCAAGTTGAGCATTGCCACATTCAACAAAATACTTGTGAAAATCGCCTCGCCACAACTTCCACAAGATAATTTAAAACATTATACTAGGTTACCAAAAGCATAAGAAGTGGATGAAATAGAGTCAAAAGCATACTCATCACAGGCAGAACAAATGAGCAAATTAATGACATAACCATCTCATAAATGAATTTAGAACTAGAACGCAACCAAACTGTCAATTAAATTAACCAGAAACCAATCAAAGAAAATAATATGAACCAAGATGCTGGTGAATTAACTTAACAGGAACAAAGCCAAAAAACAAATTGACAGCCAACAACACATCCAGCCCAACATAACATGTATACCATGAACTCTAATGGCATAGAATAATCCCCAATCCAACTTCATCAATTGTAACAAATAGCCACATTTCTTTATAAATACAAAACATTTACTAACAATTGCACATATAACCATCGACTAAATTCTTGAAAACAAAAAAAATGCAGAAAAAAATGCTTCACCACTTCTCCGACTCCGCCGCTCTCTGTTCCACCCGCAGACTATCATCGCCTCTGCTCGCTCACACATCGACCGCATCTAAAAAGGGTGTGAGTACCAGTGAGGGAGGAAGCCAGACAGTCGAGGATAATCCTCTTGGCGGCATCGATCTGAATTGTCTCCGGGTCGTCGCTGCACGAAACGAGATCTGAAACTCCTCCTCTCTCAACCTGAAGACAGACGACGCTGGAGAAGAATGTAAGAGTGTTGGAGAAGATGGAGAGAAAGATGAAGGATTGTGGAGAAGAAGATTTATGTTCTGTGGTTTTGGAGGAGAAGATTTTCAGTTCGGGGCTCGAGCTGGGTTGTGGAGTTTTGGAGACTAGGGTTTAGGGCTGAAAAATTCTAAGTGTCGTGATAATTGAGGGGGGAAGCTGAAATTTTGTTCGGCCTCCTTACTTTAAAAAACTTAGGGCTCCGTGTTTTTACAATTTGGAGGTTTCCGCAAAATTGAAAAAAATTTGCAGACATCGATTATTTTAAGGACCGATGTTAATGCCTGTAACAGAAATCGATTATTAAAAAAGTGATGTAAACACAAATTATTACATCAGGTGCAATTCCAACCGATTTCTTTGAGGTGATGTCTAACGACATAATTCTAGTAGTGTATGGTGTGGCAAAAAACCTAGTCTTTTTCATTGTCATGTATGGGGTTGTCACGCAGAAGCTAGGATTTATAATCCAAACTTAAATAAGCTTGACTCTAAAATAGTAAGCTGCTATTTCATAGTCTATCCAGATAAGTCTAAGGGGTATAAATTGTATTCAGCTAAGCATACACCTAGGATATTTGAAACTCATCAAGTAAAATTCCTAAGTGAATGAGTGCACAATACAGAATATGAAGATTTGACTTCACATTTTGAGGAAATTGTGACAAATGAAAATATTGTTGTGTCATTACCCTTAGAAATTGAAACAGTAGCAGCTGAACACATTATAGAAAACCAAGATGCACAATATCAAGTACTTGATCAGGAAGTGCACCTTGATGAGGTTCCAGCTGTACTTCAAGTCATTGATTTGTATATGATTTGCATACAAATTAGGCCCTAATCACTTTAGTAATGCTAATCCAATGGCCGTTTAGTGTCTCTAATCCTTGAATTGCACCATTGTAGGGTTCATGAGCATCGGATGGATATCGGGAGCAAAAGGACGCGTTTTGGAGCTTTTAGTGGATTTCCAGCAAAAGGACGAAAAGTCAACCCGAGTACCAAAAGTCAACTCGTGGTCAACCCCGACTTGAGAGCGTCAACGAGTCAACATGAAGTCCCGGAAGTGAGTCGCACGAGAATTCCGGAGGTTTGGTCAAAAGTTAACCTTTGGTCAACTCCGAGGGTCGTGGTCAAAGTCAACCGTGTGACTCACCCACACAAGCCTCCAATTCAGCAAATGACCACACTAAATATGGTGAAGTCACCCATTGATTATTCCTCCCCTTTGTTTCTTATATGGATTTACCCCCTTGCCCTTCATTTATTCAATCCCACCATTAGATCTTGTCCTACTCATCCTAGCCCTCCATTCTCTCCCTCTTTTGCCTATTTATAGCTCATTTACCTCATTAGGTCAGATCCATTCAGCTGCCCCCATCTCCATCACTTTCCCTTTCCCTTTTCTCTCTTATTTCTTCCCTTAGGGTTTGCCCACAATTCGTTCGTCGACCGGTCGACCGGCGACGGGATCCACCATTTCTCCACCTTCCTCACCTCCTTTCCGCCTCCACCCTTCACCAAAGTTGATCACCACGATGTCTACTACATCCTCCACCACCTGGGCAGCTGGGATCCTCACCAAATCATCAAGATTCATCATCAAAGCCAAAGAAGAGCTAGAGAGTCACCTATTGAGCATTTCTCATGTTTACTCTCTCTTTTCCTTATGTCTAGAGCTTTATATTGTAAATTGATGATGTATATTTAGATGATTAGTGAGTAGTTCACTTGTTGGGGACTAGGGTTGTGTGCCCTAGTCCAATGTGACTATGTGATGCTTTGATTTATGAATAAATGCATTTGTTGGTTCATCATGAGTATATGTATTGTCTAATTTAATATGTATTGAATGTGTATTGGAAGATTTGTCACTCTTTGGTATGCATTTGATCCATCTTGTATGAGTTGTGTATGGCTTGACAACTTTACTCTTTTCTAGGCAATTGGCAATATGTGTGATGAGCATGCTTTGCTTGTTTGGGTCCCTAAGCTTCGACTCTTTTACGCCTCTTAAGCACTTTAGGAGATCCGGTATTAGGTAACATAGAGGGATCTCCTATGACACCTAGAGAGTTTGAATGACCCTAATAAGGCATTCGAATACTTTAGGTAAGCACGGTCCTAGAACCATACCATGGCTAGGATACGGGGCTTGATTCGTGGACACATTGGCATGATTTCGTGTTAGAGCATCATTAGTTGCATTGGACTTGGAGTTGCCCGAAAACCCCAACACCTATCTTACTTTATTCGCACATCTTTACATTATTGCATTTACTTGTTGCTTGTCTTTACATTTCATCATCCTTTGAAAACCAAAACCAAACACTACACCTCTACACACAGATTGTCACATACATGCCTCATCCACTCTTTCCATCTCTTGTCTCATTATATTTGTGCATCTGACGTGTCGTATAGTTTCGCTCAAGAAACGAGTGTCTTCTACGAGTATCAACAGTGTGGATGTATAGATTAATGACCAGGGGATTATCGTACCCAAGGGATTGGAAGGCCCAAGATCCCCAAATTGGTAAACAATGCAACCAAGAATGCAATGACACTAGAGATGGAATGACAAGAAATGGAGTATTTACTTAGAAGTGGGGTATGTGCAACATGGTTGTGTAGTATTCAAAAGAGGCGTCACTCCCAAGTGACTAGTAACCAAGGCAGTAGCCCAAGCAATAACCAAGTAACAACACTAATCTAAGCAACAATTGAAATAAGCACAACTTAATGCGCTAAAAAGGTACCAAGTATTGAGGTGACAAGCCCAACAATTGGTTTGTGGAAGTGTGATCGATGGTGTAGAGGATTGGAGTTTCGGGTTTACTCTAGCCCAATCCAATGTATGACAAACATCAAGAACATGCAGCAATGATTTAGTTAAGGATCAAACCCCAAATCCCAACCATACCATAGTCAAGGATGTGATTCTTCTAGGCCTATTTTGTGCCATACCATGGACACAAATACTCCTTATCCATTTACCCAAGCCTTACCAAGGTCCCTAAGTAAACTTCCTAGGCATAGAGTTCCAAGAATCAAGATTCAAACAAATCAAGTTCCTTACTTAGATTCATCATGCTCAATGTCAAATACCTAAGAGAATAAGTTGCTAGCAAACACTCTTAATTAATTAGGTTCAACACATGCTCAAGAACTAGCAAGATTCCTAAACAAGCATTCAACATAACCGTATTTCCACAAAGAACATATCCAAAACAGAATCATCATGCATATTCAAGAATCATTGTCAAAACATCATCATGGGCTAGGGCACACAACCCTAGCCCCCAATCTAAAGAACTACTCACACATGTTTAGGAAATACATCATTATTGTCAATAATGGAAACATGAATACAAAGAATAACTAGAGAAGAGTTTAGGAATTCTCAAGGGATGATGGCCAGCAGCTCCTTGGTGTTCTCCAAGTGTAGATGACAGCCCCCTTTCGGATTCTTCTTCTCCTCCAAACTTCTTCTTCTCCAAGTTTCCGGATTCCTTGTGTTCTTGACGAATTCCCAGCTGTGGAGCTTGAAACGTGGTGTAGTGGTGGTGGAATGGTTATGAAAGTCAGTTCCTAAGATAAATGAATGTCTTAGGAACAACTTTCGTGAAGGAACGAAAGTGATTTGAGCAGTGGAAGGTGGTGAAAATGGAAGAACAAAACTGAACAGTCCAAGAGAGTGTCCTTGGTGTTCTTGGTGTTCTTGGTGGAGAAATTTCTGTGTAATGCAATGGGATCCGAATTAGGTCAATGCTATTCTGAATAATGCTGTATTGGGGAGTCTCTAACAGCTCTATTGCAGCCCCCAATGGCTGCCTAATGGAATGTGAGTGGGCTATGGGAAAATGTAAAAGTGAAACATATGGGAGGAATTTAAGGGTGCACTAGGGTAAAGTAATATATGATTTCTCCTCCACTAGAGTGTAGTAACCCTAGCAGCAGCCCTATGCATGATCTGATTTGAAAATCTCCTCCATGTGTGGTGGTGCTCCGGTGGTGGTCCGGCGGTTCTGCCGCCTCTTGTGGTGGTGGTTTGCCGGAAAAGTCATTGGAAAGGTAATTGCATCATTTTTCTTCCTCTTTCCAATTCTTCAAGACAACATCTTCCGAAGGTTGATTTGTACACTCTATGACATCAAGAAGCCACGGTTGACTTTTCGTCCTCTTCTCGGAAATGTGACAAATGTTGTCGAAATGCACCTTTTTGTGCCGAATTACTTCAACTCGCGTAAAAGGCCTGAAAACATGAAAACACACTTTAAATCCAACAAATGGCCTTCGGACAAGCTTAATTCCCGTGATTAGGAATGCAAATTGCACGACAAATATGTGCTAATCAGCATCTTCTTTGGTTATTTGTTTGCCAAGGGGTTGAAGGGCCATCGATCCCCGTTGGAACGACAACCCCGGATCTTAAATATACATACACACTTTTGGCAATAGTCAGTCATGCATGATCATCCACCTATTGAGGAACCCGAAATCAATCCAGTAGCTCAGCCAAATCTAGTAAATTCTGAACCTAGAAGATCACAGAGAGCAAGAAAACCAACTTATGGGGGGGGGGGGGAAGACAGTGACTATATAGTTTATCTTCAAGAACAAGAAATTGAATTAGACTGTGTTGAAGATAATGATCCTACAACCTTTATTCAAGCCTTAGAGAATCTAGAAAACAAGGAGTGGCAGCAAGCAATGGAGGCTGAAATTGAATCAATGAATAAAAATAAAGTCTGGGATTTAGTAGCACCTGACCCGAATCAGAAACCTATTGGGTGTAAGTGGGTTTTCAAAACTAAAAGAGATGCAGCTGGTAATATAGAAAGGCATAAGGCAAGACTTGTTGCCAAAGGATTCACGCAGAAAGAGGGTATTGACTTTACTGAGACATTCTCTCCTGTCTCTAGTAAAGACTCTTTCAGGATCATAATGGCCTTAGTGGCTCATTTTGACATGGAGCTGCACCAAATGGATGTTAAAACTGCGTTCTTAAATGGTGAACTTGATGAAGTGATTTACATGAGGTAGCCAGAGGGGTTTATTGAAACTGGAAGTGAACACTTAGTCTGCAAATTAAGAAAATCAATTTATGGCCTAAAACAAGCTTCTAGGCAATGGTATAAGAAGTTCGATTCTGTGATTTCTTCTTTTGGATTTACAAAAAATCTTGTGGATGAGTGTGTGTACTTGAAAACAGTTGGAAACCAGTTTATATTCCTAGTATTATATGTAGATGACATTCTCTTGGCCAGCAGCAACCTTAAGCTGCTTAAAGACACCAAGAGCTTTCTGTCAAAGCATTTTGACATGAAAGACTTAGGAGAGGCATCTTATGTACTGGGAATTGAAATCAAAAGGGATAGGGCACGAAAGCTATTGGGGTTGTCACAACAGAACTATATTACTAAAATTCTGAAAAGGTTTAGTATGGAAAAGTATGCATCTGGAGAGGTTCCTATGTCTAAGGGTGACAAGCTGACTAAGAAACAAAGTCCTAAGAATGATGTTGAAAAGGAAAGCATGGAGTCTAAGCCTTATGCAAGACTTGTTGGAAGTCTTATGTATGCTCAGGTCTGCACTAGACCTGACTTGTCCTTTGCTGTTGGAATGTTATCCAGATTCCAATCTAATCCAGGTCATAAACATTGGGTAGCTGGAAAGAAGGTATTGAGATATCTGCAGAAAACCAAGAGTCACATGCTTGTGTATAGACAAGTGAAAGATTTGATACTCGTTGGATTTTCAGATTCTAATTTTGTAGGGAATTATCCAAACTCAAATAAGTCAACTTATGGTTATGTGTTTATGCTAGCTGGTGGGGCAGTTACTTGGAGAACTATGAAGCAAACTTTGATCACAACCTCCACTATGCAAGCTGAATTTATTGCAGTATATGAGGCAATGTGTGAAGGGCTTTGGATCAGAAATTTTCTGATGCAGACCAAGATACTAAGTCACACAGTGACTGATGCACTTGAGATCTACTGTGATAATGAAGCTGCTATCTTTTTCAGCAAGAACAGCAAGAGATCGAATAATTCTAAGCACATTGACTTAAAGTATTACAGTGTTAGAGTGTTAGAGAGAGGGTAAAGCATGGTGAGCTGACTGTTTTGAGCATTGACACTAATTCTCAGCTTGCCGATCCATTCACTAAAGCATTATCAGTTGCTGTTTTTCAGAAGCATACAAAGTGTATTGGTGTTTTACCTAATCTAGATGTTTAGGTTAATTCAGTGGGGGTGTTAGTACAATGGGAGCAAATGTTAAACTATTCTGTTTTGAGTTCTTGTAATCTTTTCAGTTGTGTTTTAATCACAATCTATTTGTAATGACAGTTTATTATTATTAATAAAGTTTTGAGGTATTTTCAGACAATTGTGATTGTTGCAGCCTTATTGTTGTTTCTGGAAATTATCAATTTTGTTTCTGTTTTTATACTTGCAATTCATATGGCTTTAATCATGTTAAGCATGATGATATAGTTCAAGCAAATCCTAAAGCTATCGGTGTCCAGTAAATTGCTTGAGTTTCTGGTTGAAAAAACATTAAGTAAGGACTTGATATATGTCTTATCTTGCTAATACACATTAACATATATCGTATAAACTGCAATATTAACATATGTAGATTACAGATGCTTATGTTTGTGGTACTGAAACGCTGCATTTTTGTTAAAATGTATGCTGGTTCTTGCTCTGCATTAGTGGCTGTAATCTGACCATGTTGGAATGGATTTTGGTTTATTTTGTATCTGGCGCGCACTTCAGTAAGTTGGAAAAGGGCTTAGCATTTTCTGGTACCAATCATTGAGTATAAACTGTGTTAGTCCAAGTGGGAGATTGTTAGAATAAATATGGACTTAACACATGTGATTGTGCTTAATGCTATACCTAATTCAACATGGATATAAAACGTAAACCTATTCTAGTTACTTAATGGACTTGTGTAGTAATCTATTAAGAGGTCCATTCTTAGGCTACGTACAAGAAAGCCTAATTGCTATTATACATTAAGTGTCTAATTAGGAGACCTAATCCTTATGTGATACCTTAATGGAAGGACTCTAAGGGTTGGTAATTCTATATATATATGGTATTGGTCCCTGTTAACACCACGAGTTACAAGCATAAGTTATGTCCATTGAGAAAGCTTGAGTTTGGTGATTAACAGAAGACTATTACCGGTGTTTTGTGTCTCAAGATTGCTACAATGGAGGTCAACATGAATTCCGACGGTATGTCACTTATACTTATGTTATTTATGTATTTTATATATGTCAAGCATATGATATCTGGTATTGTGAGCTTATGAAATTGGTTTTAACAGAATGTTGTCCCATATTGGAGAATAGAAACCTTACAAATGTGTTTGATCAAATGCTTACTCAAGAACAGACAACTGATATACTAACCGAAGTGGACAATTTATATTGAGTGACGTGGAGCACGTGTGACCACTTGACTTCACATGTGTGGGCGAACCTGCAGTTCTAATAATATGATAAACTAATTTGGGTGTCATAACCAAAACCAATTGGCGATTGGTTGGAGATGCCCAAATCCTTATAAACACATTTGCAAGGTCCATATTCTCCAATGTGTAGATATGTTTATAAGGATTTGAGCCTCTCTAACCATTGCTAATTGGTTTTGGTTATGACGCCCATATTACTTTATCATAATATCATAGCCAGATTCGCCCATGTGTGAAGCCAAGTGGCCACACATGGCTGATAAACTAACCGAAATTCCAGCTATGTTTGAGGGAGGATATTGAGAGTTAATGCCTCTAGAAATGTCTTCATCAAGGATTGAAGGACACGAGTCCTAATCATAATGGTTCTGTTAGTATGGGTTTTGTATAAAATGTGATCTACATTCTAGTTAAAAAATAGGCTTGATTGATTGTGAATCTTTTTCATCCATCTCTCCCGTAACAAACTCAAAGAGCTTGTATGCCTTTCATGGCTTCTTGTAATCTTCCATTATCACTATAATGATTTCTCCAAGGTCATTTCTTATGAATAGCCACAACAACAAACATCGGCTTTCCATAGCTATAATTTGTATTGAATATATGCTAGATGAAATTAAGCAGATGATTTGTTAATTTGCATTGATATCATCCATGGTCATAAAGTTTATTTGCGGAATCCGATTGATCCATGAGCTTAAAATCAAATTTTAGCTAGCACATGCAATGCATTGCTTTTGTCTCTCTTTCTAGAAAATTAAGATTTGAAAACAATAACATAGATTGGCCAAGTCACGCCAAAGAATGGAGAATTAGGTTAGGAATAAATTACGTCAAAAGGTTGAATCCATCTAATAAGATAATGAAAAAACATAAATTATGTGACATTCCTGGCCGAGATTTACCATTGTGCTAGTCAATTTTACGGCGAATTGACGAATTTTCAGTTTCGAGCTTCGAATAATACTTTTTAGGGGCCCTCGAGATGACTTTTGTTTCGTTTAGGATTTTGATTGAACTTTTTTCACGGAAGTTGTAGAGTGCGTTAAACCGAGTCCGTGGACATAAAGTACGTAAAAATCAGAGTTCGTATGGAAAAGTTATAAACAACGGAAGTTGAGTTACTATTTCGAGAAACTAATATTTATAGAAATGCCAAATCGGGAAATTTCCAAATATAGGAAGGGAAACCCTTTAGATCCACGTGACCCTTGGGCTCCCCGAACTCTCCCTCGCTACAGTGGTCGCGGCCTTTCGTTGACAGTTTTCTCGGCCGTCCGACCACCTCAGGCCTTAAGACCGGTCCCATTTTCTTTCTCTCATTCCCTCTACCAAACCCAACATGTTTTATGACCAACAACGGCCGGTAGCCACCGGAATCATCTCTCAAAGCCGCGACGGCAGTGCGACTGTTCTCGGGTTCAATTTGTCGTTTTCCGGCCAAATTAGCTGGTGAAGCTTAGTGGGTTTTGAAGCTCTCTCCACGACGAACACATCCATACCAGCCTTGCTCGTCAATTTTACCTAGAGAGGGAGAAATTTGGATTTGAAATTCTAGGGTTCCGGCGGTTTCGAGGCAAATTTCGGCCGTTCTAGACCAAATCGTGCTTCGACCCAGGAGGACGACAAGATTATTCTACAGAGAAGGATTTCGACGGACGTCAGTCTTAGCTATTTCGTTTGTGAGTGGACTTTGTATTCATAGTAAATTATTTATATATGAGAATTTACTTATTTTAAGGATTTTGAGCAGTTTGGAATTACATTACAGTTTTTCCCCATTGTGATAATCTTTGGAGGTTTTATTTGTGATTTTTGTTGTATGCACGTGCTACCTGAGTTGGTAGGTCCCTCAGGTTGTGCCATTGAGTTGGTAGGTTCCTCATGTCATATGTCTTCCAGGTTGGTAGGTCCCTCGAATGACAGTTCACTGAGTTTGTAGCTCCCTTAGTCATCACGTTTTGTTTTAAATTATTTTCATTTATAAGTTGATTTATTAACATATTTTTGAGATATGATTTTCAAGGAAAAGAAAATAGTATTAAATGGGGATACATAGCAGTATTATTTTAAAAACTATTATTTTTGTCCACTCACGCTAATGTTTTTAATGTTTTACTTTGGGCTTTTCTGTTTTCCACCGCCCAGATTGCAAACTTGCTAGCTATGGTCACGTGTCGAAGTCGAGACATAGTCACCACCACCTTCCCGTCCTTGTAGGTACCTACCTTCGTTTAATTATTATATTTTCGTAAACTTTTAGTTGCTATGATACTTCAAGATTTAAAATGTATAATGTATTTGAAGATGTTTATAATTTGGAGTTGGAAATTTTAGAAATATATTTTAATTGTGAAAGTTGTTTTATTTCACCGACGAGCACGTAGGCTCGGGTGTTGGTTGTGGTTTGAAGATTTTGAAGTGTGGATTTTATGTGATTACAAATTTTCAGGTAGTTCATTTTTAAAGGAGGTTATATCGAATTTTCGATAAAGTCTTCTCTAAAGTGGACCCCGCAGGGTCGCATCGATGTTTCATAGTGAAATGTTGGGGCGGGTCCTGTCAAATTGGCTAGAAAAGAACAAAAACATATGTGCTCCAGTTTAATTTGTTCTTTAATTTGATGGCAGATCCACCATGCCTGAATTCTTAGCTTTGTGACAAATTAGTATAAAATCTTCTCAATTCGATCTCTTGGGTTTTGATCAGCTGACTTTTTTTTTTTTTTTTGATAGAAGGGCCCCGGCCGCCCTCAAACTTTCATTAATGAAACCGAATACAAAAGGGGAGGGGCACATAAAGCCTAAACCCTAAATTATAATATGCATACATGTATGGGAGAAATTAAAGCTTTTTTATTTTTTAATTGGACAAATTCAGCTTGATTTTTCATAATTATATTACCTTAAATTAATCTTTTTTCATCAGAATTTTATAATCCTTAAATTAATAAAATATTACCTACATTCTTTGTAAAAAGAAAAAGTATTTAAGAAATCTACTATGATGTCAAAATTGAAAGGGCAGTGAGTAAGAGTTTTTTTTTTTTTAATTGAGATTTTTTTTTTTTACCAAAGAAAGTTCATCTGTATTAAAACTCAAGAAGATAGTTGTTCTGAAACCAGAACTTCAGAAATGAAGTCTGGAGGTACAGCAGACCAAGTAAAGTCTTGGCCAGAAATAAAAGAGTGCCTAGCTAGAAGATGGGCAGCCTTGTTTGCATGTCTTTTAGTATGACATAGTCTGTAGCTCGGAATAAAACCCAAAGTCTCCTTAACATCAACATAAAGTCTACCCAGTGTAGATGAATTGAACTCTAGAGCTGAGAGTTGTTGGTGTACCACGAGTGAATCTGTTTCAATAAGAACTGGAGAAAGAGAGCCCTCGCTTATATAAGCAACTGCAGCCTGACAAGCAAGCAATTCGGCATGCTCTGCTGAAAGAAGATTGGATAAAGACTTGCTGTATCCACCCAAAAAATGCCCACTGGAATCACGAACTAGGAAACCCCAACCACCTCGTCTTGTATGACAGTCAAAAGCCCCATCAACATTCACCTTAAGCCAACCAGTAGGAGGATGAATCCATTTAGGATTGACATTGCCTCTAGAAGAAGTAATTTTCGTACCATAATGGAAAAGAAAATCTTTTAATCTGATAGAAGAGCTCATTGCTACATCTCTAGCTTGTGTGAACTTATTCTCCCAGACCCTGCAGTTTCTCTCTTTCCATATACCCCAAATGAAAGTAAGCAGACGAGCGAACATACTCTTGGTTAATTGTTGCCGACAAAATTGGAGCCACTCCTTAAACTCGAAAGCCGCTGCCTCCATTCGAAAACACACCTGTGCAAGAGCTTCATCAGTACTCAAAACATCTCGAGTAAAACTGCAGTCACGTCCGATATGAACATTAGTCTCATTAGCAACGTTACACAAGGGACAAATCTGCGATGCCAACTCAACCCGCCGTGAAACTAACCTATCCAAAATAGGGAGGATATTGTGACAAAGTTTCCAAGTGCAAAAATTCACAGAGCCCGGAACTTTTGAGCTCCAAATAGCCTTCCAAAAACTATGCACTAACCTTCTAACCTCAGGATCAGAGTGAGTGACTGGAGGCAGAGAGGTCGCAAGACGATAAGCTGATTTCACTGTGAAGCCTCCACGACGTTCAGGCTGCCAAGTCAAACGATCTGGAGGTGAGTGAATGCTAAGAGGGATGGACAAGATTGCTTCAGCATCCTGCTGGGAAAATGTAAAATACTGGAACGTGTGTATTTTTGTGCGTCTGAGATTGAAGATATACTAGCAATCCCAGTGTTCTGGAAAAACGAAAACAGCAAGAACACAGCGATATGTTTACGCAGTGTAAACCTCAAACTTGAGGAAACATCACTGTGAGGCACAAGCCCAGAAGAACGATCAATCCACTAGAAGAAGTTGAGACAAATCTCTTACAAGCAATGAATTACAATAGCTAGCAGTCCTAGTCTACTAATCAGTCTTGCATCTTCTTCCTCAAGGACGCCTTCCTTACAGAATTGAAACACGCTCTTCAATCTTCAGTTTAAACCAATTCTCTACTGGCCGCGAAAGAACGATGCAACACTGAAATAATTCACTCAAACAAATATAAGTGAATGAACAGAATAATCTATGCTTTCAAACTCTCATAGAAATGTTATGGCACCCGAGATGAACATTAATCTCTTTGCCTCCAAAAGCATGCACTCCATGCCTTTACCGTTTTGCATATATAGGAGTCAAAGACTCCCCCTCACTTTTAAAGTCCTAACCCTAATTGACTTCCTATAAGGAAATATCTTTATTAAAAAGATTATCAATTAGGAGATAAAACAATAAAAGATTTTGCTGAAAAGATCCTAAATCAATTAGGATTCAAATACAATTAATAAACGCAGCGGAAAGAATTTGATTTAAATACAACTAAATCAAGTATTTAGTTAAGAAAATCATCCATTCAAAGAGCCCATAATTATATACTTACCTTTCTAAGGTCACGTAGGTTGTGGCTCACACTTCTATTCAAACAAGGTTTGTGTAGGAATGCCAATATACTAACAATCTCCCCCTTTGGCATTCCTATTTGTGCGTCTGGGATTGAAGATATACTAGCAATCCCAGTGTTCTGGAAAAACGAAAACAGCAAGAACACAGCGATATGTTTACGCAGTGTAAACCTCAAACTTGAGGAAACATCACTGCGAGGCACAAGCCCAGAAGAACGATCAATCCACTAGAAGAAGTTGAGACAAATCTCTTACAAGCAATGAATTACAATAGCTAGCAGTCCTAGTCTACTAATCAGTCTTGCATCTTCTTCCTCAAGGACGCCTTCCTTACAGAATTGAAACACGTTCTTCAATCTTCAGTTTACACCAATTCTCTACTGGCCGCAAAAGAACGATGCAACACTGAAATAATTCACTCAAACAAATATAAGTGAATGAACAGAATAATCTATGCTTCCAAACTCTCATAGAAATGTTATGGCACCCGAGATGAACATTAATCTCTTTGCCTCCAAAAGCATGCACTCCATGCCTTTGCCGTTTTGCATATATAGGAGTCAAAGACTCCCCCTCACTTTTAAAGTCCTAACCCTAATTGACTTCCTATAAGGAAATATCTTTATTAAAAAGATTATCAATTAGGAGATAAAACAATAAAAGATTTTGCTGAAAAATCCTAAATCAATTAGGATTCAAATACAATTAATAAACGCAGCGGAAATGATTTGATTTAAATACAACTAAATCAAGTATTTAGGTAAGAAAATCATCCATTCAAAGAGCCCATAATTATATACTTACCTTGCATACTTACCTTTCTAAGGTCACATAGGTTGTGGCTCACACTTCTATTCAAACAAGGTGTGTGTAGGAATGCCAATATACTAACAATCTCCCCCTTTGGCATTCCTATACAAAACAACCCAAGGACGACAACCTATGCTGCAAGAACCAAGAACCAAGTACCAAGGTCGCACCTGAAACACTTATAAGCAACACACCTTGTGAAGAACAACTGTGGCAATATAACATATTTAAACAAAGCCAACAAATATAGCCGTATAGCATAAGTTCTTCTTCTCCCCCTTTTTGAATAGGGATGCCAAAGGCATTAAGAAACTCCCCCTTAGAAGCACCACTATGTGATAGATAAGCAAGAGAATTGCATCACAAAGCAACCACAAAATGTAGTGACCAAACACTGAAAACTCCCCCTGAATTGATGAATTTGTATGCAAAAATGATCAATGCAAACACACAATGGGTAGAGAATTATCCACACACTAATATGAGGGAAGAGGCATAGCCTTTAGCCAAACTACAAGACATAGCTTCACCAAATAAACAAACACGCAAAGTTCACAGGTTGAATCAAGTTAAGACACAACAATGTAAGCAAGAGTATGATCGAGTATCCTTGTACCTTTGTGGTGATTGGTGAACATATTTCAATGTGGGATTTGTATCATGCCAGGAATCCCAGAAGGTCACAAACAGAGAAAATAAGCAATCTTTTTGCACTCCTCATACCTCCTGTGTGGGCAATATATTGATTTCTTTTCGGCCATTCACACTTGATTTACTCACAAAATTTGTGATTCACATACCACCGGGGTGACCAAACCATTCCCTTTTCTGCTCAATCCATGTATCGTTCACCACGACCAAGGCCTGATTACTTTAGGAATAGCCTGGCCATCAAACCATTCCCGTTTCTACCCAATCCCTATATTGTTCACCACGACCAGGGCTTGGTTACTTTGGGAATAGCCTAATAATGCTCCAAAATAATATAATTTTTTTTTTATTGAACAAGGAGCAAGGAACAATCAACTGATCATTTATGTGACCTGTACCTGATCAACCAAGCTAATATTTACCACCACAAAGAAAATATGTGTGCATGTGCAAAGCTAAAGGTATTTAAGAATATTTTGTCCATGCTCAAGAGTACATAGCCATGACAAACAGAACTCAGAACCGGCTAGTCAACTTGTCATACTCACATACATGAAGCCATAAAAAATACTTCGTCAATCTAAGATCAACTTACTCCAGCAAACAGTGTGGGATACATACCCTACATGCAATCCTATTAATCTGGAAATTTTTGAACCAACATAAAATACTCACTGTGAATGCACCTATACTACCATGATTTCACACACAATAGATGCATGCTATGTGAAAAATTCAAGGGAAATTTTCAGAGCTTAGTGCACACACCTATGACATTCTTAAGCGACACACATCTTGCCTAGCATTAATCCAATCATCATCAACCAAGGCCTCTTAAACAATTTTTTTTTTTTGGTTCAAAAAGTGACACAAAAACCAAAATATGAAATTATGTTCATGTTCACTTTATTAGAAACCAAAACAAAAACACAAGAGCAGAATCACTACTTACCTCACTTGCAGCTTGTCCTTAAATTCGAATTCTATCATCCATTTTCCCAATGATGTCTTGAGCAGAGTGATCCTTTTGAATTCGCTTAAAATCAGTCCTCATATTTGGCAGAGGATCAAGAATAGGATCATCATAGACATCATCATTCTCTTCATTTAGAGAGTACATCCAGAACCACAAGGCATGTGGCGTTCATCCTTGTTGACATTCCTGCAAGAGGTTAACAAACAAGCTTTATTATCAGTATTCATAGATGCATGAAAATCATTGCACAAAGCTGGAAAACATTTGTTTGATCCTTTTTTCACCCAGGTCTGTTTATTTTGTCTCCAGACCTTCTGGGATTGCAACCCGCTTTGCAATCCTGTTAATTAGCACTAAATGTTTTTTCAGTTCAGTCTGCAAAGATGCAGCAGAGTTAAACTCTGACCCTTGCTTCTGTTTTCTCATTTTCCTACGCAGCAAGTTGCACCGTGGACGGATATGTCCAGGTTTTCCACAAAAGTGACATGTAGGAACAAAGATTTTTGGTCTAGGGACGTACCTGGACTGATGAGTACACGGTTGTAACTCTTTACTTACCTGAGGGGATTGATGACATGTTATCGATCCCTGTTCTGAGATAGATTTGAATGCAGGTTTTGACACAGGTATTTCAGCGACAAGTACCTTAGGAACATGCTTATTCTCCTTCACAAACTGTAAGGTTTCTTTTGGTGCACCGTCATAACCAAGTCCTTCCTTGTTACTGTGAGTTTTTCCAAACCCAATCATTCTTGAAACTTTTTCCGAACTGATATCGAATTTGCTGAACTTGTCTCTAGTTTCAGTCAATTCAACCTGCAATTTCTCATTCTCTTGGGTTAGCAAAATATTTAAATTAATCTGAGCCTTTAGCTCAACCTCCAAAGTTTTTATTTTATCCCCAAGTTCTGTCCTTTCATCACACACACTTTGTGATTCATTCTTATCCTGCAAGGAATGAATTTGTTCAAGAAGATTAGCACGTTCATCTTCCCAAAATTTCAAATTGGATTCAAGGCTTACCTCAACCTTTCTTTTTTCTTTGCTGATTAGTTTGAAATTTTCTTCCAGCTCAAGATTTCTCTTTTGCACAGTCTTGGTAGCATTGTACAATTTCAAATATTTGCTATTTTCTTCCTCATCGGAAACATCTTCATCACTTTCCAAATCATCTGAACTATCTGAATGAAAAGATGTAGTTAGTGCAAGATTGTGTACCTCATTGTCACCAAAGAGCTCCTCGTCACTATCACTCCATGTAGACGTCAATGCTTTGTTGATCTTGATATTTTGTTTCCTGTTTGCACACTCAGCAGCCATATGACCAAATCCACCACATTCAAAGCATTTAGGTTTTCCTTGAAAATTTTTCTTTTGAGTGAATTTATCAAAACGATTTTCAGAAGGCAAACCTTTTCTTTGATCCAAAGCATTTATAGAACAGTTTGAAGATGTTTTTCTATTTTTCAGAAATTTTTTGAACTCTTTTATAAGCAACTCTAAATCAAAAGACTCATCCTCATCCTCACCCTCATCAACTTCAATTTCCTTTTCATTAACAAAAGAAAAAGCAACATTTTTTACCTTTTTCACGGGTTTGATTCTCATCTCAAACGTCTTGAGATTACCTACCAGTTCATCAAGAGAATAGATGTCCAAATCTTGAGCTTCTTCAATTGCAGTTTGCTTGGCTTGAAATTTTGAAGGAAATGATCTGAGAAATTTCTTGACAATTCTGTGTTCTTCAATTGGATCACCAAGGCTTTGACATTGACTAGACACGCTCAATAGTCGAGCATGAAAGTCATCAACAGATTCTTCTTCAGCCATGGACATATTCTCGAATTCCTGAGTGAGTCTTTGCAGCTTCTGCGAATGCACCTTCTTGTTTCCTTCATAAGTGGCCTCAAGAAGATCCCATGCCTTCTTGGCAGTGTCACAATGACTGATGCGTACTCTTTCTCTCTTGGTAAGGGCCGTGAACAAACAATTTCTTGCTTTGAAGTCACAATTAAGGTCATGCACCTCTTCTTCAGTCCATTCTTTTCTGAGCTTCAATATTGTTGCCGTAGAGGATCCTTCTGCCTTCTTTGAATCCACGAGTTTGGTAGGGTGCTCCCAACCTAACTCAACAATATTCCACATATTTTCATCTCGAGAGTACAAAAAGGCTCTCATCATAATCTTCCATTCCAAGTAGTCTTCACCATCGAAAAGAGGAGGGCAGTTATTGATCCAGCAGCTCTGTCACGCTCCATTTGATCTACTAGAAAAAAAATTCTAGAACCTGCTCTGTAAAATACTGGAACGTGTGTATTTTTGTGCTCTGGGATTGAAGATATACTAGCAATCCCAGTGTTCTGGAAAAACGAAAACAGCAAGAACACAACGATATGTTTACGCAGTGTAAACCTCAAACTTGAGGAAACATCACTGCGAGGCACAAGCCCAGAAGAACGATCAATCCACTAGAAGAAGTTGAGACAAATCTCTTACAAGCAATGAATTACAATAGCTAGCAGTCCTAGTCTACTAATCAGTCTTGCATCTTCTTCCTCAAGGACGCTTCCTTACAGAATTGAAACACGCTCTTCAATCTTCAGCTTACACCAATTCTCTACTAGCCGCGAAAGAACGATGCAACACTGAAATAATTCACTCAAACAAATATAAGTGAATGAACATAATAATCTATGCTTTCAAACTCTCATAGAAATGTTATGGCACCCGAGATGAACATTAATCTCTTTGCTTCCAAAAGCATGCACTCCATGCCTTTGCCGTTTTGCATATATAGGAGTCAAAGACTCCCCCTCACTTTTAAAGTCCTAACCCTAATTGACTTCCTATAAGGAAATATCTTTATTAAAAAGATTATCAATTAGGAGATAAAACAATAAAAGATTTTGCTGAAAAGATCCTAAATCAATTAGGATTCAAATACAATTAATAAACGCAGCGGAAATGATTTGATTTAAATACAACTAAATCAAGTATTTAGTTAAGAAAATCATCCATTCAAAGAGCCCATAATTATATACTTACCTTGCATACTTACCTTTCTAAGGTCACGTAGGTTGTGGCTCACACTTCTATTCAAACAAGGTGTGTGTAGGAATGCCAATATACTAACAGAAAACAATGTACGAACTTTCTCACCATCCCAACACCCAGGATCCCCGTCAAGCTTGGAGATTTGAAACAATGTCAATTGTCAAGCTTGGAGATTCACCGTCAATGAGTAAATTATTGTACGTGGTATGGTACAAGATAGCAAAATCTAAACTTTCCGTCAAATCTATCTACTTTATTGTTTAAAAAAATCCAAATCTGTTTTTAATTTCAATATAATAATGGAGGAAATCTAGGCAAAAATTACTAAAAGTATCTGAAATCTCCAACAAATTTATTGTGAATGAGAAATGGTACTGTGGTAGTATTGGAAAAAAAAAACAAGAAACAAAAAGAGTATGTTATGGGATGTGATTGTCACTTTAATTGTTGCGAATATGAAAAAGGGATGCTCATGTGCATTTTGTTTTTGCGGTTTTGGACAGCAATTAATTACTAAAACAAATGCAAGTTTAAAATTTTCGCTAGGGATAATTATAACTTTCGTCCCTAAACTATGACTCGTTCGACACTTTCGTCCCTGAAGTTTGAAATATATCACTTTCGTCCCTGAATTTCAACACCAACTATCACTTTCGTCCCTGACCGGAACAAAATTGTGCAAAACCTATGCCAAAATGTTCGCAAGGATGAGAGGAGTAACTTTTATAACTGGGGCTAAGCTCAATTCGGCCTAGAATGACTCGAATTTAGCTCGAAAGTCGATGGTGGCCGAAACTTTAATTGTAAAATTCTCCGCCATCCGACGACGGTTTGAGGCGAGGTTGGTGGCGTTGAACTCCCCTCAAGGAGGGCTTCAAAGCCCAGTGGGTGTTGTCCTCCGATTTGGCCGGAATCAGAGGTTTATTCGGTGAAAACCCTCGGCCAGGGATGAAAGTGATAGTGATTTTCAAACTTCAGGGACGAAAGTGATATATTTCAAACTTCAGGGACGAAAGTGTCGAACGGGTCATAGTTCAGGGACTAAAGGTGATTTTTTCCCTTTTCGCTAAACCAACTGAGAGTACAAAATGGTCAGAAGAAAAAAAGAGTCAGTGTTCACTGTTCAGTCCAAAAACTCAAATGCCAAACAAGGCCAAAGTCAAATGACTGAAGAAATTGAAATTTCATCCCTCAACATTCAATGTATATCAATCACATTTATTTTACTTTAAAATGTTTTACTGTTGGAAACAAACAGAAGTTTATGTATCATATCTTTAGATAGGATATAGGATGGAAATGGAGATTTGCGATTAGTTGGGTATAAAGAATGTATGGATTCATTTATCTCTTTCCTAAAATAAATTTTTTTCTGGAAAAGAAAAGAAAAGAAAAAAAGAAGTTAAAGAGATTATGGAATTGGAAATAAACACAGGAGTTGAACCATTTTAGGTTGGATTTTCATCCCTCTACCTCAAAAGGAATTGACAATTAATTTGTGATACGCCGGAGATTAACTGTTTGCGCTGGAAACCGCAGGGGAGAGTCAAACAGTCTCTTTTGTATAGTGCAGGCGTGCCAGTACCACGGGGTACGTTGTTGTAGAGGATGCGCTCCAAACTTGCTTCTTGGATCAAGCGAATGTAGACAGAGAGAGCACTAACTCTGTCGGTTCGTACGTGCAACGCCTAAACGGAATTAGGTCTTCGAACGTGATCTCTTGCGAACGCAATAATCGATACTTTCTCAAGGCTGAGTAAGCAGAGCAATCAATTGGGAAAGGTTTGAGAAACACTTGGGTTGCTAAAACGTGATTTTAGCTTTGCTGTGAGTCGCTAGTTTGCTCCGGAGAGGCTTTGGTTGCTAGGGTTTGCTCCGGAGAGGCTTGTATGCAAAGAGTTTGCTTGTAGGTTGTATTGATCGAGAGAGAGCCGTTATTCGCCCCAAGACCCTCTATTTATAGAGATAGGTCGCCGACTCCTTATTGAACAAGGATTACAGATTTCTTTCTAAAGCGGGACTCTCATAACTAATGCATTTACATATACATAAATTGCTTTCCTTGAGCTATAAGGCAAACACAAAGCAAGGATCTGCACCCTAAATAAACTCAAAGGTACTTTGGGCCGCAACAATCGGTCCACCAGCTGTTAACATAAACAAACCAGCCAAATATTCATTTGGGCTCAAACATTGCCCCCCAGGCCTCGAAATCAGGCCCAGGTCTGCGATAAATGTGATTGAAGAGGGCTAAATTCACAAGGAAAATAGACGACTGTTCGTGAAAGGCCGCAATAAAGCCTAGAAGACGAAGAGACCCAACCGTTGCACTGTTTCATCACACCTCCCAATTCAAACTGGTTCACGAAACGATCAGGATCATATCCTTCTACAACACCCCTTCGGCTCTTTAAAACCAAACCCCTCAACACTAATCTGTTTAAGGAATCTAGAACCCTGAAAAAACCCGAAACAAGTGAGAATCCAAAAACCAACCACCAGAGATGGCCTCGACCTCCAATGCCTTAACAGAACAGAATGCCCAGCAGTTCAAACTGGCCATGTACCCCCTTACCGCCAACAAACACTCTCACCGCTCTCATATCAAAGCTTACGAAAACCGCACGGCGAGCCTGGGTCCTTGGATCGATGAAATGTCGGCTCAATTTTTGAACCACTATTTTCATGCCGTCCGATGTCCTATTCTTGCGTTCCGGGCGACCGCCGCTATCTTTCCAAGATGGCAAAGGCACCACCAAGCAGTGCAAATGGGTAGCTGGCCTACACCAAGTTCAGAAGAACTCAAGTGGTATCAAGCCAGGAAAACAACTGACCTGGACCGCTGGCAAGAAGTGGGAATTGCAGAAACACTAGAGCTCTGTTTCTCTTTGCACAACGGAGGAGGGAACCGTGCTCCGATAGTCGCAGCCGCCTGTTTCTGGGACACCTCCAGCAACACTTTCAATTTCCGGTTTGGGCAAATGGGAATCACACTGCTGGATATTCTCACCATTACCGGCCTTCCCATCCATCCAGAGCCTTACAGCTATGGGGAATATGATCAAGGGTTAGACTCAATTGAGCACAAACCCAGCTTGGTTCGCCTTCCTTACTGCAAATCCTACACATCCTGGTGTAACTATTTCTCAAAGCAGAACAACGAACAAGGAGGAATCGCTTTCCTGGAGCTCTGGTTGTGCAAATTTCTCTTCTGTATCACGGCGAAGAAGGTCACTGGCACTTGGACCATGCTGGCAGCAGCCCTTTTCAACAGACAATTAACAAGATTAGGCCAACCTGTTCTAGCCAGCCTCTACCGTTCGCTCTACTCCCTGTCACTCAGACCCTTTGACTATAATCCGCTGGGAGGACCCTTCTGGATTCTTGACCTTTGGCTTCAGGTCTATTTTCCTCAATTCAGACATCCTGACGTAGACTCCTTCCCAGAAGATGAGGTACTAGGACTGGCATTCGCCAATCGAGATGAGTTTCCCTCTCCTTCATACTTCGACTGCTTTCGTTACCTGTACCAATTAGATGAATCAGCCTTAGACTCGGTAACGCTAGTTATAAACAGAAAATTCCCTAGTCCACTAGAGCATGGCTTCCTCTGGTCTAACGAACACTCTGCAGATGCCTTAGACATGTTTAAACAAGCCGTTTCCTGTATGGACTTTAATCTCCCGGATGAAGAAGCCGGCTTTGAACTATATGCAGCCAACCACTTTTCTCGCCAACTAGGACTTAGGCAAAAAATCCCTTACCCTTTGTTTTAGAGCCTAAACCTGTACACCTCATGGTGAATCTCAGCAAATGACACAGAGGACCAACACAGATGCAAAGTCCACTTCAAATATATTCTACCACCTGCCACCTTAGGAGCCAGTGTCCTCCAATGTACTATGGCTGTTTCTCCACAGTATGCCATCTGGTGGAATGCCCTTTCAGCCGACAAGTGGAATCAGAACGCAGAAGACCTCTTTCGCACCATCTTTGCCAGAGGTAAGGTTGAACTTAACCGTGAAGAAGACCAACAAATCTTAAATGGTGCCAACAGACAAACCCCTGCTACCGCTGCTCCTGACCAAAGGCGGAAACAAACTGAAGAAACAACGGTTGAGGTATGAGTTTCGAATCCTAAGTCTTGATTTCAACAATTTCCATGCAGCACTGACCCTGACTGCCCAATGCATTGCCACAAAAAACTCTGACAAGTTCACGTCCCGGAGAAGCCTCTTCCTCCCATGCTGCAAGGAAAAGATCCCGCGAACCGCAAACCAATGAGGAAGAAGAAACAGAGGAAGAGCGTCCCTTGGTAAGGATAAACTCCTTGTTAACTTCTGCGCAATTCTCATTCGCGTACTTCTTCACACAGCCACTAATTGGTTATTTATTCGTTCGTTGCAGTTAAGGAGACGCAACGCACCTGAAGTGAATGTAATAGCAGATGACCCTCCTATTCCTGAGGCTAAAGAAAACACTCCTGCTCAAGGATATGAGGATAGCTACACTGACGGAAACGCTGAAGAAGATGAAATAAGCATGGTCGAAGCTTTGGACGGACTCGGAATGCTAGCAGTCACCTATGCAGTTCCCCTTGCTTTCGCTTCCCCAGAACAGCCTATGAACACAAGTGAAGGACCAGTTTCAACTTCTGCATCCTCTCCTGAGATCGTCCCTCAACCTGTGGAAGTGGCGAATGTAGAAACTCCAGAGGGCGACGACGGTACAAACATTCAAGAGGACGTTAACTTGCCCCCTAGCCAAGATATCAACCCTGCTGAAGCACAAGACGTGCTACCCCAAGAGACTCAGAAAAATCCGGTCTCTCTCATTGTCGACCCTCCTGCGAATGAAGACGTGATACCAATCCTTGAGGGTGATCAAACCACTACGAAGTCTTCAGTAGAAAACGCAACCCGAGGTGTGGACACAACCCAGGAATCCGCTCTATTAATGGTAAATGCTCGCCTCATCTCTTGCTTCTTATGAAGATCCTAACCCCTTTAAACCACTTACTGGTTTAGTTTAAATTTCCCGTGCTTATCTCTTCTCTCTTTTCCCGCAGGATCACTCCGAAGTCCAAACTGAAGCATCGGGTCCAGGCATAAATTCAAATACGGCGAATGGTCTAATTGATGGTCTAGGTGCTAAGAAAAGTGAACCCTTGCTCAACAAACAAACCTCTGTTGAAACCATCTTTGAACAGGGTTCGGCTGCTGCTTCAAAAACAACGGCGAACGCCGTTGTGGACACCCAAAGCCTAACCCTTGCTGTTGTGGAAGAATTTTCTTCTTCAAAACAACCACTTGCTCTTAAAGAACGCCTTGAAGAAGTTTTGGACAAACCAATTACCCCGGAATTGGTGGAGGATGCTCAGTATTACCTCAGCCACCTCAGCAACGTAAACTTGGATGATCCGAGTGTGCGAGAGAAGATCATTGCCTACACTGGTAGCCTGCGGCTTCACGCGAATGAAGGGGACGCAGCAATCCTGGATGAGCTCGAAACTAAGGTTAGTGTCATGGCAACCCTCCAGGCTGATATTGAGAAGTCTACCAAACTGGCGAACCTAACTTCCACTCAACGAGCCGAACTGGAGAAGCTATTTGCCGCCCGGAAAGAATCACTCCAACGCCGGCGAACCAATGTTGCTCTCTGCGAGTCCAAACTAGAAGAGCTCGAAGCTGCCAAGGCTGAAATCGAAGCTCAGATTATCCAACTTCAATCCAGGAAGGATAAAGATAGGGAGGCCTTGGCGAATGAAGTGGGTCCAACCGAGGAACTGCGACAATGTCTGGTAGATGCACGTGCAAAAGTTAGGGTGGCAAATGTCCAAGCAGAACGAATCCAAGCTGAGTATCACAAAATTGTCATAGACATCGCATCATTGGGCCGTATGGTGTAGGCCCATCAACTTGTAACTATAAACCTCTTGAGGTTTTTGTAAGCACAAACACTTTATGTTTAATTTTAGTTTAATCATCTACTGGCCCAAACCAAATTTCGGCCCAGACCAGAAAACAAGAAGATAACCCTCAGGAAGGATAATCTTTGACACAGTCAAAAGTCAGATTCAAAAAAGAACCCGGAGAACCGTGAATTTAATTCCCCAAGCCAACATTTAAGTGTGGTAACTACCCCTAATAACTGCAAATCTTTAAACGGTTACCCAATCACGCACCAAACTGACCTCAGTATTCTTCTTTAAATAGTGAACCCTTCATCGGCATGAATCAAGCAGAGAACCCTTATCAGGCACCGAAAATGCCTCTCCTAGTTCTATTCTTCCTTTTGGCCCTCAAATCCTTTCCTTCGCTTAGGATTCCACAAAAGTTCTGAGTTAGACAACCAAACCTCATGCCTGGGTTGAGTTATACAACGAAACCGCAGGCTTCCCCCCTCACTCTGCCCACCATTCCTTCTGCTTCTTGTAGACAGAAGTGAGAAAGCGGCGGAGTGGGGACAGCAAAAGTCTCCTGGCGGACCGCAAAAGTCTTCCGTCCGCCAGGATGACTTGCTGTTCTAGGCTTGTCAGCGAATGATCTGTAATTGTGCAGGTTACCCGCTGAATTCCCTCTCCCTCAAAAACTCTGTGGGAGAACCAAATGGGGAGTGGTAGCCCTATGTTTCCAAAATGGGCTGCCCAAGTCTAGAAATAGGTCACAGAAAGAGCCTTGGCCGCAGCCTCCATGGTATCAGAGCCACGTTTTGGCTCTTTGTTTTGTATTTTGATTTTCATGTAATTGCTCTTGGCCGCAAAGCCAGTATATATATATAAAAGAAAATGTATGCTAAACGCTTTCCGTTTATTCGCCTTTGTACTGTGATATTTCCTTGCTTTATAGTTCAAGCAAACTGCGAAAAATGCCATCATACATGAACTCTTCAAGCGTCAAAATCTAAGAATTTTCACCGCGTTTAAGTCCAAAAGTAATGCATAATTTGTAAACTGGCCGAACTCTTGTGGGATATAGTTGCCCCCCTGGTTCGATGAAGTATAACGAACGAGGTAGAAGCCATGGTATTGGCTTGGAGAGAGCAGCACATGAGAACTAAATATTGTCCCCCTGTTCAGGCAACGAAACTGGCGGATCGTCCAATTCCCAAACACTTGGAAAATATTTCTTTAGGTAAATACCATTAATGGGATTTTGGTGAAGTTCGCCGTCCGTGTCCCTTAAGTGATATGCACCTTTGCCCAAGATTCGATCAATAAGGAAAGGTCCTTCCCTCCGGGGAGACCATTTCCCGCGTCCGCGCTCTTTTTCCCCCAAGGGAAGAATGGTCTTCCACACAAGATCGCCAACGCCAAAGCTACGACCGCAAGTGCGCTTATCGTATACTCTGGCGATTCGCTGCTTCTCGACGATCAGGCTGTCTAATACCGCGAGCCTGTGTTCGCTCAGATCTTCATGTTCCTGCCACATAGCTTGGACATAGTCTTCTCCGATTAGTTGATGCTGCTCTTGAACGCGTAGCGAATGAACATTAACCTCCAAAGGTAATACTGCATTATGGCCAAACATCAGGGCATAAGGTGTAGTGCCTGTTGGCGTACGCTTAGACGTCCTGTATGCCCAGAGTGTACAATCGAGCTCATTATACCAATCCCTAGCATTAGCGGCCAGCATTTTCCTGAGAATGGTGATTATGATCTTGTTACTGGCCTCTGCTTGGCCGTTGGACTGAGCGTAATATGGTGTGGAATGAAGGAATTGAATCCCAAAATCCTTCATTAAGTCATTAACGTCCGCGGCCATGAAAGCTGCCCCCCTGTCCGCAACCAAACACTCCGGAACGCCAAAACGACATAAGATGTTGCGAAAAATGAAAGAGCGAACCGTAGCCATAGAGGAATCTTTCAACGGCTCGGCCTCTACCCATTTTGTAAAGAAATCAGTAGCAACGATGATGAACTTGTGTTGTGCTGATGAATGAGGGTGAATGAGACCAATAAGGTCTAATGCCCAGCCTCTAGCAGGCCAAGGTTTGATAATAGGCTGCATAGGAACGATGGGGATATGGCGAACTGGGCCATGAGCTTGACAATCCTGGCATCCCTTGGCGAAACTAATACAATCCTTCAAAATGGAAGGCCAGTAGTTACCGTAGCGGCGAATAAGCCATCTCATTTTTGGCCCAGCCTGGTGGGATCCACAAACGCCAAGATGAACCTCTCTCATGACTCGCTTAGCCTCTTTGCCAAAAATGCATCGAAACTCAATGCCGTCCTCGCCGCGTCGTAAGAGTTCACCACCTTTGAGAACGTAATTGAGGGCCAGAAAACGGATTTTCCTGTCAGTAGGAGCGCTGGGGTCGAGCAGATAATCGATAATAGGGCGACGCCAATCAATATCGATCGCATCTAATAAAGCTACAACCCAATCATCAGTGCATTCTCGCCGGGCCATGAAGGATGGTAGTGTCCGCCGTTCAACCTTAAGAGTCCGCTCGCGGACGCCATCAGCAAAACGTAGGCCAGTAGCTAGTTGCGCCAACTCGTTCGCTGCAAAATTGAGTTCCCGGGGAATATGCTCCATAGAGACTTCGTGGAACTCCTCCAAAAGCTCCAAAGCTCTATTGAGGAAAGGAACCAATGTAAAACTGATACACTTAAAAATCCGCTGAAGTTGGTTAATGACCAATAAGGAATCGCCAAAGATATCTACTTCATTGATTCCCATTTCCAATAGAATCTCCAGGCCAATGATCAATGCCTCATATTCAGCTTGATTATTAGTGTAGTTCCACTCGAGTTGAAAGGAGTAAGAAAAACGAACCCCTTCTGGGTTGACAATTGCAATTCCTGCCCCTGACAAACGATCTATGCTAGAACCATCAAAGTAAAGTGCCCAAGGTTGCAAACATATAGCACCTACCTCAAGGTCTCGAACTGCATGATCATCAGGGAGCGGGTGATGCAAGAGGAAATCAGATACTGCCTGACTTGTTTGTGCCTTCAATGGAACATACTGCAGGGAAAATCCATTTACCAATCCGACCTCTCAAAATAGGTCTGGTTAACATGTACTTCACCAAGTCCATTTGAGCGACCACCCTAGTGGTAAAGGACAGCATATAATGGCGCAGCTTGCAACCTGCAAAGTAAAGGGCCAGACAAAGCCGCTCTATTGGCGAATACCGCGTTTCTGCGTCCAAGAGGGTTCTGCTTAAGTAAAAAATGGCATGCTCAACAATCTTTCCATCAGCTGTTTCTTCATCCTGAGCAAGCAAACCTGCAACAGACGTCTCAGAAGCAGAAATATAGAACTTTAGGGGAACCCCTGGCTTTGGAGGAACCAAGACTGGAGGGTTCGCTAAATAGGTTTTGATCCTATCAAAAGCCTCTTGATGAACAGGCTCCCAAACGAATTCTTTCTCCCCCTGAAGTTTGAGCAATGGAGAGAAAGGGTTAATTTTGCCAGCGGAATTAGAGATAAAGCGCCGCAAGAAATTGATCTTTCCCAATAAGCTTTGTAGCTCTTTCTTAGTTCTCGATGCCGGGGCTTCAATAACCGCTTTTGCCTTATCGCCTGGTACTTCAATTCCTCGTTGATGAACTAAAAAACCTAGGAAATCGCCGGCCTGCACGCCAAACACACACTTTGCCGGATTCATCTTGAGCCTGTGAACGCGCATTCGCTCAAATACCTTGCGGAGATCAGTCAGGTGACTAGCTTTCACGGTAGACTTGACCACCACGTCATCGATGTAAACCTCTAGAATCTTCCTTAAGATGTCATGGAAGATCAAGTTCATTGCCCGTTGGTAGGTAGCCCCGGCATTCTTTAGACCAAAAGGCATAACAACATATTCGAACACGCCGGTGAAACCAGAGCATCTGAAAGCTGTTTTGTGCCTGTCCTCCTCTGCTACGGGAATCTGGTGATATCCTGCCGTGCCATCCATGAAGGAAAGCATTTCATGTCTTGCTACCGCGTCGACCAATATGTCCGCCACAGGCATAGGATAAACATCTTTGGGCGTGGCAGTATTGAGGTCCCTGTAATCCACACAAACACGCATTTTCCCGTTCTTTTTTCGAACGGGAACAATATTTGATAACCATTCATTGTACTTAGCCACGCGAATGATTCCGGATTTGTGCATCTTTTCCACTTCTTCTTTAACCGACTTCATGGTATCTGCGTTCATTCGTCGAGGTGCTTGCTGGATTGGTTTCTTGCCAGCCAAGGTAGGTAACTTGTGGCAGACTAACTCTGGTGACAGACCGGGCATGTCTTCATATTTCTCGGCAAAGCAGTCTCTGAATTCCAGCAACAAGTCGATGAGTCCCTGTCGTTGTTCAGGCTCTAAGTAAGTGCTAATAGCCACTTCCATTGGCTCTGCGTCACTACCAAGATTGACCTTTTCAATGGGATCCTTGACCTTAGGGGGTGTATTATCTAGAGCGGCAGGGACTAGCTGGATTTCCTCTGCTGCTTCTTCCTCGACATGGTCAAGAACATCTTCGTACACGCACTCTACAGTTGCGATTCGATCATAGGCCTCTACTTCATCCAAGTATGTCCGTAAACAGGTATACAGGGACAAACAGGCATGTACTTCCTCCTCTGTTGGTTGTGCTAACATGGAGAAGTTTGGGAAGCTGGTGCAACGAGGAAAGGCCGAAAACTATCAGTCCTGGTCTGGATGATTCCCCATTGCGCCAAGTCGGAGGCCGTCACCCCAAAAGGGCGGCCTTTGACGTCGACACCCTGTACTGCAAGAGGTCGCATATCCCCATTGTAGTAACTAGTGTCAGTTGAGTTAGCAGAAACCGCAAAGGGTCGTGGGTCTGCTTTAATGAGCTCAGCTTCGTCCGTAACCGGATTCCACAACAACAATTCCTGATGCATAGAAGATGGGACACAATAGCTCTTATGAATCCAATCTCTGCCCAAGATGCCGCTATATGGTGCTATGCATTCGACCACAAAGAACGCGTGAACCGCGTCCGCCGGTCCTATTTTGACTTTTAAGAACAACAAGCCCAAGGTCTTTGTTGTGGTACCAGCAAAGTTCTTAACCGATAGAGACGTTTGTTGGATGGCCGCTTTCTTGATCCCTAGAACGGTCATCGTCCGTACTGTGATGATGTTCACAGCGGCTCCAGAATCAACCATCAACTTGTTGATGTCTTTGCCTTCTATTGTCACTGTGGCGTATAGAGGTCTTAAATGCATGGTCATGGACAGATTAGGGTTGGAAAACATCATGAACAATTTCTTCAATGCTGAATCAACTTCTGGTTTAGGATCTGAAGTATCCTTTTCCAAACCTGTGGGAGTATCTTCATAGCCTTCCACTTCCACCACTGGACAGGCGGATGCTGCAACTGGTAGAGCATACTTGGAGGATAATACGTAAACCATATCACACTCCAACGCCTTGCCACAATCCTCATTGGCAACGTCATACCCAGCATCATCATCAGATTCGTCTTCAGGTTCCAAGCTAAGCTTTGGTTCATCCATAGGGATGTCTGGGTCATCATTCGCCATAATCTGACTGCGTACTAGAGCGACATCGAAAATGTCCGTAACACCAGATGACTGCTCCACATGAACCTCAGGCATAGGTTCGCGATATGAGTCTTTTGGCCCGCTTGGAACCACTTCCTTCGTAACCAACGTCGGAGGAATGACAGCCTTTAGCAGGGGTTGTCGCTGAACCGACTCTTTGGATGGTTCATTGATGTCTTCCCTTAACGTCTTAGGCTTCCACTGGGGTTTTGGATCTTGTTTGCTTGCCACCACTACTGACTTTAGAACGGCCGGTTTAACGGGCAAGAAGGGAATCCCTGTGGTTTCTGAAGTAGACCCCTGTTTGAAATTCTGGACAGAGAAATCCTCCAGTCGCTCGAATACTGAACGCCTCTTAGCTATGGGTGCGGAGGAAATACTGCTGACCTTTTTTGGAAAACGGCCTGTTGCTTTTGGTGGTTGAGATGAAGCGAGCTGTATTAATTGTTTCCCCTGCTGGATCATAGGCTTAGCGGATAACCGCTGTACTGTGCGCCTCAACTGTTCCGGCGTTTTGACCAACTCATCAGGTCTGACCAAATCTTGTTCCAATGCTTCCAATGTACGGCTAGCTCGCCCATAACATTTCTGCATATTCCTTTTCTTGGTGGCAGTTAACTCAACAGCTCGTCCCTTCTCTTGGACGTACCACTTGTCCTCTTTGACGATTGCTCGCGGTGCTGGGGGAATGTACGGCTTGGACAAAACAGCCTGCTGCTGTGTGGTGGCTAAAGGTTCCTTGCGGAAGAAGTCAACTGCCTTCATCTTGTTAAAAAGGTTAGAATCTTTTATCGCTGTGTCAACCTCCGACTGAGTACGTACCTGTTTAGGACTAGCAGGCTGGAAATTCTCAGGTGGCGAATGGAGTGCTGGAGCTGACTTGGGGTGGAACTGAAAAGAATTGGCAAACTCTTCATAGATGACTGAAATGCCGCATGCTAGTCTCTTTTGTAGAGTGCGGGCGTGCCAGTACCACGGGGTACGTTGTTGTAGAGGATGCGCTCCAAACTTGCTTCTTGGATCAAGCGAATGTAGACAGAGAGAGCACTAACTCTGTCGGTTCGTACGTGCAACGCCTAAACGGAATTAGGTCTTCGAACGTGATCTCTTGCGAACGCAATAATCGATACTTTCTCAAGGCTGAGTAAGCAGAGCAATTAATTGGGAAAGGTTTGAGAAACACTTGGGTTGCTAAAACGTGATTTTAGCTTTGCTGTGAGTCGCTGGTTTGCTCCGGAGAGGCTTTGGTTGCTAGGGTTAGTTCTTTTAGGAACAGGTTCTTCTTCGTCCTCTGGCCTTGGTGTTAGGAGCTCCAAAGTAGGTTTTCTCCGATTCCTTTTGTCACGATCAAGATTCACCATGGCCACAGTAGCGTTCACCGTCGTTTCAAACTGGATCCGCCCCTCGTTTATCCATTCCTGTATCTGGTCCTTCAACTTAATACAACTGGCTGTGTCATGCGTCCAAACATTATGGAATTTGCAGTACATCTTGTCATGCAGTTGCTCTGGCGTGGGGAATGAGCCAAAGGATACCCTGATTAAACCGGCTGCGATAAGTTCGTCCAAGATGTCGTGAGCTCTATCTGCACTAAACGTATAGGCCTCAAACTTAGGTCGTACGTGTCGTGTTCGCCTCCCCGTCTTCCCTGGTACGATATCTATCATTCCCACCTGTGGGAAAGGATCAAGATCTACCAATGCAGCTGTCTTCTCATTGTCAACTTGAATTTGTCCGCTGTTCAACCAAACCTGGATTTGGTCCTTTAACTTAATACAATCAGAAGTATTATGGTTCCACATATTGTGAAACTTACAGTACTTCTTCCCTTTAAGCTGCTTAGGTTTAGGATACGGGCCAAAATCACTTTTGATCAACTTCTGACTAATCAATTCTTCCAGTATTTCAGCTGCCTTGTTAGCATTATAAGTATATGTCTCGAATTCTGGCTTGGTGAATGCCATTGTGGAGATCTTGACGGGTTCGCGGGCGATTGTGAGACTCTTGGGCTTTGCAGTGCGTGCGGTCAACTCCAAAGCTGCTACGTCGTCACTGTAAGGATCCTCTTCCCGATAAATTGGCGACTGATGGGTGTAAAAAGGATCCATGGGCGTATATAAAGCTCCGACGGCTCTATGTCTACCAGGTACGTACGTGCCCCTTGAAGCATTCGTCTTATCGTCCAACTCATTTAGGAGCAATTGGTAACTACTAACCTTGTTCATCAAATCAGCCATGCTGGCGAACCTCATATCATGATGTTTGGTTCGCTGTCTATGTTCCAAACCCTTGATAGCGATGGCAATGGCGTCGCCCTCAGTAATGGGTGACTTGCACTTAGCTTGCTGAATCTTGAACCTCTTGAGGAAATCCACGGAAGTTTCAGCAGATTGCTGATACATGGAAGTAAGTGCCGACAAGTCCACCTCGGGTTCCACTACACCGAAGGTAGTCCTAAACATTGTTTCCATGGTGGTCCAATCAGGAACAGACCTTGGCGCCAACTTGGTATACCAAGTTAAAGCGGATCCCGACAAGGACGATCCAAACGCCCTCAGCTTGAGGTTATCATTGCCTCCATAAGGACCGCATTCGCCTTGGAAACGCGAAATATGTGTAGCAGCATCCTCGGATCCTTCTCCTGAAAAAGTAGTAAACCTGATTGGTTTGTATCCCTTAGGCCATTCGCTAGCTGCCACGTAGTCTGGGTAAGGATTTCTGTATGTAAGGCTAGCTGAAGGACCGCCTATTTCGGTCCTGATAATCTGCTTGATTTGTTCCAGGAAATCCAAGCCCGGGGTAACTGGTGCAGAATTATTGGCGAACACATTAGCTGTTCCAGCACCACCGATCGATGCGCTTGCATCCTTATCAGTAATGACAATCTTTCTCTTTGGCTCCAAAGAAAGTCTAGTAATTGGTGTGCCATTACCGTCGTTATGAGGCGGGGTTTCGAAGCTATGCGCTCCAATATTCCCAGCTCCCCTCATGTTTGGTGGTACATAGATATTATTCTGAAGTTCAGAAAAACCCTTTTCATTCTCCTGACAAGCTTCCTTTCCTTTTCAGGTAACGAGCGAGGGTCAAGCACCTGATCGAACTTCATAACCTACCCTCTAAACCGGGTCAACATCTTTGACCTCAACAAACATTAGTCTCATTAGCAACGTTACACAAGGGACAAATCTGCGATGCCAACTCAACCCGCCGTGAAACTAACCTATCCAAAGTAGGGAGGATATTGTGACAAAGTTTCCAAGTGCAAAACTTCACAGAGCCCGGAACTTTTGAGCTCCAAATAGCCTTCCAAAAACTATGCACTAACCTTCTAACCTCAGGATCAGAGTGAGTGTATGGAGGCAGAGAGGTCGCAAGACGATAAGCTGATTTCACTGTGAAGCCTCCACGACGTTCAGGCGGCCAAGTCAAACGATCTGGAGGTGAGTGAATGCTAAGAGGGATGGACAAGATTGCTTCAGCATCCTGCTGGGAAAACAAACTACGAACTTTCTCACCATCCCAACACCCAGGATCCCCGTCAAGCTTGGAGATTTGAAACAATGTCAATTGTCAAGCTTGGAGATTCACCGTCAATGAGTAAATTATTGTACGTGGTATGGTACAAGATAGCAAAATCTAAACTTTCCGTCAAATCTATCTACTTTATTGTTTAAAAAAATCCAAATCTGTTTTTAATTTCAATATAATAATGGAGGAAATCTAGGCAAAAAGTACTAAAAGTATCTGAAATCTCCAACAAATTTATTGTGAATGAGAAATGGTACTGTGGTAGTATTGGAAAAAAAAAAAAAAAAAAAAGTATGTTATGGGATGTGATTGTCACTTTAATTGTTGCGGATATGAAAAAGGGGTGCTCATGTGCATTTTGTTTTTGCGGTTTTGGACAGCAATTAATTACTAAAACAAATGCAAGTTTAAAATTTTCGCTAAACCAACTGAGTACAAAATGGTCAGAAGAAAAAAAAAAGTCAGTGTTCACTGTTCAGTCCAAAAACTCAAATGCCAAACAAGGCCAAAGTCAAATGACTGAAGAAATTGAAATTTCATCCCTCAACATTCAATGTATATCAATCACATTTATTTTACTTTAAAATGTTTTACTGTTGGAAACAAACAGAAGTTTATGTATCATATCTTTAGATAGGATATAGGATGGAAATGGAGATTTGCGATTAGTTGGGTATAAAGAATGTATGGATTCATTTATCTCTTTCCTAAAATAAATTTTTTTCTGGAAAAGAAAAGAAAAGAAAAAAAGAAGTTAAAGAGATTATGGAATTGGAAATAAACACAGGAGTTGAACCATTTTAGGTTGGATTTTCATCCCTCTACCTCAAAAGGAATTGACAATTAATTTGTGATACGCCGGAGATTAACAATGAATTGACCATTTAAATATGGCTTTCCCCAAATAATTTCATTATTCCCTTTTCCTAAAAGAAAACGTAGAGAAAAGAAAAAGGAGGTTGAGGGAAATAAGGGCACCATCGTAGGGAGAAAACATAAAATAAATTTGCGATTGGCCGGAGATACACAATCAATTGACCATTTAAATTCTAAAGCTTGATTTATCCCTTTTCCTAAAATAACTTATTTTATATATAATACACATGTCGATCTCCTCAACTCAGATATGTATGTAGAAACCCTAAACGTATCACAATTAAGTGTTATATATACACTTGTGTTTAGGCCAGGCTCTGCTTCTTCATATTCCAATATCGATTTGATCCATCCATATTATCACAAGTGTACACATATATTGTTTAGACTCTGCTTCTTCATATTCCAATATCGATTTGATCCATCCATATTATGGAACCTGAAACCTCATCCTTAGATGATATAGAGGGGAGAGTGGTAGCCGATTCGTTTGAAGGCTCTTCCTCAAAGTCAGATCGAGACGATACTAAATATGAGAATGAGAATGAAGCTCATTCCAAATATGAGAATGAGAATGAAGCTTATTCCACGCCTCCTGGCAGCACGACCACCGACCAGAAGATGATGATAGCTATACCAAATCCTGCCTCCGCTGCTGCTGATTCAAAAGCAGCAAATCCAAAAAGACTCCTGGAGGAGAAAGTCGACATTAACGGATCTGAAAATGTCATTGATGTGTTGTCGGAAAGGAAAAAGGCGAAAGTAGCCATGTCGATTACGTCTCCGGTTGTAATAGATGTGAACAAGCCGAACAACAAATCGTCTTCCACAGGAATAACATGGACCGATAACGAGGAGATTGTCATTTTGGGTGGTTTGATTTCATTGAAAGCAGAGAATAGACCGTATAAACCCAAAGAGTTTTATAGGTACATCAAGGATCGCCTTGGCCAAGGAGATTTGATCCAAGTACGGGAGAAAGTAAAATCTTTGAAGAAGAAATATATTAAAATGCAGGAGAAAGCCCAGAATCAAATGTCGTTTGCAAATTCTCATGAGGAGAAGGTCTTCACCTTATCCAAGATATATTGGGTACGTCATACTCGATCACCATTATTTATTACTCTATTAATTGTTGTTGCTGATGATCTTAACTAGCTTAATCATACTAACTTGTTAATATATATTGTTGAGCAGGGTGAAATTAAAAATGGTGGAACGAAAAAAACCAATAAATTAAACAAAGAGGTGAAGACACTAGTAGTGCAGCAGCCGGAAGAGAATTCAAACCAAATAATATTCAACAATAAGGAGGTGCAGGTGAAGGCACAACTTGACAAGGAACAGAAGAAGAAGGAGGAGACGGATCAGAAGATGCCAAAGAAGAATGATCATGATCATGATCAGAAGAAGAATCCAAAGGAGAAGAATGATCATGATCATGGGCCAAAGAATGATCATGATCATGATCAGAAGAAGAATCAAAAGGAGAAGAGTGATCAAATTCTTCGTGACAGTCTGCGTCATTATTTGGAGAGAGAGTCGATTGATTCCAAGTGGGTTGACAACGACCAACTCGCGACCTTGATAAACCTGTGGAATAATGTCCAACTTTCGAAGGTGAGATATGACTTGGCCATATCAGAATTTGACGTAGAACTGAAGCAGCGAGCACTTGAAGCCTACAAGGAATTTGGTTATGAAAATGATCCATAGCTAGCTGATTAGATCGATTAATTATTGCTTTTCCTTTTCTTTCTTTTGTTTTTGTTTAATTGGTTCTTTTTCTTTTCTGTCGACCCTAGGTTTATCTCTGTTTAGGGTTTATCTTAATAAGTTGACTTGTTTTGTCCTTCTTTAAGCTAGCTTTATATTAACGAAGAAGAAGGGGTAAATCGACAACGTATGTTAAGAAGTAGGGGATCAATGACCGCAATTGTCCTTCTTTGAGAGGATTTTGAAATTTCATCCATGTTGGAGATGTTCTGGCGTTTAACCCTTATTTTTATGCATGAGGATTAAAGGGTTGCGTTTAAACAAAAAAAAAAAAAAAACTCTAACCTCTCGATCGTTTCTTTCATCCCAGAGTTTGCATATGAGGTTAATTTTTCTTATTGAAGGGTTTCTATCCTGCTTGAATTGATATGACATTGGATTATGGTAGACCTCTCTCTTCCTAATATCTTATTGCACGCCTCTGCCCATTTTATTCTCTATTAATTATCAAATTCCAATCTCCACTGACAGGTACGATCATGAAATTTTTTGTTCAATTCGTTTCAAGTATTTTTTTTTCTTAATTCTCTCAAAGAGTCAGCAAACCTTTCTTTTAATTATATATATATCTTGCTCGACTTCATCCAATACTTTGCCCATTTTTAATTTATTGGGATTGTCACCTTTGCGGCTCCAAGCTCCGAGGTTTATCCCTGTTTATTGGAAGTCTCAAGGCAAAAAATATTGCAGGACGTCCAAATACTAAGAAAGGAAGAAGCCAATCACTCTAGACAAAATCAAAAGCACTTTAGAAGGTTTTGGACCGGTCGCGAATTTGAGACGACAAGCGCTTTTACTAGGCCAAATTTTCAAATTTTAAGCACTTTAATTAGGATGTTTTGGACCTAAAACACAAAATAAATGTTTCATTCCACCTCTACACTTGAATCTAACATTATCCTCGATCAATGTTAAAATGGTGCTCTTGAAATCTTCATTAATAATTATTCAAGCATAGGAGGAGTAAAACTTAACAACATAACACAAAAACAAAACACACAAACAACAAAACATAAACTAAATGCAAGAGAAGGATTAAGAAATGCTCTCCCTTGCAAGCCAAGTTACCTTTGGTATTGATTCAAAAATGACCTTCCTTTTCATCTTCTTCACTTATTCGAAGACTTTTTATTTATGCTTGGATACCTCCAAGTACAGATTTGTTTTATGGACTTCTAGCTGGTCCTTAGAAGTTATCACCACCCGCTATAGTATATATTTCTTGAGCAAGACCACCTTTATGTTTCTTTTGTTAAATTTAATGATAGTCCTTATTGGGGTCTTTGTCTAGCCTTAGTCTTGTTGTTGTTGTACGGTTGTGCCTTGGCTAGGACATTGTTTAATTATGGAAACAAATTTTTTTTCTCATCAGTGTGTTTTTATTGTCAACAAGTTGATAAGTAGCTTTTACATATGGTCTGGAGTCTTTGTGACACAGTATGCATGGAAGATAGTGCAGTTATTCTTGTTGTTGGCTATGAGGACTTATCAAGACTCTCAAGATTGACTATGAAAAAAATCATGGGAAGAAACAAATCAAAATTAGACAAAAACAAACATCTCAAGCAAGCATCCATGCTTTGAGCATCGATCTAAAATGAAAAATAGTTTTAAATATCGATCTCGACATTAAAAGAAGTCTTCATATTCGATCATTGGAGGAAAGAACAACGAATTACAAGTAAAAATGCCAGATACTAATTGATTAATATCTTATCTCATCATATTAAGATGGAATGGAGTCAAAAGCTTCAAGCCTCCCACTTATTGTATGATAGGCAGAGTCCGGCAATTCACTTAGCTTACCAAATTTGCATTCGTACGAGTCCTGGAGCTCCAACCTTAAAATAGCAACAACCAATTCATCAGTGCAACTCCATTGATTTTGCGTATATATTTAACAAGCATAAATGCTTACCAATATGCCAAGCACTGGAATGGTGCATACTTGTCATAGATTTCTTTCACATCTTTCATGACGGTATTTTTGTTGCAATTCTTCCTCCCATGAACCTACAAGTAGTACATGGATTTATAAAATAAATTAAGCATGTAGTACAATTAATTAAATATTTAAAATGAGGTAATTGATCACTTAATAATAGTATAGAAGATAATGCAAGTACAAAACGTACCTGCTGCAAATGCCTTATAGTTTCAGTGTCAACCGGAACTTTGTGATAATATCCAATGCACATCAAAGCATTGGCGGATGCAAAGGAACCAAAACCTTTGATTTGCATGAATTTGTGAAGCAGATGATCTTTGTCCCCAAGGGCTTCAAACTCATCAAGTCTTATCCTCCCACTCTCCACATCTTTAGCAAGTCTTAGAATGTCTTTTGCTCGGTAGCCAAGAATATTATTGGTAAGCTTTTTCAAAGTGTTCCCATCAAGCCTAGCAAGTTCTTCTGAGCTTGGGAAATTACCTAAAATTCTTTTACCATCATCATTGTTTGCAATATTTGATTCTTCTCTCTTCCTCTTTCGTCCGTTGGATCTCGTCGAAGCATTGCTGCTTGGCTCAAATTGAAGTTCACACAGAGCTCGAGCCATTTTCAATGAATTCGACCACCTAATATTAATCAGTATATATAATTAAAAAACAAGGGAAATTTAGTGCATATATATATAGATAAATATATATGACAAAATGAACATATATATTAAAGAGATGTATATATATACTTGCAGTTACAGAGGAGAAGACATTTGACAAGGTCTTCAAAGAGAGTAGGGGAACGGAAAAGTCGACCAGAACCGGGTTTGTCATTGTCATGGTCGTCAGAGAGGTGGAGGTTGAGGAGCTTTTGATGATACTGTTTTACATCTTGCTCGTCTTTATGGGAAATCCTCAGCATTCGACGCACTTGTTCTAGTATAGCAACCTCATCTTTTTTGGATATGTCGTTTGGACTAATGTCGTGGACTCGAACCAGGAGAGAGTCCTTGTGAACAGAAATACAGGGCTTTAAAATGGACACCCTCACCGACCTGGTCGAGTCTGCCAGTCTCACCGGACGTTCTAGGGTTTTCGACGACGGAATCCAACGGTTTGGAGCCATCATGAAGAAGCCATGGTTGCACACTGCTTTCTCAAGATCAAAACTTGACTTGCTTTCTCCCAAACGCAAAAACAAAGAGAAACCTTCTCCTCCCCCTGCACCACCACACATTATTAACAGAGAGCTAGAAACCTACTACTATATTACTAACCTAGCTGTTCTCCTAGCTAGAACAATTCGATTTATTTCTCTCTCTTTTATATCGATCCAACAAGTTCTGTATATATATATATATATATATATATATATATCCTCGATCTTTTTCTTCTTTATGATCAATATGATAAAGACCATACGATAGAGACCTATTTAATTACAAGATAGCTTTGCCATTAGAGTCCCTTAGGATTTTCAACCCTAAAAATGATCATTATCATTACTATTTTAAATTACCAAATAAAAAAAATCAAATTTTACAGCTAGCTAGCTTTCCTTAACTTGCTCTCTTAATTCCAAGATTGTCGAGAATCTTTCTAATCGATATGTTCACAATTTTTATTTCATTTCTATTGATCGATTTTTTTTTACGGACTCAAAATTAAACTAGGCAATATAATTCTAGTCAATCTAAGATACGGTATAAAATTCATTAAATTTAGATTAAATTGGAGGGAAAACATAGCGGGAATGAATGTACGATGGACTCAGTAGTCCATTGATTTAGGCCGAATATTAATAAATTCTAGTCGGGAATGTTCATAAATCTAGTTTGATTTTGTTACAGATATACATGAATTCAACGTACCATATATTAATTGAGAACGATAGAGATCAACTTCAACAACAACGTACTTCAATATATCCAGCTCTCTCATGATTCTATCTACACTTTGATTCTGTTCATATCTACATTAATTATCGATCATCCTATTAATTGAGACATTTTTTTTTGGTCCAATATTAATTGAGACATAAAGTACACAGAAAATTTTCTATTTTCGGTAAGTCCCCATCAATTAAGCAGTAAATTTTTTAAAGTTAATTAAGACCAGAGCTAATTAGCTTCTATCAGCTAAAAAAATATGGCATATATAAAACATAAAAATAAAAATAAATAAAACAGAAAAAATAAATAAAAAGAAGCTAATTAGAACCCGTTCATTAGCACTTAATTACTTAAACCAAGACCATTGGCTCTACTTCTATTTTCAATTTTTCATTCATTCGTTCGGTGTGTTTTGGTGTCATTATTAAGTCTAGGATGGGAAAAATTGTCATTGGATAAGCTATCCCTAATGGAGAGTAATTCTGGCAAAACAGGTAACGAGGACGGGTATCCCCGACATTAGGGATCAAGATCCTCTATCTTCATTTTTCTTTGTTCCTCCTTATCCCCTACCGAATACTGTATAATGAAATATGTCTTCCACATCACCAAACTTGACATAGACTATTAAGTCTAAGACCTCTTTGGTTTACGGAAAAGAAACCAATTCTCTACTATTTTCATAGGCATGAGAAACTGAAATTTACATTAACTTTTCCTTTCAAGTGTTTAACAATACTACGGAAAAAAATTAATAAATAATAATATATGAAACAAAATTAATTTTTATAATTTCATAAATGGTTATTTTACTTATAAAAGTAATATAATTAGTGCTACATTAGTGAAATAAATGCACAAAAGTAAGTAGAAAAATGATTCCCTTGGAGTATGGAAGGAACCAATTTCCCTTATATTTTCCGTTCTTCCTTCATGAAAGTATTTCCTTTCCTTTTGCATTTCAAACACAGGTCGAGAAATTTTTCAGTGTAACAGTCATATTGCCACATGTCTTGACATTCTATTGTGATGTCATGTGGCAATATGACGGTCACATCTAAAATTTTTTCAGGTTGGTTCAAAGGCCTCAATTCTGCGAACTAAACGAGACCTAAAAAGAAACAAAGTGTCTAAAAGGATATATATTAATTATTTCTTAAATAATATCCTAAACAAAAGTATTAAATCCATTCTCAAAAAAAAAAAATTACCCAAATTTTTTATGATGTGATAAGTCTTTGCACCCTTGAAATTATATAATTCATAGAAATTTGTAAATAATAGAATCTACAACTTCATCGATTAAAATTTCATTAATTACAATATTCTTTCTTAGGCAAAATACCAATAGGTATACATTTTCACTTTATATTTCCCATCAAGTTTGGGAATTTTTAATATTTCCCGATAGGCCTGAGTTAGGCCTGTTTCACTCCCATCAAGGACAAAATGTGAAAGGTATGGTCTGTCATAATTTTTCTCTGACATTTTTGCCCTTCCTAATCAAAACTACAGTCGTGTTGGGTTTGAGCCATTTCAGAGTACCGACTTGCCGATTAGAATTTAGAGAGATCGAGCTGTCAACGTAGGAAGACAAGAGACGCAAACTTTGTGTAGCTTGGAGGCATCACGATGGCTCCGAGATTAGCAGATCGCTGGTTCTTCACCGGCTCACAGCGCACTTTGCCGGTCGAATCAGGCAGAATCAGAGGCTTCTAAGCTCTCATTTATATTCCTCGTCTTCTGCTTTGGAAGAAGCCCCGTCTTCTGCTTTGGAAGAAGCCCCGTCTTCTGCTTTGGAAGAAGCCCCGTCTTCTGCTTTGGAAGAAGCCCCATCTTCTTCTTCGTCTTCATCGCCGTCCATGGATGTCGTGCACATGACAGATACTTGTGTTTAGGTACACTCTTTCTCCATTTGGTTGAAGATTATAAATGTCTATATGTATGGATATGACGCGTGCACTTGATATTATATCTATCTAGTAAAAAATAACCTATGGGTTACATGGTATAGAGCTGTAGATTAATACAAGGAAATAAAATGTAGGCATTCTTTAGGAGAGTATATATTGGAAGCTGTGTTAGTGGTTGTACAAATTGATTATTGAAAGCTTTGTCAATTTAATTCTTATATTATAATCAAAATATTTTTCAGTTGGTTTCGTGATGCTAGAGAACCCATATGATCTGCCATTTTGAATACTTATATTTCGAAGTTGAATAAGTTGTTTTCTCAAAGATGATGAGGGATGTTCACATGGCATGTGCCCTCTACCGTGAGAATTGAGTTTTGGGTTCTCTTTTCTTGTTATGAATTGGGGACTTTTATGATGTTTCTCTTGTTAATTTATGGATTCATGAAAAGGCTTTCATTTTGCTTCGTTTTGTGTGCTAAGGAGACCAATGCCAGAAATTGAATAGATAAATGAATCATTTCAATTTTTTATATTATGGCCGAAAGGCAAAGCTGCATATATAAGCCTCAATTCAGTGTCCACAAACTAGTTTTAGTTTGATATAGTAAGTGTTGCATTGATATAAATCAGTTATCCTTTATTCTACATAGAGCATCCACTTCCTGGTGTTGTTCTGTTTGGAGATTGAAATTTTGCATCCCAGTTTTGTTGGTGTTGTTCTCTGCTTTATCTTCTTGCTTGTTGCTCATAATGCATCCATTCACTTACCAAAGAGAAAGAGTTTGCATAGAGATATAGAAACCGGACTATTGAAATGGTTTGAACTATTTGTGTACAGTAGATAATCATAAGTGGGTTGTGTTAATCATTAGTTTTCTGGAAGTTTCTAATGGTGGAATGAAGACCTTCACTTGATTTAACTTTATAACGTTTTGGGTTTCTGATACTTGTTTTGTGAGTTTGCAACATAAATTTGTTCGGCTGACTTTGGCTTCCCAATGAATGTGTTATAGAGAATGAAACAACTACAAGCTAGTGAAGCATACGAAAAGATGCTCCATGGCATGCGGTGAAAGAATGCTTTGACAATATTTTGAGATAATGGTTTCTTGGGGTTTAAATGCGTCGGCCTATTCTGAGCTCAAATTATGGTTTATGTTCACTACTTTTGTGTCTAATACTTGAAGGATTATTGCTTGTATGATTAATGAGTATTGCTCAAGTTTATCCTATATGCTTGTAAAGAACTCTGGCTTTGGCTTTAATAAAATGTTTTATTGACCTCAATAAAAAAAATTATTGACCTCAATAAAATTTTATTGAGGTCAATAAAATTTTATTGAGGTCAATAAAATACACAAACGTGATGCTCATTTGTTCTTTCCCTCCTACCACGGAAAGTATACCTCAATAAAAAAAATTTATTGACCTCAATAAAATACACAAAAGTGATGCTCTTTTGTTCTTTCCCTCGTACCACGGAAAGTATCGATTTCTTAAAAAAATTTATTGAGGTCAATAAAATCTGAAATTGCTTGGAAGTATAATGCAAACAAACCCCAAAGTTTGGCCTCTGCAATTTAGTTTGTTGAAACACCTTTTGCAATTGCTCTTTATCAGAGCAAATGGTTGATTGAAGGATTGTTGACTAAGGAGGCTAGCAAATGTTTGTTAGTAAGTCAATAAAACAGTTTATTGATCTTAATAAAATTTTATTGAGGTTAATAAAATACACAAAGTTGATGCTTCTTTGTTCATTGCTAATTGAGACCCAGAAAATAAAATTTCACTGATCTTATAAAATTTTATTGACCGCAATAAAACAGTTTATTGACCTCAATAAAATTTTATTGAGGTCAATAAATTACACAAAGGTGATGCTCTTTTTTTTTAGGGAAAGATAGAGACCTTTATTAATGAATTAATAATAGGATTGTACACCGAGGGGGACAAAGAGCCTTGACCTCGAGCACTATTACAAAAATCCTCGTAGAGAACATCCTCAATAATAGAAGGTGTCTCATCTAGCCAAAATCCATCTAAAAAAGACAAAGGTGATGCTCCTTTGTTCTTTGTTGATTGAGACCCAGAAACTAAAATTTCACTGATTTTATAAAATTTTATTGACCTCAATAAAACATTTTATTGACTTCAATAAAATTTTATTGAGATCAATAAAATACACAAAGGTGACGCTCCTTTGTTCTTTGCTAATTGAGACCCAAAAACTAAAATTTCAACGATCTTATAAAATTTATTGAGGTCAATAAAATACACAAAAGTGATGCTCCTTTGTTCTTTCTCTCCTACCACAAAAAGTATCAATTCTTTCAAATTTTTTATTGAGGTCAATAAAATCTGTCAGTGGCAATTTCATAATTTTTGTAAAATGTATAGGATAGAAACATAAATTGGTCAATTAATAGACGAGTTTTTCTATTGGAACCTCCAAATTTACTTACTTGACTTTTGTACTTTTTACTCCTCCTAATAAATTTTAAATACTAAATTTTACTCACTAAACCTCACTAAACTTCCTCAAATAACCTCACTCATATAATTTGCAAAAAACTTTCATCTTTAAAATAAAAAACTTAGCTATTTTAATGATATAATTACTCTATAAATCTTAATTAAATGTTCATTCCTAAATCAGACAACATAAATCTCTTATCCAATAAAAAATCAAACACAAGGTATTGGGTTTCAAAAATTAAATTTTTATTTTTTTGGACAATTCAAAAAAAAAAATTTCTAATCAACAAGAAAATGTTTTAGCATGAACTATTCTTTATTTTTTTAACTATTCTTTTCTTTTTTAGCTGTGCAATAAAAAAAGAGTAATAATTTATTCTTACTGTTTATTTTTTTTTCTCTATTTTTTGTACCTCATGATTAAATATTATATATATATTTTTTAATTGCTAGTTTTTTTTTTGCAAATATAATGGATAGACTTAGATTTAGGTCATAGTAGAATTTCTTTTGTTCTCTATCACCAATATGCGTTCAACAATTAATACAAATTTTTATGTCACATGATCTATCATAGTTTTAATTCTTATTAAATATATATAAATGTTTTAATGAGTATGTAGTGAAATTGGAAAATGAAAATAGATAAGGAAAATAATAAAGAATGCAATCTAATATTTTTGAATTGGAAACTCTAGAGAAAATAAACATAATATATTTTTGGTATAATTATTGTCCTTAATAGTCATTTTATAGGAGGTTATAAATGTCATTTAATAATTTATAATGGAGTGAGGTCAAGTGAACAAATTTGGAGGTCCCGTAAACAAATTTGGAGATCCCAATAGAAACACTCTTAATGGACTGGGTGAGCAGCGTGTTTATGCCTTGTTTTTGATGGTAAATATTTGTCCAATTCTGTCCTTATGGGTCAAGAACCCTTCTTTCTTTGGTTGGATCTACATAGAATTTAGAATGTGCAATAAATTAAGAAAGTTTAAAACAATTAAAATATTAAAATTGTTATAAATATTATTATCTATGTGGCTGTCCACGTAAATACTCATTAGTTGTGTCCTTATGATGTAAACGTTTTCTCTATATAAAGAGGCTAATGAGAATGAATAATACATTTCTATTCCCTCTATCTTTTGTGTCTCTATTTTCTCTTTGAGTTCTCTTTAGTTTATAACACGTTATCAGCACGCTTCGCTCAAATTTTTTTTCTCTTTGAACTCCATGATGATATACGAGTCCTATGGTGCAACGTCGTTGCTTTTTACCATACTCATGATCTATGAGTTTCATTTTTTTTTAACAAATGCAATCTATATCTTTGTTCATGTTCATATAATTACTATATTTGCTATTGTGCATATAATTGCTATAATTCATAAAGTGAGCCTCTTGTTTCACTTTAGCTACTCGAATCCACTTTTTCGAGTATATTGTTTGAATCTCCTGTTCAACATTCGATCTTTAGGACCTCATGTTCTAATTGTCAAGATGAGCCACATGCTTTGTATCCATCCATGAGATCCATTGTTCAAATTTATGAACATTTTTGAACCTCATGTTTTGAATAAATTTTTTTTCTGCTATATGCCTAATAATTTATTGTTTAGAACCTCATGTTCTAACATATTATGGATCCTGATCTTTTTCATCTTCTCTGTGCGTAGAAAGAATGACAAATTTGTCCAAATTGGATTTTGATGCCCTGGACATCTCTGGCAAGAATTACTTGTGTTAGGTCCTCGATGCAGAATTACACATTTACTTATAATTAGCTAGGGGCATAATTATCATAACGTTTCCTGATTTTTTTTTTAAATATCAAAACGTTTACTTTTCATATAATTATGGTTGCAGCATAATTGGGTATTCAATTTTAATTATGCTATAATCAAAAGCAATAATTATGATAATTATACTATACTTGGTCCATGATATCATACAACCGTTTCTTGATATCATAATCATTTTGTTTTTAAATTGAAAATACTTTAGTTGTATATTTAAAAACAATCATGGTATGCAATTATTTTTGTTGTGCCTACTAATTTTTTTTATTTTTTTCTAGTACGCATTATTACAAATATATTTATGTCATTTTTTTTTGTGAAGACATGACAATGGATTATAACTCTCAACTTCACAAAGATGGAGAAGTTATATGTCTTGCGGACAGTGCTTTCACACACACGATTCTTCGTGATCAAAAATTTTTCTTCACTTTAGTACTTACTAAAGCTAATATGATCACTATATCAGGATATGCTGATCTGATTGAAGGCTCCGTCAGAGCCCACATTAGACTAACTCATGGAACTCAGTTGTCCATCCAAGAAGCTTTATACTCTTCCAGATCCAGAAGAAATCTGCTCAGTTTTAAGGATATCCGCTTAAATGGATATCATATTGAGACCACAAATGATAATAATGTGGAATACATTTGCATTACTTCCAATACTCACAGCCAAAGGCGTATATTGGAAAAGATGGTTCCCCTGTCATCTAGGTTGTATCATACAACCATAAAATCAATTGAGGCATATCATGTCATGAACCAACAATTCAGATATCAGAATACATTTATGCTTTGACATGACCGTTTGGGTCACCCCGGATTCACCGTGATGCGTAGGATCATTACAAACTCCAATGACATTCATTGTTCGAGTATAAATTTTTTTGTACAGTTATGATAGCAAAACTTGCTCACAGGGACAATTATTTTTCGCACAGTTTGCGAGTTGTCACTTTACATGAGACAATTCTCCCACAGTTAAGGGGAGCAAAGATCGTTCTTAGAAAACGTCATGACTTGGTGTGAGATCTTTATCCACCATAGATCATTTTTTATTTTGAATAATAGTCTTAACCAATTATGGGCAAATTGAAAAAATGGCATATTATATTTTATTTTTGACCTAAAATTGGTTTGGGTTTGCCACCTACCAATAAATATCTTACATTCAAAGAATGTGATATCTTTAAATGCATGTTTTGCAAATGGTCAAATAAGATAGTCTTCCTGCTGTTAAGGGGAGAAAAAGACTAATGCCCTTGAAAGAACGACGTGAATTCATGTGGAAAATATCCAATAGGTCCAAAGTTTTAACTCCCTTAAGTGGAGATCATACAAGCCCTATAACACTCTAATAAGGTTATGAGTACAAGATCCACATTCTCAAAATATTCATCTATGAGAGATGATTATCCTAGAAGTGACAATAAATGCCCTGAAGAGGCATGGGTACCCAATATCAAAAAACTTGTATAGCTAATGCATGCATATTAGAATGTGTGGGATTTGTAATTGATGATCACCGATGATATATTACTTATGGTAGCTACCGAATTCATCAAGCGTTGTGTATTGACATTACAACGTTTCATTATGTCAACAAATTATATTATTGGCCAATATGGAAAGAGGCAATTCCATTGAAATTTATATGGGAAACGTGATGACAAATTATGGACCATGTTAACCCTAAGATTATTAAAGGGTGTTTACTAAAGTGAAGAAAAATCACTATGACACAATGTCTTTTTATAAAGACATGTAATTATGAATATCATTCTTCGCTTATACATGCGACAACTTTTCTATAAGTACAGTGTTATATATAGCTGTTATATTAACGTGAGACTTATGACACGTTGTCATTGTGAAGATCTAAAAGTCACATTGCTAAAAGCAAATCTAGCTCCAAAATATGAAGTGTCATTATAAGCATATTGCTTTATTAAATCCTTGAAGGATTTATATTGCCAAAGGCAAGTCCATGAATGAATAAAAGAGCCCTAAGCTCACTCATGGAATTAAAGAGTCTAAAGTTCATGTATACTCATTTTATTATAGTCAAAGTGACTTATATTGCCTCAATGAGTACTATGACAAGACTTTCAAATCGAATTCGAATTATGATCATAACGTTGCAACGTATTCTAACTTTCGCGAAGTTATTTAAACTTCAACAGAGCGCTTATACAAATATTGATATTTATGGCTAAGTATGTCATAATAGTTTTACAATGCTCTGAATATTGTATAAACGTACATATGTTGATTGTTATTCCTTTATATTGTTATTCTTCATCTAATGTCTTAATGTATAAATTTGTGCATATGACATTGTTTCTAACCTTTTTATGTAAGGTAAGACTTGATGACAATTGCCTAATTTTGTTGGCTTTACTTTTACATTGCAGGAATGAAAATAAATGATGAGCCCCCTATACGTAAAGCACACGTGGTCTCTCTTCATGACAGACACACCAAACCATTGAGCATGGTACATGTACTTTACCAAATACATGATTGAAGCTTGCAACAATCAGGGGGATATTCTCATCAGGGGGAGCATCCAGACATGTGCTACCTACGACATATGCGCGTTGTACTCTTTTCTCCTTCGACCAGGGTTGTTTTTATCCCACTGAATTTTTGTTACTTGGCAAGGTTTTGACGAGGCAACAATAAAGCGCGTCCAAGACCATATCATTAATTGGTGGACATCCAAGGGGGAGTGTTATAAATATTATTATCTATGTGGCTGTCCACGTAAATACTCATTAGTTGTGTCCTTATGATGTAAACATTTCCTCTATATAAAGAGGCTAATGAGAATGAATAATACCCTTCTATTCCCTCTATCCTTTATCTCTCTATTTTCTCTCTGAGTTCTCTTTAGTTTATAACAAAAATAAAATAAAAAACTTTTTTGAAAATAAATAAAGAAATTAAAAGAAAATTCTACAAAGTATGTAATTAGAAATGACACCTAATTTGGTAAAAATTAAAATAAGGAATTCGAGCAATCAATTCATTTTTTTTTCCCTGAAAAATGATTTGCAAGTTAAGAAATCCTCACTTTCAATTAAATTCCATATTTTTTTCCTTCGTCCAAATGAGGTGTTAGATTTTGGATTTTTGGGGAAATATAGTGGAGATGAGAGTTTGGGAGGAATCTTCAATCTCTTTCATATCCTTTTTCTTGTTCTCTCTCCCTTGCACAATCTTGAATAGTACAAGGAATATTTAGATAAAAGTCCCTGCCACTTATAATTTGTAAGACATAGTCTAATTTACAATAAATTATCAGATTTAGTCCACATTTTCATTATAGATGTCACATAAGATAACATTTTACCTTATTATGCAAATTATTTTCAAAATCTACCATTACAGACAAATTTTAGAGTAAAAGCCTCAAATGGTACCTGAACTATCGAGTAAAGTTTTTTTTAGTACCTAAGAATTTTAAGAACCTCAAATGGTACCTGAACTATTGCATACTTACCTAATATGGTACCTCCGTTACCTCAAATGGTACCTGAACTATTGCATAAAGCTTTTTTTAGTACCTACAAATTTTTTTTTACCAAATATGGTACCTGAACTATTATGCCGTTACCTAATATGGTACATCCATTAACGAGAAAAGTAATGGAGGTACCATATTAGGTAAGTATGCAATAGTTCAGGTACCATTTGAGGTTCCTAAAATTCTTAGGTACTAAAAAATACCTTACACAATAGTTCAGGTACCATTTGAGGTTTTTACCCCAAATTTTAATGTGTGACCAATTATAAATTAAATGCATAGCTAAAATACAAAGAACTAAGGATACCTGTGGGTTTCTTTGGTTGTAGTCGTGGTATCCATCAAGGAGACCATCTCTCTTCGCTTCTTTTTTGTCTGGCCGAGGAGGTGCTAAGTAGAGGTCTTGCAGACTTGGTGGATTCTTGTAAGATCAAGCCTATTTCTTCTCCCAGGGGTATCAAGGCTCCTAGTCATGTGCTTTATGCAGATGATATAATGATTGTTTGCCAGGGAGATAAGAAGGGTCTAGTTAATCTAATGAATTTTATGGAGGAGTATGGTCTTAACTCTGGGAAACTAGTCAGCAAAGGGAAATCACATGTTTTTCTTGGTCAATCTTGCCTTCCTCGTCGATCACTCATTTCCAGATGGTTGGGTATTCGTATTGGTGAGATTCCATTTACGTATTTGGGCGTTCCAATTTTCCTTGGTCAGACAAAGCGTGTTTATTTTCAAGCTATTGCCGATAAGATCAAAGCTCGTTTTTCTCAATGGCAAGGCAACTCTCTCTCCATGGCTGGTCAAGTTGTATTGGTAAATTTCGTAGTTACTAGCATGTTGTCTCATAGGTTTTTTGTTTATGCCTGGCCTCAAACTATGTTGACACAAGTGTGAAATTGGGCAAGGAACTTTATTTGGACAGGCGATGTTCTTTCTCGAGGTTTCTCCACTGTTGCTTGGAAGCTTTGTTGCATTCCTATCAAGGAAGGAGGTCTTGGTGTTAAGAACTTCCCTGTTCTTAACAAAGCTTTTCTGCTAAATTTTTTTTGGGATTTATTAACTTCTGCCTCTCTTGCTTCCAATTTTTTTCGGCACAGATTTTTTACGCCTCAAGGGCAACCTTGTTCTTATTACAAGAAGTCATCCGTTTGGCAAGGTTTTCGTCCTCTATATGCTGATATTTTAGCGAATTCTCAATGGGTGATTGGAGGTGGTACGATGATCAGTTTTTGGCATCATAATTGGTTGGGCACCTCTCTTGTTCAGCGTTTGACTATTCCAAGTAACAGAGCTTAACTTCTCAAGGCTACTGTCTCTGATTTCATCGTGGAAGGAGCTTGGTCTTGCCCTGCTCTTCTCCATGCAGCTCTTGCCGAAATTTGGGACGAGATTTCTTGTGTCACTCTTCCCCTCTCATCAGATATTGAAGATAAATTAGTTTAGAGGTCGGCTAGTGATGGGAAGCTTACTACTAGTGTAGCTTATGATTTAAAGCGTATTGCTCATGTGCAAGTTCCTTGGTTTGGGTTTGTTTGGCGTTCCTGTTTTCGATCTAGGAACTCAATCATTCTTTGGAAATTTATTCATGGTAAACTTCCCACTGATGATATTTTACAAATCTACCTTCCATATGTTCTCTCTGTCGTTGCGTTGTGGAGACTGCAACTCATCTCTTCTTTGACTGCTCTTTTGCCGGTTAAATTTGGTGCAAGGTTTTGGCTTTGTTTCACAGATTCAGTTACTTTGGTGGGGTATGATTGGTGCTTATTTCTATTCTATTTGGAATGCCAGAAATGTTCTTCGTTTTCAAGAAATTTGCATCTCTTCTGCTTCTATTTTTCTTTCCCTTCGGTTGCAATTGCTTCAGATTGATTTTCTTAGTACAGGCTTTATGAAAAATTCAGTCATGGAGCTTTGTATTCTTCATTCCATTGGTACTAAAGGCAGGCCAGCGAGGGCTCCAAAAATTGCTGAAGTTCTTTGGTGTTCGCCTTCTTTTTCCCAAATTAAAATTAACACGGATGGTGCGACTCGTGGTTCTTCTGGGTTGGCTGGTTTTGGTGGTATCTTTCGTGATCATATGGGTTTATCTCTTAGCTGTTTTGCTGGCCATCTTGGTTTGGCTTCTGCACTAGAGTCAGAGCTTCAAGCGGTTATCTATGCGGTTAATTTAGCTTGGCAAAAGGGTTGGCTTAATATTTGGATTGAGTGTGATTCTAGCTTGGTAGTTCATTTCTTGGTTAATTCTAAGGTTACTGTTCCTTGGCATCTTTTGACTAAATGGTTTAACTGTTGTTCTCTCCTTTCATCCATGAGAGTTAAAATTTCTCACATCTTTAGAGAAGGAAATCAGGTTGCGGATTGCTTGGCAAACTTTGGTGTTGATCAGGTTGGAGTTCATTGGTGGGACACGTGCCCTCCATGTGCTTCTGCTGCATACACTCGTGATCTCTCAGGCTTTCCTAATTATAGATTTAGTTAGCCCTATAGTTCAGTTCTTCATGCTCTGTTGGTTAATTTTTCTTGGCATAATAGTGGCTGCTGTTTTGCTGGTGTCAAGCTAGCATATTTAATTGTTTGGCGTTATTTTCTGCTATCTTCTACTGTTGGTTATATTGTGGGTGTCCTTGCTTTGGACACCCATCGGTGGTTCTTCCACTTAATTTTTCTTGGCTTTGTTCTTGTAATTTAGGGGGAGGGGTTTTGGTTGTTGTCCCCCCCTCCCCACTTTTGTTCTCTTCTTTCTTTCTTCTTTCTTTCAATAAAAAAATCTTTTGCTTAAAAAAAAAAAAAAACTAAGGATACCTGTGGGTTTGGGTATCTGTGGATATCCAAGCCGTTTGGGTCGGGTTTAAATTCGAAAAATGGGTATGGATTTGGATTCGGGTATTTTTTAAAAACCCAACTTGGGTTTGGGTAGGGTATGGATATAGCCCGAACCCGCCATGAAATATTTAGTTTATTTTAAATTTTGATTTTATATATAGTGTATAATTATATATATATATATATATATATATATATATACATATCTTAATATCAAACGACATATAATTATATACATATAATTAATTTCTTGATGTTTTGAAATTTTTATTTGGATTATTATAGATTTTGGGATTGTATAATTTTTATAAACTGAGAAATTTTTATAAATTTTTATTTGGATTATAATTTTTCTTGGTTGTTGAGAAATTGCTGAAGGACTTGGTGCGTTTATAAACTGATCTGGAAGTTTATATTTGGTTGTAATTATAATGTGTAACTGAGATGGTTGAGGTTGCAAAATCAGTTTGAAATTGGTCGTATAAGGCTTTTTATGCTGAATTTGAGTTAAATTCGAAAGTTGCTTCAAATAGCACTTGGGTTAAGGTTTGGTATTATATGAAATGGTTATTGAAATAAGGAACCTTAACTTGTAAGGTGTAACAATACTTGGTTAAAAAGAAATGTCATTGGTTGTCCAAAGTAAATTTGGGAATGCACCCAACACAAATAGAATTTCGTATTCGGAAATAATAATCCAAAATGGACTTGAAAGAATTGTTCGAGTGTTATTGAATTAGAAAATCTTGTAACAATTGGATATTGTCGGACTAGGGACTCCAGTTAGCCCGGGACATACGTCGTGGAGGTGGTGTTGACCTGAAGCGACGAGTGAAGTCAAAACTACGCTATTCTAGGTAGGGGGACTTGGGACACTCTGGGTTAGTGGCTTTTATATAAATTAGTATTTATGATACGATGTATGGTTTAATTGTTGATGGCTTGAGAAGGAAGGGTAGCTACCGACTTCCTTGGGTTCGATCTCCTATGCTTACCGGAGTTTACTTTATTTGAGGTAAGGCCGTGTAGTTGGTCTTACATAACCGGCCATCAGGTAAGTTTTGTGCGCATAACTTTATGCATCGATTTTAGCCACAAGGAAAATATTTATATATCGATATTTTTAAGTATCTTCGTTTTACATACTTCCGTGCAAAATAAAGTTATTTAAGGTTTTCAAACCTGGTCGAGGTACGTGAAGCCCTTACTGAGCAGCGAGGACAAAAACTCACCCCTACTATAGTTTGGATACAGGTACTGTGCACTGGAAACGAGACAACAATACATGGAGCTGGGCGTGCAAAATTGTTATAACCAATATTTCGTTTATTGAAAATCAAGTTTTGAAGTCAATTAATCATTCTCTTTGTTCCATTTTATTTATTTCGGAACTGTTGACCATTTAAATCTTCGTGGTCAATAATGTATCGTACCATGTGTGTTCCGTTCATGGTCTCATGTCTCGATTTCAATTATGTAATTTAAAATTGAACGGATTTCTATTATCTTAACATTTTTAAATGTTTCACATCTGTTTAAGTCAAATACGATTCCGCATTCGAGTTCTAAAAATAATTCTCAAAAATGTCTTGCGGCTCTTTAAGATTTAAGTTAGAAATCTAACTTGTATTTTAAGGATTCGTGGCACTGTAACGTACTTAAATTGAAGAGCTGCAATTTGGGGCGTTACACCTACAATCAATCCCCTTTCTTCTTCTTCTTCTTCTTCCCTGGCCGGACTCTCTCTCTCTTTCTTTTTCTTCTCCTCTGCCCTCCCCTACCCAATTCTTCACGGCTTCCTCTCCAATTCACCACCACCGTAGTAGCTCAGCCACACCACACCGTTGCACCCTCCGTGCACCCAAATCGGCAAGCCATCGTCGAGCCCAACTCACAACCCGTGTCTCTCCTCTAATCCAACCCGCTGCCAGCACAGAGCCCAGCCACCGTTGCTATTACCATCTTCAAGACGTCGTCGCTCTTCTCTGAGCCCAGCTTTCACGCCCAGCTCTCTCCGATGTCTTCTACGCTGTTCCAGTAGTGCCCAGGCCCACTGCCATTCCTCTGCACGATCCTCTGCCTTCAGCCCAAGTGATTTGGGCACCCAAATCACAACCTCCCAAGAGTGTGCTCATATGCTGCCCTCTAAACAAAAAATCTCCACGTCCCAAGCCATTGAATTGGAGTTAGCAGAGGAATCTAGGAAGAACTGGGTATTGTCAAATGTTGGAAGAAGAAGAAAGAGAGGAGAAAGAAGAAGAAGAAGAAGAAGAAGAAAGAAAGAGATAAACTTCGGCCAGGGGATAAGAAGAGAATTAGGGGATTGATTGTAGGTTTTTTTAAAATATTTAATTGTTAAATGTTGAGATGGTTGATTGTAGGTCTTCATATATTAAATCGACGGATAATATTAAAAGTTGAAGATAGTTGAAGAGGAAAAGGAGATTAGGAGAGGATCTGGATCCAACGGTGTAACCCAATTCCATTCATGTCACCATCACTAAGCTCAAAACGGTGCTATATGAACTATATTGTAGTAGTAGTGAAATGAGAGTATATATACTATAACAAATTACTCTGAAGGTCATTATTAGAACTTGTGTTATAATCTAAGCCACTATACATTATTTTTCTTCTTAAGGCCACTTATTGCTTATATTTTGTGCATCAATTCTCATTTTCCCTTTGAGTTAGTTCGTTGAAGAAGGTAATAAATTGATCTAAATTCAAATTTGATCAGAGAGAGAGAGAATTGTGAAGAATCAGACTAATCAATAGCACGATGGGATTCAGTAGACCAAAACTTATCCTTTTACTATAGTGTTTCACGGCGAATCGTCGAAAGTTTCGGTTTCGAGTTTCAAATAGTACTTTTAGGGGGGTCGTCCAGTTGACTTTTTGTTTTGTTTAGAATTTGAATAAACTTTCTACACGGAAGTTGTAAAGAGCGTTAAATCGAGTCCGTGGACATAAAGTACGTGAAAATCGAACTTCGTATGATGAAGTTATGGTTCACGGAAGAGATGTTACTATTTCGGAAAGCCACTATAAATAGACGTTTCCATTTCGGGAAAATTTCCGTTTTAGCCTAGTGACTTTTGGAATCCAACGTGACTGTTCACCTTCCCGAGACTGGCATATGCGACCTGCGAACCCACCGACCTGACCCGGACCCATTTTCCTTTTCCGGCAACCGACGACGAAGAGACTGGTGCCGTTGGATTCGTATGATACCGATCTAGGTCTCGGTGGTGGTGGTTTAGCTCGACTTAAGCTGTAGAGATCGAATCAAAGCCTGAGAGTTCCACCGATTTGGACCCGATCGGATTTCTCTCCTCCAGCCACGACGGCTCACAAAACCTATTGAGCTTTGTTCCTCTCCTTCCCAGCAACCTCCCTATGGTGATGGATCGTCAAGTCATTAACTGAGCAAGGAGAATCGAGGGTTTGAAAATCCGGCCACCTGGAATTTCCAAGCCAAATTCGTGGAGTTCTACTTCGATTCGGACTTTGAGGTAGTTACAAAACTTGTTCATTGTGTCCTTGTGAACGTTGTGATAAAATTTGGTGACCATTGGAGATGGTTGATCGAGCGGCAAGTAAGGCCCACGCGCAGCCGCTTGTGGCAGCGCGTTCGGTCTCGGTTGGTGGTGCATATTTGCCTATTGGCTTGCACTTTTCATTACGAGCATGTTGATATATAGTTTGTTGGGAGTTGTCGAAGTTTAGGAATTAATCTGGATTAATTTAGGTTCGTTATCGTACGAGTTACGAGTTACGATTGACTTGACCGTGTGGTCGTTGGATGGTCACCGAATTTGGTTATGTTGTTAAGATAATTGTTTTGAGTATATTGTGCGGTTGGATCTTTGAAATTAAGCTAATTGGTTAATTGAAGGTTAATTACGGTTTGTGAGATCGGATAATTTAGTTACGTTTGTTTGATTTATCGAACCGCGACGATCCGACCGTTAGATTAGTCGCCGAGAGTTTTGGATAATTAGTTTTGTCGAGAAGTAATTATTTGGAGAATTGAAGTTTGGGAAATTATAAGTTTTGGAATTATCGAGCGAAAAATCTTAAATGGTATAAGGAATTATTTATCGAATTAGTAATCCGTCCGTCAAATAGTTAATAACTGTCATAATTGGTTTTATTCAGGAGGACGTGGAGGAGGATCTTGACAGGCGTCGGGCATATCCGGTTTCTTCTGAGTGGACCTTTGTTTTAAAGTTAACCTTGCATAAAATTTTATGCCTTTCAAGTATTATTTTCGTGGTTATTTAAGTGTCGAATTATATTGATTGTTTGAGAATGGGTTGTGATGCCGTGTTAAGAAATGTGAGAGTTATGTATGCGAATCATGGTTTGCGATATTTGAGTAATGGAATGGATGTTTGGAGTATGTCTCGTAGTATTTGATTGTTTGGTATTGGATTGTCTAAGTGTGGTTGATGTTAAATGCTCGTGCTTTTATTTTGATTTATGCACGCACGTTTCACCCGTAGTAGGCAGGACCCTGCAGGTACATCAACGAGTATGACCCTCAATGTTCGACGAGTAGGCAGGACCCTTAGTCATTGCTTCTTGTTGCTTTTTATGGCTAAGTAGGCAGGACCCTTAGTCATCGCTTCTTGTTGTGGTTTTTCTATGGCTAAGTAGGCATGACCTTTAGTCGTCGTTTCTTTTATTATTGATTATTTGTGTCTTTAACTGGAGAAAACATTGTTTTAATTATTTGAAATTCCTTTATTTTGTTAACTCACTCTGACGTTGTTTTCTATGTTTTTCCCCCGGAGAAACAATGTTCACTCACTCTGACGTTGTTTTCTTGTTGTGGTTTTTCTATGGCTAAGTAGGCAGGACCCTTAGTCATCGTTTCTTGTTGTGGTTTTTCTATTGCTAAGTAAGCAGGACCTTTAGTCGTCGTTTCTTTTATTATGGATTATTTGTGTCTTTAACTGGAGAAAACATTGTTTTAATTATTTGAAATTCCTTTATTTTGTTCACTCATTTTGACGTTGTTTTCTATGTTTTTCCCTTGCGCTTTTTTGTTTTCCGTCGCCCAATTTGCAGACTAGCTAGCTGAGGTCACACGTTGAAGTTGAGGCATAGTCGTCACTACCTTCCCGTCCTTGTAGGTTATAGTTTAACCTACATAAATTTTGTTATTGTACGTGTATAAACTTTAGTTGCCCTGATATTTCAAATTTTAAGATGTATAATGGTTTTGAAGCAGTTTTTAAATTGGTTGTGAGTTGAAAATTTTGGAAGTGTTAAATAAATTTTCACAGGTTTTTGGTAGTCCATTTTAGGAGAGTTTATGCCGAAATTTCGGTAGACACTCTTCTAAGGTGGGCCCCACAAGGCCACCTTGGGTTCCAGGGTGGAATCTGGGGCGGTTCCTATCATAAGGTCACTTTTGGTGACCTTGTTATTTTTTAAGCTACCAAATATTTTTATCCCTCATAAAGCCACCAAAACATTAAAAATTTCAATATTTACAAAAATGCCACAACATTTTTAATTTTCATTATTTACAAAAATGCTACTGCATAAGAAAAATTACTACATTGTTATTTGACATTAGCTTTGTTGTTTTTTGGCAGTAGTTTTGTTATTCTTTGGCAGTAGCTTTGTTGTTCTTTAGCAGTAGCTTTGTTGTTCTTTGGCAGTAACTTTCTTGTTCTTTGACAGTAACTTTCTTGTTATTTGGCAGTACCTTCTTGTTCTTTGGCAGTACATTTCTTGTTCTTTGGCAGTACATTTCTTGTTCTTTAGCAGTAGTTTGTTTGTTCTTTGGCAGTAGCTTGCTTGTTCTTTGGCAGTAGCTTGCTTGTTATTTGGCAGTAGTTTTCTTGTCTCTGGTAACAGCTTTTCGTAAGCAGTGGTATTTTTGTAAATAATGAAAAAATACGGTGACATTTTTGTAAATATTAAAATTTGTAATATTTTGGAGCAATAAAAATATTTGGTGACTTAGAAAATAACAAGAACACCAAAAGTGACCTTATATGTGGCTCTATATACTAACATGCTATTATAGAAAAAAAGAAAATATAACCATAAAACAAAAAAAAAAGTATGTTGCGACGACTGAAATTGAATTTTAATCTTCGATTGAGTTTTGATTAAATATCAGCAGTATGATCAAACGATAACGTTCAACACACGTTTTTTAATGTTTTAATGTTGGAAACAAATACTACTAGCTTAATTGTATATGAATGATAGGATATTCAGCATGGCCGCATGGGATTTGCGATTGACCGGATGGAGATGGACCATTTAAATCTTGATTTATCCCTTTCCTAAAATAAATTATTTTGGAGGAAAAAAGAAAAAGGAAGTTGGAGGGATAATAGGGAGGGAAAATGGAATTAATTGGAAAGGAATTCGATCAACATATATAGTTTTGATTTTGTTAGGTTAGAGGGAGATCGATAATAATTTTTGGCGTGTTTGAGGGTACACCCATCTCGATCGAGTCTGTCTGTCGCTATATATACGGTGGTACAACCAAGCATCCCTAACCCTAACCCTAACCCTAAAAAGCATATCGATCGCAGAGCCAAAATTTCTATTGATGGCATCCTCATCCTTGCAAGAATACCAACTCGATTCATCATCTGTTGCACCCGTTGAGGTCTCTTCCTCGGACGAAGCTTGTTTTAGGAAGAGGACGACCACCAACACCAAGCAGCAGCAAAAGAAGAAGAATATCTCCATACCAAATCCTCCTGTTCCTACTCCTACTGCTGCTGCTGATGATGATGATGCTTCAAAAGCAGCAAATCCAAAAAGAGTGTGGGCCGAGAATGGATCTGTAGTTCATGGGTCTTCCAAGAAGAAGAAGTCGTCCGCTCCAACTCCAACCTTACCAGTAGTAGATGTGAAGAAGAAGTCGGCGGCAAATTCCAAGCCGCCGCTTGCCACAGGAAGAATATGGAGCGAGGAAGATGAAATCGTCATTTTGGAGGGTTATGCCTCATTTACGAAGGACAAGCGAAAGTACAAGTCCAAGGAATTCTATATTTATATTAAGGATCGCCTCAGCCACGGAGATTGCAATTGGACCCAGCTTAGAGACAAAGTGAATCACTTGCAGGATAAATGTAGAGCCATGTTTGCGATGTACAAGAATGGCCCCATCCCGCCGTCTAAATTAAAAACTGACCATGCAAAGATGGTGTACAAACTGTCAATGAAAGCTTGGGGTGATACTTTTGCTAAAAATGAAGGTGAGAAGGTTGATGTTCATGTTGAAGATGACGATGATGATGTTGCTGAAGCTGGTGCTGGTGCTGGTGCTGCTGATAAATTAAACGAGAAGAAAGTGCAGGCTGCCTCTGATGCTCTAGAGGAACATGATGATGATTATGTTGATGATCGAGTTGTTCTTCATAGTTTGCGGGATTATTTCCACAGTGAGTTATTTGATGGCAGGTGGGTCGACGATGACCAACTGAGGAGCTTGGAAACCAAATGGAAAAAACTCCGAGTTTCCAGGGCCAACTATAAGTCGGCAAAATCCCAATTTAAAGCATTGTTGTATCAACTTGCTGTTCAAGGCTACAACATGTTATGATTCATTAGAGTTTAGTTTGTTTGTTGCGTTTTCGATCAATTTGCTTCCCCTATCTAGCTAGTTCATTGTCTTAATTAATTTCCCTTAATAATAATAATAATAACAACAACTTTAATTCTCTTGTTTTGGCTTCTCTGATTGCTTATTATTTTTTCCTAGCTTCATTGCTGTTGTTATTTTAGCAGAGCAATTAATCGATCATTGTTATATATTATACCATCTCAATCGATCCTTCTTCAATCCTCTGGCAAGCAAAAGGGATGGACATAGCTGTGAGAATGTAGAATGTTGTCTCATATTGGAGAATGGAAACCTTACAAATGTGTTTGATCAAATGCTTACTCAAGAACAGACAACTGATATACTAACCGAAATCCTAGCTGTGTTTCAGGGAGGATGTTGAAAGTTAATGCCTCTAGAAAAGTTTTCATCAAGGATTGAAGGACATGAGTCCTAATCATAATGGTTATCTTAGTATGGGTTTTGTATAAAATTGTAATATGCATTTTAGTTAAAAAATAGGCTTGATTGATTGTGAATCTTTTTCATCCTCTCTCTCCCGTAACAAACTCAAAGAGCTTGTATGCCTTTCATGGCTTCTTGTAATCTTCCATTATCACTATAATGATTTCTCCAAGGTCGTTTCTTATGAATAGCCACAACAACAAACATCGGCTTTCCATAGCTATAATTTGTATTGAATATATGCTAGATGAAAGCAGATGATTTTTTTATTTGCATTGATATCATCCATGGTCATAAAGTTTATTTGCGGAATCCGATTGATCCATGAGCTTAAAATCAAATTTCAGCTAGCACATGCACTGCATTAATTGCTTTTGTCTCTCTTTCTAGAAAATAATAAAGATTTGAGAACAATAACATAGATTGGCCAAAAAATGGAGAATTAGGTTAGGACTAAATTATGTCAGAAGGTTGAATCCATCTAATATGATAATGAAAAACATAAATTATGTTACATCCCAGCCCAAGATTTACCATTGTGGTAGTCAATTTTAAGGCAAATTGACGAATTTTCATTTTCGAATTTCGAATAATACTTTTTGGAGGCACTTGAGATGATTTTTTTTTTCGGTTAGGATTTTGATTGAACTTTCTTCACAGAAGTTGTAGAGTGTGTTAAACCGAGTCCATGGACATAAAGCACGTAAAAATCAGAGTTCGTACGGAAAAGTTATAAACAACGGAAGTTGGTTACTATTTCGGGAAACTAATATTCATAGAAATGCCAAATCGGGAAATTTCCGAAAATAAGAAGGGAAACCCTTCAGATCCGCGTGACCCTTGGGCTCCCCGACCTCTCCCTCGCTACAGTGGTCGCGACCCTTTGTTGACAATTTTCTCGGCCATCCAGGCACCTCAGTCCTTGAGACCAGTCTCATTTTCTTCCTCTCCTTCCCCTCTACCAAACACAACATGTTTTATGACCAACAACGGCTGGTAGCCATCGGAATCATCCCTCAAAGCCGCGACGTCAATACGAATGTTCTCGGGTTTTGAAGCTCTCTCCATGACGAACACATCCATACCAGCTTTGCTCGTCAATTTTACCTAGAGAGGGAGAATTTTAGATTTGAAATTCTAGGGTTCCAGCGGTTTTGAGGCAAATTTCAGCCGTTCTAGGCTAAATCGTGCTTTGACCCAGGAGGACAACAAGATTATTCTACAGAGGATTTCGACGGACGTTAGTCTTAGCTATTTCGTTTGTGAGTGGACTTTGTTTTCCTCGTAAATTATTTATATATGAGAATTTACTTATTATAAGGATTTTGAGCAGTTTGGAATTACTCCCCATTGTTATCATGTATGGAGGTTTTATTTGTGATTTTTGTTGTATGTACGTGCTATTTGAGTTGGTAGGTCCCTCAGGTTGTGTCATTGAGTTGGTAAGTCCCTCATGCCATATGTCTTCCGAGTTGGTAGGTCTCTCAAATAACAGTTCACTGAGTTGGTAGGTCCCTCAGTGAAATGATGACTAAGTTGGTAAGTCCCTTAGTCATCATATTTTGTTTTCAGTTATTTTCATTTATATGTTGATTTATTACATATTTTTGAGATATGATTTTCAGTGGAAAGAAAAGAGTTTTAAATGGAGAAACATAATAGTATTATTTTAAAAGCTATTATTTTTGTCCACTCACGCTGATGTTTTCAGTGTTTTCCCCTGGACTTTTCTGTTTTCCAACGCCCAAATTGCAGACTTGCTAGCTAAGGTGATGTGTCGAAGTCGAGGCATAGTGACCACCACCTTCCCGTCTTTGTAGGTTATAGTTTAACCTACCTTCGTTTAATTATTGTATTTTCATAAACTTTTAGTTGCTATGATACTTCAAAATTTAAAATATATAACGTATTAGAAGAGGTTTATAATTTGGAGTGGGAAATTTTAGAAATCTATTTTAATTGTGAAAGTTGTTTTATTTCACCGACGATCATGTAGGCTCGGGTGCTGGTTGTGGTTTGAAGATTTTGAAGTGTGAATTTTATGTGATTACATGTTTTCGGGTAGTCCATTTTTCGGGGAGGTTATATCGAATTTTCGGTAAAATTTTCTCTAAAGTGGGCTCCACAGGGTCGCCTTGATGTTTTATAATGAAATGTCGGGGCGGGTCTTGTCAACTTGGTATCAGAGCATTGGGTTATATGATTCTTTAGACTTTACATGCTTGGTGACTCCTAGTACCTTCCGAGTGATGGCCCGACCGCGGCGGATCCCCATCATATACTCTTCGGTGCTGGTGTGATCATCAAGTGTGTAAAGAATGTGTCTTGGCGTCGATCTATTTCAATTACTTGTCAGCTTCTTTCTTAGGTACTATGCCTCGTGAAGGCCGACCTCATAGGGACGAGAATCCTCCAGTAGTAGGAAGAAATGCTAATGAGTTTGTTTTAGGGATAGCTCCTCAAGAACAATTTTGGAGCATGATGGAGTAGTAATCTCGTGTAAGGATCTGAGATCCTAATTACTTTCATGGGTATGAGTTCAGTAGAAGTGCAACATTGGAAGGTAGTCGTCTTTGATGTTTTAGACAATTCGAAGAGAAAGATTGAAATGACACCGCTATTGGTTTATAGCCTGATGCAACCGTATTTGCACACAATGTTTGCGTACGCTATTGCCATTGTCAGGTGAGTTGTGGACCTTAGGACTTGAGGCTTTCGAAGGATCACTTTGGTTCATTTTTATTTATATATTCTTTTGAGACTCATTTTGACTAGTCAAGTGGAGGAAGACAAGGATCATTATTTCGTGCTGTTGAAGTTAAGGGAGCATTATGGCCTTACTAGTTCTCTTAGAGTTTTCCTCATAGAAGGAATAGTGTGTTTCTAGGAAGGACATATGTTGACCCCTCCATTCATTGGCCTTACTAGTTAACATTGAGAGTTAGTTCAACAGTTTGTCAATTAGCTTTGCTTTCTGTACTCTCAAGAATCAACGTTGTGTTCCACGTCTCCAGCCGTCATCATATCATTCATATGTTTGGGACCACTATCAATTTAGTTAAGGGATTGAGATATGAAGAACAACCTGTGTAAATATGGATTGAAGATTGTAAATTATGTTTTCCTGCTGGTGAAAGTATTTTTGAAATATTGTGCAATAAGAGGAGCTAATCAGGAACTTAGTAGTATATGTGAGTTCATGATCCACATTTGTTCAGGTACAAAATTTCGGGGATGAAATTTTATACGGGGGGAGGAGGAGATTGTGACATCCCGGGCCAAGATTTACCGTTGTGCAAGTCAATTTTACGGCGAATTGACGAATTTTCATTTTCGAGATTCGAATAATTCTTTTTAGGGGTCCTCGAGATGACTTTTGTTTCGGTTAAGATTTTGATTGAACTTTCTTCACGGAAGTTGTAGAGCACGTTAAACCGAGTACGTGGACATAAAATACGTAAAAATCAAAGTTTGTATGGAAAAATTATAAACAACAGAAGTTGGGTTACTATTTCAGGAAACTAATATTTAGAGAAATGCCAAATCGGGAAATTTCCGAAAATAGGAAGGGAAACCCTTCAGATCTGTGTGTCCCTTGGGCTCCCCGACCTCTTCCTTGCTATAGTGGTCGAGGCCCTTCATTGACAATTTTCTCGGCCGTCCGACTACCTCAGGGCTCAGGCCTTGAGACCGGTCCCATTTTCTTCCTCTCCTTCCCCTCTACCAAAACCAACATGTTTTATGACCAACAACGGCCGGTAACCTTCTCCTCCCCCTGTACCACCACACATTATTAACAAAGAGAAACCTACTACTATATTACTAACATAGATGTTCTCCTAGCTAGAACAATTTGATTTAATTTGTTTCTCTTTTATATCGATCAAACAAGTTCTATATATATATATATATATATATATATATATATATATATATATATATATATATATATATATATATATATATCCTCGATCTTTTTCTTCTTTATGATCAATATATAGCTTGTACAAAAAAAGATAAAGACCATACGATAGAGACCTATTTAGTACAAGATAGCTTTGCCATTAGAGTCTCTTAGGGTTTTCAACCCTCAAAATGATCATTATCATTACTATTTTAAATTACCAAATAAAAAAAATCAAATTTTACAGCTAGCTAGCTTTCCTTAACTTGCTCTTTTTTTTTTAGCAATGCTTTAACTTGCTCTCTTAATTCCAAGATTTTCGAGAATCTTTCTAATTGTTTTAGGATATATGAAATACTGAAAGTAAATAGAGAAGCAAATAGCACAGGAATAGATCGTATCTTTATTAATGAATAGGTGCCTTTATATATAGAGAAACACAAAGGGTACAATCCACATCCCAATAGGATTTCTATTCGATATGTAATCCATATGCTAACCTAACTAAGATACTCCTATGTTGACAAGGCACACACAAAGTAGGTTTCCTTAAACACTCCCCCTTGTGGCGTCAACACTAGGTGGTGCTCCTCACGTTGTCTCATTAAAAACCTTGCCAAGTAACAAAAACCCAGTGGGATAAAAATAACCTTGGTCGAAGGGAAAAAGAGTACAACACACCCTTCACATTTGGAATAGCATGGACGCCAGACTCCCCCTGATGTCTGCGTCTCCCCCTGATTTCCACAATCATGGGAGGTCAGATAACTTAAGCATATCAATGCTTTTCACATGCTTCTCAAATGTGGATTTAGGCAGTGACTTAGTAAATAAGTCAGCCACATTATCCTCAGATCGAACTTGATTTACTTTGATCTTGAGGAACTTCTGTTGTTGCTGATTATCGAATACTTTAGGCGATATATGCTTGGTGTTGTCAGCTTTGATGAAACCTTGCTTTATTTGCTCAATGCAAGCAGCATTATCCTCATAAATGGATGTAGGTTCATCAGTGGTTGACCTCAAACCACATGTACTTCTTATATGTGTATCAATGGACCTTAACCATATACACTCACGAATTGCTTCATGGAGAACAATAATCTCAACATGGTTCGAAGAAGTAGCGACAAGGGTCTGTTTAGTAGACCTCCAAGATATCGCGGTGTTACCCATGGTAAAGACATAACCAGTTTGGGAACGACCTTTATATGGGTCAGAGAGATACCCATCATCTGCAAAACCCACCAAAACATCACAAGATGTTTGGAAATAGGGAATACGTGTAGCACAGCAGGCCATCCGTCCGGACGGCAGGACCCGTCCGGACGCCTAACGCGTCGGCAATGTTCCAGACCGATAATCCGTCCTAACGGCAAGTACTCGTCCGGACGCCTGACATGTGCGGCTACGTTTTAGTCCGTAGTCCGTCCGGAAGGCATACCCTCGTCCGGACGGCTGATGCGTTCGGTAATGCATTCGGACATAGGTTCTTCACCTCTTTACGTCTCTCTGTAGGGAAAGAACAAGCTCATATCAATCGTACCCTTCAAGTAACGAAATATAGTCTTTATGCCAGTCCAATGGCGTTGCGTGGGCGCATAGCTAAATCTAGCTAACAAGTTAACATCAAAGGAGATATCGGGTCTTATACACTGTGCCAAGTACAATAATGCGCCTATTGCACTTAGGTACGGTACCTCAGCCTCTAAAATGTCTTCGCCATCATCCCTTAGGTGAAACGGATCCTTCTTGGATCTAGACTGTGACCAATCATGGGAGTGCTTAACAGGATGGACTTTATCCATATTAAATCGCCTGAGCATCCTTTCCCAAGATCTTTCATCTCAAACACGGATTTCAAGTATTCAGTGGCACTTGCAAATCCGGAACTTGTTTTCACGCAGGGGCATAATTTAATGTTCACATACCCTCTTCCAATCAAGTAGTCACTTAGACGGGTATACTACATCCGTCCGGATTGTTTCAATCCATATAGTGAACGTTGCAATCTTATTGCAAACATGCTCTGTGGTCTAGAGCCACTTGACTTGGGTAAATGAAGCCCATCCGGGACCTTCATATAAATCTCCATATCTAGATCCCCATAGAGATATGTTATGACCACATTCATAAACTGCATGTTCAGTTTTTCGGAAAACTACCACTGACAAGGTAGCAGAACGTTATGACATCCTTTACGAGAGAATATGTCTCATCGTAGTCGATTCCAAGGCATTGTGAGAAGCCTTGCACCACAAGGCGAGCTTTATATCTCGTTCTCTCACTACGCACTCTAAAAAAGACCTATTTATATCCAACAGGTTTTATTCTAAAAGGAATCGGCACACCTGGCTCGAATACCGTTCTCTTTGTTAGTGAGTCCAACTCAACCTGGATCGCATATTTCCATTTAGGCCAATCAGCTTCTACGTCTGCATTCATCAACGGAGCGAGGTTCAATATCATCATTCTCAATGAACTCTTGTGCACAACCATATGCAAACACATCATCAACAGTGATGGAGTTTCTATCCCACGTCTCAAGTACACTAGTGTAATTAATCGAGATCTCTATGTTCCCACGGATAGGTTCTAGCGATGGGGCGTCCCCCAAAGATGTCTTTTGGACATAACCATAATCCGGAACGTTTTCATGGCCAGGTTTTGAGTATCAATGATGAGAGGGTTATTAGGTGCCATCGCAGCCCGTTTCCTAGGGCGCGAATCCCTCGAACCTGGTGGCCTCCCATGCTTCCTCAGCGGAGCCACGGCCTAAGCCACATCACCACCATTACTGGTAGTGGCGCCACCAGCTGTCCCTCCCATAGGGTTAGCTGCAATAGCGACTTTGAGTCCAAGTCCTTGTTCAGGCACTTGCATCCTTGCAGGCATGTTTGCAGCTGGTATATATGATCTAGTCACTGAGATCTAAGAAAGCGTCCGGAAGAGAGTCGGCAACTTTCTGAAGATCTATAATCTACGCACTTTCTGCAGTAGGGGGATCGTTATGAGACAGAGTGGGGACAGGCCACGACAATTCCAGTCGTTCATGCTGAACGTTCACGTTCTTATCTCCCCCTAACGACGGGAAGACTGTCTCATCGAAGTGACAAATAGATCGCCTGTCAAAGGTTCTACATAGCGGATTATGGTTGAAGACTCAAATCCAACATAAATACTCATTCGTCTCTGAGGACCCATATTAATACGCTTTGGTGGCGTAATAGGCACATAAACAACACACCCAAATATGCGTAAGTACGATATGCTTGGCTCGTACCCAGTCACTAGCTGTAACGCAGAACAAAGGTTGGGTGGTGATGAGCCTCAGACGAATAAGCAGAGCTGCATGCAATACTGCGTGCTCTCAGGCAGAGAGAGGAAGGTTGGTGCGCATTACCAACGTCCTCGTGACCATTTGTAATCTTTAAATGGCAATCTCTGCGAGACTATTCTGGGTATGCACATGTGAGACTAGATGCCCAACATCTATCCCATGCAGTAGTCATCGAAAATTTTCGATGTAAACTCTCCAGCATTATCAAGCCTGATAGATAAAGGGATGATCCGGGTAATGAGCCCGCAGGCGAATCATTTGTGCTAGGAGTTTAGCATAAGCAGCATTACGAAAGGACAACATCGTGACATGTGACCAGCATGTCGATGCATCAACCAACACCATAAAATATATAAATGGCCCGCTTGTTGGTTGAATATGTCCACAGATATCCCCTTGGATTATCTATAAGAATGGAAGAAGTACTTTAGAATCCTTTGCATAGGACGGTCTCAGTCCTAGGTTCCCTAAGGAACAGGCTTTGCAAAAACGAGCGTTTGGCCATTGAGGCATCAGAAGCATAAGAGGCATCCTTGGGATTAGGATTTGTCCATGAAGGGTTGCTCACATCAGAAAAGGGAGGAAAAACGCTCAAACCTCGAATTCTAGAATTCGGTGACCGGTCGACAAGGTCGGCGACCGGTCGACGGAGCCCCTGGACAGTACGACTTCGCTTCTGGAAGTCGGCGACCGGTCGACGAACATGTGGCGACCGGTCGACGTAGCCTCTGGAAGTTGGCGACCGGTCGACGAGCATGCGGCGACCGGTCGACTGGTGTCGAGCAGCAAAACCTTTTTGCTCCACAGCCACACCAAGCCTTCCTTGAATCAACTTTTGATTCATGCTTCGATTAGCTCGATATGATGGATGTCCGTGTGAGGTTTTAAGTACACGGATCATCATATCACGACCTGATGTCCCAGTCTGTCGTGTCAAAGCCAATATGTGTCAGAATCCAAGAGGTCATCCCGAATGACATTGTTTGATTCAATAGCTCGGATAGTGGTTACATATAACCCACTAGAGAGACACATAACCTTCTCTAAGATGCGCTTTCTTCCGCAGTCATTAGAGGTAATGCAAAGAGATTCTTTTCCATTCTCATCATGCGTCTCTGCATGGAATCTATTGGCTCTTATATCTTTAAAGCTCAACAGAGTTCTATTTACTCTTGGAGCGTAGAGAGCATTTGTGAAAGCATTAAAATTGAGGCTACGAAAGCAACTCAGATTTTATTAAAGATATTGGGCAAGGCTTCAAAGTTCCATCTTGATCTTAAATCAAAACTAAATCCATTTGTCTTGGCAAACTTGCCATATTACATCAACTTGAAAAACATAAAGACTTAAGCAAAATTGCTTCCAAAGTCTTTAACCCTTAAACTCGACGTCTTGATCATTGCAGTTACATCCTCATATGTATTGCAAACTATGGCCCATTGATCAGACGCTCCATATCATTAGTAGATATCATGAAGAGGATTCTCCATTGATTGAGGCATATAGGCTCGGTACTCACGGTCTCTAAGACGGTGGCAGATTGCCTTGGCCGGTGGCGGTGCTGCCATAACTAGTGGCGCAACAGCACTGACCGGCGGTGACCGGCTGCATCCCTCTTATAGGGACGGCGGTCTTCTCTCACTCTTTTGCGGCCTTATGCTCGCGTGATCGCTTATCCTTATGGCGATTACCTTCCTGAGCAAATCAATCTTACGGATCAAAACGTCCGGATTAGTCCCTAGATTTAGGATTTTGCTCGTGGCGTACTCCCTTATGGGTGCCATTATAATGGGTCTCCGGAACGTGTCTAGTTCTTACGGGCCTCACATTATAATACTTTTACAAGTATCATCATCATGCCTTTCCTCAAGGCAGAGATGGGAAGGTGGTGATAGTTTCTCAATCAATTATTCTTCTGTGATGGTTTTCCACAGAGAAGATGGAGTCACGAACGTTGCCATAACGTTCATGAAGCGCTTCTAGTGCTAACCTCTTTCATGAACTCAAACTGGAGAGCCATATCCATATGGCGATTCATCAGGAAAAATAACCTGGCATTGTACATCTCAGTTTGAGGGTCTAGAGCAGTTTCTTCAAAACAACGCTCATGGATTCGAGCTAGAAGCTCTTGTGTGAATAGGTACATTAGGATATCATGAGCCCATCTCAGAATCTAATGTCCGCAGAATCCAATTGAGTAAAATCGAGTTCATTCATGTTCGACATCCAAAATATGGAGAACAAGAATATGGTGTGTTTCGGAGTCAATGCTTCCACGAAACAATAAAGGGTAAGTTTCAGAGTTAATACTCCCACGAAACAATAGAGGGTTTCTGAGCAATCTTTCCTCCCAAGAAACGCTTCCAAGGATTTTGGATTTAGGTGAAACTTTGGTGTCGTATGGTCATAACCTTAAACCTTTTCGGTAGCTCTACTCAGATATGACCAGATACATAACAAGAGATGTCGGTGTGAGCAAGCTCCCTTAATACCACTTATCTCAAATTACATACCTAGACATCATACCCAAGCAGGTGAGCCTAGTAGGGCCTAAGTCATTAACCATAGGTCGTTTCTTCTCTACGGATTCCTCATCCGGAGGTAAATCATTCAATGAACTCCTCGTTCAAAGTCTCTTCTCTCTACGGATTCCTCATCCGGAGTATTAGCTCGAATCTCCATAATTCGGCTCTTGAACTTTCACCAATAGCATGATGACATTAGAGGTGCTCATGACTTACACATACCGCAAGCGATATGAAGCTCGATCACTCCCCTAATGCTTTTCATAGTTTGGATAGGTTCGAATCAAGAATCCCACGTTATAGAAAGGTGGGAGGTAGAGGAGGGATGTTGGAAGTCCCTTGAGAAAAAGAAGATGAATTTTGTTCCTGCCGTTTCCCAGCTGCTCGGTAGGGACGCACCTGGAGTGCACTTGAGTACCTGAAAGGGCAAAGGAGGTCAGGGGAGGCCGGCGTGTACCGACCGAAGACCCTCCGACGCTCAAGTTAGTCCCGAGAGGATTTGAGCAGAGTTTCTAGGAATGGAGAGAACTTACTTGAATAAGGAGTGAGGACTCCTTATATATGAGTTGAGGTCGGAGACAAGCTTCCCTGGCGTGGGGGACATCCCATGACACGAGGGAATACTCTATTATTCCACTACCTCGACACGCGCGTCGAGGGACGGCGGTGCCTAGTGCGGTCCTAGTGCGGTATGGGCGTTCTTTAGTGCGATCCGCGAGGTAGTGGACAAGCACGTGCTGCCAGGTGGCTGTGCCGGTACCGACTGGACTGTGTGTCCACGGTACCGGGTCGAGAGATGTCCCTGTAAGGCCAAGGGGAAGGCTTGTTGTCGGTACACCCGGCCTGGTATTGCTGGTACCGCTGGGGTACCGCCAGGGCTTTGCTAGTAGGCTCGGTAGGGGATCCCTACCGAGTGAGTATATGCCACTGGGGCGTTGCCTGGGCCGCTGGGGCGTTGTCAAGGCAGTGCACTCGGTAGGGGATCCCTACCGAGTAAGTAGATGCCGCTGGGGCGTGGTAATGGGCCCAGAGGTGGGCTGTTCAGCGATGGTGGGCTACTCCTGACCCGTCATGGGGTCTGTACCGGGACAGATATGAAATGGTAGCAACAGAAGTCCCCCAAGTCCCGAGCAAGAGGAAGTGCTTGGTCGGGGACTTAGTCCAAAAGTTCATATCAGGACGTAGCCAAGTGTCGGTGTGGCAGCCACGGCGCTTAGGGTCGGCCCACGTAGTCCCCCAAGTCCCCGAACAAGGGGTTCCTCCGGGGAGGGAGTTGTAACCGCTCCGAGTTCTAAGGGGATTGCCAAGGTCGTGCCTGTTGGTATGCTTGGCGTAACTGCCGAGGTAGTGGGGCAATAACTGCCGAGGTAGTGGGGCGATACGTGTCGCCTCTCGGGCGGTTTGGAACTGCATGGGGAGTTCAACCGTTGCATTGACACGTGTCGTCATCCTGTGAAGCGACGGTTGGTGTCGTACGGTGCAGATGTCCCAGGTCCCGCTATATATATAGGGGTGAAGAGAGTTCACTTCACCTCATTCTTGAATTTTTTTATTCCAGAGCTCTGAAACCTGTCGGTAGAGAGTGTGAGAGCCTGGTGCCGGTAGCGTTCAATTTGACCAACCGTTGTCTCGACTTCCGCCGTTTGACAGTGTAAGTACCGAGAACTCTTGTGTTATCTTTATGTGTTTCTGCTTTTGTAACGTAGTTTGCGTACCGGTGTCCTGCCTTAGTACCGAGCTAGGTTGCATAGGCTTAGGATTGTCGTCCCGGTGAGCAACTTAGTTTACCTCTTGCAGATGTCTGATTCAGAGAGCCAGAGTGTAGGGAGCGGCAATGCCTTTTCTGGTGAAGAGCCAGAGAGGTCCCCGTCGGTAGAGATTGTGGACGTGGCCTCCAGTACCGGGAGTAGCAGCAGCGAGACTCGGTCATGTTCGTCCGGTACGGACGCCGTCCGCATTGAGAGTATGTTCGAGACGGTGATGAGGGGCATCACTACCGGTGAAGACTTAGAGCCGTTGAATACGTTCAAAGATGGCCAGTTGATTCCCGGGAGCAGTAGTTCAATGCGGGCCACCGAAGTGGGAGAAGGTGGGGAGCCTCGGTCGGAGGCAGAGACTGCTGAGGAGGAGGTACCAGAGGAACCGGTACCTTCGGGTTATGCGGTAGACCGCCTGAAGCTCAGCGCTTCCACCGAGGATGATCTGGTGGCCCTGAGGAAGGCTTTTAGTATTCCGGACTCGGTGACCATGCGCCTACCGGAGAGGGGAGAGCTAAGGAGTGAGTCGGTGATACCGGGCGAGACCTTGGTACACCCGTTCTTCTTTGGGGAGGGCCTACGGATTCCGTTGCCATCGTACCAGCAGAGGTTCTTGGCCGAGGTTGGCCTTGCCATCGCTCAGTTGAATCTCAACACCTGGCGGTGTCTCAACGCTTTGTACACCTTATACCGGCATTGCGGTTTCGGGGAGCCAGACTTGGCTGTGTTTTTTAGCCAGTGGGCCCTGGAGGAGCACTCGAAAACCGATAAGGGCTGGTACAAGGCCAAGTCGGTAGGGAAGCCTTGTGCAGAGTGTCCCCGAGACACTGAGTTGAAGGACTTTGTACATAAGTACAAGGAGGTGACCCGGTGCTGTCTGAAGAAAAGTGCTCTTGCCCGGGAAGGTATGGCCGGTGAGGCGGACATCGAGTCTCATGAGCTTGGGAGCCCGGAGATCATTAGGGACCCGCTGGTGTTTGGTAATCCGACCTCCCAGCAGACTTGGAATCACCGATACTTCTTCGTCGGTGGTCAATGGGAATTTCCCGAGGGGTCTGACCCACCGTTGAAGAGAGTGCCTTGTAGCTTTAGAGACGCTCCTGGTTGATAGCCTTCCCGAGTTGATACTTGTAATTGTGCCAAGTTTTGTCTCTCGGTACTAACCTCTTGTTTTTTATGTGTTGTGCAGCTGACCAGTCTTGGAGGAAGCTTACCGAGAGGCAAGAGGAAGAAATTGAGTGGATCCGGGAGAACATCTCGATAGTCCTGAGGAGGTCCACCGTTCTTCTCAACCGGTACTCGCTTCACTTCTCGGGCCTAGCACCCATCCCGTATCCCTGTAAGTTGATACCGGTAACACACTTGTACATGTATGTCTATATATACTTTTGTCTCATGTTGGTATTGCGCTTTGCAGTCTTGCCTCAATTCCGTCGGTACCGTCGACTTTCGGACGATTTAAGCATGGTGCGGGAGCGCAGGGATTTTTACCAGCTGAGGAAGGCCGTGGGTGACGACCCACTTCCCGAGGCTCAGCTGGTCGCTGCGGAGACTGCCGGTGCTCCTGCTGAGGCTGCCGGTGCTGCTATTGATGCTGCCGGGAAGAGGAAGAAGAAGAAAGCCAAACGAGTGCGTGCCACTTCTGAGGCTGATGTGGGGGAGGAGGACTCGGGGGTCCCTGAGGCTCCCGAGGCTGAAGAGGCTGAGGTTTCAGCAGAGGTTGCTACGGTGTCCTTGAAAAGGACTGCCCGGGATGAGGTAAACCCGATGCCTCTTCTCCATATATATTGTCTTTGTTTGATGCCGGTACTTACAGTGTTGTAGTTTGTCAAACAGGTGAGGGAGCACCGGAAGAAGCAGAAGGTGTCGGTGGCAGAGACCTCTGTTGAAGGGCCCGTGGAGGGTGCCGGTACCGCCCTGTCTACCCGCAGTACCGGGTCTGATGCCATCTTTGGCAGGGAGGTCGAGTCCGAGAATGCCAAGTTGTTCCTTGGCTGTGCCAGGAAGGCGTTGCTGGACCCTCTCCCGCTGTCCAAGTTGGCTGACTTGCCGGCCATGACAATGAAGCAGCAGCGGGACCTCCTCTTTCAATGCAAGCAGAAGGTACCGTCTTGTTTTTTTTTTTTTTTTTTTTTGAAGCGCCGGACACTTATATATGTGCTCTTTCTGGCAGCTGGCATACGAGGAGCTGATGCTGGACCGCCGGTACTGGGAGGAGCTGCGCTCTGCCGGTGGGCAGGTTGAAAATCTGAAGGCCGGCTACAACACCATGTACAAGCTGAAGGAGGAGGCGAATGCTGAGCTTACCAAGGTCAAGGAGGAAGCCGGTAGGCTTGTGCAAGAGGCTGAGGAGAAGGCCAAGGCTGCTGTGGCTTCTGAGGTTGCCAGGATCCAAGCCGACTTCGACAAGCGGCTGGAGGAGGCTGTCGGGAAGGCCAAGGAGGAGGCTGTGATGGCCTACCGGCGCGACCGTGCGCGTGCGGTGGAGCAGGCCACAGCCTATATCGAGGGAGGTGTCTACATTCTTGGCAAAATCAAGGACGCCTTTCCGGCCCAAGACTGGAGCAAACTCCCTGTGCCTAGCGTCACCGAGGACTTTGTTGATGATGAGCACAAGTTTATCCTCCAGGAGATCGACAAAGCAGCCGGTACCTCTAGCCAACCGGAGCAGCAGCAGGAAGAGTGAAGTCCCCCTGTGCGGGTGTTTTGGGCCGAGGGCCTTGTAATCATGCTTTCTGTTTTTTTTTTTTTGGGGGGTTTTCGACCCATTGCTGAACAATTGTCCCGGTAGGGACTGCTCTCTCGGGAGCTAGTACTTGCTGGTTGGCCATAAGGCCTTTATTTCTTGTTGGATATTGGCGTTTTCGCCTTCTTTTATAAAATTGCACTTTCTGCATATATCAAGTGTTTACTCGGGAGGACTGGATTTATCAGTCTGTCTTCCGGTATGTTTTTCACTTTTCTTTTACTCTCATCTCACGTGGGTAATTGATACCGGCACCGTGGATGCATACATTGGGGTAGCTAGTACCGGCCATATGTTGATGGAATTGCACATGGGTGTCGCTAGGATCACGCTGCATGTCAAAATATAGGAGCAGAAACGTATGCATGGGGGTCGCTGGTACCGGCCACATGACTTAGAAGAGTTTCACATGGGGGTAGCTGGTACCGGCCTCATGTTGTGAAAATTTTGCACATGGGTGTCGCTAGGATCACGCTGCATGTCAAAATATAGGAGCAGAAACTTATGCATGGGGGTCGCTGGTACCGGCCACATGACTTAGAAGAGTTTCACATGGGGGTAGCTGGTACCGGCCTCATGTTGTGAAAATTTTGCACATGGGTGTCGCTAGGATCACGCTGCATGTCAAAATATAGGAGCAGAAACTTATGCATGGGGGTCGCTGGTACCGGCCACATGACTTAGAAGAGTTTCACATGGGGGTAGCTGGTACCGGCCTCATGTTAATATAGGAGCATTGGAGCAGAAACTTATGCATGGGGGTCGCTGGTACCGGCCACATGACTTATAAGAGTTTCACATGGGGGTAGCTGGTACCGGCCTCATGTTAATATAGGAGCATTGGAGCAGAAACTTATGCATGGGGGTCGCTGGTACCGGCCACATGACTTATAAGAGTTTCACATTTCACCGACTGTAAGTGACTGATTTGATATATATGAACAGAAGTCGTTGCTCCTGGCCGGACTGTGACCGGGCTTTTACAAGAGTACCGGTGGGAGCTCTGCTCGACCAATCCGTTGTACTGATTTTTCGTTAGGGGGTGTGGACCCTCCTACCGGTGTGTTCCGGTGTTTTTTACGGGCGCGACCTACGGGTAGTAGTAGCGGAGGTGTTCAATGTTTCATGGGTGCGGGAGTGTGTACCCGTTGGAGTCCATTAGCCGGTAGGTTCCAGGCTTGACAACTTCGACTACCCGGTAGGGGCCTTCCCATTTTTGGTTGAACGTCATGGCTGCAGAGTCCTTCGTACTTAATCGTACGCGGCGTAGTGCCCAGTCCCCCAGCTTGAGGTACCGGGCCTTTGCCTTTGCGTCAAACTTGCGTTTGAGCCTGTTCTTGTGTTCTGCGTTCCGGAGGTTGGCTTGCTCCCGGCGTTCCTCGAGTAGATCGCGGTTGAGACACAACTGCTCTTCGTTTTCGTTTGGATCGAAGGTGTCGATCCTGTGGGTTGTGGAATTAATCTCAACCGGGACTACGGCCTCTGCGCCGAAAGCGAGGGAGAACGGGGTTTCTCCGGTGGCAGCCTTGTATGAGGTGCGGTACGCCCATAGTACCTCCGGTAGCAGCTCTGGCCATGCGCCTTTCTTTTCGCCCAGCTTGGTCCTCATTGTTCTCTTCAGGATTTTGTTTACTGCCTCTACCTGACCGTTGGTCTGGGGGTGGGCTACCGATGCGAAGTAAAGGGTGATGCCCTTGCACCGGCAAAATTCCCTGAAGGAGTTGGAATCGAATTGCCTTCCATTGTCGGTGACAATGATTTGAGGGACACCGAAGCGGCAGATGACGTTTTCCCAGATGAATGTTTGAATTTGCTGGGAAGTGATGGACTTGAGGGCCTTGGCCTCTGTCCACTTGGTGGAGTAGTCGGTGGCGACAACCACATATTCAACACCGCCGGTACCCTTTGGCATTGGCCCGATTAGGTCCAAGCCCCATTGTGCGAAAGGGCACGGGTTGACCATCGTTTCCAGTGGCTGGGATGGTTTCGGTACATTTGGCGCGTTGAACTGGCAGGACTTGCATTTCTTGGTAAATGACACGGCATCCCGGAGGAGGGTTGGCCAGTAGTATCCAAGCCTAACGAGCTTGTGAGCCATCGCTCTTCCTCCCGGGTGGTGGCCGCATATGCCCTCATGTACCTCCCTGATCGCCTCCCGGGACTCGGCGGGTCCGAGGCATCGTAGGTATGACATTGAGTGGGCTCGCCGGTAAAGATGACTGTTGATGATGAGGTACCGGGAGGACCGGAATCTTATTTTCTTTGCCTCAGCGTTGTCTCTCGGGAGAGAGCCATCTCGTAGGTACTCTAGGATTGGTGTCATCCAGTTTGCTTCTTCGAGACGTAAGTGGTTCACCGCCACGGGTGTCGTCTCGGTACTGCGGTGTTCCAGCATGATGATGGGTACCGAGGCCCCTGGGTTGGGGTCGATAGCGGAAGCTATTCTGGCTAGGGCGTCAGCCCGTTGGTTCTCATCCCTTGGTACCTTTGTTAATTTGAAACACGAGAACCCAAGTGTGAGGTCTTTTACCAAGGTCACGTACCGGCACATAGTGGGGTCTTTTGCCTGGTAGTCCCCCGTGACCTGGTTGACGATGAGCTGAGAATCACTGAAGACTTGGAGTTGTCTGGCTCCCATATCGCTGGCTAGCCGAAGGCCTGATAGAAGAGCCTCGTACTCAGCTTCATTGTTGGAAGCTTTGAAGCTGAACCGGAGGGCACACTCCAAGTGAGATGTGTCTGGACTCTCGGTATGTGGGGTGATGAGAACGAGTCCTGCCCCGCTTCCGTGGGAGTTCGAGGCGCCGTCCACGTACAGCTGCCAGACCGGTATGGATAGGTCAAACGCATGCTCGCCAACGGTAGTTGGGGCGTCCTCGGCGGGAGTTGCTTTCTCCGCCGATGGCTGCTGATTAGTGTTGGCGTGCTCGGGTGTGAACTCGGAGACGAAGTCTGCTAATACCTGGGCCTTGATTGCCGGTCTGGGCCGGTAGGCAATGTCAAACTCGCTGAGTTCAATGCTCCACTTCGTGAGTCTCCCCGATGCCTCAGGCTTCTGCAGGATTATCCGCAGTGGATGGTCGGTCAGGACGACAATGGGGTGAGATTGGAAGTAAGGCCGGAGCCGCCTAGCTGAGACCATGAGTGCCAAGGCGAGCTGTTCTATCTCTGGGTACCGAGTCTCGGTATCCAGTAGAGACTTGCTTGCGTAGTCCACCGGTAAGTCTTCCTTGTTGTCGCTCCTGACTAGGATTGAACTCACTGCCGTCCTAGATACCGATAGGTATAGGAACAGTGGTTCCCCCAGCACTGGCCGGCTGAGTAGCGGGGCTGCTGCCAGGTATCCTTTTAGGGCTGCGAAAGCTTGCTCGCACTCGGCGGTCCAGCCCTCAAACTTCTTCCCGGTTTTGAGTATTTTGAAGAAAGGAGCACACCGGTCGGTAGACCGTGATATGAACCGAGAAAGAGCTGTGATCCTACCGTTGAGGCTTTGGACATCCTTGAAGGTTTTGGGAGACTTTAACTCCAGGATGGCTCGAATCTTCTCGGGGTTCGCTTCGATCCCCCGGTGGCTGACCATGAAACCGAGGAACTTACCCTCACCGACACAGAAGACACACTTCTCGGGATTGAGTTTCATCCCATAGTCTTGAAGGATAGAGAAAGTTTCTTGCAGGTCGGTGATGTGATCAGTTTGCTTGACGCTCTTGACGAGCATGTCGTCCACGTACACTTCCATGGTCTTGCCAATTTGCCTGGAGAACATATGGTTGACTAACCGTTGGTATGTGGCACCGGCATTCTTCAGCCCGAAGGGCAAGACATTGTAGCAGTAAAGACCTTGATTGGTCACAAAGGACGTGTGCTCTTGGTCGTCGGGATCGAGCTTGATCTGGTTGTAGCCTGAGTAGGCGTCCATGAAGCTGAGGGCCTCGTGCCCAGCGGTAGAGTTCACCAGCTGGTCGATCCTCGGTAAGGGGAAACTGTCCTTGGGACATGCCCGATTCAGATCGGTGAAGTCGATGCACATTCGCCACTTCCCGTTGGGCTTTCTTACTAGTACCGGGTTCGATAACCACCGAGGATACTGGACCTCGCGGATGAAACCGATGCTCAAGAGTTTATCGACTTCCATCTTCATGGCCTCGTATCGCTCCTGGTCTCCTACCCTTCTCTTTTGTCGTACCGGCCGATAGGCGGGGTCGATACCAAGCTTGTGAGAGATAATGGTGGTGGAGATACCGGGCATGTCTGCATAGGACCAGGCGAAGATTGAGGCATTGTCCTTCAAGAGTTTGATCAGGTCTCCCCGGAGAGTTACCGGTAGGCCGGTGCCGATCTTGACAACTCTGTCAAGCTGTTCAGGGAACAGGGCGATGTGTTCTACTTCCTCGTGGGGTTTGCCCTGTATGATCACTGCTCCTTCCCGGGGGTCGTCCGGCCTGTCGGTTGTTGCTGCTATGTCACCGGTAGTGACATTGCACACGTCCCGGCAGGGACGCCGTGGCTTAGTTTCCTGAGCATAACATGACCGGGCCATTGGCTGGCTTCCTCTGATGGAGGCGACTCCGACGGGAGTAGGGAACTTTAGCATGAGCAAGTAGTAGCACACACAGGCCTTGATCTGACAAAGGATAGGCCTACCGAGGATGAAATTGTAGGATGATTCACAGTCTACCACTAGCATGTGGGCAGATACCTTTCGGGACCTGGGGTACTGGCCGACCTCTACGTTGAGCCAGATGCTACCGAGAGGTTGGACTAGATCTCCCGAGAAGCTTATGAGCGGGTTCACCGTCCGCGATATGTTCTCGAGCGGTAGGTCCAGCTTGAGGTAGGCACTTTTGAAAATGATGTTGGCGGAGCTACCGCCATCCACCAGCACCTTGTGCATCAGGTCCGTGTGAACCTTGGCCGAGATCACGAGAGGGTCGTCGTGAGGGGTCACGATACCGGACTCCTCGTCGTTGGAGAATTCTATCTTCCACGGGTCTCGCTTAGGCCTTTTCTGTACCGGGGCGGATTGCACGGAGAAGCATTGCAGGTGCTGCTTAGCTTCCTTCACGTGAGACTTGTGCTCAGATCGCGAAGTACCGAATAAGGTTGGTCCTCCGCTGATGGTGAAAATTTCCTTCCGGTAGCCTTGATTGGCTTGACCGGTGTACTGGGTCAACTTCCCGTCTCGGTGTAGCTGTTCGGCCACGTCCCGGAGAGCCTGACACTCTTCGGTGGTGTGGGTCCCGGACTGGTGGTGGGTGCAGAACTTGCCGGTATTAGTCCTGTTACCGGCGTATTGTTGCCTCGGCCATGGTTGGGGGAAAAGTTGGGGGTTTTCCTTGTAGATGTCCCCCAAGGGTTTGTTGAACGTTGTACAGACTAGCAGCCTGTCGTCGGTACCGTCCTGCTTACTGGACTTCTGGGGGCGGTTGTGCCTCCAGGAACTTTTCTTCTTGGGGTGCCGGTTATACCCGGTCTCGGTCCATCCTTGACTTGAGTCGTCCACCTGGTTAATACCGGCGGGTTGGCTGTACGCCCACTGACTTGGATGGGCCTGGGTTTCCTCGCGGCCCGAGTAGCCGGAGTACTGCTCCTGCTTCCGCTGATTGGAATACAATTGTTCTTCGGGCTTGCTATAGCCGGGATCGACCTGATATACCGGTCGTTGTTGGTGACTCTGGGGAGCCTGGTGTTGGGGATTCCGCTCCCGGTTGGGGGGATCATACCTCCGGTTGTTCTCGCGGTTCTCCCAGTTGTTGCTGCGATTACCCCCTCGGTAGGAGTTGAATGCGCTTGTCATTCTGCCGAGAGTCGTCCGACCGTGAGCCACCACCTTGCTCTTGCTTGCGCTTATCCCCGATGGGGTCCGCTGTGGTCGCGGAGGCCTTGTTTGCCTTGTGCATTGCGTTGAGCTGAGACTTTCTCTCGTAGGTCAAGTAGTAGCTCCGGGCATACTGACCTGCTCGGTTCATGAGCTCGGTGTAGGTGAGGACAGTGCTTGTTGCATTGAGCTTTCTGAGGAACTCGTCCGGCTGCAGGCCATCCCGGAAGATTTGGGCTGCACGGACATCGTCCTTGGAGGTACAGCGCCGGTATGAAGCCTTGAACCGTTCCATATAATCCGCTAGTCGCTCCCCGTCGGCTTGCTGGAAGCCGGTAAGTTCCCCCACCGAATAGAAGAAGCTGGACTTCGTGGCGTATTCGGTGGTGAAAGCCTCGACTAGTTGCTCGTAGCTGTCTATGGACTCTGGTTCTAGCTGATAGAACCACAGCATGGCCTCCTGAGTCAAGGTGTTGACGAAGGCATGGCACCACTCCTCGTCGGTATATCCCTTGCCATTGTAGGCGGATTGGAAGGCGGTCACATGCATTACTGGGTCCTCCTTACCGGTATAGGAGTCCATCTTCAGGCTCTTGAAGTCCCGGTTGTGCTCATGGATCCTCCTGGTGAATGGACCTACTGGCTTTTTTGCTATGCCGAGGCTGGGTGCACTTTTGGCACCGCCGGTCTCGACCCTTCTGAGTCGGTCGCTGAGCTCCCGGAAGAGGCTGACCAACGCGCCCTCGTCTCCTGCGCCCAAGCCGGTACCGATGGCAGGCGCGCTCACTGGTATTTCAACGTGATCCTCGGTACCGTCTTCGTCCGGGAAGTGGACCACTCCCGCGGCATCGAGAAACGAGACCTTGGGCGTTGATGCTGCCGGTTGGGGGTGACTGGTCACACGCCCTGGCTTGGCTGGCAAGCGTTCTACCGGTTTGAGAGGGGTCTCGGTCCCTAGCTGTGTCGAGACCGAGTGATTGGGCGTATGCTCGAGGCTAAGCCGCTCCCTGAGCAGGCTGATCTCCCGGGCGCTGGCTTCCTGCGCCGCAAGCTGATCGCAGCGCAGTCGCTCGTTGCTCTCTTGGAGGTCTCGGATCATGGCCTCAAGCCTAGCCATCATCGAGGATTCGTTCTGGTGGGACTCAGGAGTTTCCGACTCGGTGGAGTGGACTGTTGCCGGTGCTTCCTCGTTAAGAGGCTCAAGACCGGTGATAGTCATTGCGTCCTTTGATTGCTTGGACTTCTTGCCTTGCTTGACGGGCTGTGAGCCATTGCGGCTGATTTTGTCATAGCTTGACTGGTAGAGTACCTCACGGGGTGAGGGTGCTTTTGTTACTAAGTGGTGGAAAGAGTTCCCACAGACGGCGCCAAACTGTTCCTGCCGTTTCCCAGCTGCTCGGTAGGGACGCACCTGGAGTGCACTTGAGTACCTGAAAGGGCAAAGGAGGTCAGGGGAGGCCGGCGTGTACCGACCGAAGACCCTCCGACGCTCAAGTTAGTCCCGAGAGGATTTGAGCAGAGTTTCTAGGAATGGAGAGAACTTACTTGAATAAGGAGTGAGGACTCCTTATATATGAGTTGAGGTCGGAGACAAGCTTCCCTGGCGTGGGGGACATCCCATGACACGAGGGAATACTCTATTATTCCACTACCTCGACACGCGCGTCGAGGGACGGCGGTGCCTAGTGCGGTCCTAGTGCGGTATGGGCGTTCTTTAGTGCGATCCGCGAGGTAGTGGACAAGCACGTGCTGCCAGGTGGCTGTGCCGGTACCGACTGGACTGTGTGTCCACGGTACCGGGTCGAGAGATGTCCCTGTAAGGCCAAGGGGAAGGCTTGTTGTCGGTACACCCGGCCTGGTATTGCTGGTACCGCTGGGGTACCGCCAGGGCTTTGCTAGTAGGCTCGGTAGGGGATCCCTACCGAGTGAGTATATGCCGCTGGGGCGTTGCCTGGGCCGCTGGGGCGTTGTCAAGGCAGTGCACTCGGTAGGGGATCCCTACCGAGTAAGTAGATGCCGCTGGGGCGTGGTAATGGGCCCAGAGGTGGGTTGTTCAGCGATGGTGGGCTACTCCTGACCCGTCATGGGGTCTGTACCGGGACAGATATGAAATGGTAGCAACAAATTTAAATTCATAAAGCAGTAACTTTTATAAAAGCTTACTTGGTATTCTTTTTTCTCGGATTATCTTGAGTATCACTGCTTCAAAATCGAATATCTGGAGATCCAACGGTCGGAACTAGATGAAATTTTAACTGGGCGTTATAGCACGTAGAGGGATCAATCGCCAAATTTTCTTCTTAATCCAACGGTTGAGAAAGGAGAAAATCGCTTCCGAAGTTAACTATTCTGTGCAGGCAGATTCTTGAACTAGAGAGACTGCACGGAGGTACTATTCACGGTTACTGTTCATCTGGTACTGTTCACGCGCACTGTTCCCCGGCGGCACTATTCACGACCACTGTTCATCCGGCACATCCTAGGGCTTTGGGGTTCTAGGGTTTTGGCGCTAGCAGGATGCTATGCTCAAGAGTTTTGGTTTTTGACTCAAGGTTAGAGGTTCGTGCTGATAACGTGTTTTAGGATATATGAAATACTGAAAGTAAATAGAGAAGCAAATAGCACATGAATAAATCGTATCTTTATTAATGAATAGGTGCCTCTATATATAGAGAAACACAAAGGGTACAATCCACATCCCAATAGGACTTCTATTCGATATGTAATCCATATGCTAACCTAACTAAGATACTCCTAGGTTGACAAGGCACACATAAAGTAGGTTTCCTTAAACACTAATTGATATGTTCACAATTTTTACTTCATTTCTATTGATCGATTTTTTTTTACGGACTCAAAATTAAATTAGGCAATATAATTCTAGTCAAATCTAAGATATGGTATAAAATTCATTAAATTTAGATTAAATTGGAGGGAAAACTTAGTGGGAATGAATGTACGATGGACTCAGTAGTCCATTGACTTAGGCAGAATATTAATAAATTCTTTATGTCCACGGACTCGGTTTAACGCGTTCTATATCTTCCGTGAAGAAAATTCAATCCAATTCCTAACCGAACGAAAAGTTGCCACGAAGGCCCCCCCTAAAAGTACTAAACGAAGCTTGAAAAAGAAAATTCTGCCAATTCGCCGTAACGCTAACTAGTACACTAACAAGCTTTGGTCCGAGGTGTCACAATCTCCCACCCTTATAAAAATTTCGTCCTCGAAATTTACCCGAACTGAGGATACACATAGGTCACTTCCTTTTTCACTTTAGTCTTGAGTGTATACAAAACATATTTCCTTTCTTTTAGTACGAATTGGACCTTTAACTTTTGCTTAACTTGATATGGTCCAATTGTAGGGATAACCCGTTCCTGTACTCAAATGTTGTCTTTCACATAACTAATTTATTTTTCATTGTCTTCGTGTGTGTATATGCATAAGCCAAATTTCAAATCCATAATATATCTCGTATCTTAACTTCAATAGCAGGGAATTAAACTCTTTAGCTCCTTCCACTGGATTACTGAAAACGGTCTCAATTTAAGGTTAGCTAGTAGCCTACCATAGCAATCCCCTGAAAGACTACCTTCTGAGGTCCAAAACAATCCTGGTTGCATTATTGTCTCTAGAAATCGTGTGCCAACCCAACTGCACCAATTACAAATCGGTAATTATGTAGTTTCGTTCTCACTCTGACAGGACCCGCCCCAGATTCCACTCTGGAATCCGAGGTTGCCCTGTGGGGCCCACCTTAGAAGAGATCATACCGAAAATTCAACATAACCTCTCCTAAAAATGAACTACCCAAAACCTGTGAAAAACTGTTTAACACTTCTAGAAAAACAAAATATCAAATTATTCTAAAATCACAAATATTTCTGAAAATAAATTGCATGCATAGATCAATTTAAAACAAATGTCCACTCATATATAGCTGGCTAGGCTTGTCGCCCGTCAAGATCCTCCTCAACGTTCTTCTGGCACGAACCATAACTATTTAATTTTTGACGGACGAAACAAAATTCGAGATTAAATTAAATAACCCGACTAGGGTTTCCTTGCTAATTCTCATACTTATAAACCATTTAGGGATCTCAAACTACAACTAATTTAAATATCGACAAATCTGATTATCAATCACCCACGGTGACGATTCCAACTGTCAAATTGTCGCGGTTCGATAAATCGAATGAACGAAGCTAATTTAATCGATCTCACAATTCCAAATTAAACTTTAAATAACCTAAAGTACTACTCAAAATAAATATCTTAACAACATAATCGAATTCGGTGACCATCCGACGGCCACACGGTAACGTTTATCGTAACTCGTACGATAACGAACCTAAATAAATTTGGATTAATTCCTAAACTTCGACAATTCCCTTCAAACCTTATACCAACATGATCGTAATGAAAAGTGCAAGCCAATGGGCTAAAATGCATCATTAACCGAAGCCGGACGAGTCGCTACGCGCCGCCACAAGCGACTGGGCGTGGGCTCCACGTGCCGCTCGGTCAACCATCTCCGATAGCCATGAAATTTTACCAGCATACTCAACTCAACAAGCCCAACAACTTTCATACCTGCCACGAAGTCTGATTCGGTCTTGAACTCCACGAATTTGGCTCGAAAGCTACGAAACCCTAGAACTTCAAATCCAAAATTCACCAAATCCAGGAAGAATTGTTGAGCAAAGCTTGTATGGTTATGTTCGTCGTGGAGAGAGCTTCAAAAAGGTTCACCGGCCAATTTGGCCGGGAAACGGCAATCCAAGTCGGAGAAAAATGCGGCTGTTGTCACGGCTTTCGGAGGAAAATCCGGTGGCTACCGGCCTTTGTTTGCCGGGAAACAACTTGGGTTAGGAAGAGGAGGAGGAGAGGAATAAAATGGGACTGGTTTTGTGGCCTGAGGTGGTCGGAGGAGGGAGAAACAAGCCGGAGAAGCCGGAGGGTACTGTAGCTGTCGAGGGAGGTCGGGAATGCGAAGGGTCACTCGATAATTTGGGGAAATTTCCCGAAATAGAAACCTCAATTTATAGTGGCTTCCTGAAATAGCAACCTGACTTCCATTACCCTTAACTTCTTCATACGAACTCCGATTTAGCATACTTCGCGTCTACGAACTCGGTTTAACGTTCTCGACATCTTCCGCGAAAAAAGTTCAATCAAATTCTTAATCAACACAAATGTCAACTCGAGGACTACTAAAAAGGCACTAATTGAAACTTTAAGTTGAAATCTTCACTAATTTACCGTAAAATTAACTAATAAACACGTAAATTGGGTCCGGGTCGTTACAATCTTCCCCCCTTAAGAAATTTCGTTCTCGAAATTCTGTATCTGACTGAAAAAAAAAAAAAAAAAAAAAAACTAAAACTTACACCTCCAAATCGGTTCTTGAGTAACTCTTAAGTTTAAGAATTAAATTCTTGTTACTACCTTGTACTTTAGGGGTATAATCAGTTCAGTCCTTAAACTTTTAATTTCATCAGTTCAGTCCCTGAACTCTTAATTCTCATCAAATAGGTCCATTTAGGACACGTGTAACCTATTATGGGTCGACACGTGTCATTTTTATTTGTCATAAATGGACATATTTGATGAGAATTAAGAGTGCAAGGACTAAACTGATGAAATTAAAAGATCACGGGCTGAACTGATTAGACCCCTAAAGTACAGGGTAGTAACAAGAATTTACTCCTAAGTTTAACAGAGAACCAAGAGAATGCATATCAGTGCTGCTATTCAGGAGAAAGTTAATCAAAATTGCAGAGTCAGATTTCACAACAAAATCGGTGATGCAGTCAACAATAAGTTTCAGACTATGAAATAGGGTTTAAGTAATTGGTGATATTGCAAACAACTCGTGAAGACATTTATTTTTTGGTTACATGGGAAGCCCAAAAGGCCCATAAGCAAAGAAGCAAAAAACTACACTAGAAAATTAACCCATAGACTTGGCATGAGCGATTCCAGCAATGTCATGAACTCATGATCAAGAACTGAAGGGATGAGATGAGCTAGGGGGTTGAGAAAGAACACAGTTCCACTTGAACTTGAAATACTATCCTTGGCCAAAATGTCAGCAACATCATTCCTTTCACAATGAACATGGCAGAGGAAGCAGGACTCAGAGATATTTACTTTGTTTCTATGACTTTGAAAATAAAATTTGACCAACTTAAAAAAAAATAATTAATTTTCAAAAACTTAAAAAATTATAAAAATATAAAATTGAAAATTCGGGATGTTTACAAATAATTCCAAGGGCAGTTGGCTTTCCTTTTTCCATGGAATGACCCACATGAGGAAGCAAAGTAGCCACCTGCCCACCTTTTCTGCAAAGAATATCCAATTTCGTTTTGTAAGGTGAGGCTTGATGTCAGTGTATGATGCAGCCACGTGTTTCGAAGAGACTTGACGTGCCTAAGCCATCCACCATTGAATCTGAAATCCCCAATTTAAACCTTATCCACTTTCACGCTTTGATCCACAAATTTCAACATCTTATTCTTTTCCAACCGTTGATCACCTAATCAACGGTCGAATACGTTCCAGACATTGACAACATTCTAGATCGAGAATTGAGACTCTCATTCATTCATTTCCAAAAAAAAAACTGTGAGAAATTTTCTCTCTCGCTCTCTCAATTCTCAGGCAATCGATGGCAGAAGTGGTTCTGAGCAAAACCAGTTTGTTTTCGTCATGGCTTCATCCTCATCAAAACATCTCTGTGTTTCCAAAGACTTGTAATTATAATAAATCGACTTCTTTTTGTTGCTCTCTGAATCTGAAACCAGAGATATCGTCAAAGAGTGACTTTCATGGCAAAAGGATTGGTCTTCAACAACATACACGGCCCTTTCCCAGCACAACGAATCCGCAATTCCAAGCCATTAATTCACAGGTTCAGGTTGGTTTTCTATCTTGTTCCGATTTCGAATTTTGACTTTTCCCCAAATATTAAATTGATCCTGAAATCTCTAGGCTGGGATTTCCGAATATTAATATTCATTTTTGCTTTGGTGTGGGGAATTAGCAGCCGGGTTTTCGAATCGGGAAAGCACACAAATGGTGGGAAAAGGGGATCCAACCCAACATGAAAGAGGTAACATGTGCACAAGACCTTGTGGATTCCCTATCAAACGCCGGAGATAAGCTTGTCGTCCTTGATTTCTTCTCTCCCGGTTGTGGTGGCTGCAAAGCTCTTCATCCTAAGGTAAAGTTTACTACTTCAATTTCCAATGCATCTCATCCTATAATAAATATAAATGTTCTGTTTTTTTTTTTTTTTAATTTCAGAACCAATTGACATCACACATCACATGACTGGTAATTACTTTTGGCAGATATGTCAATTTGCAGAGATGAACCCAGATGTTCAATTTCTTCAGGTGAACTATGAGGAACACAAATCCATGTGTTATAGCCTCAATGTTCATGTCCTACCCTTCTTCCGCTTCTACAGAGGAGCTCATGGTCGTGTATGCAGCTTTAGCTGTACAAACGCCACGGTCAGTAATCAATCCCTACTGGCTTCTCTCTCCATCTGTTTTATGAGTTTTTTTATACATCAATATTGATTACTCATGAATACGTTCTTGAGTCCATTGGGGACCTTTTCTCATCATCTGGACTCGGATTCTCTCTTTTTTCCTCACCCCTTAATCCTGGCCGTCCAATCTAATCTTGCGGCCAGGATTTGCCTTGTTTTTTTTTTTTTTCTTCTTCTCTCTCATCCCCACTCTCTCTCTCTCTTCGTTCTCTCTTCCCCTCTCCGTCTGCAACTTCCCCCCCCTCTCTCTCTCTCCAACACATATAATCCATGTATCAATTCTGAATTTTGTTTTCTATCTTTTGAAAAGTTTGAACTTCTTATTCACCTTCATCATAATTGTCTCCACAGTATCTCTGTTTCTCTCAATTGGTAATTATCAAGTTTTCTGTTTGGTTGTTTTCTAACATGATTATGGCGATAACTGTCACAGATCAAGAAATTTAAAGATGCGTTAGCCAAGCACAAGCCAGAACGCTGCAGCCTTGGCCCAACAAAGGGGCTGGATGAGAAGGAGCTCCTTGCTCTCTCTGCTAATAAAGATCTTAAATTCACCTACACCCCGAAACCAGTTGAACCTGTGCCTGCAAAAGCAGCAGAGGAATTGATTGCATCAGAAGCAGCGGCACCATCTCGTTCAAATTCGGAATCTCTTCCTCTGCCTTCAACAACCTTGAAGTCTGCTCCAATCTCCGAGGAGAAAAACATGGTCAGTGCTTGGAGATGATGCTATGCAGTCAGTTTTTCACCATCCCTATCGATGGAGCCCCCTGTACAGTTGTGTTGTTTTCTTAATGTAATGTAAAGATATATGCTAGAAATCAGCATATTAGTGAAGATCAAGTCAATACTGTGAGTTGTAACAGGCGTCTGGATTTATTTTTGGGAATCCAAGCCTGAAACTGTGTGTAGTAAATTTGAAGAGCTACCAATTGTGCGATTGTTGGTTTGCTCCTTTCTGCTGTAATGTAAAAAGCTTATTCTTCCTGTATTCACAGTTGGAAGAGTTCCTGGAGTGTATATGTAACCATATTTTGCGTTTGTATGCAATGCTGATTTTAGTTTTGGGAGTCATTTTAGTTACTGGAGTGTATATGTAACCATACTTTGCGTTTGTATGTAACCATATTTTGCATACCCCTTTTGTTGAATTGTGGCTTAAGTTGATTGGTCCATGGCCCATTTGTTATACTCACATGATAAGCACGTGGTTGCTGCTAGGTTGATTGAAGTAGCCATATATGTATAATTGGTGCAGCATGAGAAAGATAGAGAACTGAGATAGAGAGGATCCGCAAATACTTGTATCATACTAGTATCAAAGGGTGGACTGTCTTGTGAGAGACAAGGAAGGCTTGTGGTGCCGTATAACCCACTTGGCAAGAAGACAAGGTCTTCTTCATTTGTGGAAGGGTGCAACTGCACTTTGTGTTTCTCTTTGCATATGGATCAGCCACATCTTTGTGAGTAAAGATTAATCTCTTATGTATGTATATTTGTGTGCTATATTAGAAGTGCTATCTCTTTGGTCTTTTCTCTTTTAGAGCAAGAATATATTTGTTCATTTGTATGCTCTTGGCTCGTTGATCAGTGAGTGTATTCGGGTGTAATGGGTTTGAGTGTTAAACACCTTGTAATCTCCTTTTGATATTAGTGGAATTTCCTCGCCGTCTCTGCCTGTGGATGTAGCCCATTTGAATTTGGGGTGAACCACGTTAAATCCTTTGTCTTGTGGGTTTTCTGTTTGATTTATCTTTTCATATATTGTCGATACTTCATAATTGTTTGACGCTTTCGCATAACACTTTTTCTCTCCAATAATAAAAATAACTAAATATAGCTAGAGTTGAAACTGGATAAAATTAAACGTAGGAGTATTTTACTTTTTAGTTATTTTCGCTCGTCTAGTTAAATATAGCTAGAGGTTTTGACAAACGTTAAATTTGAATTCAAATTGGGTATTTTGTTAGTGGTAAATTGTCTTAAAATTAGTCAAATTTTAAATTTATTTTAAAATAGCTAGTTCAATAGTTCAACTTGTCAACCATAGGGCTGGAATTGGTTGCTAAAATGTACCTTACCAACCGAACCAACTAACTTGGTAACGACATAGTTGGGACGAACCAAACCGAGTATACAAAGTTGGTATGGTAATGGTACTGATTTTAATATACCATTGGTATACTACCGTACCAAATTTACAAAATTGATAAAATTTTATCAATTTTTGTAAATAGGGAAACTTAATTGATTCCTCAACCTTCATAGAGAAAACTCACACCTTACCAACCAGACTACAAGTTTCCTTTGTTTTATTATCACAAAAATTTGTATATAATTAGTTCTTAATTTTTCATACAAAACAAAAAAATAAATGACCCACTTCCTCTCTCTTTCTTTCTTTCTTTCTTTCTGTCTTCTTTCTTCCTTATGTTCTTTCTTTCTTTCTCTTCTTCGTTCTTCTTTCTTCCTTCTATTCGTCTTTCTCTTTCTTTCTTCCTTATGCTCTTTTTTTCTTCTATCTTTCTTCTATCTTTTTTATTCCTCCTGTTATTTCTTCTTTCTTCCTCCGCTCCCAGATCAATATTGAAGAGGCTTGATTAATCAAACTTGAAGAAAGCTCTACAAATAGTACAAATCAAAAGCTCTGCAACTCAGATCTGTTTCTCTTCCATTTCAAATTTCTTTCTTACGCAGAGAAATCTGAATTCGTAGGGATGGAGGCTTGATCGGTATACATTGGTAATCGACCGATACATACCGATACCAACCGATACCGACTTCTTGGTATACCGACCTTTTGGGACGGGACTTGTGAGATCCCGAATTTTCGGTTTTGGTTTCGAAAAATTATAATTTATAAATATTTAAGTAATTTTAACTTGATAAATTTTGATTCACATTTTTTATTAATTTAAAGACGTGATATTTTTTTTACTATGTTTCTTTAGATAAAATATTGTATTACATGTTAATTGTTGATATAAAAGTTTATAGCTATAGTTTATCATTATCATCATAGAAGTAGTTAGTTGGACGTAGAGGCCAAGCATGAGATATTGTATTTGATATCATTGTTCTCTCATATATGCCACCTGCATGTAACTACTTGGTCCTCAAGGATAATTGTAGCAGGACGTGTTCAACTTTGGTTTTGCAAGCATGAGTTGTTGCAATTATAATCAATACTAATCCTAAGGTTGTGCGACACCTCATCTTGACTTCATGCAAAATGTACAGCACCACATTCTTGATTATATAGTTATATAACTAAGCTTAAGGCCCAATTCTTTATAATACTATATATAGGAGCATGTAGAGATTGAAAAATATGAGAAGAAAGCAAACAGAAGGAAGTTAGCACGAGAGACAGAGATATAGATAGATAGATAGATAGATATATATATATATATATAGTCCCATTCTCCACACGTGAATTAAAATGCGAACATCTTCATTGCGAGTGCAAACTAATGATCAAAACCGTCTATATTACAGTCCCCTTCAATGTGGACGTCCACACATGAATTAAAATGTGAACATCCTCATCCCGACCAATTGACAACATAATTCAATCATCAGAACCGTTCATCGTTTAGATTTATATTCAAGATTATCCCTGCAAAAAATCAGCCGAATTGGAGATTGTTTGGTCATCTGTTCGTTGTATAGTTTACAGACAAATACAGTCTGTCAGATAAAGTTGAAACGATGAATGTGTTAATCAAATGGCTAAATAATTTCCAAATTTTTTTTTATCAAAATGATCCTTGAAGGTTGACCTAAAATATAGACGGTTTTGATCATTAGTTTGCACTCGCAATGCGAATGTTCGCATTTTAATTTATGTGTGGACGTCCACACGTGAAGGGGACTGTCGCATTTTAATTCACGTGTGGACGTCCACATGTGAAGGGAACTGTAAATATATATATATATATATATATATATGTAGGTTAATTTTAGATTATGGAGATATTATTTTATGGTCCCAATTAAGAGGTTCGTAATGTCGTTGTTATGCTCGGCAATTCTCGGAATTGAGGTATGGATTATTGGGGAACCTTTTCATAAAATGTTAATTAGCTTAACTATTGATTTACATAAATTGTATGGTATTGTTTGAAATGACATATTTGTATGTTATCATTTTCTATAAAAGCATGTGTTCATAAGAGATTATTTTATAAGCAATAACATTGAATCATCATACATATGCATTGTGTATAGACCAGAAAAGAGTACAGATCCATATGAGAAATATTGTAATCCAGAGGGATTGAGAGAAAAGACTCTATTTGTGTAGTTGAGTTAAGTTCTGGCCAGGAACCAGAGAATGTCAGCCCATTGTGTACAAATAAGGGAGTGAAGCCCTTTCAATGTGGTTGATAAAATGATCATATCGGGCATATTGACACTGGTGAAACAAGAACTATAACAAGATGACTAACAAAAGAGAAATGTAGTATAGCTTTGAGTTAATAAGAAGGTGATGAGTCAGCATGACATTCATGTATTGTCTTTTGATTAAATCTTTTGATAAATTAATTGTGGACACATAGCTAATAATGACATAAAAAGCTCGATGTCTCTACTGAGCCGCTGGTTGAGCTCACCCCTTTACAGATTTTGCAAGTTCTGGAATCGAGAATCGAAATGATTAGATGAGCCTAGAATGACAAGCTTAGAACGAGGTGTTTTTATTTGTATATATGTAAAGAATTTTGTAATTATTAATTAGATTAGAGTGCGCAGCAAAAACGTATTTTCATGTATTTTATTTTATTTTTACTTTTTACACTCACACCTCGGATTCGGATTACTTCAATCCATTCAATCCATTATCTTAGAGTGAACATCCAAAGGTTATCAATGTTGGAAATTTATGGAGAGATTGAAGTAGGAATACCATTTCAAATTGGGCAAGAAAACTTGAAACTACGTTATGTATTTTTGTGGGTTTGTTGATTTGTTTGCGAGGAATGCATAGAAGTTGTTGAATCATATCAGATCTCCCATAAATTTGCCCAAAATATATTTTTGCTGATAAATGGGCCAAGGCAACAAGTGTCTTGGGTTTTTTGATTAGGAGTTTTTTCTTGTCGGAAAAGGATGATGTGATCAATGATTTACATTTCTTATCATAAATTGACTTTTTCAAAGTAGGAATCCTAGATTTAGTCTAAATTTAAGATTCCTTGGGCCTTTTTGACTAGGGAAATAATTTTTTAGAACTTTATAATTCTTGATTCATGAGGAATTCACTACTTGATGACCAAGACACCAAGTAATCTAGGCCTATAAATACACAGTATACACACATACAAACTCGCAAGTACTTGCGTCTTTCAACCCCTGTGTTGAAACCTTGCAAGTGGTGAGTTTTGCCTCACGTACCCGTAATTGATGAGGTCTGCCTCGTTTTGTCTTATCACCCCTGCATCAATCACTAGCTCTTTTGTTACAGCTCTGCTAAGAATATCATTCTTAGTATCGATTTTGTTACAAAAGTCCTTGTTATCACAAGGCATAGAAACGGATTGCACCAAGAGATATCCCTCTCTAGGGCATCATGCATCGTTTGAAGAGAAGTCACAAGAGCCTGGCACTCCCGCGTTCATCAACACAAGCTTCATCAAAACGGATAGTTTGCCCTTAAACTCTAAGTAGTCAATCACCCATAACAGGTACTGTATCCAAATGAAAAAGAACTCGATTGTAGTGGAAACTGAAACTTCAATGGATATCATGATCGAACTTTAATTACAGAAGAGAAAAACTATGAAATTTAGATTCAAGACCCAGATTTTTTTCACACCAAAGAAGATCATCTTTGATGTATCAATTGGGGAAAAAGGAAAACAAAAATGAAAATTTCTTTATGATCTTACATCAATCGTCCATGGAAAAAAGAAAAGAAAGCTTTTATTTTTAAGCTTAGAGAGGTGGTGAGTTGCAATGGGAAGAGGAGGAGAATGAGAAGAGAATAGTGCATACTAAGAACGAAGAGGAGTATCAGCAAGGACAATTTGAGAATATGAGTAACATAAATAAATAAAATATATTAAAAAGAGGAAAGGGAGTGAGGAGTAATGAAAAACGAAGTGCAAAAAAATCACTCCCATTTTTTTTGCCAGTGATAGAATATATGCTTATACTGTTGCTTTTGTGGGAGCATGAAAAATGATGAACAACATACTAATCGAGCAGACCAGCAAGCGGTACCTAAACGTGGCCCGATGGGGTTGTACATGTGCTAGACTACTTAAACCGAGGCCCTCAGATCAGGCGACTCTTGAATACGGATCAAACGTGGAACATTAGATCAAATTACGGCCCAATATGGACATGTGGCAGCAGAAACCTCCCTCAAGGGAAGGAAATCTAATAAGCGACATAATCTATTGGAGTTCTTGTGTTTAAACAAGGGCTACTCTATGAGTCTAGTCCAAATAAAGGCAAATGGCTCAACTCCTTTATGCAAACTTTTTTACCTCTGCTTCCCTCCTCTATATAAAGAGGAGTGGAGTCAACACCAAAGTAACTCACACTACCCAACTTTAGCCTATTGCTTGGGTTGTCATATTGACTTATCATCGGAAATCTAGTCTTTGCCCAGTACCACACCGGGCCTAGACGTTGTTTTGCAGGTATCCGCTGCATACCGTACAATCGCAACCCTCACAAATTGGTGGTTGCAAGTCATCTTTGACACTTAACACGAAGGAGAATTTCTACACCCACAGTTTTGAGGCTGCCCCAAAATACTTGGTATCATGTTATTGCATGATTTCGGTGTTTGGTCTGTAAAAGTCAATCACAAACAAGTATAGATACGATAACATGTTAAGCATACAATACAGTTATATAAATAATTTATAGTTTAAGAATGCTAACCTTGAACGACCATTGATCTCAGTGAATAAACGAGTCTTCTACACAACATTTTTCCTTATGTAATCATTATGGGACTGATTTGGAATACGATAATATAAAGTGTGTGCAGCGACCTCTTATTTATGATAGCAAGGATCACTCAGTTCTCATTCCATAAGGAAGACTGAGTTCGAATCCACTTCTTGTGCTATAATACATATCCGTTTATTAACTTATTTATTTAGTAAACATGAGTTCCTTTTATTTATTTTATCAGAAACAATTAGATAAATAACACAAGATTAGACTTATATTTGATCTCAGTTACTTGTCTTGCAAAACACATAGTAGTTGTCGTACTTGATGTAACTAATGACAAGAAGTCCACTTTCTTGTTAACTCTAACATTCGGCACCCTTGTTATAATGGTTTCTCCGCTCTTGTTAGAGTAGGTAACCTAGAAGATAAGAAGAACAAAGAGTGGGATCAAGGCATTAATCCAGTTGGATAAGATCGCTCACTTGTATAAAGATGAAATCTAGAACCTTCCCCCATAGGACCACTCCCAATGGTAGATCTAGAATTCCATACTAAGGGGAGCAGAAATTTTATATGATGTAGAATGCTTGGCGGCGGAAATCGAAGAACATATGGACCAAAGCAAAAGCAAACCCGGTACTGTTCAAATTTGGCGTTCTAGCTCCAAATAGTTATGATAATATGTTTCCGAGAAGGAAATTGTGAGACGAAGCAGACTTATTGCTTTGCTTTGACATATGGCCTTTTTCGGGCATCCGAGGTCGTCTTGGGCCTCAAAACAGCATTTTAGTATTTTCGTAATTTTTGGAAAGTTTTTAGTTTTTGCTATTTTATTTTTAATAAAACCCGTGAGCTTGATCAGGCATTTTGTTAGCGCCCTAGGGTTTCTTTTTCATATTTAAGCAACCTTAAACGACTGTTAGACCTATCTTTGATATTAATAAAATTTTGAGTTCTCTCAATTTTTCTGGTGATTCCAGACTTCTCGTGGATTCGAGAAACCCTAGTCTTGTGGATTCAAGACTGCCGTTGGTGGATTCCAACGTGATAAATCTGCTGCATCATTATAGTTAAGAATTTCCTAGCTGAGACTTTTGGATAAGTATTGACAACATGAGTTAGTTGACGAAGGTACGTCTTATATGTGGAAATGGAATTCCAATAAACTTAATGGAGAAACCAACAGTACCAAGAACGAGACGTGATTTTCTTGTGTGAAGTTCTTTAAGCTAGCTAATTACTTCTACACATGAAAATAAACTTTTTGAATGTTGCTTCACATTTGCTCAACTAATCAAGGGTGATCAAGAGAATCTCAAACAGTGTGCAAATTAAGAATCGACAGTTAAGGAATTTTGAGTAAAGTTGATGAACCATTAAGAAATTTCTTAAAGTTCAATGGGAATTTGTGGAAATAAGATCATTTTTCAGGAAGCTTCGAATTTGGAATGTGTGTCTAGTTGGAAGTAAAGTATAAGAACTTATGGTAAGGACATTTTAGATTTGAAGTATGAAAGTAAATCGACCATCAATACCTTGGTGGACTAAACGTTGGGAATATAAATAAAAAAAGGAAAGAAAAAGGAAGAAAAGAAATAAAGGAAAATACCCCATAGGTCCAAACGAGGCAACTTTTTGCCCAACAAGTTTTGCTACATTAAAATTTTGCCCATCAAGGACAGAAATATCTCGAAAATTCACTGTAGCAGAATGAACAGTGACTAAAAAATTATTGAGGTCAATAATTTTTAGGTGAACAGTAAAATTATTGACGTCAATAAAAATTCTTGTTACTAAAAAAGTTATTGAGGTCAATAATTTTTGGGTGAACAGTGAATTTATTGACCTCAATAATTTTTTTTGTCACTGTTCATTTTCGCGAAAAGTGAAAATTCGAAATATTTATGTCCTTATTGGGCAATTTTTTACTGTAGCAGAGTGGATGAGAAATATTTGGCTACTTTTGTCCTTGCTGGTCAAGGACCCAAGAAATAAAGAAAGAAAGAGAAAGAGAAAGAGAAAGAAAGAAAAGAAGGGAAGAAGAGGAAGAAAAAATAATGAAATGAAAGAAGAGAATGAGCGGATCCATAGACAGAAATAAAAACAAAGAAATGAAAAGACAAAATCACTTCGACGCATATGTAGATGCAAAAAATTTAGTGAAAATAACAATAACTAATAATTCGGTCAATATTTAAAACTTTAACCAATCAAACTTAGCTGGCACATGGATCCTACAAATAGTACACATGGCTTACACGTCACTACAATTGGAAGAGCCCCGAGTGTGAGAGCCTGAACTTCACAAGGTGTTTCCGGCTGTGAACGAATATCTGCAAAACAAAGCTTACTGGTGTGGCACCGGATAAGACCCTCCGACGATCAAGTTTGTTACAATACAAGCAGTAGGCTAATTGCAAGCTAGAGAAAATGTTACCTATGGAGAGAGACGGTTTCTCCTTTTATATGGGATTGAGGAAGAGGACTTTTACAATGAATGTTTAAAAAGAAACCTAACCCAAATCAAATCGAAAAAGAGAATCCGTATTAGATTCAATATGTAATTCTTTAGTGAGAAAGGATCCCAAGGATATATCCAGAGATATCCTTCCTTACAAGGACTCTACCAAATCTATTGGTTGCCACAAGTCCTAAGATACGTACTAGGACGTGAATCATAAAGGATTCCTAATTGGGCCGGGAATACTCATGTCGTCCAGTTTACGGATCACAACTACTGGTCTGGAACCTGAAGCTGTCGAGTCAATGAGACCGTAATCTTCCGTCTTCATGGATATAGATCTCGTTCCGCTTAATCCCCTCGTGAGGTCTTTAAGCCAATCCGTATGCTTAAGTCTCAAGGCCGAGGATAGAGAATTGACACCCTTAAGGTCATCGGAACCGTCTTACCTTACTCGGAGACCCAGTTCTGGATGTACATTTTCATGAGCCCACATATGCCCCCAGCCACTGTGAAACAGACACATGTCGTTTCAGAGTGGTTGTCTGTTTTACTAGCCGTTGAAATATATTTGTTGAGATTTTATGGCGCAAAAAAACCGCCGTTTGTAGTGTTAATGCGCAAAATAAGGAGGCAACAACCTAGCTACCCATAGGGTTACGAACCTTATCATTACGCTACTAACCCTAGATAATTTCGGACTCCTTTTCTATACATTAGACACTTCAGAGTTTTTGAACTTCCTTTACTACCAGAAACCTTTGAATTTGTCCATCTTCTATTCCCATCTCTCCCAAATCGTTAAACTGCTCCAATCTCCAATTCTTCCAATGGCCACTTCCAAACCGGCACTACCAACTCGGAGACATGCCATGAGAGACCTACCAACTCAATGACATAACCTGAGGGACCTACCAACTCAAGTAGTGCATGCATGCAATAACATACCTCCTGAATACAATAATAAAATAGAAAATCTGATATGTAATTCAAGTCTGAAATATAATTCTTAAATTACTTAAGACTGAAACAGAATAAGAGAAACAAAATATCACGATCGAGGAATAATATTTCTGGAATCAAATTCTCTCCCCAAAAATATCATAAGCAAACTCTGAAAAACAATAAATCCCAAGATAAATCTCCAAATTCTCAAATGTCCTTAAAACATAACTTAATTCTCATAGATCATCAACTCTCGCAATTATCTCGAGCCGAAGCTAACAGGCTAAAACCCTTCACCGATTCACTTCGAACAATTATTCCAAAATAACAATTGACTACAGTTTCGAAACTACACTATCGATTTCATTGGGTGCGAATTCTCATAATTATTAAGGACACCCAAATTCTCTATACCTTTCCAAATTGAAATCCAAATCAATCTCTTCGATCATCTATTCAAATCACCTCAACCATTTATCACTTCCTACAATGATTCAACATATCTCAACTTCACTATCTAATATTCCAATTTCGGTTCCATATCAACATGCTTTGAATTTTTAATAATTAAACCAATACACCGAAGCACTTCAACTATGGGCACCCAATGTATTCCTTTTTATTACTTAGGGCACCAAGATACCTTCTTTTACAATTATCCTTTCCTTAGCACAACTTCATTCAATTCTCAACAACAGTTTACCAATAACGTTCCCAATCCAAAGCAAACCTATGATCGAACTTGATTCCCGATCTCAACTTCCCAAACAATTTGCTTGTCGATAAGTCTAATTATCTAAAATACTCGACGAAGACTCCAATCGTCGGATTGTCGCGGTTTGATAATTTGAACGAACATAAACTAATTTATTAAAGAAAACAAAATCCACTCGCAAGAACCGACTAAGACTGGCGTCCGTCGAAATCCTCCCGAATAAAACCAATTAATATAATTAATATCTATTGACGGACGGTTTAATAATTCGATATTTAATTCCGTACACCGATTTAGGGTTTCCTCGAAGACTCCTCACACCTCACATTCATCGGTAATTCTGAACCTCAACTCTACTTTTAAATCACTTATCGATAAATCTAATTTTAAATAATAATCGGCGAACAAGTAATTAATTAGAATAAATAACACATTTACTTGTTTAGGGTTTCCCATTGGAAATTCCCTTTTTCTTATTTCCCAAATACGAATTCGAATCTCGAACTCTTCAATCACTCCACGTCTTAACCATTCTAAATTATAGATTCTAACTTGACAAAATTCCACCATCGAATTAACGTTTTCCGACAAATTAAACGATCGCAAACTAAATTAATCAAGCTAAAATCCCAAGTACCACCAATCACCACAAATAATATATCAACACGATCGTAAATTTGAACATAAGCTAACCAACCAAAAATCAACCTCAAAAGAGGTCAGACGCGCCACCACGCGCTGCTAGGGATGGCAAAAAAACCGCGGATTCGGGTATCCGACCCAACCCGACCTGATTGGGTCGGTTTTTCAAGGGAAAAAACGGGCGTCGAAAACGGGTTCTGGTTTTTTTGAAAAATACCCGACGGGTTCAGGTCGGGTATGGTTGAATTGTTACCGAACCCGTACCCGAACCCGACCGAATTGTTTAATTAATAATAAATTTTAATTTTTAATACTAATTTTAATATCTTTTATTAATTAATGAGATATTAAAATGAAAAGATATATCCAACTTCTAATGAGAGGTGATATCATTTTTAAGTGAAAGAGTGGTCCATTTTATAAGTAAGGAATACCCACTCCTTCTTACACATTTTCCATGTGGGATTCTACTATACATTTTCTAGCCTAAAGCTTATCCGGCGACCATTTTGGAGAGCACGAGAGAGTTGCCTCCTAATGAGATCTTGTCCGGCCACCACCATAGCGAGATAGCTTGGGTGTTGAGGTATATGATGCATGTCGTACCTAGGACCCATCACGACCGATGGGTTATTTTCCCTAGTGTTACTTATGCTTGGTGACATGGTGATATATGAGGTATGTATCTCATCTATTTATGTGGTGAAGAGTTGCTTATAGATGTAGAGTTCTACCTCGTTTAGGTATCGTGTCAACATATAGATGATATAGTTTAAGACCGAGGTTGTCGTACTATGAGGATTAGAATGCCCAAAACTACCTTGGTGAGTCTAACTTACGGTACCTAACACTAAGTGGTGTGATAAGAGATGGATTGATAATAGTGTGAGATACGTGGATGTACGGCAAATGTAGTAAGTTTTTTTTTCCCATTATTTTCGAGTTTGATTAGAAGAAGTTGAGGAGAAAATAGGGAATATGGAATAAAACTACCTACAATTAATATTAATATTCATTACAAATTATCAACAACACAAAAATAAGATGATATATTGATAGAAAGATAAAACCCCGGCCCTTTATTCTTGATGTCTTGATGCCTTGTAGGAGTCTCTAATTAAATTCTTGACGTATCTTTGAAGAAATGAGAGGATGAATGAAGAGTGGTTGGGAAGAAGAAAGAGAGAAGAGAAGAAAAGAGAGAAAGAAGAAGAAGAGGAAGAAGAAATCAACATCATTTATATATTCAATTTTCTTCACAAAAATTAAATAAAAATGATGTAAAATTATGAACATATCATATAATCCAACACTTGAGCTATCTCTTCATGGTGGAGGCCAACCAAAATCTTATCAGGAGGTAGCCCTCCCGTACTCTCCAAAATGATTGCAAGATAAGTTTTAAGTTATGAAATGTGTACAAACATCCCACATGGAAAATGTGTAAAGAAGAGGGGGTCTCCCTCACTTATAAAATAAACACATCTCCCCCTTAAAAAACATGTTTCACTCTAAAGGTCCTTTATTTCCATTTTAATATCTCATTTAGAAAAAGATATTAAAATTATTATTAAAAAATTTTATTTACAAATAATTATCATTATTTGTATTTTTTATTTATTTTTTTCCAGGTGGTCGGGTCGGGTTCGGTTATTAACAAACCGACGGGTTCGGGTTCGGTAAATACCCGAACCCGGTAGTCGGGTACGGGTTTGGGTTCGGGTACAAATATTAATTTCGGGTTCTGACTAACTGCAAAAGTAGTGGTAAGTGATATTGAGATCCGAGATTGTCGTTCCAACAGGGATTGACGGTTCCTAATCTCAAGGTAGTGCGTGGTCGTGTAACTCTAGCAATAATTAATGGAGTGACAAGAGGTGAAAAGACTGGATGAGTGTGTATGTGACAATGTGCGGTGTGGTGTGGTGTGTGGTTTGTGTAAGGCATGGTAGAGTGCAAAGGCAAGCAAACAAAGAAATGTAAGTAAGTAAAGATAAAGTGTGAGCAAATATATGAAAGTGTTAGGGTTTTCAGGCAAACCCCAAGTCCAATGTAACTAGCAATGCTCTAATGTCAAATCATGCCAATGTGATCACAAATCAAGCTTCGTATCCTAGCCATGTTATGGTTCTAGGACCATGCTTTCCTAAGGTATTCAAATACCTTATTAGGGTCATTCGAATCCCCTCTATGTCACCTAATACCGAATCCCCTAAAGTGTTTAAGAGGCGTAAAGTGTCGAAGCTTAGGGACTCAAACAAGCAACACATGTGTAACCCACCACTCCACCGATATTATTGATGTGGAGTGGATTCCTTTTAAGGTATTCCTAAGCCTTATTAGGGTCCTAGGGACTCTCCGCGGGAGGGTAGAAAGAAAGGAGGCGTAAGGCATACGAATTAAGGATCACACAAGTGAAACATACTCATTATACATATTGCCAATTGCCTAGAGAAAAGTAAAGTGACCAAACCATACAATTCTCATACAAGGTAAGTCTAATGCACATCAAAGAGTGGTCATTCCCTCAAACATACATCCAACCCATATTAAATTAGACAATACATATACTCATGAATCAACAAAGGCATTTATTCATAAATCAAAGCATCACATAGTCACATTGGACTAGGGCACACAACCCTAGTCCCCAACAAAGGTAACTACTCACTAATCATCTCAAATAACATCATCAAAATACAAATATGAACTCTAGACATAAGTAGAAGAGAGAGTAAAGATGAGGAATGCTCAATAGGTGCTCTCTTGCTTCTCCTTGGCCTTTGATGATGAACTTGGTGACTTGGTGAGGATCCCAGCTGCCCAGAATGGTGGATGATGGAGTAGACGTCGTGGGGAGCAAGGTTGATGAAGGGTGGAGGAGGAAATGAGGTGAAAAAGGTGGAGAAAATGGTTGACCCGCCGACAGTCGACCGGTCGTTGGTTATGTGTCGACTGGTCGACGAACGAGTCGTGGCTAAACCTAAAAGAGAGGAAGAGAAGAGAAAAGAGAAAGGAAAAGTGGAGGAAAATGGGGCTGGCTAAAGATGACCTAAATGGGGTAAAGGGGTGGCTCTTTAATCTTTATAGGCAAAAGAGGGAAAGAATGAAAGGCTAGGATTAACTAGGGAAAGATCTAATGGTTGGGTAGGATAAATGAAGGGTAAGAGGGTAAATGCTTAAGGGAATAAAAGGGAAGAATAATCTATAAATGACTTCATGATATTTAGTGTGGTCCTTGCTGATTTGGAAACTTGTGTGGATGAGTCACAAGGTTGACTTCGTCGTTGACCTTGACCATGACCCTCGGAGTTGATCAAAGGTTGACTTTCGGCTAAACTTCCGGAATTCTCTTGCGACTCACTTCCGGGACTTCATGTTGACTCGTTAACGTTTTAAAGTCGGGGTTGACCACGAGTTGACCGACGGTCCTCGGGTTGACTTTTCGTCTTTTTGCCGGAAATTCACTAAAAGCTCCAAAACGCGTCTTTTTTCTCCCGATATCAATTCGATGCTCGTGAACCCTACAATGGTGCAAATCAAGGATTAGAGACACTAAACGGTCATTGGATTAGCATTACTAAAGTGATTAGAGACCTAATTAGTATGCAAATCAGATACAAATCAAGTTCGGGTACGGGTATGCAAAAACTGGCCAAGGAGAAGCAAGAGAGCACCTATTGCCATCCCTACGCGCCGCCCATAGCGGCTGCACGTGGGCCCCACGCGCTACCATTCCAAACCCCAAACCAGGGGTCAAGACCTATGCCAAATTGACGATCATGAAGAGTGGAGTAAATTTCATACCTGGGTCGAAGCCAAACTCGGCCTAGTTTGGCCAGAATTTCACTCGAAATGGCTGAAACCCCAGATCTTTGAATCCAAAATTCTCTCGATTTAGGAAGAATCATGAATCAAGGCTTGCATAGACAGGTTCGTTGAGATGAGGGCTTCAAGACCCACATAATTTCCTCGGCCGGTTTGGCCTGTATGCATCTTTCATACATTTACTTGTTCTTCATGTGTGCACAATTCATGAGTTTTGAACCTAGAACTTGCTCAAAGACCTCTTGAAATGATATGTTGATTTGTGATGAATTAGAGATGAGTAAGGCATTAGTTGAACACCATGGCCAAATTGACCACCATCCATGTGAACATGAACTCTAGGAATAGCCCATTTTGAACCATGTACATCGTTAGCTTTCCTTTGTTCACCCACATCACCTTCACCCATTTCACCCATTTCACCACTCAAACACCATCTCTCCCTTGTTTCGGTTTGTTTGCAAGACGATGATAGTGACTTCTTGTGTCCTTTATGCTTGGGAATTCTTCGATAGTGTACCAAAAGGCAAGTGTGGGGGTGCATTTTATTTTTGTTGTAGTTGTTTCAAGAAAGAAAGAAAATCAAAAACAAAAAGAAGGAAAAGAAAGTTCCTCAAGAAAAGAAAAATAGAAAAGGAGAAAGAAGAAAATCCAAAAATAGAGTTATTTGTTGTATTATTTTTTAATTCAATAAAAGGTTGGAGGAGAATAAGAAAGTTGTTTTGGTTGTAGCATAGGTATGAGTTTCAAAGTCGTTGATTTGTCTTGCAAACATGTGGAATATTTGACATATCCATCCTTTCATTTCATTTAACCATTCACCTTTTGGCCATATTACACCATTGAGAACGTCCTTATGATCTAATGATTTGTGAATTAATTTGTAGAGAGTTGGTTGATGAGCAAACTTATGGGAATATTATTTGTGCAATTGTTTTGAGAGTAAACACTTTGACCCTAAACACTTGAGCGGAAACATTTAGTGATCCTTGTGCGTTTAGCGGTTAATTGTGTTTGAATGTGCCTATTTGATTGCATGAGATTGATTGTATACTTGGTTTCCACACACTTCACTCGAGCACGATTGAAATGCGCTTGTTAAATACTTAGCAAATTCGTGAAGCCTTGGCATGTGATCTATTGACTCTTGTTTATGACATTGCGAGTTCGGTGAGGACTATGGTTGGAAAAAACTTTTGAATTATGTTTTTCCCTTTTCATGTGATCTTTCCATTTCTGTATTGTTTTGTAATTGCTTGAGAACAAGCAAGATTCAAGTGTGGGGGTGTGATTTGTACATATTTAACGTGCAAATCGTACTACTAACTACGAGAATTAAGCTACTCAAAAAGCCGTTTGTTGCATTTAATGTGTGTTTTCATGTTGTTAGGTTATTTACGTGAGTTGAGGTAATTTGACACAAAAAGGTGAATTTTGACCACATTTGGCTCATTTTCGAGAAAATGTCGGAAAGTCAACCACTTTCGGAGACCAAGACTACACGAGTTAACATTTGGAAGATGATACCCAAGAATAGCATGAAGAATTGGAAAGAAGATGAAAAATTAAGAAATTACTTTTCCGGCAAACCACCACTACAAGCGGCGACATCACCACCAGAGCACCACCACACATGGAGGAGAGATTCAAATAAAAAATATGCATGGTTGTTGCACTCTAGAAATCAGAAAAGTCTTATTTTACTTTACCCATGCATTCTTTTTCCTTCTTTTCCTCCAAGGCATTTTACTTTTTCTTTTCCCATCATTTCTACCATTGTTTAATAATATTTTCTTGGGGGAAAACATTTAACCTAGCAGCTGCAAAGGGAGAAAGAGGATCAGCCCACATTTTCTAAAACTCATCTCCTTCTTCCTCTCCTCTCTTTCTTCTTCTTAATTTTCTCTTCTTCCTCTTCTAAATTCCGGCCACTTGTCTACCAAATCCGGCCACCTTCTTCTACCCTTCTTTCTTTCTTCTTCTTCCTTCCTCACTCTTTTCTCTCTTCCATTCTCAGCACAAAATTCGTGCTCGATCACCATCTATCTCACCAAAACAGCCCCCACAACAACATCAAAGATTGCAAGGAGTGAGGCTTGGAGCAAGGAGGAATTCATGAAAGAGGAGGAGAAGTCTTGGAGTCATCATTGAGCATTCTATAACTCATTTACCTTTTAATTTCCTTGCTTTAAATTCTTGTAATTTGAGATGTACACTATGAATTGAAATTGAGTTTGTAAGCTCAATCACTTTATTTATCAAATTTACAAGTGTTGCTTATTTACTTTCTTTGCATGTTCTCTTTGAAAACACTAAAAATATGAACACTACAACCACTTGCACATACTTCACTTCACTAGTATATACTTCATCTCTTATCTCACCATTTTAGTGCTAGAATTACTTGGTTACCACACACATTACCAAGGTGGTTTTAGGGCCTTCCAATCCCTTGGGTACGACAACCCTGGTCTTAATCTATACATTCACATTCTTTGACACTCGTATAGGCGCTTGCGCTTATGCGGAACTATACAACTCGTCACGTCCTTTGGCTCCCATAATAGAGGTGGAGGAAGAAGAGGTTCCGGACGATGTTTCGCGAAGGAAGAGGTCCCGAGCTTCCGGTAAGAGTTACTTTATTTTATTGCCGCTTTAACCGCTTTGCTTGTTCATATTTGACTCACTTATATTTCCAACAATTTCAGATGAAAATATCGATTTTGAAACTTCCAAAAAGGCCAAGAAGAAAACCACGGACAAGTCTTGGGTCTTTACGGAAGATGACGGGGCTAAGTGCCTGATGATGTACTACTCTCCGTCTTCTCTTCTCTCGTGAGAAGAGATAGGGAAGATGGATCCGCACACCGTCACCCCCTATTCTACGACCCAAGGGGCACTCAGGCTTTGCGAATATTACGCTGGATGCTTGTGTGCTTCCCAAAGACAGGAACGACCTTAATAAGAAGCCCATGAGCGATCTAGCTGGCTCAATGAGACTCCATACATATCAGGTATGTCCATAGTTCGTCCTTACCCTAGAGTCTTACATACGATTGTCACGTTTGTTTACGTTATAACTTTGATTTCAGCTCGTGGCTTCCCAATCTGCTCTGCTAGACCATGTGCAAACAATGTCTAACGAGTTCGATGAAAGGCTTCTCAAAGAATTGACGTCGAAGGATGATATGGAAGCGGCTTTCCTTCAATCTAAAGCCGCAGAGAAGAGCCCTTGTAACTTAGGAATCATATGATGAGAATTCATTTTTTGTAAGTTCGAACCGGGTTCCATATATGGTTTCGGGATCCGGAATCACCAATCGGATGAATTTATCTAACTTTGGTGAATTCATATTGCAAGACAGTTTAATCAAAGTATTTGTATTGCGTTCGCTTGTAAGTAATGTAGGTTACGTTTTTACGTCAGTCCTTCATTACCTTATTCCGGAATCTTGGTTTCTTACCGGTGTGTAAGAGCCCAGCTCCCAATTTGGTCTTTCTTGTGCTTCTTTGTGGATCAGACATGGCACAAGGTAAAAGAGAGTTTCCCATTGTGATATTTAAGTGAGCCTCTCTTGTTTTAATGTGCATGGATTGGATCAAAATCCATGCTAACATTGAATCCATCCGGTTCTCTTTATTTAAAAGAGTTACGGGACGACTGAATTTTATCGTGCACGGGTTTAGGAAACACCGCTTAATGAATGTCCGAAGAATGCTTTCACTTATTCGAGAAATAAGCTTAAAGTTACACAGACTTATAAACTTACGGTACCTATCTCAAAAAAGTGAGGGGCGATTTTGGTATTTCATGAAAGCAGTTTGCCTTACAAAATCTTGAAATTCTTTCCATAATACTGAGCAGTTGCCCCCAGTTAACTCGTGATTGGTTAGGGTTTGTACTCACACAGGTACAGGGTGCGGGATATGATAAATGATACGATACGGTACGTGGATACGAAAAAACTGAAAAAATTAAGATACGATACGTCTAGGATACGACAATTAAAATAATATTTCATATATAAATATATAAAATTTTAAAAATAAAGGTAATAAAAATTGCAAATAATGAAAATAATAATTGCTTGTCACTTGTGTCTTGTTGTCTTTGAGCCTTTGAGTAACAATTGAAGTTGTGGTGGGTTCGACATGCATGAGGAGAAGAAGAGCAAAACATAATAATTAATTCATGGTTCATTTAAAAAAGAGAGAGTTGTCCAAAAAATATTTTAAAAGAAATAAAATTAATTATCTGTTGAAGGAAAAACACATTTAGTATGCCTTCGTCAAAGTAACTGACGATAGGTAATTAGGGGTTTTTTTGTAATTTGATTACCTTGTAATTGTTATCCTATATAAAGGAGATTATCAATGAAATGAGTAGACCAATTCCCATTTTACTACAACACGTTATCAGCACGCTCAGAGCTAATAGCAAAGAAAAAGAAAAAAACCCTAAGATTGTTTTTTCTTCCTGTTCCCGTCAACATCAAAAAAAAACAACAAGCCGCCGACCTTGTTCTACCCAGATCCGGCCTCGGCCTCGCCTGCATCGTCGTTCTTCCTTAGCAAAGCCGAGACCTCGTCTTCCCCAGCTCGTCTTTCCCAGATCGGTCCTCAAGCCTCGCCTTCACCGCTCCGGCCGACGCTATGGACCACCTCGTCTCGTCCCCCACCACTGCCCAAAGCACCGATCGACCTCGTCGTCGTCGTTTTCCAGCCTAGCTAACGCCTTCGGTCTCCATTCCCAGATTTGTTCTCCGGCTTCGTCTTCTGTCCTCTGACCGACGCTTCCAAGATCCGATGCAGCAGCTCCGATCAGATCTAGACCCAGATCTGCATCGAGCAAATCCCGATCGACCTCGTCCCCGACGTGCAGATCCGATCCGATCCGCTCGACCCAGCTCCGACGCCGACAAGCCCAGCAGGCCCAAACACCGACGAGCCCAGCAGGCCCATCACCCGGCCAGATCTCGACCCGACCCAGAAAAAAAAGAAGGATTTTTACCATTTCTGGTAAAACAGGTAAATTTTTAAAATTTACCGTTCAGTAACTTATAATTACTATTTACTGTTTACTATTTACTATTTACTGTTTTACGAAATTTAAATAGTAAATATGTAATCTGATTTAATGGTTGATTTATTTACTTATTATTTTTACTTTTAAGTAAATTTGCATGCCTATAATTTATGTTTAGCATTTATAAATTATGTAGGCAATTTTTAATTAAGCATGTTATTTAGGCAAATAATTTTACAATTATTGTGACATAATCAGTATATTTACCATAATATGTGCTATGTTTCATTCAAATAATTATCGAATATGCTATGGTATTTTTGCCTCTAAAAATGCTTTATTTAGCATTTTTTAAATATAAATTCTGTATTTCCATGATAATGCAAATTCATGGACGTTACAAAATAAGTACAAACCAACCATGTGATAAAGTATTTTCACAAAGCATCGGAAAAAAAAATGTGTGACCACTATGAATTTTGGTCTCGAAATCTAATTCACATTCTTGGAAAATTAATTATCGTGGATGTCTTTATGACTGCGTGATTAATATATCTTCACTCTTGTTTAAAACAGATGATTGATCCAACTCGACCCGAATTTGAAATACTGGACTCAGAAGGAATTGAGTACCACTTTTGGGTTTCTGATGTGGAAACTACTTTCATGTGAATACTATTGTCTCATTTTTAATTAGACTATTGTTTTGGTCTTAAAGTTATTTTGAATAATGGTTTGTGAAATTAGATTTATCTGGACGAGACCTTAATTTGATTATCGTTGGCTTATTAATAAATTTCGGATTTTATTCTGAAGCATTGAATTTATTCGAGTTTATTCACTACACATAAACATACATGGTTCGAAAATAAGCACTATTAAGATGTCAAGCAATACATCTAGCAAATAAAAGAAAAAATATATCATTGAATTAATTCCTTATAATTCATTTGTGACTACGATGATTGGATAATCACAATTAATAAAAGGGCGAGGAACTGCCAAATTCTTGATGCTTAACGGCACAATGATTATAGTCACAGACGCTCTGTATGCACCAAGAGCTAATCGAACCTTGTTAAGTTTTAAAGATATTCGTGTCAACGGTAATTATTTGGAAATTCACTGTGAGAATGGAACTGAATACATATATATTACCTCTAATGAATGTGGAAGGAAACGCATTTTTAGAGGAACTAATGAGTCAATCTAGTGGATTATATCTCACTACTATTCGGATTATTGAATCCTATGTTGTCACCAACAACGAACTGTGGGACACTGACTCATATAGGCTTTGGCACGACCGCCTAGGACACCCTGGTCGTGACATGATGATCCGTATTTTAAAGAACTCACACGGACATCCTTTCTTTTGAGTGAAAATCAAAATGGGACAAAAATCCGTCACACGGCAAAGTGTCGGTACTAGTACTGCTCTAATGCAGAGCATGCCTTCTGAAGCACCAGATGCGCTATCTCCATCCCATTCTGCCTTATTAAGAATTTCAAAGGCACATCACTCATTTTGCAAAGCCTGTTCTTTAGCAAAAACAGGATCGAGACCTTCCTATGCTAAAGATACAAAACAAAACATTCCATTCTTACAAAGGATACAAGGTGATATCTGTGGACCTATCCATCCAGAATGCGGACCATTCAAGTATTTTATGGTTCTGGTGGATGCTTCGACACGCTGGTCACATGTCGCAATATTGTCCACAAGAAATGCTGCATTTGCAAAACTCCTAGCACAGATTATACGTTTAAGGGCTCACCACCCTGATCATCCTATCAGGTCCATGAGGCTTGATAACGCTGGAGAGTTTACATCAAAAGCATTTGATGATTATTGCATTTCTATCGGGATCGATGTAGAGCATCCTGTACCCCATGTGCATACACAAAATGGTCTCGCAGAAGCCACCATCAAAAGGCTACAGATGGTGGCTAGGGCACTGGTTATGCGCACCAACATGCCTATCTCTGCATGGGGTTATGCAATATTGCACGCAGCTTTACTTATTCGTTTCAGACCCACTGCTAGCCAACCATTTTCTGCGTACCAGTTGGTTACTGGACATGAGCCTGATATTTCACACTTACGCATATTTGGTTGCGCAGTATATGTGCCTATTGCGCCCCCACAGCGCACTAAAATGGGTCCTCAGAGACGATTAGGTATTTATGTTGGATATGAATCCCCAACAATTATCCGCTATTTGGAACCTTTGACAGGCGATCTCTGTACCGCTAGATTTGCGGACTGTCACTTTGATGAGACAGTCTTCCCGTCGTTAGGGGGAGATAAGAAAAATGATTTTCTAAGGGAACGACAGGAATTGTCGTGGTTTGTCCCCACTATGTCTCATTATGATCCCCGCACTTCACAATGTGAAAGCGAAGTGAAAAGAATAATCGATATTCAGAACGTAGCAGATTCGATGCCTGATGCGTTTGCTGATATCGCTAAAGTGACAAGATCACATATACCAGCTGCAAATGTGCCTGCAAGGTTAGAAGTCCCCAATAAGGGGCACAGCGCCGCAGACAGAGGCGCTGCAACCACACTTAGTGGAGGTGTGGTTGTGTCACGCCCCGATTTTCCAATCAATTAATAAGGCATTTTGCCCTTAATTACAAACCATTCGGGAACGTGACGACATGGAATATCAAATACAAATATGCACAAGAATTTTTTTCCTTTTAATTCAAGTACAACAACACATACTCCATGCCCAACGTATGTAAATGTTGACCCGTTCTTTAGAGTCAAATATTACATACCAATAAATTACATAATAAATTGATATTACAAAATATTAAGTACTTAATCCAACAGAGTTTATCACAAACAGCGGAAGTCTATAAACCAACAAAATGTATGCAGCCTTGCTTACTCCTGGTTATCCTTACCTGCAGGTATAACCCCTACACCGTGGAATAGTGTACCGGGTTATATCAACAAACCCGGTCAGCTTATGAAGCCGGTATGAGTGATCTAAGTTTACTCACCCTAAAACGTTTAACAAAAATATACATATATATATTTTGTTTAAAACAATATATATGTAATTTATATTCTTCAAATATAATTCTAATCCCGAAAATTCATATTATAGAATATACTGAACCTACGCGTCCCATACCACGAATTTTAACCCCACACGTCCCATAAACGTGTATGTTAATCCCAGGGTAATTCAGAATATTAAACAACATAAACCTTCCCCAAAATCGTTTCCCAAAATTATGATTTCTTTCTTTTTAAGAAAAGTAAATCATCATAATAATTACTTCAATTTTTAAAGAAGTAAAAACTTCTAAATACAATTCAATAATTCTCCAAGAATTGTAATTCAATAAATCAATGCTTCAATTATTTAAGAAGCAAATTCATATCATACTCACACAAAACCACAATCAACTTCAAATGATTAAAAGCGAGAATACCATTTTTCTTCTCCTTTTAATACATCAAGATAAAGCGAGAATACCATTTTTCTTCTCCTTTATTACATAAAGTATTCATCTTTGTTTTCAATGAATACATGGCTACACAGTCTAGAACTCTAACCTTCACCTTCTGGCTACACAGTCTAAAGCTCTAACCTTCACCATTGGCTACACAGTCTAGAGCTCTAACCTTCACCCATTGGCTACACAGTCTAAAGCTCTAACCTTCACCCATTGGCTACAAAAACATTCGAGTAGGCAAACACAATATCATAATTTTTGAAATATTGTTCCCACAAAATCCACCAATTAAAACAATAAAATGAATACTTTCAAATATTGTTTTAACACAAAATCACACATGCTGATATATCAAATTAAAACTGTATTTAATTTATATATCGCAAAATCATTTAAATAAATATAATTATTTATTTTCGCAAACAACACCATATGAATTAATATTCATATATAAAATATCGTGAGATTCACTCACCTCTAATTCCTGCTGCGTCTTCAAATAATACCCGGGAATCGACAAAGCTAGCCAAATGCTTCATGATTCCAAAATACCTATGAACATGCAATTTTCCACTTAGCATATCATAGTTTCCAAATTGATGATTCTAAAATCCAATCACTTCAAATATTCCTCAAATGTCTCTTAGACATCAATAACCATAATTCGGGACAGTTTGACCAAAAGTCAACCGTCGGTCAACGTGGGTCCCACGTCTACTATTCATCAACGGGTCCCACACGAAATCCAAAACTTCCAAAATCCAACAGCATGCTTATTTCTAGCATCCTAACATCATATCCAAAATTGGTGATGATCCAACGGTCGGATCATCACGGATCTAACGATCCATAACTATCGCTTAATTGATCATTGATCAAACGACCGAATTTCACAAAAGTGTAAACACGAAAGTTGTTCGTATCGACGAACTAAGCACAACGGAGCAAAGAAATGCTCCTGGATCGGCCGGACGCGCCGCTTACGCGCCGCCGCCGGCGGTGGTCAGACGCCGGACAAAAGTTCTCCGATTGACACCAAATTTTACCAGCATGTTCTACACATTACCAGAAACAACTTTCATAACTACCACAAGGGCCAATTCAAAGTAAAAAGTCTCGAATTTACCTCGATAGTTCCAAAACCCTAGGATTTCAAATCCAAAATTCTCCTTCGTCCGAACTCCGATTGAAGCGTACTTTATGTTGTTAGAAAGCCCCAAGCAAGGCCTACAAAGCCCAGTAGGTAGGGTGACTCGATTTGGCCGAAAACTTGCCCCAAGCAAGGCCTACAAAGCCCAGTAGGTAGGGTGACTCGATTTGGCCGAAAACTTGCCCAGAAACGGATGAACAGTTCGGCTGCGTTTTTCCCCTTTTTCTTTTCTTGATTTCTCCTTCTATACTAAGAATTGATCAAGGAAATTTATATAGGGTTGAAGAGAATTGAGTGGTGAACAATTTGGGACAAGTTTCATGGCCGGAGATGGCCGGAATTGGGAGAAATCGCCGGTCAAAGTGGTCGGTTACTGTAGCACGGGTGAACAGTAATTTTCTGGGGGAAATTCTGATTTTTGGTGAATAGTAAAACCCAAAATCATTTTTGTAGAAATTCGTCAAACTTTCGAGGTCCATAACTTCTTCATACGATGTCCGTTTCCGGTGAACCGAAATCCTACGAACTCGATTCGACGAGGTCTACAAATCTCGTGAAGAAAGTTTTCCCAAATTCTCAACGGATACAAAGTTACCTTAATTAACCTTGTGTAACTTATAATTACCACCGTAATTATCGTTTTACGACGAAAACCCCTAAAAATACGAAATCACACCATTTCACTTCAAATTTCACGACCTATTTTATAAAAATAGTATCGAAATTTTCGGGGTATTACAGGTTGAGGCCGTGGCTCCCCAAAGGAAGAGGGGGAGGCCACCTGGTTCGATTGACACCCGCCCAAGGAAGAAGAGGGCGGGTACGGCACAACCCGATACATTAATCATCAATGTAGAGAATCCCTCTCATGAGATTATCTCTGATTACAGTTATGTCCATGAATCATTACTGGAGGACGCTCCGATGTTTGATATGATTCCAGAGAACAAAGAAATCTCAATGGATTATGAGAGTGCATATGAGTTGATGGAAAGATCTTCCATACACATTGATGATGTATTTGCATACACTGTTGCTCAAGGAATCATAGAGCACGATGATATCGAACCACGCTCTGTTGCAGAATGTCAACAAAGAGCAGATTGGCCTAAATGGAAAGAATCAATCCAGGCAGAACTAGATTCTCTGACAAAGAGACAGGTATTTGGTCCGGTAGTGCTAGCCCCACCAAGTGTAAAGCCTGTAGGACATAAATGAGTTTTTGTCAGAAAGCGTAATGAGAAGAATGAAGTCCTGAGGTACAAGGCTCGCCTTGTGGCGCAAGGTTTCTCACAACGCCCTGGAATTGACTACGAGGAGACATACTCTCCTTCCGCTACTTAGTTAGCTTAGTAGTTTCCAAAGGATTGGAAATGCAGCTCATGGTTGTGGTTACAACATATCTCTATGGGGATCTTGATTAAGAGATATACATGAAAGTACCTGATGGTCTTCCATTGCCCAAGTCAAGTGACTCTAAACCACGGAGTGCGTTTGCAATTAGATTGAAACGCTCACTTTACGGATTAAAATAATCCAGACGGATGTGGTATACCCGTTTAAGTGACTACTTGATTGGGAAGGGATATAAGAACGATGAAATATGCCCCTGCGTGTTTATAAAGAAAACAAGTTCCGGATTTGCAATTGTAGCTGTATATGTCGATGATATGAACATCATAGGTACTCTTGATGAAATGAGAGAAACCGCGAGCTAGTTGAAATCCGAATTTGAGAAGAAGGATCTTGGGAAAACTCGGTTCTGTCTAGGCCTTGAACTAGAACACCGAGCTTGTGGAATACTAATCCACCAGTATGCATATGTCCAAAATATGATCAGGCGATTTAACATGGACAAAGTGCATCCTGTTAGCACTCCCATGATTGGTCAAAGTTTGGATAAAGAAAGATCCATTTCGTCCAAAGGAAGGTGACGAAGAGCTGTTGGGAGCTGAAATTCCCTACCTAAGTGCAATAAGCGCATTATTGTACTTAGCTCAATGTACTCGACCAGATATTGCATTCTCAGTGGACTTGTTAGCTAGATTTAGCTCAGCGCCAACGCAGCGTCACTGGAATGGTATCAAGAACATATTTCGATACCTCAAAGGAACCATTGACATGGGTCTGTTCTTTCCCTACAGAAAGACAAGAGGGACCACAGATGGTATTGTAATCCCTAAAGGAAATGTTGATAGAGAGAGTGCTACCCCCTACACCGAAACACCAAATAATGTTTTGGTTGGTTTTACTGATGCTGGGTACCTCTCTAACCCACATAAGGGTCATTCCCAAACTGGTTATGTAATTACCATTGGGAACACGTTGATATCTTGGAGATCAACCAAGCAAACCCTTGTGGCTACCTCCTCGAACCACTCAGAGATCTTTGCTCTACATGAGGCGGTTCGTGAGTGTATATGTTTAAAGTTTATCATTACACATATTCGAGGGACTAGTGGTTTGAGTTCTACCACTGAAGAGCCTACTTGTATTTATGAGGATAATGCAGCTTGCATCGAACAGATGAAGCTAGGATATATCAAGGGTGATAATACAAAGCACATATTGCCAAAGTTTTTCTATGATTGGCAACAACAAGCTTTCCTCAAGATTCAAGTGAATCAAGTAAGGTTTGAGGAGAATATGGCAGATTTGTTTACCAAATCATTGCCTAAGGCCATCTTTGAGGAGCATGTGAAAAACATTAGAATGCGGAGATTTTCTAAGCTCTCTTGATTGATGTACGGATCAGGGGGAGGTGTAGACTTCAGGGGGAGTCTAAACACACACATGTTATCATCAAATGTAATAGGTGCGTTGTGCTCTTTTTCCCTTCGACCAAGCTTTATTTTTCCCATTGGGTTTTGTTGCTTGGCAAGGTTTTTTTGACGAGGCAACAATTCATGCACCATTTCGCCTTTGACTTGGCACAAGGGGGAGTGTTGAAGGAAAAACACATTTAGTGTGCCTTCGTCAAAGTAACTGACGATAGGTAATTAGGGGTTTATTTGTAATTTGATTACCTTGTAATTGTTATCCTATATAAAGGAGATTATCAATGAAATGAGTAGACCAATTCCCATTTTACTACAACATTATCTCATTTGTTTAATCTATTATTACAATGGTCAACCAGAACTCTGAAACTCTCTAGTCTCTCATTCTCTCCCCAGTCCCCTCTTTCAATTAATGGACCAGGTTGTCTCTCTCTCACACCTTTCAACTAAGAAAACCCAGTTTCCTCCTTTTTCAATCAAGGCAAACCCAGCATCTCTCTCTTCTTTCAATTAAGCAAACCCAGATCATCTCTCTCTCTTCTTTCAACTAAGCAAACCCATATTATCCCTCTCTTTTTTCATTATCAAAAAAGAAAAACTAGCAAACTCAGATTCCTCCTTTTTCAATTAAGCAAATCTCTCTCTCAATTACGTTTCTCACTAAGTCCTAGCACTCTCCCCTTTTCTGCTCTCTTCCTCGATCTCTCTCCTCTCCCCAGTCTCTCTTTCTTTCGTCACTATCAACGCCGGAATTCATGCCGTATCCTAATTAATTAGGAAAAAACCATATCCAAAATGGATACTTGACGTATCCTAGTCGTATCTAATCTCCTTTATGTCAGATACGCGTACCATTGCGTATCCGAGGCGTATCCTACCCGTACCACGTACCAGTACGAGATACTCTCCTAAAACGAAGTATCCGTGCTTCATAACTGGTTAGTCACAAGTTAAGTATTAAGGCGAAGTATCGTGGCATATAGACTCTGCAATAAAAGAATTTATTCAAATAGTCTTGAAGTAGTTTGCAATGAAAACAGAGTGAGGAGGCTACATAGTTTTGGGCTCCTCACTACCATTAATCAAAATAATCAATAGAAAACTTTAAGTTAAGCTTCTTTGATAAAATACTTGGTAGAGAATTTCGGCCCCATTACAGCTTCTGGTTTCTATACATAGTATTTATTTAAGTGCAAGGCATTTCACCGTTTGTCTATTGGAGTGTCTTCCAAGGTTTCCAGGTTGTAGGAGCCTTTTTCCCCTTCTCCTACGATTCGATAGGGACCTTCCCAAGATGTTCCCAGCTTGCCCTCTCCATGAATTTTTGTGTTATCAAACACCTTACGGAGCATAAGTTCTTCATGCTGGAATGTCCTTGGCCACACTTTCCTGTTGTAATATTGCCTTAACTTTTGTTGGTAGGCCACTACACATAGTAGTGCCTGCTCTCGCCTTTCCTCAAGGAGATCCACACTCAAGGCCGGTGCTTTGAAGTTCTTCTCTAGTGTCCGGTCTGCGTTTTTCGTGTTTAGAAAAGCGATATTGATTGGGAGGACTACTTCTGCATCGTAAGTCATAGCAAAGGGAGCTTCTCCGGTTGGTTTTCGTTTGGTGGTGCAGTAAGCCCACAGAACCTTGGAGAGTTTATGAACCCGGTGCCCTTTGGCTGCCCCCAATCTTCTCTTCAGATCGTTGAGGATTGTCTTGTTAGAAGCTTCCGCCTGGCCTTTTCCCTCCGGGTACCGAAGGGTTGAGAATAGGTTACGGATCCCCATTTTCGTACAATAATCAACGACCTCTGCGTAGTTAAACTGTGGGCCATTATCCGCTACTATGGTGTGTGGTACTCCGAATCTACATATTTTGGTTTTCCATATGAAGTCCACAACGTCGGCGCCTTTAATGTACTGTAGCGGTTCCGCCTCTAACCATTTTATAGTCTGTGGCCACGAGCAAGAATCTCTTCTGAGAGCCCGCACCCATAGGGAACTCTCCCATGATGTCAAGTCCCCATTGCATGAAGCTAGGGCCATGGAACTATTATTAGATGAAGAAGTTCCGGGTGCAATGCGGGCTGTTTGGCGTGACTTTGACAGGTGTCACAACTCTACCCGAACTCCTTTGTGTCTTGGAACATAGTTGGCCAGTTGTACCCTTCTGTCAATGTACGTTGGGTTAAATTCCTGCCCCCAATGTGCATTGTGAAGATTTTGGAGTGTAGCCTTTTTAAGATTATTCGCACCTCTCGTGGGTGTACACATAGTTAATAAGGACATGTGAACAATTTTCTGTATAAGACCCCATCAATTAGAGTATACCTTGTCGCTCTGAGTGTTAACTTTCGGGCTTCCATTTTACTTTTCGGTACCGTACCTAACTCGATATAGGCCTTAATCTCATCCATCCAAGATGGTTCCGTGTGGATCGATGTGCAACATTCCACGGTCTGGTGTATGCTGGGCTGCGTCAGGTGCTCTACCAGGATAATCCTCCTCAACTGGTAATCAACTGAAGATGCCAAAAGCGAGTGCATCCGCATAAGTCTTCTCAGACATAGGAAGTTGCTGGATGGTACATTGCACAAATTGCTTCGTAAGCTCTTGTGTTTTTGCTATGTAAGCCGCCATGTTAGGATTGTATGCTGCGTATTCCCCACTGACTTGGTTAGTTATGAGGAGAGAAGCACAGTACACCTGCAGCCTCCGAACTCCTAGCTCTAGTGCCATGCATAATCTTGCTAGGAGTGCTTCGTACTCTGCTTCATTGTTGGTAGCTGGGCAGTTGAGGGTTAGCGCCTGTTCCAAAATGCTCCTATCGAGGGTATGGAGGACTATGCCGGTCCCCGCACTGTTGTCCTTGGATGAACCGTCTGTGTAAAGAATCAATTCGTCATCAGTTTGTTCTTCTAGGACTGAGAGCATGCGATCCACCTCTGTTTCCGAGAGTGTGAACTCGACGACAAAATCTGCTTGGGCTTACGCCTTGATCACCGTTTTTGTGTTAAAGACGATATCTTGTTGAGACAATTCAACCTCCCACTTAGTGACCCTAGATGAAGAATCCAGACCATGGAGGATGGACCACATTGGGTACTCAACTATCACAGTTACGGTGTGCGCCTGGAAATAAGGGTGCAACTTCCGGGATGCGGTTACTTGTGCTAGTATGAGTTTTTTCAGTTTCGAGTATCTCGTTTTCGGATCCAGAAGAGCTTTAGAGGCATAGTATATGGATAATTGGCTCCCAAGTTCTTCTCGAGTCAAAGCTTCGCTGACCGCAACGTCGGAAATTGCCAAGTACAGATAGAGATCCTCTCCAACTACCGGTCTACCGATTTTGATAATGGAGGGGGGGGGGAGGGAGGGGGTAACCAGATAACGTTTGATGCTGATAAAGGCCACCTCACATTCTTCAGTCTAGATGTTCCCCTTGGCCTTCTTCAGAGCTTGGAAGAATGGCTTGCACTTATCTGTTGACCTTGAGAGAAATCAGCCTAATACCGCTAGTTTCCCATTGAGGCTTTGTATCTCCTTAATAGTTCTAGGGGATCTCATCTTGATTATTGCAGCAATCTGGTCCAGGTTGGCTTTGATTCCTCGCTGCGTGACTATATACCCGAGGAATTTTTTGGAAGCTACTCTGAATGTGCACTTTTCTAGGTTTAGTTTTATCTGATATTGACGTAAAAGCTTGAAGCACGCTCGGAGATTGGCTATGTGGTCTTCTTTTTTCAAGCTTTTAGCCAGCATGTCGTCCACGTATACCTCCATTGTTTTCCTAATGATGGGTTGGAAGACTTTATTAACCAACCGTTGGAAGATTGTGACTTGAACGCGAAACACGCATATAAAACGCAAGCATACGTTGTCGTCAAGATATGGAAAGTAGATTTAAGACCGAGGGGTTTGTCGTACCACGAGGATTTAGTGGCCCAACATCCCACTAGGTAACAAGGTAACTAGCTAATCTAGCACTAATGGAGGGACTAGAAAGGGATATCTATGCATTGAATAAGTGGCATATGTGCATTGTGAATGTGTAGTGATCAATATTTGTGAGAGTGAATGAGTGAAAGACAAACAAGGCAAACAATTCAAGTAAACTAAGCTAAGCAAGAAAGTAATGTAAATAGGAAACGGCTCAAATGATGAAGCGATTGGAGGCTTCAGGTCACTCTAGTCCATATCTGATGGACAAGAAAGCAAATGCACACACATGTTGTAAGACTCATATATCAATCCCAACTCCATTTAAGGAATGAATGCTCTCTAAGGTGTTCTTGTACCATGCTAATCTCTCCATTACAAGGGAATTAATGAAGGCAAAGCACAAATACATCAACGTATCCTAAACTCTAGCAATGGATTACAAGAACACTTCATCTCAATGGTGAGTGAAGATGAGGCACAAGCATTAAGGATGCATTCTAAAGATGTTCTTCATGGAGACTCTCACCACAAGAGTCAATGAAGGTAAAAGGCACATGCATCATGAAATTCACACACAAAACCAAATTGAGAAATGGATCAATTTCTGTATCCTAGCCATGCAATGGTTCTAGGACCGAGTCTTCTAAGTTATTGTTGTGTCATGCAATGGTTCACAACAACTCTTAATCCAATTTAACCTTCCAGCTAATCAAATTAAGGCATAAAGTACCAAGACCAAAGAAATCAAACAAGATAAACTCATCACACTTGTTGTCAATTGTCTTTGAGAGAATGGAGGGACCAACTTCACACTCTCATATCAAAGTAAATTAAACATATGCTTTAGAATTGGTCAAATCCCTAGACATGCATCTAACACATAATAAAATAGGCAATAAGTATATTCATTCATCAACCAACATGCATATACATCATTATTTTCTCAATCCACCATCAATGGGCTAAGGCACACAACCCTAGCCCCCAACCCTAGCCCTAGACATCCTCACAGTCGGTAGACTAACCAGGTCCTCATACACGTGCACGTCTAGATGAATATCTAGATACTGACAACTGGATACTGATAACTGGATACTAGATACTAGATACTGAAAACTGAGTAAGGCAAGACTAAATACTCCCCAAATCCTTTCCATTCCTCAGAAATGATAAACCTCATAAATTTCCAATTTCACAAATCGAAATATAATTCTCAAATGCATGTAAAATAGCATAAATCTTAAAATTTTCTAGAATCACATACGATCATAAATCATCAAATTCCGCAATTATAATTATCTCGAGCCTCAATAAATAACTTATGCAACAATTAAATCCGCCAAAGAAATCCATGATTTCATTTATCAACTTCGAAAATAAAACATACGCTTGAGATAGATATTTCACAAATTTTCAACTAATATATAATGAAAATCAATTCGGGAAATAAATATTTTAGAAAAATAGAATTTCATGCATAATTAATTTTAAAACAAAAGTCCACTTATAGATTGCGGCTAAGCCTCACGCGTAGCACAAACCTCCTCGGTCGGTGGCTCAACTCGTCCTCCTGAAAAAAAACGAATTATGCTAAATATTAGTTCAACGAGCGAGCGATTAATTAGAAAATTATCGAATTAACCCGACTAGGGTTTCCATCGGGAATTCCAGTTTCCCTAAATCCAACAACTAATTCTGAGACCCGAACTCCTCAAAAAATTACTCATCAACACCTTAAATTATCCAAAACACTCAGCGATGTTTCCAACGGTCGGATTGTCGCTGTTCGATAAATCGAACGAATGTAAACTAATTTATTCAAACTCACAAATCGTAATTATACTTTAATTAAGCAATGGACCTAATTCCAATAATCCAACCGCAAAATATTCTCAAAATTAATATGTTAACATCCCAATCAAATTCGGTGGCCATCCAACGGCCACAAGAATAAAATTCATAAATCGTACGATCCAAAACTAAATTAATTGTACAAATTTTCAAAGTTCGATAACTTCCTACAAACCATATACCGACATGATCGCAAAAACAAGTACAAGTCAATGGGCAAAAATTCACCACCAAAAGAGGCCGGACGCGCTGCCACATGCGGTTGTGTGTGTCAGCCCCACGCACCGCCTTCAACCTGCTCGGATGACTACCAAATTTTACCACCATGAGCACATCAACATAAGGATCAACTTTCATGCTTGCCACGAAGTTTGAATCAGAATGGTTTGGCCGGAATTTCACTCTAAAGTTCCGGGTGGCCAGAAATTTGACCGCACGATTCTTCTCTGTCCGGCAACCAAAGGAGGTGAGACCAGTGGCAATGAGTTCTTGGTGAGGAGGGCTTCAAAGTCGAATGGTTGATCTCGGCCGAATCGGTCGGAATCGCTGCTGGCAAGGGTAAATGTTTTCGGAAGTTTTCACTATTTTTTGGTGGTTTTCTCTCCTTGATTTCTCCTCTTAAACTAAGATTCGATCTAGAAAATTGGTGTATGGTTGAAGAGCATAGCATGGTGAAGAAAATGTGACCGGTTTTAGGCCGTGAGGTGGCCGGATTGGTGAGAAATTGACTAGCAAAGAGAGGGCAGAGGGAGAGGTCGGGGAGAGAGAAAGACTCGGGGGAGAGGAGAGAAAAAGGGATCTGACCTGAAATGGAAACTTCTTATTTCGGAAGTTTCCTAAATTGTTCCTTCCAAAAATAAATTCCTACTTCCGACGACAATAACTTCTCTATACGAACTCCGATTTAAGCGTACTTTATGTCTACGAACTCGATGTAACGCGTTCTACAACTTTTGTGGAGAAAGTATATACAAATTCTAACAGAAAGAAAAAGTCATCTCGGAAGTCCTCTAAACTTACTTTCCGAAGTCAAAATTTTTCGAATAAACGACAATTCCAATTAAAAATTAATTAGATAAAGAAATCTTCGATACAGATCATCACATATCAGGACGTGTATCATAAAGGATTCCTAATTGGGTCGGGAATACTCATGTCGTCCAGTTTACAGATCATAGCAACCGGTCCGGAACCTGAAGCTTTCGGGTTAATGAGACCGTAACATTCCATCTTCATGGATACAGATCTCGTTCCGCTTAATCCCCTCATGAGGTCTTTAAGACATTCTGTATGCTTAAGTCTCAGGGCTGAGGATAGAGAATCGACACCCGTAAGGTCATCGGAACCGTCTTGCCTTACTCGGAGATCCGGTTCCTGGTGTACATTTTCATGTGTCTACAGATGTACCCCCAGCCACTGTGAGACTGACACATGTCGTTCAGAATGGCTGTTTGTTTTACTAGCCGTTGAAATAAATCCGTTGAGATTTTATGGCTCGAAGAAACTGCCGTTTGTAGAGAGTTAATGCGCAAAATAAGGAGGCAACGACCTAACTACCCATAAGATCTTTAATAAAACAATTCGTTTCGTTAATCCGATTTGTTCATTATATGAAGTACCAATAATATATTAAACAATGTAACCCAAAAAAAAAATATATTAGACAAAAAAATTTATAGTACCACCAAATATTCAATTAATATTGCTTAGAAGTTAAAACAGATGTAGATAAGTTAAGTATTTGCTCGATCTTCTCTTTTGTTTTTTTCTTCTTAGAATTTGAAGGTTCAAAGCTATAAATTAGGAGAGGTTATTCAGTACACACATACACGCCGCAATCTGAGCTGTCCAAATGTTAGAAATTTTTTTTCTAACCCAAGTGTACATACACGCCGTGTACTGAATAATTTTCCATAAAGTAGAGATTAGGTTTTAGATCAAGTAAACAACAAAGGCAAAGATAGAGTTTCAATACTTCTCAATGTAGATATATATTATTTTTATATTAAAAAATATAATTATAATAATTTTTATAATTATAAAAATAGACTGTGTGCTGAATGAATTAGATCAACCTAAATTCGTATCCGACCCTTTTAATTAATGGATTCGGATCGTTAATGAGTTAACAAATCAAAAAAACTAAGTCTAAATTGGTTTAGAAACTACGAATCCAGATCGAATTTAAATCAAAATTCAATATGTTGATAGGTCTATAGCAAATAGTGGATAACAGAGCAAACGACTTAGTGAAATCATTGTTTGACATAGGGGTCATCATGGGCCGGGCTAGCGCCGACCCAACCCTAAATTTTAGGGCTTAGAGCCGGGCCGGGCCGAGCCTTTTTTTTAATAAACTTAATGAAAAACTAAATTAAATTTATTCAACACTCTACAAACAAAAACATGTATTTTTTTTTAATAGGCATGTATTTTTGTATTGTCGTGCAAAGGCTTTAAAACAAAAGACAAAAGACAAAAATAAAGAAAAAGAAAAATATATATGAATAGAAGTATAAAAAATAGAAAATATAGATTAAAATTAAGGCCGGGCCGGACTTGGCTCTAACGGGCTAAAACGGGCCGGGCCGGGTTTAAATACTTGAGCCCAAGCCCGGCCCTAAAAAATAGAGGCCATGCCAAATGGGCCGAGAGGAAAGGCCGGGCGGGCTTTAAAGAGGCTTAGGGTTTATGGACCAAATGATGACCCCTAGTACTTTGACATGGACACAGAATGCTACCTGACGGTAGGGACTTGGAGGGTATAAAGGGGGAGAAGAAACCCTAGAATTAGACAAACTACTTGATCTTATCTGAGCAGTGAGAAAGAGGGCTCGAGTTGTTTGAGCCACCCTCCCTTGTCCTTTTTAGGGCTTAGGGCCGCTGGCGGCTCAATTTTGACTCTTTGCTTTCCACTCCTGCGATGAAGACTGCCCGCTGTCGGAGCCCCTTCTATCTCATATTGGGGCAGTGATGGCTTCGCGGGCTTATCCCCCATCCAAATTATTTTATTTTTCACATATTTTTCTGTTGCTGTTGTATGTGCACATTTAATCATATTTGGGTATGGAGCATTGATGTGTATGTATTTGGGATTGTGGGTCTCTTTTGTAGTATTGAAAACTCTCTATTAAGCAATGAGATCAGATCTGGGTGATGCTCTATCTAGAGCACTAAGAGGTTACTCTCTGTTTCATAGTACATCTCAGTGAAGCTTTGGATTGTTTTACTTGTTGTCTTGGTCTTGATTGTCGTGGTTTCTTTCTCTGAGTTTTAAATGTATGTATGTATGTAGATGAGATTCAGAATGCATTCTCTATTTATCTTTCCTGCTCCTCCTCTATCGTCAGCTGCCACCAGCTGGCTATATGAGTTGGAATGCTTAAGATAAAACTGTATCATACTATCTCAGTAAAACCTTCGATGTGTAATTATCTTCATCCCGGCTGCTTTGCACTGAAGCGCTGTGTAGCCTCTAGTCTAGTAACCGTAGCTCCTCAATTATAATTCCACTAAGCCTGATAATTATCCTGTTCTGCTTATGCATGATGCACCCCGGGCTTCTCTGAGAGATCTCATTGAGGATAAAAGCCCCAATGCCCATACTCAAATACTGCCCTTTAGTGTTGCAGTTTTGCTTTGCACTTTTTCACGGCTCATCTGTGTCAAAATTCAGCTGCTACATATCTCTCTTGACCAATTTGTTTACCAAAAAAAAAAAAAGAGGAATAAATATTGAATTATCTTTAGAGTAAGTTCTTCTCTAGGAATCAAATTTGTTCTCAACATTTCTCATGGCAAAACATTTGCATGCCTCCCCTATATAATGCCTCTACATCCCGATATCTTGGAATTCTTTCCTGGAAGAGAGACTACATTCCTTGGGCTAATGAGAGGTTTCCCAGCTAGTTCTCGATGTCATGTTGTTTGTTGGAATTGTGAGGAGAAAGGAAGGTCTCACTTCTATAGATTTCATGAGGTCATGGGCATGTTGTTGATTGTCTTGCAAGCGATAGGGACTGTGATCTGTTGGGTACGACTTGCCGTATGCTGGAATAAGTGGGGATTCAGTTTACAAAGCCTTTCATTTACTTACAATTTTACAGTGTCGGTGTTCCGATTTTGTTGTATTAGGAGAAAATTGGAGATGTTTTTTCCTATAGTTTGAAACAGCCACTTGTAAATGTTTTAATTTGATCGTTTGAGTTTGGATCAGATGCTACTCCTATATTCAAATAAGTGGGGATTCAGTTTACAAAGCCTTTCATTTACTTACAACTTTACAATGTCGGAGTTCCGATTTTGTTGTATTAGGAGAAAATTGGAGATGTTTTTTCCTTTAGTTTGAAACAGCCACTTGTAAATGCTTTAATTTGATCGTTTGAGTTTGGATCAGATGCTACTCCTATATTCAAATAAGTGGGGATTCAGTTTACAAAGCCTTTCATTTACTTACAACTTTACAGTGTCGGAGTTTCGATTTTGTTGTATTAGGAGAAAATTGGAGATGTTTTTTCCTATAGTTTGAAACAGCCACTTGTAAATGCTTTAATTTGATCGTTTGAGTTTGGATCAGATGCTACTCCTATATTCATGCTAAAGCAAAAGCACCATTTTGGCTCACACAAAATGTTATGTTGGGTTTTTTCTTTTTGTAATTATAGATTGAAGCTGTATCATTGAAATGTTCAAGGCTTCTGTGCCAAATCATGCTTTGTATGGGGCTCTTCCCCAATTGTAAATTTACAGTTAAATTCTTATCTTGATTGTTATTACAAGGTATTATCTACTAAGTTGGCGAAATTCTCTCATGTTAATGATGTCTGTGTCAATTTGCATTCGAAAGAGAATGAAACACTTCCTGTGATGGTGAAAGGCTACTGCATAAACATGTATTGTTTCTATTTGTGGGGGCTTGGCTTGACTGTAATTAAATCTATGGATTCACTATTTATGTATATATGCTTTCATTGATGAAGTCTTATAAGTTAACTACAGGGGCATATAGTTTTTGAATTTTCATGAACAATTGCCATGAGCCCATGACTCATGCATTCCTGACTTCTATTTTCTTCTTTTTAATTATCTTCATTTTTGGATTTGGAACTTGGCTTTGTATGCATAAGCACACATGGTAGAAAACAAAAAATTCTCTCCAAGACTCCAATAAGTGAACTATCAATACTCTGCTTCTAATCGACCACCTCAACTCCTGAGTTCCTGGATCGACCGTCTCGGGCCTTGAACGTTGGATTCCTAAAAAGATATGTAAATCATGTCAGATTTTGTCCTTCGATCCCAACTATCTTCATCCAACTCATCATAATGATAGCTACTTTCAAGCACCAAAACAGGCACATAAAAGCGGCTCAATTTTAAATCCCTACAACCATAGATCGTTAGTGAGTATGGTGGGAAGCTAGGGTGTCTCGATCCCGCGAGGATTGTGTTGTAATTGCTAATCTACGACTCGATCTAATCTAAGATTCTAATCTGCATAGAAAACTTAAACAGAAGAGCAGACAAACCTAAACTATTCAATTGTCATGAATTTTGGACAGGGAACTCTAGACACAAAAAATGGTGTTTACACAAAGTTTTGGGTGATTTGAAGATGATTTGATGGGTGAAAACTGAATGGAAAGACAGAACAGATAGAAAATAGAAACAGATTATTAAAGAATGCAAGATTATGATTTAGGATGGAAAACAATGGATGAGAATGAGTTTGAGAAAAGTTATCCACCACCAAACAATCATATATTTATGCAATGTTTCATGTATACTTTTTAATTCATAAACGCAGATGCTCAAGATAAGTCAATGACATGCTAATCATATCATATTGTTCTCTCTTACTTGATATGTTAAGTTCATGACATGTACTTCTTTACTTAGTTCTTAAGATGCAACCTAGAATTACATGTTCATAGATTTTAAACTCAAGAATCATAAAGAACAAAGAGAACAAACATCACAAGGCTCATAAGGACATGTCATGTGTCTTTCATAACCTAGAAACCGATTCACATGAATATGGCTCATCTTATTCGTTTCCTACTATAGAATATATGAAAGATAAGGGCAGTCAAACATATACTCCTAGCAATAGAAGCCTAATACATTCATCTAAGTTGCGCACCAAAGAAACACATATAAGAATTAAGGATAGAAGAAAGTAAAACTTGACACAACAAACAAATAAAACAAAAACAAAATACGGTAAAATCCTTATATAGTACCTGAAGTATCAAGAAATGCACTTTTTGACACCCATAAATTTTAGGCAGTCACATGGTATCTGAACTATCACTCAATTAGCTACTTAAGTGCTTCCGTCCAAATTTTTGTCAAAATTACTTACATGGCACCCATGCGACACTCACATGATGAAAAAGTCATGGACAAAATAGCTATTTCGTTTATATACTCTAAATTGGTGATTCTCAACCACTAGATCTAAATCATGTGGTGTAGACAAATTCAGATAAAATTTTAGTTTTTATTATGCCAAATTAAAGTAAATAATAACAATTTTATATATAGTTAATAGTTTACATAAAACAAAATTAAACCTAAACCCATAAACCATGAGAGAAACGAAGAACGAAAAATATTTCGGTTCTTCCGTTTTCTATCTCTCATTTGCAAAAAGCCCAAAACCATATATCAATGACGAGCGTCAATATAGTGATGGTATAGATTAAGATCGGGGTTTGTCGTACCTCAAGGATTGGAAGACCCAAAATCCACTTGGTAATGCAATTAACCTAGGTGAATTAGCACTAAAAATGGAGGGAAACGAAATGGAATTATGTACTTGTGAAGTGAAGTATGTGCAACATGAAAGTGTAGTGTTTTCAAAGTTTTGTCACTCTTGAGTGACATGTGACCAATTTTTGTAACCAAAGTAGTAAAGTAAACTAATTAATGTAAAAATGCAAGCGAATGTAGTTGAGTTGACAAACTCAATACACTCAAGGATATGTTTCAAATTGATAAAGGTGATTGGGATTTCGGGTTTACCCTAATCCAAATCTGATGAATAGATAATCCTATGCAAATACATGTTGAATAAGGTTCATGAATCAATCCGCACAGTCCATATATACATACAATGTTATGCACATGTGTTTTGCAATCTACGGTATTCTTATGCCTTATTAGGGTCACAAGGCTTAGTCCTTGCATTTAAGAGTGAATGAAGGGTTGAAGCTAGGGGTGGGCACGGGCCGAGACGGGACGGGATTGAGGGTTTTCAAAACTGATCCCGACCATCCCGAACCCGATCGGAATCGGGATGGTACTGGCCGGGATCGGGATTCAAGACTTTTTTTTTTGGCTAAAACTGAGTTTGTTGGAGAAGAAAACTGTAATGGAGAGGCGCCGTGGGTCTGAGAAGAGTGGTGGTGTGAGGTGGGTGTCCAGGGGGGTTGGTCTGGGCTTGTTGGTGTGGGTCAAGGAGGATTTGAGTTCGGCGGCAGCTTTGCTGCTGGGATCGGAACAGACTTCGAGGCTGGGGTTGGCAAAAGAGAGAGCTTGAGTTTGGGCTTGTCGAGAGAGAGAGAGCACGACGATCTAAGTTTGGTGAGGTAGTCAGAAGAGAGAGCTCAAGGCTGGGCTTGGAGAGAGAGAGAGAAGAAGAAGAAGAAGAAAAAGAGAGAAGAAGATGACGACTGGGAGAAGAGAGAGAAGAGAGAATAGAAGAAGAAGAAGAAGAAAAAGGAAGAAAAAAGGAAGAAAAAGAAGAAAAAGAAAGAGGAAGAAGACACCGTGTCCCGTCCCGTTTGTTCGGGACGGGACATGACGGGACACTACAGTACAATTCAAATTTTCAATCTCGTCCCGTCCCGCCTCGGTACTGTTCAGGACTGGGATTTTCGGGATTTGTGTCCACCCCTAGTTGAAGCACTATGCATCAAGAGGACAAACTCACAAAACTTAATTGATAAAAAGATCAATTTCTGTATCCTATTTCTAGGACCATGTCTTCTATGATAACAATTGTGCCAGTTAAGGTCCACAATATATTAGTCCTCTCATTCAAGAATGAATGGAGGGTTGAAGCATCGAGGCTTAGGAAATCAAACAAGGTAAGCCAATACTCATACTCATCATATTCATTAACAACTGCCCCAAGAGATAAAAGGGTAGTAAATCCTACAATCTCAAGTCAAGATAGGTAAAACATATGCTTAAGAGATTACTAGTTTCCTAAACATACATTCAACACATATGTAAATAGGTAATGAATATATCCAAATATCAACCAACATTAATAAACATTAAGGTATCATAAAATTCATCTTCAATGGGTTAGGGCACACAACCATAGTCCCAAGTTTAAAGGACTACTCACACATGTTTATGAAATACATATCTTATCAAGAATGAAAATATAGAAACAAGAATAAATAAAGAAGAGTTTTGGAATTCTCAAGGGGTGTTGGCCAGCAGCTTCTCGGTGTTCTCCAAGTGTGGATGATAGCCTCCTTTGGAATTCTTCTTCTCCTCCAAACTCCTTCTTCTCCTAGCTTCAGAATTCTTGGTGTTCTTGACGATTTCCCCAACTGTGGACCTGAAAACGTGATGGAATGGTGGTGAGAGTTGGTTCCTTAGATAAATGAGTGTCTTGGGAACAACTTTCGTGAAAGAATGGAAGTGATTTGGGTGGTGAAAGATGGAGAAAATGGAGGATGAAGTGTGTGCAGTTTCCAGGAAAAACTGCATAAATTTTCAGAGAAAATTTCTGTGCTTTTCCTTGCTTTCTATGGTGAATGAATGAATGAATCATTTCTCTGATCAACCCTTATATTGTAACGACCCTTATCTAAAGTAAGTTAATAAATAAATTTTATTTGGAATTTATGTTATTTCGAGGAAGTTTTTAATTTCGGAAGTGCGTTTAGGGATCATTAGGATGACTTTTTGTTTCGTTTAAAACTTAAATAATTTTTCTTCTCGAGAGTTGTAGAATGTATTAAACCGAGTCTGTAGACATGAAGTACACAAAAACCGGACTTCGTATGAGAGAGTTATAGGTCACGAAAAAGGGTTACGATTTGTGGAAGATTTTATTTAGGAAACTTCCATTTCAGTTTGTTTTCTTCACTTTTTCTCTCTCTCCCAGCGTCTCTCTCTTTCTCTCTCTCTCTCTCTCTTCCGGACCTCACCGGCAGCCCTACTTTGCCGGATGTTTTCTCTCCACTCCGGCTACCCCATGACTTAAAATTAGTCCCAAATTCTTCACCACTCAATGCTCTTCAAACCTATACTAATTTCCTTGATCGAATCTTAGTGTAGGAAGAGAAATTTAGGAGAGAAAAACCACCCAAAAATTGCCGAGATTTCCCACCCTTGCCAATGGCGATTTCGGCCGAGTTAGGGTGAGAACCATACTGGGTTTTGAAGCCCTCATCACCACGAACCTGTTACCACCGGTCTCACCCCCATACGTTGTCGGATGGCAGCAAATCGGAGATGTGAAATTCCGGCTTCCTGGAGCTATTCCGGCGTGATCCAGCCGATCTAGGCCGATTAGACCTTTAAGTCAGGTATAAAAGTTGCTTCCCTTGATGTGCTCTACATGATCAACGGTTTGGATCATGTTAGTTTTGGGTTTGGTTTGGCGGCGCATAGGGCCCATGCACAACAGCTAGTGACAACGCATCTGGCTTCTATCTTTGGTGATGTTTGGTTGGATAGCTTACATTCTTCATTACGATCATTTTGGTATACTATTTGTGATGAATTTAGGTGTTTGGAATTTAAGTTCTAATAAATTAGTTTACGTTCGATCGATTTTTCGAACCTTGATAATTTGATTGTGGAGTTTCGTTAAGATGAAATTTATATTGGAAAATGTTGAGATGTAGGATGTTGAAGAGTTGGGTTTCGTTATCGTGGGTGATCGGAGGAAGCGGGTTTTCCGGAGGAAAAACCCTAATTTAATTAAATTTGTTTATTCCTTTATTTTTATCGCTCGTTCGTTACTTTGAATTTTTAGTGTAAATCATTTTATTCAGGAGGACGAGTTGGGTCATCGACCGAGGAGGATTGTGCTAGGCGCGAGACTTAGCCGGAATCTGTGAGTGGACATTTTTTTTCAAATAAATGTGCATGCAAAATCGTAAATTTCAAAATAAATAATTTCTCGCTTATCATATTTGTTTATGACTATAAGTCTCAAGCATGAATTAAATATTTATGAGAATGACTTAAATTTCTAGTTTTTTTTTGTTTTTTGAGAATGACTTAAATTTCTATTTTATAACATTTTCTTTTTATGCAAAACCCTAATATATGATTGTTTGCTTGGGACTCAAATCTTGATGTGTCACGAGGACTTTCTATTTGCGATTATGACTTATTTAGCGAGCTTTAATATCTTATTTTCGGGAAATTGATTTTTCTTGAGGCTTGATGAATTTTATTTGATTATTCAAGGATAATTGTTTTAGCCTATGTGATTCTTGAATTAAATTGGGGAGAGTTTTCGATGATTATATATATATATTCTAATTTTGTCACTTTTAGCGTATGTGATTCTTGAATTAAATTGGGGAGAGTTTTCGATGATTTTATATATATATATAGCCTTCGGATCATGGGACACATATTTTGACACATATTTTTACTCCTCCCCAGATCTAACGGTTCCATGTTATTTGCCAAAACTAATCAGAACCGTTAGATCTGGGGAGGAGTAAAAATATGTGTCAAAATATGTGTCCCATGATATATATATATATTGATTTTGTCATCATATGGTTACTTGAGGTTGCATGCATGCTTGATTACCCTTTCCGCCTTCGTGGCGAGGGGACGGAGTCCTTAAAGCCCTTCCGTCTTTGTGACGAGGTGATGTCTTGTCTTTTGTGAAAATCTCACCGGTGCCTAGTGTTCGCTCTGCCTCTGTGGCAAGCAGATATGTACGGGAGATTGGGAAACATATTGATTGTTTGTATGGTGTGATTTTTCCTTCCTCCCCTATTATCTTCCCCGATTTTCTTATTGAAATGACAAACTTATGAGTTTACTTCCTTTATTTAATTGTTTGCATGCATAATGTTTATTAAGAAATAATTGGGAAAACATAAATTTTATTTTCCAAAAATTTATGTTTTGTCCACTCACTCTAACTTTTCTAAATGCTTTTCCCTGGTCCATTCGTTTTACTGTTGCGTAAAAATTTGCACATAGTGAATGAAAATATCACCCAACATAATTTCACTCGTATTCATTAAAAGAATAAAGCTTTTAATTATTTCAGCTTCGACCCATTCAAGACAGAATGTGTCTCTTAATTACAATCCCTTGTTACAAGAGAACACCTTTTGATTCCATTTATAAAGAAACCAATTGGGAGATATGTTTGTTTGTTTTTGCGGCTGCACCCGGAGTATTTGACGGGTTGCCTCTTTTGATTCCAATTGGGAGATATGTTTGTCTGTTTTTGCGGCTGCACCCGGAGTATTTGACGGGTTGCCTACGTACCCTGGAAGGGATCAAGCCACTTGCAGTTCAAGAATCCCAAAGAGTGAATGACCCATTGGAGGCTTAGATTTTTAGGATGAGAATAATGTTTAGGATGCAGTTGCATCTAGATTATTTGTGTCTAGATTGCCTACATACCCTTGTGGGATCAAACCACATGTAGTTCCAGACATTTGAAAATTAAATAGGTAGATGACCCATTTATTTTGAATTTGTGTTTGAGATTTTTGTGAGGGTTTAAGGCCCTTGAATTTGGGTAATTTGAGAAAGTGTTTGATTTGGTGTTTGGATGAATTTAACTGGTGGCGTCATAGATCCAAATTGGGATTTGTTGAATTTGACTGGTGGAGTCAGGGATTCTATTTGGAGTTACGGATTTGATTTGGAGTTGCGGTTGCATCTAGTGGGTCGCTAGATTGCCTACGTACTCTTTGTGGGATCAAACCGACCATAGTTCTTTAAATTTGGATTTATTTGGTTTTGTACCAAATTGAATTTTGTCTCAGATTTCAAACTGTCGATCGAACATTTTTATAGCACCACTCGTGCCAAACTTTTTAATTGGGCTTGGGCCTTGCAACTGGGCCTTGAGACTTGAAACGAGTCCGGTAATTTGATTTGGGTACCCGTCGTGTTGAGCTCTGCAATTGGGTTTTGAGACTTGGATCCGGTCCAGTAATTTGATTTGAGCACCCGTCATGTCGAGCTTTACAATTGGGCCTTAGATTGGACTTGACTTTCCGCCTTGAAATTTGTCGACGAATCATTTAATTGGGCCCAAAACTTGAAATGGGCTTGATTTCAACTTTGTGTAGGGGGCCAATAGCTTGACTTAAGCTTTGTACCAATTAATTTAGATGCCCATTTTGATTGCCGCACCAAACTAAAAGATCATCTTCATATTATATATAACTTTTTGTTTCTTCCATTTTTATCTCACACCAAAACATCTTTGAATTTGTGTTGCACATGAAGCGGTGCCCATTTGATTATTTTTGCTGCACCATGTAATTATCCTCCTTTGCCTTCACGTTTGAAAACAAATAAGCCAAACTTTTAACTTCTTTTTTTTTGGCTTTTGAACCTTGTACATCCGCACCACCGCTTCTTTGCCTTCACGTTTTAAAACAAATAAGCCAAACTTGTACATTAATTGGCACAAGCTTTTTTGCTCCACCGCTTCTTTGTTTCTCAAACCTTCAATATGCACTTGGCCTCTTAATTAGGTGCCACATGTGGCTGACATTGTTGATTAACCAAAAGAGCTCGTTAATTCACTTCTGGGCTCCTCCACTTTCACCACTTTGACTTTGGTTGAAACTGAGTATTTGTTTTGTCAATTTCTCCATTGATCTCTTGGTCTCTCGTGCTGAGTTACTTCTTTTATTTGACAGCAAAAGTGCCCACCAAGTGTTCGACAAAATGCCAAATCATCTTTTTTGCATCTTCACAGTGACGTTTACTTGGAAGAGAACTGCACCATGCCAATCTTTCTTGACGGTTTTGTTTTTTGTTTTTTTTTGTCTTTTGCTGCTAGGAATGCTAACGAAACACCAGCTGCAATTTGGAATGTTCTTTGGGCTTGCAGCCTTTGCTCGTCACTACTGATCACTCTGTACTTGGCTTAATTTTGGTGAAGCTTCAGAGCTTTAAGAAACTTTAGGTACTTGCATTGGATCGGCACCATGGAACTTCTCCTTTTCCTGACTGTCAGAGAACTCCAAAATTGACTTTGGTGCAGGAATTGGTTCGCAGCTAGTGGCTTTATTGAACTGACCATACATCACGGTTTTGCTTCTTTCTCTTGTTTTCATTGTTGGCACAGACTAGGAGAGAAGCACTTGCTACTTAGTGTTGTGGCAGGCTTCTCATTGGGATTTCGTCAAAATGGAACAGAAACTTCATGCCTTGGTGCCTCAGTGCAGGTACAAACAAAAGCAGCTTGGTTATAGTGTCACAGACCCCAAGCTTGACTTCAAGGGTGAGGCTTTGGTGCCGTTGGTTTTGGGCAGAGTGTTAGAATAAACATGAAGTTATAAACATAAATCTAATTCAATATGAATACATGTATGTCTGAAATTTCTGGACAATTAGAACTAGAGTAGATATATTGTTTACGATCCTAGTATAACAGAAAACATGAAATTCTGGAGTATAGCAGACTTACTTGATGCTCTTGATTCGTACTTCTCCTGATTACACCTTTAGTTTTCTCTTGTAAGTAGATGAGACTTTTCATGAATGATAAAATGAGGAACGTGTATCAGCAGGGACCAAAATATGATTATATATTAAGTTTAGCCATGCATGACAGTTTCTTCTATCAAGAAACTGTCATGCCATTTTAATTGCATTTTCAAATTTGTCTAGGATCAGATTTATCCTAATAACTGTATTCATTTGAATTTAAATCAAAACAGATTATGAGGTGGACTAACATGATTTAATTAGTCTGCAACCTCAGTTTGATGCTTGAACTCAATACCAGCTATATTAGATGTATTTAACTGTAATGAACTAAAGAATAACTTGATGAATTAGTAAATCACCAGCTTTCCAAAATCACAATACAACAAGTACATCCACATGAATTCTCTCAAAATACAGTATTGAATATATGCTTAAACTTAAGTGATCATTTGTAATTAAGCACATATACAAATAGTCCAACCAAAATTTCAATAAACATTGAAGACTGAATCAATTTCATGTTATATTCATTTGTTTGCAAATATGTTATTATATCAATAACATCCATAGTTGTACAACTTCTTTTTGCAAACAATACATGAAATTTATTAATACAAGTGAACTACCATATATTATTCAATCCGAATGAATAACAAAACAGAAAACACATAGTAACAACTAACAAGTACAATGTGATCAGTTCACTTCCGCATTTAAGCTTTCTAAAACTCCCATAGTTTTGATATGCTCAATAAAAGTGGACACAGGTAATGCCTTTGTCAAAGGATCTGCCAATTGATCTTTTGTTCCAATTTTGACCACTTCTATTTCACCATCTCTCACATTTTCTCTGACAGCATAGTATTTCACATCAATGTTCTTGGATCCTGATGATCTTTTATTGTTCTTTGAGAAGAACACTGCAGACGCATTATCACAATAAATGATCATAGGCCTTTCAACAGATTCTACTAGCTTTAATTGAGACACAAAATTCTTTAACCAAAGTGCATGACCAGTCGCCTCAAAAATAGCTATGTATTCTGCTTGGAATGTCGAAATTGCTGTCAAACTTTGCTTGGCAGTCTTCCACGAAATTGCACCTCCAGCCAAAACAAAAATGTAGCCTGAAGTAGATTTCAAGTCATCCATATCAGACTTGTATGAAGCATCGGCATATGCTTTTATCTCAAAAACTTGATCTTCAATTTTCTTGTAGACCAGCATATAATCCCTGGTTTTCTTCAAATATCTTAATACCTTTTTGCCTGCAACCCAATGTTCATGTCCTGGATTTGATTGGTACCTTGACAACATGTTTATGGCAAAAGATATGTCAGGCCTTGTACATACCTGAGCATACATTAAGCTTCCAACTAAGCTTGCATACGGCACATTTTCCATACTCTTCTTTTCCAGAACATTGCTTGGACATTGGCCTTTATGTAATCTGTCTCCCTTAGATATAGGTGCTTCTCCCTTTCTACAATCTTGCATTCCAAACCTTTTAAGCACTTTATCTATATAATTCTTTTGAGACAATCCTAAGGCACATCGTTTTCTATCCCTTGTAATCTCAATTCCAAGTACAAAGTGTGCTTCTCCCATGGCTTTGAAAAAAACAACTTTTGTCTCCTTCAACAAACACATATTGCTACTAACTAGTAGGATATCATCCACATATAATATCAGAAAAAAAAATTGCTCCCACTAGTTTTCAGATAAATGCATTCATCAAGTTTGTTTTCCAAGCAACCAAAATCAGTAATTACCTTGTCAAATTTCAAATATCACTGCCTTGAGGCTTGCTTGAGTCCATAAATTGATTTTCTAAGCCTGTAAACTTTGTTTTCATCTTCCACAAAACCTTCTGGCTGCAACATATAAATTTCCTCACTCAAATCTCCATTTAAAAATGTTGTCTTCACATCCATTTGATGCAGCTCTAAGTTGAAATGTGATACCAAGGCCATAAGCACTCTAAAGGCATCTTTTGTAGAAACCGGTGAGAAGGTTTCATTATAGTCAATCCCCTCCTTTTGATTGTAGCCTTTAGCAACCAATCTTGCTTTATACCTTTCAATTTCTCCATCTGCACCTCTTTTGGTTTTGAAAACCCATTTGCAGCCTATAGGTTTACATGCATCAGTTTTATTCACCAAAGACCATACTCCATTCTTTGACATGCTTTGCAATTCATCCTCCATAGCTTCCTTCCATTTGGCACTGTTTACAGACTGCATTACTTGCTTAACTGATGTGGGATCATCCTATGCTCCTATATCAGAATCTGCATTAATTTGATAAACATGATAATCATCTGGGATTGTAGACCGTCTTTCTCTCCCTAATCTTCTCAGAACTGCTGGTTCTGCAATTTCAACTTCTGCATTTTGAGCAACAATTTCTGCATTTCCAGCATTCATTTGAGCAACTTCTGCATTTCCAGCTTGAATTTCACTTGCATTACTAACTTGCTCATTATGAATCTCGTGACCATTCTGATCAGCCAATGGAAATAATTCCATTTGAGAAACATTGCTGGATTTAACATCATCACTGGGAGTGGAATATATGAACCAATCCTCGAAACTGCTGTGCATTGAACTTGTATCCAGATCAACATCCACATTTTCTTGTTGATCTATCATCTCATCAAAGAAAACAGCTTTGTGACATTGAACAATTCTAGTTCCTCTCCTTGGACAATAAAATCTGTATCCTTTTGATTTGTCACAATAACCAACAAAATAAGAACTCCAAGTTTGAGAATCAAGTTTCCCAGCTTCAACATTGTGCACTCTTGCTTCTGCCTTGCATCCCCACACATGGAAGTGATTCAAGCTTGGTTTGTAACCACACCATAACTCAAAAGGCGTGTTAGAAACTGCCTTTCTTGGAGTTCTATTGCAAATGTAGTTTGCAGTCTTCAATGCTTCTCCCCACAGAAATTTTGGCAAACCTGATCTCAAAATCATACTTCTAACCATGTTGATCAAGGTCCGATTTCTTCTTCCTGAAACTCCATTTTGCTGTGGAGTATATGGAGTAGTATACTAAGCAACAATACCACATTCTTGCAGATACAATGCAAAAGAACCTTTATGTTGACCCTTTTCTTAATATTTTCCAAAATACTCACCACCTCTATCGGATCTAACAACCTTTATAAGTCTTCCTGTTTGTCTTTCAACTTCAGTTTTAAAGATTTTGAAGGTATCCAAGGCTTGTGATTTTTCAGAAATCAAATAAATATAGCAATATCTTGAAAAATCATCAATGAAGGTGATAAAATAACAATTTCCACATATGGTATTTATTGGAAAAGGTCCACAAACATTAGTATGTATTAAATCAAGCAAATTGTCACTTCTTTTCGAACCTGTTTTCCTACAGTTAGACATCTTTCCCTTCAAACAATCAATGCAAGTTTCAAAATCTTCAAAATTCAAGGGTGGCAAAATCTCTTGTTTTAATCAGATTCTTCATTCTTTCTTTAGAAATATGGTCAAGCCTCTTATGCCATAAATAAGATGAAGAATCATGACTAAATTTTCTTTTGATAGCAAGACTCTTATTTAACATGAAAACACCTTGATTTTGATTTGAAATAACACATGCATTATCACAATCAACAAACCAATAACCACCTATTAATTTTGCTTGACCAAAACACACAGAATTATGATAAAATAGCATAACTTTATTATCACTAGAGAATGTGAATCCATTGTTTGATACAAACTGAGAACCAGAAATTAAATTCCTACTTATACTTGGAATACAATAGACATTATCCAATTCTAATACATAGTTATTCCTAAACACAAGTCTGACAATTCCTACTGCTTTGACAGCTACTTTTTGTCCACTTGCCGTGCACACCTTTGTCTCATTCTTGTTTAGGATTGTTATTTTTGATAATCCTTGCAATGAATTGACAATATGTATAGGTGAACCAGTGTCAAAACACCATGAATTGTCAGGTATAAAGTCATTTGTTTCCAAATTAAAAACTGGTTTGAACAGAAAATCACCTTTCTTAGTTAGCCAAGCCTTGAAACCCTCGCAATCTTTCTTAAAATGCCCTGGTTTCTTGCAAAAGAAACACTTCATCACAATGGAAGATTTAGAAGACTTACCTTTATGGTTGTTATGCTTAACGGTGAGCTTTGAGGTGCTGCCCTTGTGGTAATTATCTCCAAACTTCCTCTTATGCTGCACTTTAGTAACCAAGTTCACTGCAATTTCCTTTCCCTTTTTCTTGGTTTCATCTTCAATTTCAACACAAAGTGAAATAAACTCATTCACAGACCATTGTTCCTTTTGAGTCTTGTAAAGAGACTTCAAATTATCATACTCATCTGGTAGTTTGTTTAGCAACATGTAGACCAGAAAAGAGTCTTCCACAGAAATATTAAGCCCTCTGAGTTTTGCAGCAATATCTGACCCCTTCATGATGAACTCTCGAACACTGCCTCTTCCATTGAACTCCATTCTCATGAGTGATTTCATGAGGTTATTAGTTTCTGCCTTATCCGAGATTTTGAACTTCTCGGCAATGTAGTTGAAAAACACCTTTGCATACTTAGATTCTGGAATACTTCCTCTCACATTTTCAGTCATGCTTTTCTTAATCATAATCAAGGCCAATTTGTTGTGCTTGTACCATTTTTCATATTTCTCTTTGGCTTCCCTGCTAGCAGTTTGCGTCAATTCCTCAGGTGGATCTTCCTTGAGCACATGATCATAGTCCAGTATTCCCAAGTTTAACTCAATATCTGCCTTCCACTTTTTGAAGTTTGAGCCATTGAGAAGTTCAATTTCACTTATGCTCATAGGGAAGTGCATGGCTGCATATCAATAAACTTTAGTAAAAATATTATAGTTTGCTGAATACCAGAATATTTCCTAGTCCCAAAACTGAATGAAAACTCATAAGTTGAACATTCATTCATACCAAATCATATAAACAGAAATTTGAAACTCAATCATTTAAGATTCTAACAACCTTTGTGGTGTACTCATCTTAATAATGATATCTAAAGGTTCCAATTTTTGTATATGCACAATCTATGAACCAAATGCTTGACATTTATTTCTTTGAAAATCTACATCAGTTGATTTTAAGTTTCATGATGTGATCTTATGTAGACAGAATACATATAAGTTTCTGGTATACTAAGCTACATGCCTTTGTAGATAGCATATCAGGATTCACCATAGCAAAAAGGTTTGCTATACCAGAAGAAATCTGGACTGAAGATAGTAAGAGAATAGCTACTGGAATAATGATGGACGGAAATAGATTCTCCATGAAGAAAGTAGCAAAAGATGTCAAAATCACCATAAGTGGTGGAAATTTTATTATTAAAACTCTTTGGCAATCAAAAAGCCAAGGATCTGACATTTTGTTAGGAAATGATTTTCTATTACAACAAACTGTCATACAAAACGAAACAGTAATTGGCTTCGAAAAGGGTGAAAAAACCTTTTGGACTAAAAGAATCAAGCAAGCTAAAAACATATTTGGTCCAAATTTTACCACTCAATATCAGAAGTTGTAGCAAAATCATGGTGATTATAAGCCAAGAGTTGAAACAGTGTTACAATATAAACAGCAAGAAGAATTGCTTATTGAAGAATCTTCAGATGAAGAGGAAGAAGATAAAGAAGCAGCTTCATCTATGAGCATAATCTTAAAAACCTTCAAACAAAAATAGAAAAACAGAAGGATCATACTCTTGAAGACATCAAGAGAATGCTCAAACAAAACATAGATATAGATCCTCAAAAATTCTGGGAAAAAGACCCAGTTGTCTGTGAACTAAAATTACATGATATGAATGCAATATGTCATGTAAAAGTCATTCCTCAATATAAGGAGGAAGACCAAAAAGAGTTCAGAAAAGATATAGCTGATCTCTTAGAAAAGAAACTAATTAGACCATTTACTAGTCCTCATCATGCTCCTGCATTCTATGTAAGAAATCATACAGAAGAAGTTAAAAGAAAAGCTAGAATGGTAATAGACTACAGAGATGTAAATAAGAAGACCGTCAAAGATGGTTATCAAATAGCTCAGGCAAGGGTATTAATAAACTAGCTCAAAGGAGCAAAAGTTTTCTCAAAATTCGATGTTAAATCAGGATTCTGGCAAGTAAAAATGCATCATGACAGTGTCCCTCTTACTGCCTTCGGAACACCACAAGGGCATTACGAATGGTTAGTTATGTCTTTTGGTTTGCAACAACCCCCTTCAATCTTTCAGAGTAAGATGGATAATATTTTCAAACATGTGGTAGAATTTTGTGTTGTCTATATAGATGACATATTAGTTTTCTCTAAAAATAGAGAAGAACATATGAAACACTTTTATGAGGTAGTCAAGCTGATAGTTCAGCATGCAATTATTCTAGGAGAAAAGAAAATTTTCTTTATCCTAGAGGAAGTAGATTTTCTTGGTATTAATATCAAGAATGGAGTAATAAAACTTCAACCTCATATCCTTGAGAAAATCTGGAAATTTTCAGATAAAATTCCTTATGCTAAAAGTCTGCATAGATTTTTAGTAGTCATTAATTATGGAAGAGATTTTATTCCAAAGATTTTAGGGTTAACAGCAATGTTATCTCCTAAAACAAGTTCTAAGAGAACATGAAAATTTACAGAAGGCGATGAAAAAATCGTCAAGCAAATTAAAGTTTTATGCAAAAATTTGCCTCCTTTACAACAACCCAAAGAGAATGATGAAATCATTCTTCAAACTGATGCTAGTGATAATTACTGGTCTGGTATAGTTTTAGCAAAATCTCCAGGCACTAACATCGAAAAGATTTGCAAATTTTGTAGTGGTAAATTTAACCCTGCAGAAAAGAATTATCCCACAGGGGAAAAGGAAATTTTAGCTGTCAATAAAACAATTTAAAACTCCCCAACATTTTTAGGGAAAACTTATATAGTTCGAACTGATTGTGCTAGAGAAAGCTGCTGATAGAGAAAGATTAGCCAATTGACAATTATTTCTTAATCAATATGATTATAATGTAGAATTAATTGCAGGTAGCAAGAACTATCTTCCCGACGTACTTACTAGAGAAATGGCAATGCTAAGAAGAGCTGAAATTCCGGTGTACCCGGATTGTCCCAACAACGGTAGTCGTCTTAAACACTAATCGGAGAGTATACACAACTTTCAACAAATTAAAACTTAACTCTCCTACAAACAACAATAGGAAGCAATACAAATATGCTTCACAATGAACAACCTAGGTTTTAACTATTGCACAAGCAATACACAATTGATAACAAATATATATGCAACAAGCACAATCAATTGTACAACCTAGAATCCCAAAGTGTGCATCAAACTAGCACACCACGGACTATATATATCTATGTATGAACAAGCACACAATATGCTAATCAATTAAGCACAATACAATAGATATCAACAATCACACAAGCAACACACAATATGGTCACCCGGAACCTCTACCACTAGAGGAAAACCGGAGGGGAGCCGTACCCCACGCTCTTGTGTAACACTATGAAAACGCCAAACGGCAACACGTACAAGGGGGAACTCCGTCCCAAACTCTACACTATCAACCCTATGACTAGTGGCAGCTCTAACCTTGTGTAGCCCCGAATGCTCTTCAAGTGATCCCACCTCAAGCTTCTCCGATTGATCGATCTTCACCTCGTGAATCCTCCAACCGCAAGACACCGACTATGCAAGTGTGTGTGTGTATGAATGAATGAATTCAATTCGATTAACACAAGCAAATCACAAGGAACATTTGCTTGAATCAACCAAACCGAATTGAAAAGCCTTGAAGTGATTCAAGGGTTAACTAAGCTATTCACAAGGAACAATAGCTAAGCCAACAAACAACAAAGAGATTGAAACTAATGATTCAATCCTTCAACTCAGCAATTCAACAAGGAACAATTGCTAGAGTTGAATAGAATCTCCTAAATCCTATAACATAAGCTAAACAAGCAACTATGTGCAAATCAAAGTGTTTAGCAAGGATTAATCATGGAGATTAAGATGAGGAACCTACAACATGGAACTAGGATCACTCACAATACCAAAGAACTCTCTCAAAGTGTATTTTCGACTATGGGGAAAGAGTTGACCGAAATGAAACACAAAGGTTCTATTTATAGAAAACAGCCCAGAAGTATTTGCGATCGATCGCACGATATTATGCGATCGATCGCACAGTGTAAAATCAAGTCTGGAAGTGAAAACCCTTGTTTGCGATCGATCGCGGAAAGTTGCGATCGATCGCACGAAAAAGTCCCAACGGACATATTTTCGAAATGCAACGGTCATAAAAATCCAACGGACAAATTTGCCACGTGGTGCGATCAGTGACGATCGATCGCAAGGCATAAAACAGCCTTAAACATAAAGGAATGCTAATCAAAACAAATCTATAAGAAGATCTAGCAATCCTAACATCATAAACTCAAATGTATGAACAAGTGCATACAAAATTTGAGCCGGTCGCGTTGCGACCGGGTGCTTATAGAATAAGCACTCGAAACTTGTGATACAAGACACAAGTGTGGCAATCAAGCATCCTATACTTATGTGATTCACATCATAAGAGAAAGGAAAACAACCTAGATAAACCTAGGACAACAAGGAAGACTAAATGTCAATGAAGTGCATGTGCATATGCATGAGTCATACCTTTAGATGCTTGAACGAAACCTTCGATGACCAATGATCGAAGTCCGGAGAAAAGACCGGATAAGAAAGGCGTCTTCACGAACCATCTCGAGTAAGAACAACCTAAGCCACGACACATAATCCCTAAACAATCTAGCATTGAATACAAAACAAATGCTAATACAAGGGAAGAGGTTTTGTCAAATAGGAAATAGCCAATAGCAAATATTTTGCCCTTACAAGAGCTGATAAAGGCAAAGGCCATATGAATGATGAAGAAACAATGAAAAATGTCCTAGAGACATACACCAAGGTTCCTAAAAGAACCTTAATAACTTATCAGTCCCAGGGGAAAGGATTGGCTAGCCCGTCTCAAACGGTAGACGGTAAAGGCATATCAAATCCGTTGACAGCTGTTGCTTTGCCAAAAAGCAAAAATAGGCCGATTGGAACAAGGGTAGTCCATGGCTACCAACTCTTAACTTTTGACCGAGATGTCTATAGAATTGGAAGACAATTGATAGCACATCAAAAAATTCTGCTAGATAATTTCTTGTATAACTTTCAGGAAAGAAATACAAGACATATGTTTTCCACCTTGTACGCGCTAACTGAAGAACTCCATGATGGAGGGAGAAACGTTCAGAAAAATGAACCAAATCTCGAAATGATTATATCTCCAGAAAGTGCTAAAGCCCCATTAAGAGTACTAACAGAACCAGAATGGTTTGAATTCCACAATGCCCTAGGAACTGCTAAAATGATGGGTTACCTAACACTCTCTTCCCTGTTCCTGGTCCCTTCTACGGAAGATATGTAGTTAATGTTCAAGCTGAACATCATCAGAATCACAAGCTTTGGCTTGTAGAAAATGGTTTTGTCCACAACCTTTGGACTGAAACTAATGATGATCTAAAGGGTTTACCAGCAATCATAGTCAACACGGTCAGGAACATTAGACTAAATGGTTGCATCTTCAGACTCAAGTTCATCTCGACTCCACCAGAGTGGATTAAGAAACAAGATGGCTCTATTGAATACATAGCGCCATATCATTATGTCAGGATAATCAATGGACCGACAGATGAAAAGAAGCCAGCAGTAGCAGGCTTTAATGGAACTCCAAATCAGAGCATTCCTTGGATGAAAGCTATGACAATCGATTTTGTCAAGAAATTAGTCCCTCAAAATTCAGAGGCTAACCTTCTCGCTAATAGCGAAAAAATCTTAATAGCCAGTTATGACCATCCTCCTCCAACCAACTGTGACTGTTTCTTATCGCTAATTAGAGAAGAAATAGATTGCTCAATGGCTACATACACTTGGTGAGAGAATCTTTCCGAGGAGAATCCATACAAAATCTATCCCGACTCAGATCTGGAAGATTTCAATGTCGAAGATTACGACAAGGAGCAACAAGTGGGACAGGGTCCCCCAATCATGCCTTTGATGACGAGGCGCTCACCAACATTGAAAATATGATAGAAGGATAAGGCATGCCTAACCTTATCAAAATAGAATCTACTTTCTCCCGACAGCCTTCACTATCAACAGGAGAATCCACCAAGAGCAGAATAATTGCAGGTCCACATGAGCTGGATCTAATCTATTAATTGTATATTTTGAATTCCAGTTTGAGTTCCGCTCCCTATATAAGGAGTCTTTCTTTCATTCTGTAAGGCATCGAAAATCAGAACTATCACTTTGATAGCTGAGAGTAGAGAGCCAAGTGTGCAAGTCAAGGCATCATGTCCAGCCTTAAGTCTTTATATTTTTCCAAGTAAGTTTGTATTTAGTTATGAGTAGCTACACAGCTTTTTAGCTGTTTACTCAAGAGTGAGGCTCTGGGTTTTATTATGTAAAAATGTTGAAATAAATAAATTCTCTTGTGCCTAGAACACCGTCACAAAAATATTTCTACTATTTTCTATCTATTTTTTGTCTATAAGATTTCTTATCCAAATCTGATGATAAGCTTTTCTGTATTATGTGTGGTTTTTAAAATTAAACCCTAAGAAACAACAGTGATTCCGCCCTTGTAGTAACCGTCTAGGCAGTTGGCCGTTAGGTCAATCTGTGGCATGTTGAAGGCTAGCTTCTGAAAGTTTGTTTTAATTATTATTGCATGGTACTATTTAAGCTTGCATCAACATAAGGACTTAGAAGTCATTCTTTTAAACAATTGTCCATCTTAGACTGTTCATGTTAAGCCTAGACTGTGATAGCTTGGCTTATTGTTTCACAATTTCTGGCCTATGTTTTGTGTTACTGAGGACTAAGGAGCAAGATACCCTGTAAACAGTAAACCCGTTTCCAGAAAGTACAAGCCTCTTCAGATCGCCACCACCCTCCTCCTGCCGTCTGTGGGTTTTTCGGCCTGCCTCTCTTCCCAATCTCACTACCCCATCTTCTCTCACTTCTTTCTTCTCCTCTGTCACCATCTTCTTCTTCCTCTATCTTCATTTTCTTCTTCCTCTTATTGCTTCTTCTTCTTTTTCCTCCTCCTCTCTTCTGAAATTTCACTCTGCTCACTACACCGTCTTCTCTCTCTCTCTTCAATTCTCCATCCGGTTACTCTCTTTTTCTGTTTTCTCTGCTCAGTCACACAAAACACCAGCACAACTGCCGTTGTTCACCACCGCAACAGCCTCTGCGGCTCTCCCAATTCCTCCAATCCGTGCACAAATCCACCAATCACAACCGTTCAATTTCATGCCGCCGCAAGCTCTGTCCCGCTCAGCTCTCTTCACCGTTCCATCACAGCAACGCCTCCAGCCCGTGCCCAGTCCAATTTCATGTCGTTCAATTTCTTCACCGTTCAATTTCATGCCGCCGCAATCTCTGTCAAGCTCAGCTCTGCCCAGACACTCGACGGCGACAGTGAGGGGAAGGAGAGAGAGTTCGCGCAAGGTGAGAGAGAGAGAGAGAGAGAGAGAGAGAGAGAGAGAGAGAGAGAATTTGGGTTTCCAGAGTACCAAGTGTTTTTGTGTCGCTCTCGAAGACCTGTTTTTTAGGTTTTTGGGACTCTAGAGTCTCATTTAAGTAGGGTTGGCAGAAATCCCCAACGGGGCGGGTCCCATTGGAGCCCCGATCCTAACGGGGGGAGTAATTCGGGGACAAATGGGGAACGGGGACGGGGAGACCCGATACCCGCTTACTAAGATCGGGTATGGGGCGGGGATGGGATTGTAGTCCCCATCCCTATTTAGACCCGCCCCGATAGTAAATAATTAATTTTTATTTATATATATATATATATATATATATATATATAATACAACTATGCAAAGGCACCAAAATAGAGGAGACAACCCGTGCGGCTGTGCACCTCACACAAGAATAAAGGAGACCAGCTCACTTCCCACATTGTATGGGCTAATTGTATATTGTAATAGGGCTTAAACAATCACCATGCTTTGTAATAAATTAGTAATCAGCAACATCATTTTTTTCACTCCTCTCTTCTGTTGTCAAAGCATTTTCGTGTTCCTCTGTTCCTCTGGCCAAGAAAAACGTTTTCGTGTTGAAGGTTGAGTTTTTTCTTTGTATCTTTTTCTTCTTGTATTATACTTGTTGTATAATGATTATGTTCTTGTGATTGTTTAATCATACTTTCAACTAGCTATACGTTAATTGTTAACATTACTTCACTCAAGTTGTTTATTGCCTGGGTGCAGCAAACTAGATGGCATCTTCACAAGTCATAACTAATGGTGATGCTGAAAATAGAGAGAATCAGTCTCCTTCAATGGCTCCCACATCAACAGAGAATCCGAGCAGCACTGTACCAATTGAGGATCAAAACAACTCAACAACAACAGGTACAAATGTGACTGATGTAAACCGTTCAGGGTTCAAAAGACCACGAAGATCTGTTGTATGGGATCATTTTGAAAAGAAAGATATTTGTGGTAAAAAGAGAGCTGTGTGCAACCATTGTAAGACCTCATTAATTGCAGAAAAGAATATTGGGACTAAACATTTATTTGATCATATGAAGTCTTGTCTTTACAAGAAACAAAGAACACTAGATCAGTTAATGTTGGTTTCTTCAAAATCTAGTGATGGGTCCACTACATTTGGTACTTGTAGTTTTAATCCAGAAAGTGCTAGGAGAGAACTCGGAAGTATGATAATTTTTCATGAGATCCAAGGTACTGAAATAATGTTTATAACCATTTGTATTTTTTTCTTTTGATATCAGTAAAGTGTTTTACATTTGGCTAATTAATTTTTTTTATTATATGATGATTAGCTTCAAACCCTGAAGAATCTCAAAGAGTTACAGTTCAAGTTGATGTTGAGTGTAATGGTGCAGATGAGGTAAATTCATTTCATTCTCTTTGTATGTTTTTATAGTTGATAAAAATGATTTATTATTTTTTGTTCTCTATAAGAACCGGTCAAATTCTTTTACTAACACTAAGATTTCTTATTATGTTATTTGTTGTAGGAATCTTGCATTGATGTAGAGAACATCACTTTATTTAAATGAAATGAGAAGGTTCTAGTCTTCTGGAGCTTAATGGAAGGCTATTTCACTATTTGTGGACATGGAAGTGTGGACGTTTTGTTTATTCTTGTGGGTTTTTTTTAAGTTTTGTTTTTATTATGTAAGATTGAGAATTTGAGATAATTAATCATATCATTTATGTTTTGTATTTTATGAATTATGATTTTTTTTTTATGCATTTTCAATCGGGGATTTGGGGCGGGTATGGGGACCTAATCCCCAACGGGGATGGGGACGGGGAATCCCCGATAATTTTTATTGGGGATTGGGGCGGGGATGGGGATGAAAACTGACCACGGGGATGGGGATGGGATTGTCATCCCCGTCCCCGACCCGCCCCATTGCCATCCCTACATTTAAGACAGTCCCAGATTTCTCCAAACATGGGATAGGCTTTGTTATAAAACATAGTCCAGTCCAATCTCAGCCAAACCTACGTAACAAATATACCCCAAAAGTGCAAGTACAAGATAGTAACCAAAATTTAGTAAAAAAAAAATTCTAACTAGGGGTCATAGGCTAGAACAGAAAATCTCACTTATGCGAGAGGAATAGGAAAGATAAAATGTTTTGACTTGAAGAAAATAAAGACACTTATAATATAAACTAAAAAAAAAATAAAAAAAATGGGGCCTAAGTGCCTAAAATAAATATATAAAAACTAAAATTTGAAAAATAAAAAACTAAGCTAATGGGGATCGAACCAAGGCCATTAGAGTATAACAAGAAACATCTAAACTCTCTAGCCAACAATGTTATGTAGTACTTCATAATTTAATTGAGATTCTGACTTATATATAATTTAAGAGAAAAATCTTTATATGGTACCTGAACTATCACCAAATGTAATTTTTGGTACCTGAACTTTCATAAAGAACCTGGTGATACCTGAATTATTCCTCCGTTTGCCATTATAGTACATACCGTTAAATATTCCGTTAAGTGCTTATGTGGCATAGGTAAAACTTGTAATTTGGTGACTAGAATATGGGCAAAACAGTCATTAAATATTTTTTACTATTAAATTTTAAAATAAAAATAAAAATAAATTATGCAAAAAAAAAATTTATATTAACATAATCAAATTAGAGTTTTTAACTCCAAACATTCAAGATTAAAAATGCAAAAATTATTTTTATTCTCAAATATTCAAGATTAAATATGCCATGTAGGTAGGGCTGGCTATTTTTACCGAAAAGTCCCGAACCGACCGAATTCCGACCGATCCGACCCGAAAAATTCCCAAAAAATCGGTTCCCGAAAAGTCGGTACGGTATTCCCGTCCCGAAAGTGAGTTTTCGGTTCGGTACCGGTATGCCCAATCCCAAAAAGTCAGGATGTCCCGACCGACCGACATATATATATATATAGTTTATATATTAAGTGCTTTGACTTTTCTCTCTCCTTCTTTATCTCTTTTCTCTCACCCACTCACACTTTTTCCTCTTTGTTTTTCTTTTTTTCTACTTTTCTGACACTCTCTCTCTCTCTTTCTCTCACCCACGCCATCACACTCTCTCTCTCTCTCCCTCTCTCCATCAGACCATCACTCATTCACTCTTCTCCTTATTTTTTTTCTTTTCTCGGCTTCTTCAACTGATCAACTCCTCTCTCTCTCTCTGGTCTCTCCATCACTCTTTCCCTTAATTTTTTTCTTCTCGTCTTCTTCAACTCCTCTCTCTCTTTCTTTCTCTCACCCACGCCATCACCCCTTTCCAGATTTTTTCTTCTTCTGGGCTTCTTCAACTCGATCCTCCTCTCTTCTTCTTCTTCTGGACAACCTGCAACTTCTTTTTCTTCTTCTTCTTCAACTTCTTCAGTTCTTCTTCTGCAATTTTCGGTAAACCATTACCTACCGGAACCGACTGATAGAGTTCGGGATACCGGAATGTCGGGAAAATCGGTAATCGGAACGGTATCGGAATTGAAAAATGACATACCGGAAATTCCGGTTCGGTACCGGTAACGGCAAAAAAAGTCCGATTCCCGTACCGAAGCCACCCCTATATGTAGGTGGTTTTATTATTAAAATTTAAAATCAAAATAAATTATCATTATTTTTTAATATAATAAAAATTTAAATTACTTTTTTTATTATAGTTTATTTTTATTTTTTAATTAACAATAAAACCACCTACATGGTAATAAATTATATTAAATACATAAAAATTGACAATAAATTATATTATAAAAATAAAAATAATTTTTCTCATTTTTAGTCTTGAATTGTGGATAAATTATCTACATTTTTTTTTGTATAATTTATTTTGAAAATTGAAAATAAATAAAATGACTGTTTTACCCATGCCACATAAGCACTTAACGGAATATTTAACGGTAAGTAATATAATGGCAAACGGAGGAATAGTTCAGGTACCACCAGGTTTTTTATGAAAGTTCAGGTACCAAAAATTACATTTGGAGATAGTTTAGGTACCATATGAAGGTTTTTCCCATAATTTAATTACTATACTACAAAAAAAAAATTGGTGCCTCCAAACCCTTGGGCACTGGGCCGTCGCCCTACCGGCCCTGGCCTGGATAAATCCAACCAAGGGATTCTGCATTTAGGCCAAACAAAAAGGATTATGGGTTTGTATTTGTACATTCTGGTTCTTTGGGTTTGTTTTGTTTTTAAATTATATTTGAAAATTATTTTATTAACTTTTTTTTTTTGGAAATTGGGGATTTGACAATATTGCCCTTGACATTTTGGCCACATAGGCACCACGTAATCATTTTGGCAAAAAATTGTACATATGCACTTAAGTGATTGAAGAATGAATAGTTCAGGTACTGTGCAACTGTCTAAACATTTGTGGGTACCAAAAAGTGCATTTTATAATACTTTAGATACCATATGAAGATTTTACCCAACAAAATTACAGCAATTGCACCATGAAGATAAATATTAGTAAAAAAATGGGTGCTTGACCAGTAGCTCAGAATGGCCCAAAATATTTCTCATTCACTCAAGTCCAAAAAACAGGTGCCCATCCACTCAATTAATTGCCATGCCAAGGAGAAATTACCAAACTGTCCTCACGAACTTCAAAAAATTACCAAACTACGATTTCTCTCTCTCTCTCTCTCTCTCTCTCTCTCTCCCTTGCTATTTTTCTTCGATTCTCCTTCCCCCTTCGTCTATTTGAGAAGCTGAGGCCATGGATGTGCTCGCCTCGAACAGACGAAGCCGTCGCTACAAGTTTCGACCGCCGCTGTCACCGGAATCGAAAAGTCCGATCGGAACAGCCGGAACTTCTCTCCTTAAATTCTCTCATTTTCGGCGTCGACTTGACTAGCTACGACTACCCACGTACCCACTGTAACGAGAAGAAGCTTCCAGTACCGTTTTGGCGATGTGAAGTGGCCGGAGAAGGATGTCGAGTTCGGCGGTGTCGCGGCAGAGGAGAGAGGGATGATGAAAGGTCTGAAGGGTTTTGGACCCTTAGATCTGATCTGACGGTAATTGCAATAAACGGACCAAGGGAGAATTCTATTAAGTCGACAAAAGAGAACGTCAAGGCAGCAACGATGTCGTATCTGTTCAGAGTTTAAATTTCCAATGCCTTGGAGTAATCTCGCCTCTCGATCGTAGGGCCAAGGGAGAGGTTGTGAGTTCCGAGAAAATTTAAGGTCAATAAAATTTTATTAAGGGATCAATAAAAATTTTAGATAGTTTATTGGATTAAGAAAATGCAAAAAATGTTGATCAAACAAATGCTTAAGTGGTCAATAGATTTTTATTGAGTGGTCAATAGAATTCTATTGAGTGGTCAATAGAATTCTATTGAATCAACAAACGAGAACGCCAGTGCAGCAACGATGTCGTATCTGTCCAGAGTTTGAATTTCCAACTCCTTGGAGTAATCTCACCTCTCGAGCACAGGGCCAAGGGAGAGGTTGTGAGTTCCGAGAAAATTTACGGTCAATAAAATTTTATTAAGGGATCAATAAAAATTTTAGATTGTTTTATTGGATTAAGAAAATGCAAACAATGTTGTTCAAACAAGTGCTTAAGTGGTCAATAAATTTTGATTAAATGGTCAATATAATTCTATTGAGTGGTCAGTAAAATTCTATTGAGTGATCAATAGAATTCTATTGAGTGGTCAATAGCATTATATTGAATCAACAAACGAGAACGCCAGGGCAGCAATGATGTCGTATCTGTCCAGAGTTTGAATTTTCAACGCCTTGGAGTAATCTCGCCTCTCGAGCGCAGGGCCAAGGGAGAGGTTGTGAGTTCCGAGAAAATTTAAGGTCAATAAATTTTTATTAAGGGATCAATTAAAATTTTAGATGGTTTATTGGATTAAGAAAATGCAAACAATGTTGATCAAACAAGTGTTTAAGTGGTCAATAAATTTTTATTGAGTGGTTAATAAAAGGTTTAGATGTCATTTCAATCCCAAGCTTGAATTTCCAACGCCTCGGAGTAATTTCGCCTCTCGGCCGCAGAGCCAAGGAAGTGGTTGTGAGATCCAAGAAAATTTAAGAAAATAGTATGAAAATTATTCGAGATTAAAAATGTGATCTCGAAAATAATCAAGGATAGTCGGAAATTGTTCAGGATTTTTTTCAAGATAAATCTTCAATTTGAGAACTCGAGAATAAAGTACACATCACGACGAGTCCGTGAGAATTTTCGGGGAATTTTTTGTACTCCCGAGCTATTTTTAATGATTTTTGAACTTTTGAAAATATATGAAATTATTTAATTAATAGAAAATAAAAATGGTGCGCTCTGGACCATTAGATTGGATATGGCCAAGATCAATTCAAACCCAAAACGGGTCGAGACCCGCGAAGCCCCATCTGACCCGGCCGTATCTCCGCCGTCCGGCCACATCACGGCATCGCATGGGTGCCGTTCGACTCGTCTTGGTGGCGCGAAAGAAACCCCGGCTACGGCTAGTCAAACCGGCAACAGACGACGACATATTGAAGGAAGAAACATTTCCGGATTCCAACGGTTTTCGGGACATTTTCTGGCAACTCCGATCATCGTTGTTGATAAATGTGGTATGAAACTCAACTCTCTTGTCATGCTCTACGTGTTTTTAAGCTTAGATTCGACATTTGATCGATATTTGTGAAAGTTGGAATTTGAACAAGTCGATTTCTATTGTGTACCTCGACCTTGATGTAACAAAGGGCAAAAATGTCCGAAAAAAATTATAACTGATCAGGCTTAATTAATTTTTCCCTTGGTGGGAGTAAAACAGGCCCAATCTAGGGTTATTGGGCAAAATTAAAAAACACTTGAGTCAATGGGAAATGTAAGGTGAGTTTGTGTACCTATTGGATATTTCCCTTAAAAAATATAAGGACCATATCATGTAGAACGCCTAATTAGGAACAACTTAAGGCAGAAATTGAAGAGAATAACTTTCCAACAAACAACAAAGTTGTTCCTAAAAATCATCTTATCATGAAATGCCTTGGTCCTCGCCTTGTAGATGCGACTACTCTCATATGCATCCGCAAGGAGCTTATCCAAATCATTCAACCACAATCTCCGTGTATCACCAGCTGCTCTCATATCCATGTTGAACTTTTTGATTGCCTAATACTCGTTATGCTCAAGTTCAACTGGGAGATGACAAAGCTTCCCATAAACCAATAGGAGACATCCTAATAGGGGTTAATTAGGCAATCCTATATGCCCACGATGCATCAGGTAAGCGGGTACACCAATCCTTCCTACTAGCTAGGATTCACTATTTTCTCAAGGATTTGCTTCACTTCTTAATTAGAGTCCTCCGCTTGGCCAGTACGAAAATAGCATATAAGTGACCTATTGATTTTCCCTAGCGCACAAATTAAGATTATTAATTGTAATATGAGAAAATAAGGGTCTTCCCCACATAGAACTGTGGTCTAATTGAAAACTTATGACACAAACTAAAACTAATCTCAATATGTCTAGTCCTAAAGAACTAACTGGCAAACAACTCTAGACAATTGCAAATGGAACGAAAATTTACAGATGGATTATAGACACATGGAATAACATGCACGCAAAGTTTGATAACATTTTGAGATCATTTTATATGGTAAATAAATTGTGCAAAACTGGGCAGTAAACAATGATGAAAATAAAAGACTAATTAACTTGAAGTTTTGGAAATCAATGAGGAGAAGAAGCTAGGGTTTCAAAATCAACCACTAAAAAATCATATCCAATATCACGAATTAAACAAACAAATATTGATTCCTATAGATGGCTATGCTCACAAAAAGTCCTTGGTATATGGATGCAGTCCTTATGTAATGATTCTCTCTTACTTAGTACGTTAATTAAACATTTGGTATGAATGTCATAACTTATTTTCTAAAATGAATTGAAACCTAGCATGGTATGTACTTAAGTTCACAACCTAATATCATTAATATCGAAGAGAATATGAACATAGCGTGAACCCTAGAACAAGGTATATATCACAAGCTAGTGTTCAAGAAACGAATTCACAGAAGCACCGCAATGTTTGTCGCACCACAAACTAAACATATTTTGATATGGGCAGTCACACATATGCTTACGGAAAATTAATCCTAATATATGCTCTTAAAGTCGCGAATCAAAGAAACACATGCATAAAAGAATATTAGGTTACTATAAGTGAAAACATAATCATCCGGAAAACAAGACTTTATTAATTCAATTCATCATAACATCAAATAATCATGTCTAGGGCTTTAATCTTGCCCTAACTACAAAGAAATTAGTTACTCATGTTCACTAATGAAAATTCAGAAGAGTACATGAAGAAAGGATGAACAAAAACCCAAAGTAATTAATTAAAATCCCAGCCGATGCGCTAGCGACCGGTTTTTTGTACTGTGGTGTGAATTCTCTCTCTCACCGCTTGGCTTGCTCTCTTTTCTATTCCAAAGTCAAAAAGGCAAAAGTCTTTTTCTATAGCAATTAATTAGGGTTTTGTTTACCAAAAATACAACGATTTCCTCTCTTTTGCTTCTGAATCGTATAAAACCCAAAAACCAAATAGATCACTCAAAAAAATAAGGAACTAGCTAAGAAAAAAATAGAGATTTACTATAATAACATCTCATAAAACGCTCCTATATATCAAAATGAAAGCCCAAGAGGAGTATAACGACTTGATACCTTGGGGTTTCGGAGGGTCATTGGTCGGGCAAATGTTCACGTTGCTTCTAGAGTTTTATGGGTTTGTTGGTCGACCCAGTTGACCCACCCGCCCTTTATTATTTTTTCTTATGTTCTTTCAAAAAAGACTTAAATGTCTCCGTATTAAAATGCTCATAACAATTATGTTTTAGGCGCCGTTTGCGCATACGTTCTTGTATCGTCGTGCTCTATTTTTCTATGTCAAAATATAATTTTAAAATCTCTTTAAATTTAATCTTCCTTGAGGTAGACGAACTTTACAATAGAATGGTAATATCGTCCAAATGCAATATAAACGGATCGAGACCGGCCACTTTTGTTTTTAGGGAGGCAAGAATGATGGCAAGCGATATATCGAGCCTTAATTTGATAGAAATTACGGGCCCTTAATTAGCCAAACAGCTAGCTAGCTAGCACTTGCGGCAATTCTTATATTTGAAATTAATTAAGTTGCAGATCGAGATGACAATTAAGCTTGGGAATTAAGGCATCGATCGATCATATATTGCTTAATTATTCGATCCATATATCTTATATATGCAAAAGTAGTACGTTTTCAATATTCCATCTTTAACAATATCATCAGTACGTACGTACGTTTTGTAATATGGGTAAGCATACATATGGACATATATATGCATGCATGGATCTTAATTATAAAACATAAGAAACCTCTAAACATGGCAATGAATCTACTTTAGAGGACACACGTACGTACCATGCATTAGTGTTGAAACACCATCCATCTAACTTAACCAACAAAAGGGCTAGCTGGGTGGGCATGTACTACTAGCTAGTTAGGAACCCATTTTTTGTGGCTTTGGTAAGACAAGAATAACCAGATTCTTGACTTGACCTATTAATCGGCGGCTTTAGTTTGAGTTTAGATTCCCATTCCACACTACTAGAAATCGAGAATCTTAATTTTCCTTCCCTCCCCATGCCCACAACTACTTTTTTCTGCAAAGAATATCATTCCGTGGTCATTTCTCATCACTTTCTCTTCATTTCAGCCAATGGCATCTCATCCATATACATATATATATATATATACATATATATACCTTCGTACGTGTGGTCAAAACAACCAATATTTATTATTAAACGTACGTTTACGCGCGCCTGTGCTTATGATTGACTCACTATAAACCCTAGCGAACTAACAAACATATCTATATATATTCCCTCCTTTTTATCAATATATATCCCACAAAAGGAAATATTAATTGCAAGGTACAATCAAGAACATCGATCTTTCTAGGTACACCATGCTCTATTCTAAAGCAACGAATAAAATGATTCGCGCGTTCAAAGTTGATCGAGAGAGGAAGCAAACTTATCTGTACGTAGTAAAAAAACAAACAAATTCTCAAGTAATTAAAGATCGAACAAGACATGCATATATATATATATATATATGAAATTAAAAGAATTAGCTAAATAGCTTCTTGATCAAGCTGCTAGGTTAAGCAATGACGAAGATAAAGAAGATGATAAGGTCTCTTCCTCCTCCTTAGCGTCATCTGGTCACACTCCTTCTCCAGGAAAACAGAGATGGGCGGATTATCCTGAAGAATCACTGAGAAAATACTTCCAAGACAGTCAAGACCCCTATGAATAATTGGATTCCAGACAAGTCACTATTCATGAATAGTACTTTTTACTATTTACCATTCAGGCCGTAAAATAATTCAGTAATATTGTTTGAGCCAAAATTAACATTTTTTCAGCTTTATTCATCTTTGATGCAGCCCATGAGCCGATTCCTGCGGCCTCGATATCTTAGCATTTATTATTGGGTAGATTTGGTTGCGCATTGCCTTATCTTTCAAGGAAACCTAATTACATGAGGTTTTTTATCAATGATATCAAATCCTATAAGGAAAAGAAATCTATAATCCTTGTTCAATGAGGATTCGCCAACTTATCTCTATAAATAAAGGGTTTTAGAGCAAATAAGGACATCTCTCAACCTCTCTACAAAGCAATCCCTTTGCATAAAAGCCTCCCCGGAGCATCCTTCAGCAACCCAAGCCTCTCTGGAGCAAATTTACATCTTTACAGCGAAGCTAAGATCACGCCTTAGCAAAATTCTCTTCTTCTTCTTCCCAATTGTTAGCTCTGCTTTCTCACCCCGTGAGCGAGTATCGACTTTTGTGTTCACCAAGGATCACTTTCGAAGCCCTAGACCCCGTTTAGGCCTTTCATGTACGGACCTTGACAGAGTTAGTTCTCTCTCTGTCCACATTCGCTTGATCCAAGAAGCAAGTTTGGAGCGCATCCTCTACAACAACGTACCCCGTGGTACTGGCACGCCCGCACTCTACAAAAGAGACTGTTTGACTCTCCCCTGCGGTTTTCAGCGCAAACATTTTGGCACGCCCGGTGGGACATGTCGAAAGTGGTTCCTTGTGAACCAAGATTGGGAGAACAGAAGAAAATCTGCATTCGCCGGTAGCTACAACAATGTCTAGGACCGCGGATGCTACACCACCATCTCTCTCAGATTCATCTGCTCTGAACAAAAGAATAGATGAGGCCATTCAACTTTTTGAAGCGGCCATGAAGACGCAGGCCGAAGCATTCCAGCAGGCTTTTCAGAGGACTTCAAAAGAGACTTTTGCTGCATTTCAACTCCTCAAAGAAGTCAGTTCCGAGGTGCACCAAAAGCAGGTCAAGGAGATCTACTCCAAGATGGAGGATCACTCTGACGCTAATAAGCACACCAGCGAACGAGTAGATACAAAGATAACTAAGCCTATTCCAGAGGCTTCAGCTGTGGTTTTGTGTTCACGCTGCAAGGTGGAGTGCGGAGTACCAGTCAGTTATGAGGAGTTTGAGAAAACTGTAGCAATTCCTGCTAAACCGATCTCTGAGTTGCGTTCGCCACCAGAGAATTTTCAGCCCTCTAGTCCTAAGCACGTTCACAATCAGCAAGAGGTCACAAAAAAGATTAATGAGTCTAATCTTTTTGCGCGAATGAAGGCAGTAGAGAGGTTTCGCAAGAAACCTGAAAAGTCAGTTCAGCAACAAGCTAGCATGACTAAGCCATACATACCACCAGCACCATGCGTAGTCATTAAAGAGGACAAGTGGTATGTGCAAGAAAGCGGGAAAGCGGTAGAAATCACTGCTTTTCGAAAAAGAAATATGCAGCGACGTTTTGGTCAGGCTAAACGTGCTCTAGAAGCTTTAGACATGGGGTTAGTTAAACCCGAAGAGCTAGTTCAGACACCAGAGCAACTACGACGAACCGTGGAGCGGTTGTCTGTTAGACAGATTATCCCAGTAGGGAGGCAAGGCAAGCAGCGAGAGTTTGTTCGCCATCAACCTAGTGTATTCGCCAGGAAGACAAGTAACATCCGCGAACCGGTTCCCAAAAAGCTACAATGGCGGCCTAAACAAGTCGAGAATAAGAACACTGTAGCAGAAGTGGTTTCCAAAAGTCAACTAAGGGAACCAGAGCTTACACTTACAAAGCCAACACCTATGGCTCTTGCAATTTGTCAAGCGCAGCTACAAGAGTCATTCTGTATGGATCAGATGACAAAGCAGTTCATGACGAAACATAGCCATAATGTTCTCATGAATGAATCATTAAAGGAAGCTTCGGCGAATACCGTTCGCCAGTTCATTTTTTGCAATATCATCTGTAGATTTGACATTCTTGAATGTTTAGTCGCGGACAGGGGGGCTGATCATAACTTTCCCATGCTTGCTCATTTTTTCCCAACAATGGCCAATTCAGTGGCCTTGTTGTTGCCATTCGCCATCACCTTTGCCCGGATTGGGGGGCTACACTTAGCTATCTTTCGTCACCTTTCATCAAGCCAAATTTGTGGCTATTTCCCCATTCGCCGCACTCAGTCGAACTAGGGGGCACCATGACCCCTATGTCCCTTAGCGAATGTGAGATTTTCAAGATTTTTATTTGCATCTATGCGACCACATTGTGGTTCTAGAACTCGTTTTGTCTTCAGGCCTATTTTGAGGCCATTCGCGATATTCACATGCACATCCGCCATGCAGATCCATGAATAGTTGAGCCTGACTTAGCCCTCTTCAATCATGGCGTACCTGGGCCTGATTTCGAGGCCTGGGGGGCTATGTTTGAGCCAAAATTAACATTTTTTCAGCTTTATTCATCTTTGATGCAGCCCATGAGCCGATTCCTGCGGCCTCGATATCTTAGCATTTATTATTGGGTAGATTTGGTTGCGCATTGCCTTATCTTTCAAGGAAACCTAATTACATGAGGTTTTTTATCAATGATATCAAATCCTATAAGGAAAAGAAATCTATAATCCTTGTTCAATGAGGATTCGCCAACTTATCTCTATAAATAAAGGGTTTTAGAGCAAATAAGGACATCTCTCAACCTCTCTACAAAGCAATCCCTTTGCATAAAAGCCTCCCCGGAGCATCCTTCAGCAACCCAAGCCTCTCTGGAGCAAATTTGCATCTTTACAGCGAAGCTAAGATCACGCCTTAGCAAAATTCTCTTCTTCTTCTTCCCAATTGTTAGCTCTGCTTTCTCACCCCGTGAGCGAGTATCGACTTTTGTGTTCACCAAGGATCACTTTCGAAGCCCTAGACCCCGTTTAGGCCTTTCATGTACGGACCTTGACAGAGTTAGTTCTCTCTCTGTCCACATTCGCTTGATCCAAGAAGCAAGTTTGAAGCGCATCCTCTACAACAACGTACCCCGTGGTACTGGCACGCCCGCACTCTACAAAAGAGACTGTTTGACTCTCCCCTGCGGTTTTCAGCGCAAACAAATATATCTATAGGAATTCAAAGAAATGACAGGTGCATGTTTAGGCAAGATCATGGAAAGGTCAGCACTTTGCATATATTATTGGGAAGACATGCTCATGCACTTAATTGCTACTCTTGGTCCTTGAGATACATGAAATCATAATATATGCATGTTTAATATTATTCCAATTTATGTTGCCATGGTTATTACCACTTTAAAACAGACAATCACTTACAATTGGATCATGCCTGTATATATGTAATAAAAATAGTTTTTTTTTTGACAAAGATGTAATAAAAATAGTTAACCAATTGGATCTTGAAAAGACATTTATATATATGCATGGTTTAACAGAAAACCACATTATACACTTTGAAGGACATTGTATTTTACCTCAGACAAGACATAGATATAATATATGTTAATTTAGATAAAACTCCACACACAAATGTTAGCATGAACAGTAGTATTCTGTATCAATTAATATTATTAATTAGAATTTAATTTCCTAATATACTTAGTTGATAATATGTACTTATTAGCATCCTAACTGTATATGGTATGTAACAATATAAATGCCTCCGCAAGGAAGCACAAGGGAGTTCTAGCTCGAACAATATTTATTCCTTATTTCACATTGATATTATTGTCATGGCATCAGAGCACTCGATCCTAAATCCATAAGATAACACTCTCATGCTTCTTAAATTCCAAATTTCGAATCTCATATTTTGTATTTCGTATTCCGAAGCCTTAAGTTTGAATCACCATCACAATCTGCTGCAAACACCACCATACTTAACCAAAGAATCTAAAAAAAATTCTGAAATCCCAAAAAACCCTAAATGACCGAATTCTAAAACAAATTTCCAAGTTTTTTTTTAATCTCTCTCTATGGCTGGCCTACCAGAAATTGGTAATCCAATCCTTGAAACCCCTAGTTCCCGTAGTTCCCCACTAGAATCATACTAGATGAGACCAGCTATTTTCTTTTGTGATATCCTGGACCAAGGTTTACCAATGTACTAGTTAGGTTTACGGCGAATTGGTGAAATTTTTATTTTCGAGCTTCGGTTAGTACTTTTAGGGGGCCTTTTGGGTGACTTTTCATTCGTTCAGGAATTTGACTAAACTTTGTTCATGAAAGTTGTAGAGCGCGTTAAACCGAGTCCGTGGACATAAAGTACGTAAAAATCGGAGTTCGCAAGGGCAAGTAATGGGTAACGGAAGTTGAGTTACTATTTCGGGAAGCCGCTATAAATAGAAGTTCTATTTCCGGAAATTTCCGAAAATAGCCGAGCCCCTTCAGTTGACCGCGTCCTTTCGTCTCCTCAACCTCTCTCCCTCTCTACAGTAGCCGTCACTTTCTTCAACGGATTTCTCAGGGAATCTCGGCCGTCCGGCCACCTCAGGCCTTGAGACCGGTCCCATTATGTTCCTCTCCTTACCCTCTTCCAAAACACCTAAGAATCATGGTGAACCACCGTTTAAAACCACCGGAATCATCCCTCAAAGTCGCGCCGAAAATCGTTTACTTTTTTTGTTCGATTTTATATTTTCCGGCCAAATCGGTCGGTGAAGCTTAGTGGGTTTTGTAGCCCACTTCACCACGAACATATCCCCCCAAGTCTCACCCTCATTGGTTGCCGGACGGCGGCGAATCGAGTGTTTGAATTTCCGGCCACCCGGAACTTTCAAGGCAAATTCGTGCATTTCCACTTCGAATCGGACTTCGTGGCAGGTATAAAAGTTTATTCTTATGGTATTGTGTACATGATGGTAAAATTTCATGACCATCAGAAGTGGTTGACCGGCGGCGCGTCCGACCTCTGTTGGTGGTGCATTTTAGCCTATTGGCTTAAGGTATTAGAAGTGTGAATTTTAATTAATTTTCGGGGAAGTTTTATCGAATATTCGGTAAAACCTTCTCTAAAGTGAGCCCCACATGGTCGTCTCGATGTTTCAGAATGAGACGTCGGGGCGGATCCTGTCATCTTTGCTCACATGTAATGAAGATGCGTATCGGTGCCCGAAACAAAGCAGGGTACCTCACTAGGACAACATCTAAGCCTAGATTCAGAGATGCTAACTATGACACATGAGTCACAGACAACCACAAAGTCAAGAGTTGGCTTATTGACTCGATGATATATTGATGCATAGATTCATTCACCTCAGTACGGCCAAAGAAATAATCTAGAGGTTGTATCCAAAACCTTTCACGATGGGTCAGATGAAGTGAAGATCTTCGAATTGAACTGGAAGTTGTTCACTACTAGACATAATGGTAAACCTCTTTCTACTTATTATAATGAGTTGATTGCTATATTTCAAGAAATTGATCAAGGAGCACCTCTCAAGAAGATTCGGTTCAAGGGGTTAATAGGTGGTTAAGTTGGGACAATATATGTGCAATAGTGGGTCATATGCCACGCTTGTCGCTGTCTAACAGATAACCAAAAAAATTTGTTTGTTTTCTAGAAAGAAAAGAAAACTTAGAAATATACGTGCGTGTGTGTGTGTGTATATATATATATTTAAAACATTACCCTTTTCACCATTTTCCTATGATTCCGACCATCTCTAGCACCGATCCAAGTATGAACATTGATCCTCTCGTCATGATCTACATCTTTTATAACTTGAATTTTACTTTTAATCCATATATGGAGAAGATCATTTATCTCTCTTTCTCTACGTTTGATTTGTTTTTTTTTTCTTTGGGTCTAAGTAGTCTTATGAGAGAAAAAAAAATATTTGGTGACTTAGAAAATAACAAGGTCACTTTTGGTGACCTTATAAGTAATATGTTAAAGTTTTGATTAGAAATAGGAGTCAATAGGTTAAAGTCAATGCTGTTGTAACTAACTGAAACCGAAATGTCTGCTAACCAACTATGTTGATTTTCGAAATTTTTAGTCGGTTTTGGTTTTGAAAAACAGAAAATCGATGTCATTAGTTAGGTTAGAGGTTAGTGTCAAAAAATTGAACGAATGAAACCGAGTCCACCCCTAGTTCACACTATATTTAAAAAAAAAAGAAGGTGTTGCCAACTATAACTAACTTTTTTTATGTACATATTCTTTTTTTTTTATTAAAAAAAATAGATATCAACTTATCTAGAAAATGCAATAAAGTTAAATTATAAATAAAATTAAAATACCGCATGCTCTAACAATCACTGGTGGTCGAATTGGTAAGAGCCTCCAGGTGTGGTACCCCCTCACCCGGGTTCGAATTTTGCCGACTGGAGATTGTCCTAAAAAAATTTTAGAATACTGCGGGAGTTCTCTAAAAAAAAAATACCACACGCTCCCACTTTTTTCTCCATATCTAATACTATGTTTTTAACTCCACGAACAAAGTGTGTACATGGGCTCCATCTAGTATATAGAAACAGAAATAGGTTGAGCAAGTGCTTATGTTATAGACTTATAGCCATTCATGACTAAATCACTAATTTAATTAAACTATTGTATTACGTATCTACTAATCAGATATGTCCCTTATATAAAAATTATATATATATATATATATAAATAGCTAGGTCAAAAAAACAAACAATTATTAAATGGTACTGGTTTGGTAGATTTGGTCACCATTATAAGTTATACGAATTTATTCTTGAATAGGTGTTGATCATATAGCTAAGGCATAAATGTATAATATAAATATAGGTAGCGTGAAAATGCACAGATCTAATTCCTCGAGCATAATGAAATAAAACAGCATAAGCATAATTCACATGCAGTTGTTGTTTATATGAATATTAGGATATGTAATATAGGATAATTCTCATCGATCATGAATAACATTAATTATTAATCCATGATGACTTGCCCCAGAAACTAGTGGACATAGAATTTGTTGTTGTCGTACTCGATCGTATAAACTGACCAAAAGACGCATTCAAAACACAAGACAGAAAAATTTCTAATTAAGTTTTTATTCTTAACTTAATTGTCCCTTAAATAAACTTGTTTAGCTTGGGATAAAGATGAGCTTCAAATTGGTCCCAATTAAACCTTGGCTTTTTTAATCCTTTTCCTTTGCCCAAGTCTCTATTACCCTTTTTAACAATTATTTTAATACGTGTCCTAAATGGACTTATTGAATTAGAATTAAGAGTGCAAAGATCATTTTGATGAAATTGGAAGTCTAGAGACTGAAGTGATTAGACTTCTAAAACATGGGTAGTAACCATAATTTAGCCATTATTTTTTATTTTCTTGTTATTTTTATCAAACTAATTAAATTTCCAAATGTTGGTCGACTCCCTTGCTTTTTTTTTTATTTTTTAAATGAGTTGTAGGAACTAGATAAAAATTAATTTAAAAAATAATGTTTTTATTATTTTCTCAAGTGGAAATAGAAATTAATTAAAATAAAAATAAGGCATGAGTTTTGCCGACGCTCCATAGATTTTTTTTTCAATTTTCTTGTTATTTTCATTAAACTAATTAAATTTCAGAATGTTGGCCAATTCTCTTGGTCTTCTAAATGAGTTATAGAAACCAAATTGGACAGGTAAAATCAAGTGATAATCGATTGTGGCATGGTCTCGTGCTCTGACAGAAATTTCCTTTCATATAGCACACATTAAACTAATTAAATGTTGGTCGACTCCTTTGGTCTTCTAAATGAGTGTTAGGAAATAGAAATAGAGAAACTAATGTTACTATTATTTTCTCAAGAGGAAATAGAAATTAATTAAAAAAAAGGTATGGCTCATGCCGACGAAATTTTCGTCACGAAAAAGTGCTTCATATAACTATTTTTTATTTTCTTGTTAATTTTATGGTACCGCAACTATTGCGCAGTTATTTTTGTGTTTAGGGTACGGCGCAATAGTTGAGGTACCATATTTTCATTGATTTTTTTTTAAGAAATCAGATGATACTCATTAATCATGGCAAAAAAAGGGCACCTTACATTAATTTTCTATGCCTGAACCCATAAATTTGAAGGCCAAACAAGGTAGAAAACTAAACAGTACCGATCATTTTGTCATGTTCGCTCGTTTATTCAAAACGAGCCTATAAGAATGAAATTCATCAAGAAAAACTACCCTAACTAGAGAGAATCCAAACGCCGAGCACGCAATCATGGTACGATTAGAGACTCATAGACCATCTTCCTAGACAATGTACATCATCATTGTAGACAAAACCTAAAGTACGAAGTACGTAATAGACGAGGGTGGCAAGGCACCCTCCCTTAGAACCCAAAACTAATAGATAGCCCACTTCCCATCAAACTCAGAGTAAGGCCCAAAAACCCCACCCCAAGCCCAAAGGAAAACAAACCATCCAACTAGCCCTAGGATGAACCATAGCAACCCTAGCCATCCAACCATATCCGGCGGTCATCCGCGTCAGCCGTCCATAACAGCCAATCAAGAACGAATAGCCGCCGCACAACCAACTACAAAGATCGTATCCAACAAGTCCGGAACAAAGACGAAAAGTAGTAAGACCAGATCCCACCATTGCACTCGTACTAGCACAAAAGCCGCACGCTAGCCCCGCCTCGATCCAAAGAGAATGATCTAATCATGGAGTGAACATGGCCGCCCCAAATCAAAGCCGTTCTGAACAAGACAAAGGGAAGAGTTGCTTAATTGGTAACTCAGAAGGAGACGTAACTCTCCCATGCTAGATCCGAGCAGGAGAAACCGAAGGAGATCTGCCGCCGCCCTAGGTACTAAAAAATATATTTTGTAATAACTTAGATATCATTTGAGGTTTTTACCCTTTTGTCAAAATGTTGATATGTGTATAAGTTGCTCTGTGTCATGTAATTAGTATTGGTTATGAATGAAATTACTATTATTTTTTAGAAATTAAAAACTTAAAAAATAATTGTTCCGATGATTAAATTACTAAAAATGGTGGCTACAAAAAATAATCTGAAAATAAACTAGTGATGTGATTCTGAAGATAGATCCCTAGAGTTGAGGAAGTGATTGACTATATATTTTGAATCATGACCTTGTGATTGGGTGGCTCTTGTTCTCCGTCAAGTTGGGATTCGTCGGCCGGCTGTTTGATGCCAACGGAAGAAAACAATGATCGAATTGTATTAGTATATATAGTTTTTAATTAATACTACGAACGTGGGCTGCTGAATAAGTACCAAACTTGCCCAAGGAGACAAAATGGAATGTATTCCTTATTCCATTCTTTGCCTTCATATAATCTCCAACTCCAAACAGAAGATAGAATCTTCAGGTCAATAGAATCTTCATTTCTCCAAAAATAATAAGCAGTAAAAACTTTCTACTGCATGAGTCTCCATCTGCAGACTTTTAATTAATAATATAAATTAATACATTCATATAGATATATATGATGAACATGAACCAACCTAGTAATTAAGAGCTTCATTCATTTACTTTTACTCATATTGATATTGATATTGATAGATACATATATATATATATATATATGTATGTACCAGCAGGCAGTAGCAGATTGACAAGTGAAGATCGAAAGTGACTCCATGCAAGAGCAAGCAAGCAAGGAGAAAGACAATCAAGGACAAGTAAAGATAGATATATTCAAATTCCAAGAATCTTCTTCCATTGAGGACTTGAGGGACCTCTCAACAGCCACAGTGGATTCCCCCTCATCTGAAATCAGGGAATGAGATTCCCAGCTTTGCCTAGCCTGTACGTGCCAGGAGAGAACCAATACGAAAGAATGCACAAATTAAACAAAATATATATATGAATTGGAGGTGCGTGGATCAATTCTGGTATCTAATACAAGGCATTATGAGTGAGTTGTTTGAAGAATTCAAAAGAAAGGAACAGCACAGCCATAGAGACTTGAGTTTGAGAAATGCAAAGTGCAATTAGATCAAGCTAGCTAGAGGACCCACAACACACAACAAGCAACTAGCAAAAGTAGCTCTATATATTAGTATACATAGCAACAAGGACAATATCGATCTCTTTCCAAGTCGCTGTAACTATTGGATTGGCTCGATCAGTTTTTTTCCAATTAAGATTCTATTCTATGCCTCACAAGCTTTCTCCATACCCCCACCAATTTGCTTTATAAAGACATGCTCAGCACACCCTTTAGTTTGTGAGAAATATTGCAGAGTACAATTGGAGAAAAGAGATAGCAACCTAGCTTAGAGAAAAGAGAGGCAGAGCAGTTTGAAAGTTGTAATCATCATCATCATCATCATCGTGGTATAAGGCACCCGTATTCTTCTACTCAAATTCAGAATATAGGCATACATATATAGTGGAACAAGAAAGTTACCAAGCTTCAAGTGGATAGCAGATCGAGGTAAGGTTGGATCAACAGACATCCTGCTGATCCAGGTAAGAAGTAAGCAGTCAATGTAGAATTCAGTATTTTACAGCTTCCATGGCATCAATTAACTGAAACTTACTTTGGGTTTTGTAGAGTAGACAGAATGATGTACCATCATCATCATCATCATCACCAGCACCAGCACCAGGGAAAGAACATACATTCCTCTTCTTCAAGGATGGCCATCCCTCCTGAAAGGCGGCATCTGTTTCTGCAGTCGGAAACTTGCCCTGGAGATTCAGGACTTGTCCTCTCAACTGATGCCAAGCCTAGACTCAAATGGACGCCAGATCTCCACGAGCGCTTTATAGAAGCAGTAAACCAGCTGGGAGGAGCAGACAGTGAGTCAATCTATACTACTTAATGTGCATCGCATCACATCACATCACATGAAGTTTATGCATCAAATAAAGGGAATGTGAATCCAATATAAACTCCAGCTGATCGATGATACCAATTTCATGCTTTCCAATGCAGAGGCTACTCCAAAAACAGTAATGAAACTTATGGGAATTCCAGGGCTTACATTATACCACCTAAAGAGTCATCTCCAGGTACTTCAATGTAATACAAATTTTAATTTAGATAAGCCAAATGTATAGATATTAGCAACTTCGACCTTTGCAATTTTGGGGTCGGGGACGTCTAAGGATTGAGTTTTCTTATAAGGTGGTGATACTAATTACTAATAACTCTCCTTTGTTTTTTTTGTTGGTCCAACAGAAGTATAGGCTTAGCAAGAATCTGCATGGACATGCTAATAGTGGCACCAACAAAATTGGTAAGAATTTTTTCTGTTCAAGTTCTGTGAAGATAATTTCTTTCATTCATTACAGGCAATTTAAGAATGATGAAATCTGTTTTTTGCTAACTCTGGATTCAGACAGTAAAACTTAACACAGTATTGGGATAATGGTATTACATAGGTACAGTTGCAGTTGCAGTGACGGGAGAAAGAATATCAGAAACGAATGGAACTCATATGAACAATATGAGCATTGGACCACAATCAAATAAGTAAGAACATAAATAGCTAATCATGCTCTGTGTTTATCATATAACTACCCAAGTTAAGATTCACACTGACGATTGGAATTCTTCATTCCAGAGGCTTACATATAAATGAAACACTACAAATGCAAATTGAAGTGCAGAGAAAGCTACATGAGCAGCTTGAGGTAAAGCACGCACTTCAACTGTTGATAGAGAAAAGACAGAATGAAATGCATTTTCAGCTATTTAACTATCAGCAGCAGTAATTAATATGTTCTAATTTCATCGACTACATGGAAAGAGGCACACCAGTTGTGATTAAAAAAGATGAAAAAAAGAGCTCATAATTCCAGAGTCTAGCTTCTAGACTCCTAGTAGATGCTCTAATGTAGAAATAAAATGCATTCGTTAACTAGACAAAAAAACAAAAAAACTTACTCGATCAATAGTCTTAATAATTTCAGTACTTTGACAAACGCATTATCTATTACAGCATATGATAAAGAGAACATAATGATGATTTGTTGTTTACCGGCCAAAACAGGTTCAGCGACACTTACAACTTCGTATTGAAGCTCAGGGAAAATACCTACAGTCGGTGCTGGAGAAAGCCCAGGAGACACTAGGAAGACAGAACTTAGGTACAGTGGGACTTGAAGCTGCCAAAGTTCAACTCTCTGAACTGGTCTCCAAAGTCTCCACCCAATGCTTGAACTCTGCATTTACAGAGCTCAAAGAAGTACATGGACTGTGTCCACAGAACCAGCCCACTGATTGTTCAATGGACAGCTGCCTCACCTCCTGTGAAGGATCTAAAAAGGATCAGGAGATACAAAACAGTAGCGGAATGGGGATAAGAGCTTATAATAGCAGGGTTCTATTGGAATCAAAAGAAATTGCAGAAGAGACCATGCTACATCAGAAAGAGAATAACATGTTTGTTTCCACACCAAGCAAGAATGTAGAACAAAGAATGTTTCCTTCAGAAACAAGGTCTGGTGACTTGTCTATGAGCATTGGACTTCAACGACAAAAATGGAACGGTAGCAACTGCAACTCTGAGGAAAGATTCAAAGGAAGAAACACAGATGACAGCTTTCTAGACCATACAAACAACAGGGCAGATTCAGTTAAAGTAGATCAGACTCAGAAAGTTTCTCAAGGATATAGATCAGTGCCTTACTTTGCAGCAAAACTAGACCTAAATTCTCATGAGGATACTGATGCTTCTTCAAGTTGCAAACAGTTTGACTTGAATGGTTTTAGCTGGAGCTAAGAGGGTTTACAGTAAATGAAGAGGAAAAATACTGCAATTTTTCAGTGTCATACAAAAGGATGGCCAGCATGATAGCATGCCCTTCTCTTCTTGTGGCAGTTGGCAAGGAAGCAAACTGTTCAAGCTGAAAGGAATAATTTGCAGGACAAGATAATGCATTTATAACTAACTACATAGCAAGTATATGTTATATATGATTGAGTTTGAGGATTACTAACAGAATATCTCTAATAACAAAGTCAAACGCTGCATTGTTGTTTTGATAAACTGATCCCATCAAAGTTGATCTTCACATGATGAGTAGAAGGAGGGTTTTGTTGGAGAGTGGAGAATCCCAAATCCGAAAAAGTAATAACAAAAAATATATATAACTTATAAGTGAGCGGTATACTCCTAATTACTCCGAAGTCTTTTTAAATACTTAATAGGTAATTAAGTTAGGATAATAAAGGTGCAGTAATGGGTTAGGAACCACACTTGTCGCTCTTTAAATTGATCGGAAGTACCCGGTATATAAATTTGACCAAGTTTTCAATGTGACAATTGGTTTGTTAATTGGTTGCACATGAGGAGGCTTGTTGAAGAATGGAAAATCTCACATCAAAAAATATAACTTAGAAGTTATAAGTGAATGACTTTTTTTTTTTAGGGAGGGGAAGGGGCTCCAAAGTTCGAGAAATGTGAGGAGTGTGGGACTCGAACTCGGGTATATGTTGGGCAGGCCACTATCTTAGTCCAACTGGACTATACCATAGTGCACACTTATAAGTGAATGACTTACTCCTAATTGCATCGAGCCATTTTGAGATAAAACCAAACACCTAATAGGTGGTTAAGTTAGGACAATATCGGTGCAGTAGTGGGCTACGAGCCACACTTGTCACTGTATAACAAGTTTCACTTGATAACTTGAAACATGTCTTACAATCTTTTTCAATAATGAGGGTTAACTTGCCAAAAGCTTGATCCTACAGCAACAACTGCAACAAAGCGAACCTTGGAAGGGGTGCGATTTTTTTTGCCTGAAAGTTATATCATTTATTGCCTCCCAAATTTGCACCAAACATAATAGTTAAATGGAAATGCTCGGGGCCCTTAAATAAGGCTTAAATTTTGAGGTTTTAATCGTATGTGGCATGACATGTCATTTTAGATAATTTATATCATAAAATATATCAAATTTGCAAAAACCAAATTTAACCCTTTTATTTGTCAAATTTTCCTATTCGTACTTAGTAATCTTACAAAAACTCAATTGTAGAAAACAAGAACTTTTCAGCCCCAAATTATCAACCCTAGTAGAGTTATGACAGGACCCGCCCCGACGTCTCACTCTGAAACATCGAGACGACCATGTGGGGCCCAATTTAGAAGAGATCATACCAAAAACTCAACATAATCTCCCCTAAAAGTGAACTACCCAAAACCTGAAATTCACAAATTTAACACTTCAAATATACCACAAACCCAACCAAATACCAAAGCCTATGTGCTCGCCGGTGTTAATAATTCAACTTCAAGGATTCACACTCCGACGTATAAATCTCTTCAAATACTTTACACAATTTAAAACTCAATGTATCAGAGCAACTAAGTTTATAAAGATACAATAATAAAACGAAAGTAGGTTAAACTATAACCTGCGAGAATGGGAAGGTGGTGGTGATCGACTATGCCTCGGCTTCGACTCGTGACCTCAGCTAGCTAGTCTGCAAATTGGGAGTTTGAAAACAGAAAAGTCCAGACAAAAATATTGAAAACATTAGCGTGATCAGTAGACAAAATAAAAGTTCAAATAAAAATAAGTTCTATAATGTTTTCCCTCAAGAAAACCATGCCTCAAAGAAATTAAAATAACTGAACTGAAAATTAAATAGAAAACTGATCTGAAACCTGAATAAAACTGAACTAAAAACTGTTGTGATGATTAAGGGGACCTACCACATTAGTCACTAATGACCAAGGGGACCTACCACATTAGTCACTTGACGTCTGGAGGGATCTACCAATGCCAGACGTCACTATCTTAGGGGACCTACCACATCAGATAGCACCTCAGGGGGACTACCACATCAGGCAACTACACATGCATGCAAACAAAAAAAAAACAAAATTGTCAATAAACTCAAATCACGTCAAATGAATAAATATAATTCTCATCTCCTGAATGAGGGAAGAAATCAAAAACTTCCAAAAATACAATGATAAACTTATTTGATTTAAAACAAAGTCCACTCACTACAAAACAGGCTAAGACTGGCGTCCGTCAAAATCCTCCTCAGAAGGGAAATTATGTCGTCCTTCTGAATGAAACCAATTAGATAATTAATAACTATTTGACGGACGAGACTATAATTCGATACTAAATTTGTTGTACCAATTAAGGTTTTTCCCTCGATAAACCCACTACTTCAAATTCACCGAAGATTTCCAAACCTCAACTCTCCAAATTAAATTACTCGACGACGATTCCAGCGGTCGGATTGTCGCGGTTCAATAAATCGAACGAACGTAACTAATTATTCGAACTCGCAAACTATAATTAAACTTCAATTAACAAACTGGCCTAATTTCAAAGATCCACCCGCACAACATTCTCAAAATTAATATCTTAACATCCTAACCAACTTCGGTGATCATCCAACGATCACAACTACATAAACCGTACGTAAACGAACCTAAATTAATCGGATAAAATAATAAACTTCGATAACTTCCTACAAACTATATACTAACATGATCGTACGAAAAAGCACAAGCCAATGGTCTAAAATGCACTTCCAACGGAGGCCGGACGCGCCGCCACGTGCGGCTCAAAGCGGCTGCGCGTGAGGCCCATGGGCCGCCCGGTCAACCATCTCCGATGGTCCTGAAATTTTACCACAATGTACACAATAGTATAAGGAGCAGCTTTTATACCTGCCATGAGGTCCAATTCGAAGTAGAAACCCACAAATTTCGCTTGGAAGTTCCGGGTGGCCGGAATTTCAAACCTTCGATCCGCCGCCGTCCGGCAACCAATGGAGGTGAGACTGGTGGCATTGAACTCGTAGCAAGGAGGTCTTCAAAGCTCAATGGGTGGCTTAGGATGAATCGGCGGAAAAAAGAGATCGACAAACAAGAATGTTTCGGCCAAAAAACCTGATTTTCTCTCTAAGATTTCTCATTCCATGGTTAAATTCGTGGCTTGAAGTGGGTATATGATTGAAGATGAGGAGACGAAAAATTGGGACTTGTTTCATGGCCTAAGGTGGCTGGATAACGGAGAGACAGGCCAGAGAAGACGGCGGGTACTGTAGCACGAGAGAGAGAGAGAGGTCGGGCTGAGGAGAGAGAAAAAGGTTTCCCAAAAATGGAAACCCCCTTTTGGGAAAATTTCCTTAAATAGAAACTTCCCTAAATAGTAACTCGACTTTCGATCACCATAACTCTCTCATATGAACTCCAATTTAAGCATACTTCGCTTCTACGAACTCGGTTTAACACGCTCTACATTTTCCGCGAAGAAAGTTCAAATAAATTCCTAACTGAACGAAAATTCGCCCCGAAGGCCCCCTAAAAGTGCTAACCAAAGCTCGAAAATGAAAATTTCACCAATTCGTCGTAACGCTAACTAGTACACTGGTAAACCTTGGTCCGGGGTGTCACATTGTATCCTTGAATATTCATAGCCTCATGATTAATCAACATAGCTCGAACAATTATTAGTTTTAAACATGATATATATATTTCTCATTACAAAGATCAGTGTTCAAAATTCACTCAAATGGGAACCTCTTTCTAAAGAAAGACATAAAAACTGTTGGCGTGAGTCATGAATATTAATGTGATTGTGATTGATTGTAGTTTAATGTAATTGATTGGAATCAATTACATTAGTGTTATCAATTAATCAATTCCAATCAATTACATTAGTGTTATCAATTAATCAATTACATTAATTGTAAGTGATCACATTGATTGTAGTTAATTACATTAATTGAAAATTAAAACTTACCCGTTGTACAAAGTGTAGTACAATGTGTAGTACAAAATATAGTACAATATGTAGTACAAAGTATAGTACTTATGTAACTAGTATAAATAGCCTCTTTGTGAGATGAATCAAAACACGCATAAAATATTCTCTCAATTTGTTATAGGCATAATTACCAAAATGCCCCCTAAACTTGGCCATAATTGTTAATTTACACCTTGAACTTGTAATTGCATCAATTTACCCCCTAAACTTGGTAAAAATTGTCAATTTGCACCATATACGTCAATTTCAACTTTTTCCATCCAATTTTGTGACATGTGACCTTCATGTGAGGGGTATTTTAGTCATTTTATGATATATTTTTTTTATTGTAGAAAAACACAAATATACGAAGCAACGGAGAAGATGGAGAAGAAGAAGAAAAATGAAAGAAAAGAAAAAAATGCCATTATGACGAAGCAAAAGAGTGATAGTGGATATTGAGACCGGTATAGTGTGTTCGATTTTGGAAAGGAATGATGCAAAACAACAAGTAAATGAATGCAAGGAAATGAAAACAAGTAAATAAAGGAAGGTGTGTGCAAAGTAAAGATAAGTGTTGGGGTTTCGAGTTAACCCCAAGTCAAATGCAACAAGCAACGCTCTAACACGAAATCATGCCAATGTGATCAAAAATCAAGTCTCGTATTCTAGTCATGTTATGGTTTTAGGACCGTGTTTCAAAAGGTATTCAAATGTCATATTATGGGTCATTCGAACTCTCTAAGTGTTATAGGGGATTCCTCTATGTTACCTAATACCGAATCCCTTAAAGTGCTTAAGAGGCATGACGTACCGAAACATAGGAACTCAAACAAGTAACACATGTATAATCCAATGTATAATCCACCATTCTACCATTTATACCGATATTATCGATGTGGAATGGATTCCTTCTAAGGTATCCTAAAGCCTTATTAGGGTCAATAGAACTCTCCGCGAGGGGATAGAAAGAAAGGAGGCGTAAGGCACACGAATTGAGGATTACACATAAGTCAAACATGTTCATCATACATATTGCCAATTGCCTAGAGAAGAGTAACGTGGCCAAACCAAACAATTCTCATACAAGATAAGTCTAATGCACATCTAAGAGTGGCTAATCCCTCAAACACACATCCAACTCATATTAAATTAGACAATACATATATTCATGAATCAACAAAGGCATTTATTCATATATCAAAGCATCACATAGTCACATTGGACTAGGGTACACAACCCTAGTCCCCAACAAAGGTAACTACTCACTAATCATCGCAACAAAAACATCATCAAATTACAAATTGAAGATCTAAACATAGGTAGAAGTAAGAATAAGGATGAGGAATGCTCAATAAGTGGTACTCTTCTTCTCCTTGGCCCTTTTGAAGATGTTCTTGGTGACTTGGTAAAGATCCCAGCGGCCCAAAGTGATGGATGTTGTAGAGAACGTCGTGTGGAGCAAGTATGATGAAGGGTGGAGGAGGAAAGGAAGTGAGGAAGTGGGTGAAAATGGTGGAGGAAGTGAAGTAGCCGGCGGTGATCTACCGGTCGATGGTCTGGTGTCAACCAGTCGACTGGAGTACCGAGGGAAAGGAAAAGGGAGAGAAGGAGAGGAAGAAACGAAAGGTGAGAGTGATGTGAAATGGGGGCTAGCTGAAAGATGACCTAAATGGGATAAAGACTAGGCTATTTATAGGCAAAAGAGGGAGAGAATGGAGGGTTAGGATTGGGTAGGGTAAGATCTAATGGCTTGAAGGGATAAATGAAGGGCAAGGAAGTAAATGCATAAGGGAACAAAAGGGAGGAATAATTAATAGGTGATCTTATCACTACAAGAGAAAAGAGCAAAAGCGAGGAATTTAATTCCGACAACTCAAAATTCCTCGCAAAAACTAGGTATATGCGAGGAAATTTCAGTGGTCGCACATGATCTCATCAGCAACGACCAATTCGTCGCACAAAGTAGGAATATGCGAGGAATTGACAGTTGTCGCTTTTTTGACATTATGCGACACTCAATTCCTCGTAAAAGACCGATTAGGCAACGACTTTTTTGAGTTGTCGCTTAAACTTTATGTGACAACTGGAACTTTCTTGCATAAGATCAAGTAGGCGACGACTTTTATGAGTTGTCGCTTACTGTTTATGCAACTTCTGAAATTTTCTCGCATAAGACGAAGTTGGCGACGACTTCTATGAGTTGTCGCTTAATTTGGGGCGTCAAGCACCGTCCCACGTTCTGTAGGAAACTAGGTCGTCTGAATCGAGAACTCATCGCTTGTCTCTCTATTTAAATTTGTTAAAAAAAATAAAGAGTATAAAGATGAGGAAAAGGGGGACGAAGCCAAAACCTTTCCCAAAAAAAGAACAAAAATAAAAATTAAAGAGAATACAAGGTAGGTAAGAGATAACAACAAAAAGATAAAGAGAATACAAAATTAAGAATAAACCTTTAACATTTAGAGCTTAGATCTTTTAAATAAAAGCTACAGCAGCAAAAAATAAATAAAAAAGATGGCATGTTTGGAACTAGAGCTTTCAGCTTTCAAATTAAAAACTTTGAGAGCTTAGAGGGGGATTATGAATCTTAATCATCAGATTGAATACTTTTTTTTGGCATCTTAATCATTCAGATGGAAATAGATTTTATTGAACCATAAGAATTAAACTTGGGTAGCAAAACAACATCTGACATCATAATTCGATGAATACTTCTTCCATTAGGAAAGTAACAACTTTTCCAGAAAAGGACAAACAACAATACTTTTTTTTTTTTTTGCATCTTAATCATTCAGATGGAAATAGATTTTATTGAACCATAAGAATTAAACTTGGGTAGCAAAACAACATCTGACATCATAATTCGATGAATACCCACAAATACACACATGAAAAGCTTAGAGTAGCAATTAAAAAAAAACGCACCAAGAACCAAAAAAAAAAAGAGGAAAAAACACGCGGTAGCTTGTGCAGCTTTGGACAGGTTTGAAGTTGAGATTGTGCTTATATTATGCAAACTAGAGAATGTTTTTTTTTTTTGGTATTTCTCTTTTTGATAAATAGTCTTCTAAAGGTGGTTTTGGGTTCGGAACTCACAGTTCTATCAAGTCTTTTTTTTTTGGTATTTCTCAAAGAAAGGATAAGTATAATAAAAAACTGTCAACTACATGAATGAAAAATAGTGCAATTGGTTTGATCCCTTTTTGACTAAATAGTCTTCTAGAGGTGGTCGTGGGTTCAACTCTCAATTTTACTGAGTTTTTTTTTTTTTTTTTGCGGTGATGCGTGTTAATTAACCAACAAAAACAAAAACCAAAATTCAAAAAGAACCTCAAAAATGGCTACTTGAGATATACAAATGCATACACTAAGCGCAATATCATTGCCAATATATGCATACATGATACACCGGCTACACTAAGCGCAATATCATTGCCAGTATATCCTATTACCACTTGAATACTTTGATGAGTTTTCACAGTTGAATAAAACCAACTTACATTCCAAATTATCCGAACAACTTTCAAACTTGATAGTTCCAATTTATTTTGATATATTCCAATATCATAGTAATGTGAGGACCTTTCAATGTTTTAGGGATCCTTAACTTAATAACTTGGGTAATGTGATAAATTACATTACAATGTGCATGCCTCAATGATCGATCTTAAGGCATTCAGTCGTTGGTCCTAAATAGAATCATGTTGTGTGAGTTCAACATACATGCATTAATCATTTAACTTGTCTACTTAAGAGTTGAGATATCTTATAGTAAAAGTTGCTATTACACTATACCCATATAAGAAATATTGAGGTCTCACTAGTAACAAATCCCCGTTTCGGCTAGGTGAGGATGTCCAAATAACCAAATTCTATTCCATTTGGAAGATGAACACACTATTACTTGAGGGCATGTACAGGGTTTAGCGTTACATATAGTTTAGGGGTAAGACAATATGAATGTTAAGAGTTTAGAGTTTAGGGTTTAGGGTTTAAGGTTTAGGGTTTAGGGTTTAAGGTTTAGGGTTTAGGGTTTAGGGTTTAGGGTTTAGGGGGTTAGGGTTACCGTTTTCTGTTTGGATATTTTTTTTATTCTATATTCTTTAAATAAGATATATTTACTATATAATTGTGGTCTGTTGGATATATCTAATCAATGGCTGGCATTCTAGCGATAAGTAAATTATCTCTTTTTAAAAAAAAGTAAGTTCATTATCTCTTTACTGAAGAGTCATTATCTCTTACTCTCTTCTTTTCACGTTCTTCTCTCAGAGAGACGCGCAAAAAAGAGCTTCTGGAAGAAAAAAACTCAGTTCCTTCCCGTTCTTCTCTCAAATAGGCGTGCCAAAAAGAGCTTCAGAAAGTTAAAAAATCCATTCCTTCCCGTTCTTCTCTCAAATAGGCGCGCAATGAAAAGAAAAAGAGGCGGGTTCTTGAAAGAAGACCTATTAGGACTCTTCTTAATCTCCAAACAGATGAACGCAATATAAAAAGAGATGCTGGAGGCTCTATTGATCACAGTTTAATCCATTGCTCTCTCTACTTCGTGCAGCGACGCTCTTTCTTCCTATTCATAACGGTGAGGTCTCTATGGTATATGTTCTGGTTTTCGATTTGTTTTTCTTTTCTTATGGTTTAACTTTTCAACTCTGGATTTTATTCAAATTTGGGGTCTATTACGTACGCTGTAAACAATCCATAGAAATCATTAATGAGTTTGATTTTTCTTGTTTTTTTTTTCTGTTGGATTGCAGATTCGGGTTATTATTAAGTCATCTCTCTGTGCCAACTTCGTTAGGTATGTACACATTTTCTTGCTTTCTCTTGAATTGCATATTAGGTTGATTATTAAGTGGTGTTTCTGTTTTTATTGTGGGTTACGATTTTCAGTGGGTAATGATAGAAAACGTGTAAAGAGATCAGATTTGGTTTACTTTAAGTTTCATACATGTTTTAGTGTGATTGCTGCTTAATAATTTTTGTGTCTTAGTGTGATTGCTGCTTAATGGTCCTTCTGTTTTTTTTTTGGTCCAGATATGAGACTATGAATGTGCTTGGTTTTTATAAACGATAAAACAAAATGGAAATTTGACCATACCTCAGTGTGTGCCACATTTGTGGTATTGTGGTAATATATAATAGCTATCATCAACCTGTGCCAGCATCACATTGAGGCTGGTGCTCCAACACACTTGGCTTTTATCAATTCACATAGACATAACTATTATACAAACCAGTGCAGATTCTTATTAGTTTTGTGAGTGATTTGTTAAATTAAGATCATGTAGGAGTCATTATTGAAATTTAAAGTGTCTCATTTTACGTTAGATTGTATTGGTGGAGTTTGAGATATATTAATTTTGTAAGTTGGAGATTGATTACTTTGGCATTTTGTAATTTTGATCTTGTCCCCGATTCTTTTTCTGTTTCGTAATGCAGATGGCATCTCAAGTTCTACAAGCCAGCCGAGGGAAGGTCAACAAGTCTACTACTGTAGCAGCAAAGCTACCTTCCCTTGCAACAAGTGTAGCTCTTAAGCAATAGAACCATTTATGGTACGTGAAGAAGTTTCTGAAGCAATATAGCGAGACTGATGACATTTATAGTGACTTAATACCCGGTAGTAATGAGGATGATGTGGACGATTATGTTCAGAGAAGTGAAGACGACTACATCCGCAACAATGCAGAGAATCTTGAAGATATATGGGGATACTAATGAAGAAGAAGAGTTATGATTCACTAGTTAGAATAAAGTGATTTAGGTACTTGTGGCCGGTTTACCTTAAGTCTTGAATAAGTTTTTCCTTTCAAGTTTTATCTTTTTCTTGGTCAATATATTTGTGGTCATAGAACAATGAATTACTTTGAGATTTGAATAAATTATCTCTTTAGTACGTTTTCATTTTCACTTCTTTTATTTTTAATATTGACAATATTTTACAATCATGAATAAAATAATGAAATTCGATATGAAACCAAAGCCTCACAAATATTATTTCTGACAATATGAAACCTCACATATAGTATTTTATATAAATGTACAAGCCTTGTAAATTATAATATGCAACGTAAACGAACCCTCACATTTAGTAATTGCGACAAAAATAGTGTCTCACATATAGGTTTTTGTAATACAATTTCGTGCCTTGTAAATTATGATATGCATCATAAACGAATCCTCACGTATCAGTAATTGCGACAAGAAATAAAGTCTCGCATATAGTCTTTTGTAACACAATTACGTACCTCGCAACATGTGATAGGTGAGGCATCAGTTGTGTCGCAAATTGAATATGCGACAACCAAAAAATTTCGTCACTTTTGGGAATCAGTAAAAGACATTAAGTGACAACCGGTAGCGACAACTCAAATTCCTCGTAGTTTTAGTTAAGCGAGAACTTTAGACTTTTTGCGACAACTTTGAGTTGTCACATATGTCATTTCCTCTTGTAGTGTATGATATCTAACAGTCCTTGCTGATTTGGAAGGTCATGTGGATAAGTCACAAGGTTGACTTCGTCCTTGACCTTGACTTTGACCATCGAAGTTGACCAAAGTTGACTTTGCTTGACTTCTTGGCATCTTTGGCAATCTTCCGAGATTCTCTTGCGACTCGCTCCCGGTACTTGATGTTGACTCGTTAACGCTCTAAAGTCGGGGTTGACCACGAGTTGACCGACGGTCCTCGGGTTGACTTTTCGTCCTTTTGCCGGAAATCCACTAAAAGCTCCAAAACGCTCCCCTTTTGCTCCCGATATCCATCCGATGCTCGTGTTCACTATAATGGTGCAAATCAAGGATTAGAGACACTAAATGGCTATTGGATTAGCATTACTAAAATGATTAGATGTCCAATTTGCATGCAAATAACATACAAATCACATTACCAAAGGTAAGAAAAATAAAATAAGAAGAAAAAGAAAAATGAGAAAGAAAAAGAAAACAAAAAAATGTAACAAAAAAAAAATTTCTAAGCATTATGTCCATATTGGTCATTTTACAAACTCACAGCACTTTGAGTTTTCAGTTTAAAAAGCCAGTTTACCAAACCCCCAGCCACTTTGCTTTGCAGCCACTTATTCTCACATCACAGCAAAAGTCAGTTTCACTTAAAAACCCAGCGTTACCAAATTGAGCCATACTAACATCTAGCTTCTTTTGAATTCAGCTTGCCACCTCTAGCATGGAGGTTTGAAACACTTTACACCTCCTGCTTGGAGGTTTGGAACCAAACAAAACAATTATTTTTTAACCAAAAGATAAACACTTAATTTATTTAATAAAAACTATTTAATAAAAATAATATATATATATATATATATATATATATATCTTTTTAAAACATTTTCAGGATTTCACAGTCCTAAACACTTGAGTTAGGCTTCATGTATTTCTGTTGTATTTGAAGAACGTGAACGTCCTAAACGTTTGAGTTAGGATTTGCGTATTTCTCGATACTCAGTCCGTGACTTTGTTTTTCCGCTACATTTGAAGACTATCTCTTTTTCTTGTTCCAATGGGAGAAAAATCTGGCAAGGAGATTGACACCGGCGTTTAGAAGGTTGAAGTTTCTGTCAATCAAGAGTCCTCAGGTGGCTTTGGCGGTGCCAAGTTAAATAGCACCAACTATCGTATGTGAAAGAAGATGATGACTGCTCATCCTTTTGGACTCAACAAGATGGGCTATGTGAAATTCCGGTATGCCGGATTGTCCCAATAACGGTAGTCGTCTTAAACACTAATCGGAGAGTATATACCAATTTAAATTTAACTCTCCTACAACAAGCAATTGTTCAATCAATAATAACTTATGCAATATACTCAATTGATTGAAACAATCCTAAAACCCAAAGAGTGCGTCAAACTAGCACTCCACGGTCTATTGTTCACTATATGATGCAATAACATGCACAACAATTATAAACACAATTCTACTAAGTAGTGAACAACAATAGGAAGCAATACAAATATGCTTCACAATAAACAACCTAGGTTCTAACTATTGCACAAGCAATACACAATTGATTACAAATATATATGCAACAAGCACAATCAATTGTACAACCTACAATCCCAAAGTGTGCATCATACTAGCACACCATGGACTAAATCTATATATGATCAAGCATGCAATATGCTAAGCAATTAAGCACAATATATAGATAATCAATCACACAATCAACACACAATATGGTCACCCGGAACCTCTACCTCTAGAGGAAAACCGGAGGGGAGCCGTACCCCACGCTCTTGTGTAACACTATGAAAACGCCAAACGGCAACACGTACAAGGGGGAACTCCGTCCCAAACTCTACACTATCAACCCTATGACTAGTGGCAGCTCTAACCTTGTGTAGCCCCGAATGCTCTTCAAGTGATCCCACCTCAAGCTTCTCCGATTGATCGAACTTCACCGCGTGAACCCTCCAACCGCAAGACACCGACTATGCAAGTGTGTGTGTGTATGAATGAATATGAATTCAATTCGATTAACACAAGCAATTCAACAAGGAACAATTGCTTGCATTAACCAAACCGAATTGAAAAGCCTTGAATATGATTCAAGGGTTTGTTTAACTAATCACAAGGATCATTAGCTAAACAAACAAACAACAAAGAAGATTGAAACAAATGATTCAATCCTTCAATTCAGCAATTCAACATGGAACAATTGCTAGAATCGAATAGAATCTCCTAAATCCTAAACATAGGCTAAACTAGCATATAAATGCAAATCAAAGTGTTTAGCAATGGATTATAGATGGAGATTAAGATGAGGAACCTACAACATGGAACTAGGATCACTCACAATACCAAAGAACTCTCTCAAAGTGTATTTTCGACTATGGGGAAAGAGTTTTCCGAAATGAAACACAAGGGTTCAATTTATAGAAAACAGCCCAGTAGCATTTGCGATCGATCGCACGATATTTGCGATCGATCGCACAGTGCAAAATGAGAAGACAGAAGCTCCTGGAAGTGCGAAACCCTTGTTTGCGATCGATCGCAGAATGTCGTGCGATCGATCGCACAAAAAGTCCCAACGGACATATTTTTGAAATGCAACGGTCATAAAAATCCAACGGACAAATTTGCCACGTGGTGCGATCGATCGTATGAACAGTGACGATCGATCGCAAGGCATAAAACAGCCTTAAACATAAAGGAATGCTAATCAAAACAAATCTATAAGAAGATCTAGCAATCCTAACATCATAAACTCAAATGTATGAACAAGTGCATGTGCATATGCATGAGTCATACCTTGAGGTGCTTGAACGAAACCTTCGATGACCAATGATCGAAGTCCGGAGAAAAGACCGGATAAGAAAGGCGTCTTCACGAACCATCTCGAGTAAGAACAACCTAAGCCACGACACATAATCCCTAAACAATCTAGCATTGAATACAAAACAAATGCTAATACAAGGGAAGAGGTTTTGTCAAATAGGAAATAGCCAATAGCAAATATTTTGCCCTTACACTATGTCAATGGTACTCTCCCAGCTCCAGATGAAAATAGTGAGGAGTATGCTAAGTGGGAGAATACCAATGGAGCTGTGATGCCTATTTTGTATATATAAATCTATGAGTGATGAGGTTGTGCAATTGATTATTGGTTGTGATACGGTTACTGATATTTGGAAGGCTCTTCAAGATTTGTACTTGAAGGAGAGCGATTTTGGTCAAATTCATAAGTTACATACTAAAGCCTTCAAATTGATTCAGAATGGCCAATCGGTATCTATTTTCTTCACCACCCTTAAGAATATTTGGCTGAAAATTGATCAAAGGCGACACAACAAGATGACTAATCCAGTTGTATTAAGATTCACAACGAAGAGAAAGAGTTGTTGCGGGTTCATATCTTCCTGACTGGATTGGATGTTAAGCACGATAGTGCTAAAGGAAAGTTATTGATACAGACTTCACCACCTAGCCTAACAGAGGCATTTGCTTACATTCGCCAGGATGAGTCCCAGCAAGAGATCGAGTGCAAAAGCAGTCCACTCATAATTATCAAGCTTGACTGTTCATTTCAGGTTTTCAGCATCCAGATATGTGTTACCCCGCCAACAGCAAAATCGTCCTCAACAGTCTCACATTCAACTAAGGCCTTAGACTCTTTCTCCAAGTCAACCTTCATCCTCCGGCAATCGACTTATCACCTGTCATTACTGCAAGCACTTTGGGCATTACAAGTCTCAGTGTCCCAAACTGGTGAGCATACAAAACCAAGGACATGCTTCTGCTCAACTTATCCAGAATCCTGACTACTATAGAGTGGAGGGGCAAGACCACACAACTGTTGTCGGTCCTCCATCAGTCTTATTAGTTGGTAAGGGTAAGATTGGTATAGCATTACAAATTATTGACTTTGTAGGTGAAGATACATGGATAGTTGATTCAGTTGCCTCAGATTAGATGACTCAGGCTGCCCTCAAACCTTCATTAATGAAACAATTGAATACAAGGTGGGCACATAGTGCCTAAACCCCAAAGTACAATATGCATCTAAAGAATGTCTCGCAATAATAGCAAAAGTCTTCACTAAATTCATGTATTCTACCATGCACCAATTAGCAGGAATTGCATAACTGGTAATTCCATCTGCTTTACAATATCAGCTGCATACCGGAAAGATCAAGCCAAAACAGAGCCATAAATCACCAATTAACTCAGCTTTCTCACTATGCAGCCAACCGAAAATTCCATGGCTCTACGTTTCATCCTGCCACTAGGAGGTAGCGTCCAATTAACAACAGTGCACCATCTCACTAGGCCAGACACGGCACACTGTGACGTCCCGGACCAAGATCTTCCAAGGACCTAGTTAGGTTCACAGCGAATTGGTGGTTTTTCATTTTCGAATTTCGATTATTACATTTTAGGGGCCCTCGAGATGACTTTTTGCTCGGTTAGGAATTTGATTTAACTTTTTTCACGGAAGATGTAGAGCGCGTTAAACCGAGTCCGTGGACATTAAGTATGCAAAAATCGGAGTTCGTATGAGAGAGTTATGATTCATGGAAAGGAGGTTACTATTTCGGGAAGCCGCTATAAATAGAAGTTGCTATTTTGGGAATTTCCGGAAATATCACAGCCGACCCATCAGCTTCCCCGACCCGCAAACAATACCAGTACCTTCTCTGGCTTGTTTCTCCCTCCTTCGGCCACCCCAGACCTTCAGACCGGTCCCATTTTCTTCGTCTCCTCCTCCTCTTCAAGTCGATCTATACCCACTTCTAGCCACGAATCGAAGTGTAGAAGGAGAAATCAAGGCGAAAAGTTAACCCGAATTCACGAAAAACCTTCATCGTTGCCGGCGACGCTTCCGGCCAAATCGACCGACGAGGCTTAGTGGGCTTTGAAGCCCTCGAGCAGGCAAACCCAACGGAAGTGGTCTCACCCCCATTGGTTGTCGGACGGCGGCGAATTGGGCATTTGAAATTCCTGCCATCGGGAGCTTTCGAGGCAAATTCATGGAGTTCGAGGCCGATTCTGACTTCGTGGCAGGTATGAAAGTTGTTGATGGTGTTGTGATGGACATTGTTGGTAAAATTTGGTGGCATCGAAGATGGTTGACCAGGCAGCATGTGGGGCCATGCGCAGCCACTTGTGGCGGCGAGTGGTAGAGCGTCCGGCCTCGGTTGATGGGGCATTTTAGCCCATTGGCTTGCACTTTTCATTACAATCATGTTGATATATAGTTTGTTGAAAATTATCGAAGTTTAGGAATTTATCCGAATTAATTTAGGTTCGTTATTGTATGAGTTATGTTTGACTTTAGCGCGTGGTCGTCGGATGGTCACTGAAATTGAATATGTTGCTAAGATAATTAGTTTGAGTACGTTGTGCGGTTGGATCGTTGGAATTAGGCCAGTTGGGTAATTAAAGAATAATTTTGATTTGTGGGTTCGATAAATTAGTTACGTTCGTTCAATTTATCAAACCGCCACAATCCGACCGTTGGATTTGTCGCCAAGGGTGATTGATAATTATATTTATTGATGAGGAATTATTAGTAGAGGTGAGGTTTGGAATGTAGCGTTGGATTAGTGTTGCAAGGGTTATCGGGAACCCTATTTGGGTTATCGAATTAGATCTCGAATTATTGTTTCGTCCATCAAAAAATTATTGTTATTAATTCGTATTGTTTAGGAGGACGTTGAGGAGGACCTTGACGGGCGACAGGCCTAGCCAACTATCTGTGAGTGGACGTTTGTTTTGAAATTAATTATGCATGCATTATATTTTCAGAAATGGTAGAATTTATGAGCATGTCATCAGTGTCTAGTTGCATTGCATTATTGGAGGCCAATCACTCAGTTATCTGAAGTAGGCAGTGCCCTTCAGTCAGTTCAGTTTCAGTGTATGCATGCATGCGTTACCTGGAGTGGGCAGTGCCCTTCAGGTAACATCATCGAGTAGGCAGTCCCTCGATGATCGAGTAGGCAGTGCCCTCGATATGTCATTTGAGTTGGCAGTGACCTCAGGTAGCATAGGATGGTCAAGCGGGCAGTGCCTTTGATCATTGGTGACTAAGCAGGCAGTGCCCCTTAGTCATCACCTCCATTAGTTCGATAACTAAGTTGGCAGTGCCCTTAGTTATCACTCATTCATTTTCAGCATTCATCATGGACTTAATTTTTCTTGCAGAGAAGGAAAATTATTTTAAAATTGGGAAAAGCATTAAAGATATTTTTGAAGTTAATTATATTTATTTTTTTATTTTCGTCCACTTACTCTAACGGTTTTGGAATTCTTTCCCCTGGGCTCTTTGGTTTTGCGTTGCCCAGGTTGCAGATTAGTTGAGGTCGAGCCACCCATCGAGTCGAGCCATAGTTCACACGCTTCCCTATCATCATAGCAGGATTTTCTCTTAGCTATATGTATCTCTTGTGAGACAATTAGAATTGCTCTAAATTACCAAACAAATGTTTTAAAAATGTATTCGAATTTTATCTAGTTTGGATTAGAAAGCCATCAAGATATTTGTATTGGAGAATTGAATTTATGTGGCGAGCAAGTAGGCTCGGAAGTGTTGGTTGGATAATTTTTTTTTAGAAGTGTTAAAATCGTTTTTTCGTAGATTTTAGGTAGTCCACTTTTAGGAGAGTTTATGTCAAATTTTCGGCAAAAACTCTTCTAAGGTGGGCCCCATAGGGCCACCTCGGATTCCAGGGTGGAATCTGGGGCGGTTCCTGTTACACACGAAGTGTGCAGACCGAGACAACGTCCACTAAACCCGACCACTAACTTGGTCGGGATTTATTGAAACAAAAAAATAACTAAACGTTAAAGCAGAAAAAAAAATAAAAACGACAAGCAACACGACCAAAGGGCAAAAGGGCTAGCCTAAGCAACACAACCACACCCGCTTACAAACCATATCCTCCCCAACACCTGCACCACCACCACCGCCAGACCACCACCACTGTCACACCCTTACCCGAGCCCTTAGGTAGATCTAAAGTGAAACCCATCTAACCCAAGTCAAATCTGGATCGCTCACCACTATCAGACGCCCACCCTGCAAATTTCAACCCCAGCCTCCCCATCGCCGCCACACCAGACCAAAACCGCGACACCAGCCAGCTGACCCGCCAACCACCCTTACCACCCCTAAAACCTTGTGAGCACCAGAGAGGATCCAATCGAAGCAAGCAAGACCCGCCCCCACAACCACACCTTTACCACCACGATGCCATTGACAGCAACAGAGAAGCTCGGGGAAAAAAGTGTCCTGACAGGCCCGTCTGATGATGACACCCCAAGGGCGCACCACTAGACAGAGAATGAAAAACTTTGGGAGAGAACGAGAGGCGTCTAGGGTTACAAGCAATCATATGACTTATGATAGGTCGTATTTCACTTATGTTTCCTCTTCCATTGTGTCTAGTGTAATTGATGCCAATGGTGAGGAATTTCCTGTTTTAGAGACAGGCTCTGTTTAAGTCACCCCCTCACTTAAACTTCATAATGTGTTATATGTTCCTACTTTATCGCACCACCTTATATTTGTTCCACAACTAAATTTCAGTCTAAGTGCTCAGTAACATTTTTTCCTATGTATGTTGTATTTCAAGATCTTCTCACCAAGGAGATAATTGGTCAGGGATATCTGAGGGGGAGATTGTTCCATCTGGATCGCCTGTATACCGAGGAGAAACTAGGAAAGTTGAGCCAAGCTGCTTTGATTTCGAGTTCTGATCAGCTGAGTGAGATATTTTTATGGCATCACCATCTAGGGCATTCTTCCTTTAGGAATATGAAAAAGTGTATGCCTTCGTTGTTTATTGGCATTACGGAGTCTGTTTTACATTGCGAGACATGTGTCTTGGCTAAGAGTGATCCAGTCAGCTAGCTTTTAAGTTATTCTAATAAAAGTTTAATTCTTTTTGAAATTATTCACTTTGATGTTTGGGATCCATCCCAAACTTCTACTCCAACTGGTATGAAATGGTTTGTATCCTTTATTGATGATTGTACTTGTTTATCTTGGGTAATGTTACTCAAAACCAAGGATGTTGTTTTCTCTGCTTTTCAAGCTTTTCGTGAACTTGTTCTCACCCAGTATAATGACCATATTAAAATTCTTCGTTTTGATAATGGGGGGGGGGGGGGGGGGGGTGGGAATTTGTTAACCATGATTTTAAACAGTTCTTCCTCACTCATGGTATTGTTCACCAAACCACTTGTCCACAAAAACCTGAGCAAAACGGTGTGTCTGAACGAAATAATCGTCATCTCCTTGATATGGCTCATATGCCCAAATACTTGTGGGGAGAAGCAATACGTACTGCATCTCATCAATCGTCTCCCTTCCAATGTACTTCAAGGTAGAATTCCTTTTGAGCTTCTCTCGTCTCATGTCTTCGTTCCTTCTTTTCAAAATCTTCCTGCTCGTGTCTTTGGTTGTATAGCCTTTGTGCATATTCCTAAGAACCAACGGTCTAAGCTAGAATGTCGTTCTCTTAAATGTGTATTTGTTGGTTATGGCATGAATCAAAAGGGGTACAAATATTTTCATCCTCCAACACAGCAGTTCTATGTCACCATGGATGTTACATTCTACAAGGATGCTTGTTACTTCTCTCCAACTGACACTTCTCGTCAGGGGGAGAAATTATAGATATTTGACGAGATGTTCAGTTTGGACTCAGTTGGTACTAGAAATATTGAAGTAGAAAACGTTGCAGACTTGTTTGACGACCAATCGCCTCTAACACAAAAGCCAGCACCACTAGTCACTCTGACAAATTCTTCACTGAGCTCGAATGATCAGTCACCTCCTCTACAAGAAATTGGCAATGAACAGGCTCCGAATACTCCCAGTGCTCCTATGCCTCCCTTAGATCTAGTCTCTCTTCCCAACCATGAATCTCAAGGTGTAGAAGATCACAGAGAGGTACATTTAGAACCCTTATCTAATGCTAATAATGATATAGAGTCTACTTCTGTTAAGCCTATGTCTTACCCAGTCGGTCTACCTGTGGTCAACCTGCAAAAGGGTATGAACCCACTGTTTATGCTAAAGCTAAGTACCTAGTTGCAAACTTTATGTCTACTCATAGGTTGTCTAAGTCATATGAATCTTTTGTGCACCATATATCCTCTGTATTAGTACCTAACAAAGTGCAGGAAGCTCTGAAAGATCTATAGTGGTCCAAGACCATGGAGAAAAATGAATGCATTGGAGAAAAATGAAACATGGGAACTTGTTCCTCTTCCACCAAGCAAGAAGACTGTAGGATGTCGTTGGATCTACATGGTAAAGCACAATTCAGATGGGTCAGTGAACAGACACAATGACAGGACCCGCCCCAGATTCCACCCTGAAATCCGAGGTGGCCCTGTGGGGCTCACCTTAGAAGAGTCTCTATCGAAATCCGGCATAAACTCTCCTAAAATGGACTACCCAAAACATGTGAAAAACTTTTAACACTTCAATATTTCGATTTACATTTTAAATCTTGAAAATATCAGAGCATACTATAACCTACGAACAAGGGAAGGGTGGTGTTGACTATGCCTCGACCTCGACACGCGACCTCAGCTGGCTCGTCTGCAAACTGGGCGACGGAAAACAGAAAAGCCCAGGGGAAAAGCATTTTAAGAAAAACACGTTAGAGTGAGTGGACGAAAATAATACAATTTCATAAAATAATAATTATGTTTTTCCACAATTAAAAACACAAATAATTCATTCAAATAATGAATAAACACAAAAAGGACGATAACCACAAGCTCAAGCGTTCGATAAGCTCACTCGTCTGATAAACTCACTCGTTCGATAACGATGCACCGAGGTTCCTGCTTACTCGTAGAAAACGTTGGGGGTTCCTGCCCACTTAACCAAAAATAACACGTTGAGGGTCATACCAACTCGTAGAACATTGAGGGTCATACCAACTCGTAGAACATTGAGGGTCATACCAACTCGTAGAACATTGAGGGTCATACCAACTCGTAGAATATTGAGGGTCATACCAACTCGTAGAACATACTTGCAGGGCCCTACCAACTACTGGTGACGCGTGCACATTGGGGAGTCCTGCCCTCCCGTAGAAAACTACCAATCACGATAATCCAATACGGCGAGACATAATCGACAATCATTTCCATTCTCAAGTATCGCAAGCCACGATTCGCACATGTAAATCTCACGTTTCGCATTACAGCCTCATAACCAATCTCAATCAATCAAATAGTTCGACACATAAATAACCACAATAAAGCTCGGCAATTCAAACCTTCCACGAAAACAACACAAGCGCATTCTCAAACATTCATGATCAAACATATGCATCCAATATCACAACAAAATCGAATACCGCAATCATACTACCAACATTCTTTCTCCTCAAATATCGCAAATCCATTTTTCAAATCAATCAAAGTAAAACACTATGTGAAAAGCATAGAATTTCAAGCAATATTTAACTTTAAAACAAATGTCCACTCATAGATAATCCTTCTAATCCCGAAGCCTGCCAAGATCCTCCTCCACGTCCTCCTGCCACGAAGTCCAATTCGAAGTAGAAATCCACGAATTTGCCTCGAAAGCCCCGAAACCCTAGAACTTCAAATCCAAAATTCTTCCAATCCAGGAAAAATCGACGAGCAAGGCTGGTATGGTTTTGTTCACCATGAGGAGAGCTTGAAGACCCACTAAGCCTCACCGGCCAATTTGGCCGGAAAACGGCGATCCAAGTCGGATAAGTTTGCGGCTGCCGTAACGCCTTTGGGAGGAGATTTCGGTGGCTACCGGCCGTTTCACGCCATGAAACAACTTGGGTTAGGGAGAGGAGGAGGAGAGGAAGAAAAAAAGACCAGTTTTGCGGCCTGAGGTGGCCGGAGGAGGGAAAAACAAGCCAGAGAAGCCGGCGGGTACTGCAGCCGTCGAGGGGGGGGGTTGGGAATGCGAAGGGTCACTCGGCCAATTTGGGATATTTCCCGAAATAGAAACCTCTATTTATAGTAGCTTCCCGAAATAGTAACCTGACTTCTGTTAACGTAACTTCTTCATACGAACTTTGTTTTAAACGTAACTTATGTCCACGAACTCGGTTTAACGCGCTCCACAACTTCCGTGAAGAAACTTAAATCAAATTCTTTGTCGAACAAAAAGTCAACTCGACGACCCCCCTAAAAGTACTATTTGAAGCTCGAAACCAAAACTTCCGACGACTCGCCGTTAAACACTATAGTAAATTGATAAGTTTTGGTCCGGGTCGTTACATACAAGGATAGATTGGTGGCCAAGGGATATATACAAACATATGGCATTGATTATGATGAGGCTTTTGCACTAGCAGCCAAGATCAATACCATTCGTGTTCTTTTGTCCCTAGCAGCTAATCTGGACTGGCCACTTAAACAATTTGATGTTAAAAATGCATTTCTATATGGATTTTTGAATGAGGAAGTCTACATGAGTTTTCCACCTGAATATGAAACTACTCCTGCAACTAATGTGGTATGTAAGTTGAAGAAGTCTTTATATAGGTTGAAGCAGTCTCCACGTGCATGGTTTGGGAGGTTTACACAATTTATGCGTCACTTTGGATACAAGCAAAGCAACTATGATCATACTTTGTTCCTTAAGCATCAAAAGGGCAAGGTGACAGTCTTAATATATAGTCTATGTAGATGACATGGTGATTACTGGTGATGATGTAGCTGAGAACGACAGACTGCAACAACAGCTAACTTGAGAGTTTGAAATGAAAGACCTCAGAGACTTAAAATATTTCTTGGGGATTGAGGTAGCTAGGTTAGTCAGTTTATGCACAATCTAAGTGAAAGTCATATGGATGATGTAATCATAGTTCTGAGATATTTAAGGTCTGCACCTGGGAAGAGGCTTATGTTCTCTAAAAATAATCATCTTGAAGTTAGTGGATATACAGATGCAGACTGGGTAGGTTGTATTACTGACAGAAGATCTACCTCTGGTTACTTCACCTTTGTTGGTGGAAATCTGGTTACTTGGCGGAGTAAGAAGTAAAAGATAATAGCTTGGTCTAGAGGAGGTATGGCACATGGAGTATGTGAATTGTTATGGCTGCGAAATATATTAAGTGACTTAGGGTTTAAACTCAAGAAGGCAATGAACTTGTATTGTGATAATAAAGCAGCCATTTATATATCTCAGAATCCAGTGTAACATGATCGTACTTAGCATGTTAAGGTGGATCGACATTTCATTAAAGAGAAGTTGGAGGCCAAGTTAATTACTTTTCCATTTGTTCCCACAGAAGAATAGTTGGCAGATGTACTGAGTAAAGCTGTATCAAGTAAGGTCTTTCAAGACTCACTAACCAAGTTGGGCATCTGTGACCTTTATGCACCAACTTGAGGGGGAGTGTTAGCGTGATTCATGAATGTTAATGTGATTGTGATTGATTGTAGTTTAATGTAATTGATTGTAATCAATTACATTACAATCAATTACATTAATTGTAATCAATTACATTAATTGTAATCAATTACATTAATTGTAATCAATTACATTAATTGTAATCAATTACATTAATTGTAATTAATTACATTGATAATTGATTATAGCTAATTACATTAATTGTAAATTAAAACTTACCCGTTATACAAATTGTAGTACAATGTGTAGTACAAAGTGTTGTACATCTGTAACTAGTATAAATAGCCTCCTTTGTGAGATGAATAAAACACACATAAAATGACAGGATCCGCCCGAAAATTCCACCCAAGAATCCGAGGTGGCCCTGTGGGGCCCACCTTAGAAGAGATCATACCGAAAACTCAGCATAACCCCTCCTAAAAGTGGACTACCCAAAAACCTGCAATTTCAACTCAACACTACTAATAAACCAACTTAATAATATTCCCACCAACCACCCGAGCCTATGCGCTCGCCTGAAACAACAATTCAGTTCAAAATATAATACGTTTTGTAAATCGAATAAAACAAAACAAGATCCTCGGTTTCAAAAGAAACTATTGCTCACAACATCACAAAAATTCTGTAATCTCCAACTAATAACCCTATCTGAGTGACACTGAGGTTTGTGCTAAATATCTGATAGCTAAAACTGAGATCGAACTGTGGATCTGAACCACTAAACTGAAGAACTGAACTGCTGAACTGAACTGAACTGAACTGATGAAAGATCGGCCATACATCTACTATCGTACGGTGCCTGGAAGTCCCTAACCTCCAGACATCCACATGCTAGTACTATCGATCAGGTCCCGTAAGCCGCACGCCGGATCAGGACGTACGGTGCCTGGAGGTCCCTAACCCCAGACATCCACATATCGATAGACTAACCAGGTCCTTTGAAACACATGTGCACGTGACTCTGGAAGGCCCTACCCCCCAGGAACTGTATACTGAAGGAGGTACTACCTCCTATACGACTGAATAACTGAACAGCTGAAAACTGATTACTGGAGACGCTAGAAACTGTGTACTGACAACTGAATACTGACGACTGAATATTGAATATTGAAAGAAACTGATGAATGGACATACTAAGGACTGGATATGCTGATGATAACAACTAATTAAACTGAAACGTAAATCTTCAAATCTCAAAATAACTATTTATTCCAAAATCACAAATATATATGTATTTTCTGAAAATAAATTGCATGCATATTTTAAAACGAAAGTCCACTCACATAAATTACTCGTCGATGAATCTTATTAACCAAAAATACTCGGCGACTAATCCAACGATCGGATTGTCGCTGTTCAATAAATCAAACGACGTAACTAATTATCCGGTCTCACAAACCGTAACCAACCTACGATTAACCAATCGATCTAATTCTTCCAATCCAACAGTATAATATACTCACAATAATTATCTTACCACGCTAATCAATTTCAGTGACAATCTAACGGTCACGCAAAAACTTAAACCACGAATCGTTCGATAACGAACCGATAATAATCGGGTTAATTCTCAAACTTCAATAAATTCCTACAAATCATATACCATCGAAATCATAATTAAGAGTACTAACTATTGAGCTAAAAAGCAGCTCAAAGGTGGCCGGACGCGCTGCCACGCGCCGCCACTAGCGGCTGCGCGTGGGCCCCACGCGCCGCCGGTCCAATCATCTCCGATGGTCACCAAATTTTACCAGCACATTCACCATAGCTCAAGGATCAACTTTCATACCTGGGTCGAAGCACGATTTGGTATAGATCGGCCGGAATCTGTCCCGAAAGCCAACGGTGGCCGAAATCTTCTTTTCCCCGATCCGCCGCCGTCCGGCGGAACTAGGCCACAAGACCGGTGGCGCTGGACTCGTGGAGCTGAGGGCTACAAAGCCCACTAAGTGGTCGCGGCCGGAATCTTTGCCGGCAAGCACGGCAGCTCGACGCGGAAACCGGGCTACTTCTCTCCTTGATTTCTCCGTCCACACAACGATTCACGGCTAGAAACAGGTATAGACTAGAAGAGGGTGAAGAGATGAAGAAAATGAGACTGATTTCATGGCTTGGGGTGGCCGGAGGAGGGAGAAACAAGCCAGAGAAGCCGGCGGTACTGTAGCGGTCGAGGGGGGGGGGGGTCGGGGTAGCTGAACAGTCACGGGAAAAATCCCAAAAGTCTCCCCCCTTCCCAAAATGGAAACCCCCATTTAAAGTAACTTCCCGAAATAGTAACCTCCCTTTCCGTGAATCATAACTCTGTCATACGAACTCCGATTTTCGCGTACTTCTTGTCCACGGACTTGGTTTAACGCGCTCTACAACTTCTGTGAAGAAACTTAAACCAAATTCCTTACCGAACGAAAAGTCACCCCGAAGGCCCTCTAAAAGCACTAACTGAAGCTCAAAAAATAGAAAGTTCCGTCAAATCTCCTAGACGCCAACTAGTATAAAGGTAACCTGGTTCTGGGGCGTCACATAAAATATTCTTTTTAATTCGTTCTATTCTCTTTGACTAAAACTAGATGATCAAGACATACATCGTGATCTTGATACATGGGAAATTCATATGGATTTTTTATTCAACTGGGTATAATTTACCTCATATATCAACAATTTATAACATATGAATTTTAATTAAAACCTCAAATAACATGGTGATTGGTTGCTCTGCTGGTATTGTGCTTCCCAATTTAAAGAACAAAAAATATATATAAATAATGGAGCAACAAGGTTCAAAGGATGTGATGAGGCTATCCCTTGAAAAAATGCAAAGGGTTTAGAAAGAAAAGAGCTTTTATATATTTGAAAGAGTTTTTATATGGATAGTTTTTATATATGTGAATAAGTTGATAATTATGACCTTGAACCACTCATGAATATACAATTAATCTCATAAAATATGGAATCTGCATTCATATCAGTTGAACCTATTGTGTTGTTTGATGTCGATGTCGATGAAGATGAAGATGACAAAGTAAAAACTTAAGTGATATTGAGATACAGGATTGTCGTTCCAACAGGGATTGATGATTCCCGATCTCTCGGTAGTGTGTGTGGTCAGGTGACTAAATCTAAAATGGAGTGACAAGATGTGAGAAGAGTGAGTGAAAGTGTGTTTAAACAATGTGCGGAGTGGTGTAGTGTGTGTGGTTTTGTGTAAGAAATGGTGGAATGCCAAGACGAACAAACAAATAAAGAAAGCAAGTAATGTAATGCAAGTAAAGTAGAGTGTGTGCAAAGTATGAAAGTGTTGGGGTTTTCGGGCAAACCCCAAGTCCAATGCAACTAATGATGCTCTAATGTCAAATTATGTCAATGTGTCCACGAATCAGGCCCCATATCCTAGCCATGTTATGGTTCAAGGACCGTGTTTCCTAAGGTATCCAAATGGCTTATTAGGGCCATTCGAACTCTCTAGGTGTCATAGGAGATTCCTCTAAGTTACCTAATACCGAATTCCCTAAAGTGCTTAAGAGGCGTAAAAGAGTCGAAACTAGGGACTCAAACAAGCAACACATGTGTAATCCACCATTCTACCGATATTATCGATGTGGAAAAGACTCTTCCTAAGGTATTCCTAAGCCTTATTAGGGTCTTCGGGACTCTCCGCGGGATGGTAGAAATAAAGGAGGCGTAAAAGCACATGAATTAAGGATTACACAAGTGAAACATGCTCATCACACATATTGCCAATTGCCTAGAGTAGAAATAAGTAACCAACCCATTCAAACTCATACAAAATAGATCAAATGCATACCAAAGAGTGGTGAATTCCTCAAATACACATTCAACACATATTCAAATAGACAATACACATACTCATGAAACACATAGGCATTTATTCATAAATCAAAGCATCACAAAATCACATTGGACTAGGGCACACAACCCTAGTCCCCAACAAAGTAAACTACACACTAATCATCCTAAATAACATCATCAAATTACAAATATGAACTTTAGACATAAGGAAAAGAGAGATCGAGTAGAGATGAGGGGTGCTCAATAGATGCTCTCTTGCTCCTCCTTGGCCTTTGATGATGAACTTGGTGACTTGGTGAGGATCTCAACTGCCCAAGATGGTGGATGATGGTGTAGACATCGTGGTGAACAAGGTTGATGAAGGGTGGAGGCGGAATGGAGGTGAGGAAGGTGGAGAAGTAGGCTGACCTGCCGCACGTCGACCGGTCAACAACCGTGTAGAACCTAAATCTAAGGGAGAGAAGAGAGGGGGAAAGGGAAAGGGAAAAGTGGAATGTTTGGGGCTGATTGGAGATGACCTAAATCAGGTAAAGAGTGGTTATTTATAGGCAAGAGAGGGAGAGAATGAATGGCTAGGATTAGGTAGGGTTAGATCTAAGGGTTGGATTGAATAAATGAAGGGCAAGAGGGTAAATGCTTAAGGAAATAAAAGGGAGGAATAATCAATGGGTGACCTCACCATATCTAGCATGGTCCTTTGCTGATTTTTGGAATCCTTTGGTGATGAGTCACAAGGTTGACTTCGTCTTGACTTTGACCACGACCCTCGGAGTTGACCAAAGGTTGACTTTTGACCAAACTTCTGAAATTCTCGTGCGACTCACTTCCGGGACTTCATGTTGACTCGTTGACGCTCTAAAGTCGGGGTTGACCGCGAGTTGACCGACGGTCCTCGGGTTGATTTTTCGTCCTTTTGCCAGAAATCCACTAAAAGCTCCAAAATGCGCCATTTTGCTTCCAATATCCATCCGATGCTCGTGGACCTTACAATGGTGCAAATCAAGGATTAGAGACACTAAACGGCCATTGGATTAACATTACTAAAGTGATTAGAGGCCTAATTTGTATGCAAATCACATACAAATCAGAAGATGATGCAAGAAATGATTTTTTTTTATTTTTTTATTTTTTTATTTTTTGGTTGAAGTGTGAAAAGAGCAGGAGCTCTCTAACGTGTCATATAGTGTCGCATAGGCGAATGCGCCTATACGAATGTCAAAGATTGTGGATGTATAGATTAAGACCGGGAGAATGTCGTACCCAAGGGATTGGAAGGCCCAAGATCTCACTTGGTAATACAATGTAGCCAAGGAATAAAAGCACTAAATTTGGAGAGACAAGAGATGATATATGTACTTAGAAGTGGAGTATGTGCAACATGGTGTAGTGTTCAAAGTGTGGAGAGACAAGAGATGATATATGTACTTAGAAGTGGAGTATGTGCAACATGGTGTAGTGTTCAAAGAGGTGTCACTCTTGAGTGACAAGTATCCAACATTACCCTAAAGTGACAATACTAATCTAGACAAACAAGTGAAGGCACAAATGAATGTGTTTGATAGGATGCAAATGTGTTGAGGTGACAAGCCCAACAAAAGTATGTTTGTGATCAAGTGATGAAGACGATTGGGGTTTCGGGTTAACTCTAACCCAATCCGATGAATGACAAACCTCAAGGACATGCAACAATGACTTAGCCAAGGATCAAACCCCTTATCCCAACCATCTTGTGGATCTAGGATTGACTCTTCTAAGCCTACTTTGTGCCATATACCGGATCACAAAGACTTCCTAATTCATTAACCAAGGTATTGTTAGGGTCCTCAAATTAACTGCATAGGCATAGAGTTCCAAGAATCGGGATTCAAACAAGTCAAGCATCACACTCAAACTCATCATGCTCAAATGCTAAACACTTGGGAAAATATGTAGCTAGCATACAATCCTACCAAGTTAAGTTCAACACATGCTTCAAGAATTAGCTAGATTCCTAAACAAGCATTTAACAAAACCATATTTGAACAAAGAACATATCCAAGAACTGAATCATTAAGCAAATCCGAGAATAATCATCAAAACATCATCATGGGCTAGGGCATACAACCCTAGCCCCCAATCTTATGAACTACTCACAACTCATTGTTAAAAATATCAACATTCTCAAGTATGAAAGCATCAATACAAAGTATAAAGTAAAGAGGAGTTGAGACATGCTGAAGGTGGTGATGGCCGGTAACCCCTTGGTGACTCCAAGTATGTAGCAAGCCTCCTTGTGCCCTTCTCTTCTTCTCCAAACTCGAACTTGTCTATTAGCGTCCGAATCCTGGATGTCTCAATGGATTGCAACTTGTGGTGAAGTAACTCCATGGAATGGTGGTGGAAACTAGATGGTTATGGTGTACGGGATATGTGGAAGATATTTCGTGAAGGGATGGATGTGGAATGGATGGTGGACGGTGATGAAAATGGCCAAAACAGTGACTGAACTCGAGTAATCCGTCCGGATGGATTTGTGGAGTCCGATCGTCTGGGCACGAATCAGAAAATGTTGAAAGTGTTCTTGGCTGATTTTCTTGGGTGAATGAATGGAAAATCGGCTGAATGGATCAAATGGTGGTATCTAGGGTTGGTTGGTCTCAGAATGGGAAGTGTTAATATATATATATGATGCTAATTGAAGGGCTTTGATTCAAGGGAAGTGATCCTAGGGTCCATAAATAAGATGCTAACACATTTGGATGGAAGGCTAAGAGACAAATGATATGTAGAGACAATAAGAAGCAGATTTGGGACCATAGGGATCAAATTTGGGGATGGAAGGTTAAGAGACAAATGATGTTTTGAGCATTAAATACTTTGTCTCTAATTTGAATTTGAATTCACCACCAAAATATCTCAACAAATCAACGGGGCTCTCCTTGTGTGCTTGAGAAACTCAATGATGGATTGGAATGTGATGCCTTCGGGTTTGACCTCCGAGTTGACCATGTGTGGGCCCGGTTGACTTTTCGGTTTCTTGGTCATAACTCCGAATCTTTGAGGTGCTTCACTTCCGATGCTTGACTTGAATGATTCTTGATGCTCGAAAGTCACAGTTGACTTTTGTCCTTTTCTTGAAAGTGCTCCAATTGGTCCCGAAATGCATCTTTTTGTGCCGAACTACCTCAACTCACGTGAATGACCTAAAAACATTAAAACACAAGTTAAATGCAACAAACAACTTTCGGAGGGGCTTAATTCTTATAGTTAGGAATACGATTTGCACGTTAAATATGTACAAATCACTCTCCAACCCCAATTTATTAAGAGAAAAATAAATAAGTTACAGCCAGAGAGGAGGAACAAGATCACTCCTCGAGAACAAAACATACACTCCCTCCATGCTAATACAATAGAAACAGAAAAAATAACTTAACAGAAACGAAAATTTGGGAGACCAAGTTTATCTCGCCAACAAAAAAGAAGAATAGAAGGAGGAGGAACATCCCACCATGTCATGCCAATCAAGGACAATCCAATATTAGCAAGAACTTTAGCCACTTGATTACCCTCCCTGAAAATATGAGAAGACCGAAAATGCATATGAGAGATAAAGTGCAAACAATTACTCCAACACGTAAACGCCAAGGAACAAGGTGAGGATCATGGAGATAAATAATAAAGAACGAGAGCTGAATCCACCTCTAGCCATATGTGCTTCCATTTCCTAACACATTCTAACTCAATAGCTTGAATTACCGCCATGACCTCAAGCCATAACAAGAAATGATTTTACAATTAGGGTTATAGTTAAATGTAAGAGCCATTAGATCATGGAGGGGTATGATAGAGTTTTATTCCAAATGATGTGCCAACTAAATAATCTGATTTGGCAATTGGTAAATGATGCGTATATGACATGTCATGCCGCATATGATTAAGGTCATAAATTTTAGGCCTTATTTAAGACCAACAATCATTTTCCAATAGTTAAATCACAAGGTTGAGAAGTAAAGTTCTCATGGAACCACAACACAATATCATTACACTTGGGATCATAGTTTAGCAGTACAAAACCTCTTTAATAAAAGAACAATCACACATGATATGATTTCGATTGTCAATAGCAGATTGACAAAATATATGGACAAGAAAGACAATATCTAATAATGTGATTTCAATTTTGACTATAAACCACTGTAATTGATATTGTAAATGGGGCACTCTTTGCAAAAGTAAGAAAAAGGGCGGATTAGAATTCCGAGAACTTGAAGCTTTCAATCAAGCGTTACTTGCAAAAACGGTTTTGGCGCATTGCTCTGCCTCCAAATTCACTTGTTCACATAATGCCACTTTCCCAATGATAATTGGGCAGCAGCAAATTAATGCAAGAAGCCAAGCTTCAATGGTATGGAATAGCTTGATGTGGAGGAGCTAGAGACCTCCTTTGTCAAGAAATGCGATGGAGGGTGGGCTCAGGAGGAATCAAGGTTTGGGGAGATAAATGGCTCCCATCTGTTGGAGAGTAGAGAATCTCACATCAGAAAAGTGACAAAAGAAAATATAACATATAAGTAGGTGGCTTACTTCTAAATGTACTGAGACCTTTTGAGATAAAACCCAACACCTAATAGATATTCAAGTTTAGACAATATCAGTGCAGTAATGGGCCACACTTCTCATTGTTTAACATAGTATCTGAGCGGGTCTCTCTCCAATTACGCCGCTCATGTCACTATACCCCAAATTAGTGAGTTCTTTAAAATTGATTGAAATGTCCCTGTATTTAAATTTGACAAAGTTTGACCGGAAGTTCCTGGTATATAAATTTGACTGAGTTTCCGATGTAGGAATTGGTTTGTTAATTGGTTACACGTGCAGACCTAGAACTATGTTGCACGTAAGGGGCCGTATTAAAGAGTGGAGAATCCCACATCAGAAAAGTGACAAAATAAAATATAACTTATAAGTGGGTGGCTTATTCCTAATTGTATCGAGACCTTTTGAGATAAAACTCAATACCTAATAGGTGATCAAGTTGATGAAATTGATTTTCTTATGTTTTTGTCAGTTCTTTCTAACCCTCATGATGAAATTGAGCTTGATATGTCATAAATTAGAGGATAATGAGCATGTGCTTAAAATTTGTGATTTGCTTTGTGGTTAATATGTGTAATTGATGGTTGCTTGAAACTATATGTGCACGATGCCTAAGTTGATTTGTCAATTGCAATTTGAGAAGTATTTCTAGACTATTATTGACTTGCATACCCTTGTATTGTGAGATTTTGAGCCTAGCTAATTGATATGTACGCATTGTTCATACCATATGCTCTTCATGTGTCAAAATTTCTTGAGTTTATGAACTTAAAACTTGCTCAAAGACATCTCGAGACTACATATTAATTTGCATTGATTTAGAGATGATTGAGGCACTAGATAAGCACCATGGCCAAATTATATTTTTGGTAGAAAAAAAAAATTTAGGTACTAAAAAATCTCATTCGCAATAGTTCATGTATCATTTGAGGTTTTTACTCTTTGGAAAGACCTCGTTAATGCTCAGAAATTGCTTCTGAGAGTTTCAAAGAAGTTGGCTGGCTGCAAAAGTAATACTTTGTCCGGAGCTGGTAAGCTTACTGATTAGCACATATTTGTCGTGCAATTTGCATTCCTAATCACGGGAATTAAGCTTATCCGAAGGCCATTTATTGCATTTAAAGTGTGTTTTCATGTTTTCAGCTCATTTAGGCGAGTTGAAGTAATTCGGCACAAAAAGGTGCATTTCGACAACATTTGGTACATTTCCGAGAAGAGGACGAAAAGTCAACCGTGGCTTGACGGAGTCAAAGATCGTACAATCAACCTTCGGTAGATGTTGTCTTGAAGATTTGGAAAGAGGAAGAAAAATGATGAAATTACCTTTCCGACGATTTTTCCGGCGAACAACCACCGCCGGACCTCCACCGGAGCACCACCACACATGGTGGAGATTCTCTATAGCTGCTGCACACATGTGCACTACTGCATGCATGTGCCAAAATGTCAGCCACTCCCCCCACTTTGCTGCCATATTCCCACTAAGTTCCTTACACCCTTACATCCTTCCACTTTGTATTTCTTTTGCATTTCTTTCCCATCCTCCACTCACATATTCTATTGTGAGCATGATGGCTGCAATAGAGCTGTTGGCAGCCACCCCATAACCATTATTCAGTTCCCCATTTCGTCCATACAAGGAATCAGCCACATTACACACAAATCATCCACCAAGAACACCAAGAACACCAAGAAACTGCCCAGTTTTGTTCTTCCATTTTCACCACTTTCCATTGCTCAAATCACTTTCGTTCCTTCACGAAAGTTGTTCCTAAGACATCCATTTATCTTAGGAACTGACTTTCATAACCATTCCACCACCACTACATCACGTTTCAAGCTCCACAGCTGGGAATTCGTCAAGAACACAAGGAATCCGGAAACTTGGAGAAGAAGAAGTTTGGAGGAGAAGAAGAATCCGAAAGGGGGCTGTCATCTACACTTGGAGAACACCAAGGAGCTGCTGGCCATCATCCCTTGAGAATTTCTAAACTCTTCTTTATTTATCTTTGTATCTATATTTTCATTCTTGGCAATAATGATGTATTTCCTAAACATGTGTGAGTAGTTCCTTAGGTTGGGGGCTAGGGTTGTGTGCCCTAGCCCATGATGATGTTTTGACAATGATTCTTGAATATGCATGTTGATTCAGTTCTTGGATATGTTCTTTGTCTAAATACGGTTATGTTGAATGCTTGTTTAGGAATTTTGCTAGTTCTTGAGCATGTGTTGAGCTTAATCAATTGAGAGTGTTTGCTAGCAACTTATTCTCTTAGGTATTTAACTTTGAGCATGATGAGATTAAATGTGATGTTTACCTTGTTTGAATCTTGATTCTTGGAACTCTATGCCTAGGAAGTTTATTTGGGGACCTTAACAAGGCTTGAGTAAATGGATTAGGAGTATTTGTGACCATAATATGGCACAAAATAGGCCTAGAAGAATCACATTCTAGAACCATAACATGGCTGGAATTTGGGATTTGATCCTCAACTAAATCATTGCTGCATGTTCTTGATGTTTGTCATACATTGGATTGGGCTAGAGTAAACCCGAAACCCCAATCATCTTCACCATTTGATCACACAAACACAACCAATTGTTGGGCTTGTCACCTCAACACTTGGCAACCCTAAGCGCATTAAGTTGTGCTTCTTTACCTTATTTGCTTAGATTAGCATTGTCACTTAGCTACTGCTTCGGGTACTATCTTGGTCACTAGTCACTTGAGAGTGACGCCTCTTTTGAATACTACACAACCATGTTGCACATACCTCACTTCTAAGTAAATACTCCATTTCTTGTCATTCCATCTCTAGTGTCATTGCATCTTAGTTACTTTGTTTACCAATTTGGGGATCTTGGGCCTTCCAATCCCTTGGGTACGACAATCCCCTGGTCATTAATCTATACATCCACACTGTTGATACTCGTAGAAGACACTCGTTTCTTGAGCGAAACTATACGACACGTCAAATGGCGCCGTTGCCGGGGATTGAGGTTAATCCTTGATCCTTTGGTGAACCGTAGCCGGGTTGTATTGACACTATTCTTGTAAAATTCATCTGTTAATTGTTCATAGTGTTGTTTTCTTTGATTTTGTATTTTGTTTTCACTGTTTGCATTGTGTTTGTTGTTATTGTTATTTCAAAGTTGTTGTTAGGTCAATTTTCATTGTTGTGTGTGTTTTTCGATTTTTTTTAAAATATCAAATCTACCCAGAAAAATCTAAAAAATTTTGTGCATGTTCAGTTCTGTGTTTAGTTATTCCAGTTAAAATTTCAAGTCATTTGGATAAGTCTAGCTTAGGTAAAAAATTAGGTTTTCGGGTATTGGTCGTCAGGATCAGAAACTGACATTTTCTAGAAACCTCTCTGTCTAATGATCAGTCCGGACACCCACTGCCGTCCGGACACCTGTGACCTTCCAAGTAGTCTGTAGGTTCAGCCCGCGTAATCAGTCCGGACGGACGCCTCCGTCCGGACACCTGGGACCTTCCAGATTGTGTTTTTCATTGTTTTATTGTTTCCAATTGCTTCTATTGTTCCCTACTTTTGTTTTCTTGCTTTGTTGTGTGTTTGTACTCACACTCTTTGTGTTTAAAGGTACATGAACGAGGTTTCTACTTCTAGTACTCAAATCTCTTTGAGAAGTGGACGTGTGTTGAGTGAAGACACAAGAGGAAGAACAAGAGGAAAGGGAAGGGGAAGAGGTAGACCGAGGAGAACCGAAAGTGCTCCACCTATCACTCTAATTCCAGAACAGCCAACACCTCCCAAGGAAACAATGGGGGACAGACATAATGATCAAGAACCACCTGTGGATGAAGAGGAGTTGCCTTTGAGTCATTACTCCAATCCGAGCATTGTCAACACTCCCTCTTGTATTGTGCATCCGCATCCGAATTTGGCTTATGAGATCAAGCACTCCATCCTATCTATTCTGCCCACATTTCATGGAGTCCAAAAGGAGAGACCATACGATCATATCATTGAGTTTGATGCTATTTGCAGCACCTTGAGCCGTGGTGCCTTAACATATGATGAGTTGAAGCTTCGACTCTTCCAATTTTCACTCAAGGAGAAGGCAAGGGTGTGGTTTCACAAGCTTAAGCCTAGGAGTATCCACTCTTGGGATGAGATGCAGAAGGTGTTTCTCAATGCCTATTATCCTCATCATCGCACTACTGCCATGAGGAATCAGCTCACTACATTCATGCAAGGTGAGCATGAGACAATCTATGTTGCATGGGAACGATTCAAAGATTTGGAGCTTGGGTGTCCACACCACGGTATAAGTAGATGGCAGCTTGTATCTTCTTTCTATAATGGGTTATTTGAGGATGATAGAAGGAGATTGGATAATGCTTGTGGTGGCAGTTTTCAAAGAAAAGGACCCAATGCCGCTTGGGACATCATTGAGGAGATAGCAATTCAATCCGGGCAGTGGGACAATCATGATAGAAGAAGGGACACAAGGCCAAGAGAAAGAGAGGTGCAGCCACATGTTGGAAGAAGTCATGAAGATGTTGGACCAAGGACTAGAGCAGTCCATGGTGTTTCTCAAATCCAACAAGTTGATGAGCTAATGAATGCTAAATTTGAGCAACTAGAGGCTGCAATGAACACCAAGCTTGATCTTTTACTCAAGGCACATGGAGGGGCAGCAGCATCTACCTCAAGGGAGCAAGTGAAAGCAGTTTCTACTTCTTGTTTTTATTGTGGTTCTCCCACACATGACACTCTTGATTGTCAATACCATGGGGCTGCAATGCAACAAGCAGCGTTGGAGGAACAAATCTACCAAGTTAATGACTACAAGCAGCGACAATCCTATTCTTCTTATGGCAAGAGACATGAGGAGAACTACAATCAATCCAACACTCAAGGAAGCCAAGGAGGTAACAATTTCCAAGGAGGAAAGTTTGGGGGAGGAAGTACATATCAAGGAGGTAATCAATCATATCATGGAAGCTCACAAGGGTACCAAGGCCCTAGCACTTTCCAAAAAGGAGTTTCTCATCACTCACAAGAAGCAAGCACTTCACAAATACCTCCAAGACAAAGTTTCTACCAAGCACCTCCCGGATTTGAGAACAAAGGTGGGAACCAACAAGCTCAATCACATGAGTCAAGAGAGCCAACCTTCAAAGAGATCATCTCTGCCCTCACAACAAGCCAACTAAAAACTGACCAAAATGTTTCAGTTATGTCCCAAGGGCTGAACAAATTGGAAATCCAAGTGGGGCAGCTAGCAAGGCAACTCCAAGAAAGACCAAAAGGTTCACTACCTTCACAACCGGAACAAAATCCAAGGCATGAAAGTGTGAAGGCGATCACCACCCTTCGATCCGGTAAGTCTTATGATAACTTGATCAATTATAATCCCCATGATCAGATTAATGTCCCCTCTTCATCTACTACTTTCATGGAACCTTGTTTAAATTCTGCAAATTTATATGAGGAGAATGGGGCCGGAGGGGAAGAAAATGTACCTTCCGGCAATTTGGAGAGTGGTGATTATAATGCTTATCTGTGGAGAAACAAGGGGGTGGATAAGGAAGCCGGAAGGGAAGAAAATGTACCTTCCGGAGGAGCATCGAATGGAGCATTGAAATCAGCTATGAAAAGTGCAAGTTCAGAGTGTCATCCGTCCGGACGCCCAAGGCCGTCCGGACGCCCGTCAGAAAAGTCCGAAAAATCAGAAATCCCGTGCAATCCGTCCGGACTCCCGTATGTGCCGTCCGGACGCCAGACAGAAAAATCAGAAATCTCGTGTAATCCGTCCGGACTTCCTCTGCCGTCCGGACACCTGGGAGCAAGTCAGAAACTGAATTCTACTCCGAGCACAAATGTTCAAGGGTCCAAGTCTTCATCTACAAGTGTCTTCAACAGTGAAGATGGTATTCCATTGGGAGAGGGTTTTGGACAACTCTCTTGTGATCAAGACTTTGAGAAGCAAGATTACATCAAGAGGAAGAGCAACAAGGTTGCATTTGAGAAGAATGAAGAGTTAGTGAGCAGTTCAAGCACACCTCATGACAATATTCCTAGGAGAACTCACTTGAGCACACCACCTATGAATGTAACATCTCACCAAGTACCTCTACCATTCCCACAAGCTCAAAGGAAGGAGGAATTGCAGAAGAAGAACAACAAGTATCGAAGAGAGTTCATTGAATTATTCAAGAAGGTCAACATCAACATACCTCTCTTAGATGCCATCAAACAATTCCCACCTTATGCCAAGTTCTTGAAGGAGCTTTGTACCAACAAGAGGAAGTTCATGAAAGATGAGCAGATCATATTGAGCGAAGATGTTTCAGCAGTGTTGCAAGGCAAGCTTCCTCCAAAGCTTAAGGATCCCGGTTCTTTTACGGTTCCTTGTATCATTGGCAGCAAGGGGTTTGATAGAGCTATGTTGGACTTGGGTGCTTCCATTAATCTTATGCCTTATGATGTGTACAAGACACTTGCTTTGGATGATATCAAGCCGGTGAAGATCTCACTCAAGTTGGCCGACCGCAGCCAAGTTGTACCAAAGGGGATAGTTGAAGATGTTCTAGTCAAGATTGGAGAGCTTCTAATTCCGGCAGATTTTGTGATCCTTGACATGAAGGATATTGTTAGTGGAGGAGAGGAAGAGATGCCTATTCTCTTCGGAAGACCTTTCATGGCTACAGCCGGTACAAAGATAGATGTCAAAGAAGGAGTCCTCACCATGACAGTTTTTGACACAACCATTGGCTTTCGTATTTTTGATGCCATAAGGAGTCCATTGCCATTGGGAGATTGTTTCAAAATTGATGTGCTACATGATGCCGTAGCAACTTCTTTCATTGAGTCTAATTCTAAAGATCCATTGGAGACTTCTATTGCACATCCCGACGTGGAGTTCCTTGATGATGACATTGTGGAGGCAACTCTTGCATTGACTGCCACACCACGCACTTTCATTCCATACCATATTCGACCACCCAATGTATTGGAAACTGCACCTACTTGGGCACCAAAACTGCAGCCTTCTATTGTGTCACCTCCTAAGTTGGAGTTGAAGCCACTTCCATCCTCTTTGAAGTATGCATTTCTAGGTGATGATGAGACACTTCCTATTGTCTTGTCATCCAAGCTCTCATTGTGTGAAGAGGAGAAGTTACTTGAGGTGTTAAGGGAGCACAAGGCTGCCATTGGTTGGACCATTGCCGATATTAAAGGAATAAGTGCAAGTGTATGCATGCACAATATTTACATGGAAGAGGGCAGCAAGCCTATAAGGGATGCCCAAAGGAGATTGAATCCACCTATGATGGAGGTGGTGAAGAATGAAGTCACAAAGCTCCTTGATCATGGAGTAATCTATCCCATTTCCGATTCTAAGTGGGTATCTCCGGTTCAAGTGGTGCCTAAGAAGGGAGGAATGACCATAGTCAAGAATGACAAAGGGGAGGACATCCCACAGCGAGTACAAAGTGGTTGGAGGGTGTGTATTGACTATCGGAAGCTTAACACCGCCACAAGGAAGGATCACTTTCCCCTTCCTTTCATTGATCAAATGCTTGAGAGGTTGGCGGGACACTCTCATTTCTGTTTTCTTGATGGGTACAGCGGGTACAATCAAATTGTTATAGCTCCCGAAGACCAAGAGAAGACCACTTTCACATGTCCTTTTGGTACCTTTGCATACCGTCGCATGCCATTTGGACTTTGCAATGCTCCGGCCACATTTCAAAGGTGTATGATGGCCCTATTTCATGACATGACGGAGGACTTCATGGAAATCTTTATGGATGATTTTTCGGTCCATGGAAACTCATTTGAGGAGTGTTTAGCACGGTTAGCTCTTGTGCTAGAGAGATGTGTGGAGACCAACCTTGTTCTTAATTGGGAGAAATGCCACTTCATGGTGGAAGAAGGCATTGTTCTTGGTCATGTGATTTCCAAGAGGGGCATTGAAGTTGATAAGGCCAAAATTGAGCTTATGAAGAAGCTACCTCCTCCGGTGAATGTGAAGGGAGTGAGGAGTTTTATGGGACACGCCGGTTTTTACCGGAGATTTATCAAGGATTTCTCCAAGATCTCAAAGCCATTGTGTGATTTACTTGCCAAGGATACCCCTTGGAATTTTGATGACAAGTGTGTGTCGGCTTTTGAGGAGATCAAGGAGTTGTTGGTTAGTGCACCCATCATGTGTGCACCGGATTGGACACTTCCATTTGAGCTAATGTGTGATGCATCCGATTATGCTATGGGAGCAGTTTTGGGGCAGAGGAAAGACAAGCATTTGCATGCTATTTATTATGCTTCCCGGACATTGAATGATGCACAAGTCAACTACACCACCACGGAGAAGGAACTTTTGGCCATTATCTTTGCTTTAGAGAAATTTCGGAGTTATCTTATTGGCTCCAAAGTTATTGTGCACACCGATCATGCAGCTTTGAGGTACTTAATGACAAAGAAGGATGCAAAGCCTCGTCTCATCCGTTGGATGTTGTTGCTGCAAGAGTTTGATTTGGAGATCCAAGATAAACCGGGCAAAGAGAATGTAGTAGCGGATCACCTCTCGAGACTTGTTGGTGGAGGTGATGATTCAACCATCCCTTTGGTTGAAAGCTTTCCGGATGAGCAGATTTTTGTTGTTCAAGCCACCACATGTGAACAGCCATGGTATTCCATTCTAGTTAATTACTTGGCAAGTGGAGGCACATATAGACCGAAAGGTGCTACCTATCAAGACATGAGGAAGTTAGAGAGAGATGCCCATACCTTCATTTGGGATGACCCTTATTTGTGGAAGGAAGGGAAAGATCAAATTTGGAGACGGTGCATTCCGGAGAGTGAAGTTCCCCACATTTTGGAACAATGTCACACTCATACTTGGGGTGGACATTTTGGAGGCAAGAAGACAGCTTTCAAAGTCTTGCAAGCTGGATTCTATTGGCCTACACTCTTCAAGGACTGCCATGAGTTTGCCCTTCATTGTGATCGCTGCCAACGTGTTGGTACCATTTCAAGGAGAGATCAAATGCCCCTCACAAACATCTTTGAGCTGGAAATTTTTGATACATGGGGAATTGATTTCATGGGACCCTTTCCTAGTTCTTATGGGTTCCAATACATATTGGTGGCAGTGGATTATGTTTCTAAGTGGGTAGAGGCCCAAGCAACAAAGACTAATGATGCTGCGGTGGTTACCAAGTTCCTCAAGGAACACATTCTTACTAGATTTGGCACCCCTCGGTTTATCATTAGTGATGGAGGTTCTCACTTCATCAACAAAGCCTTTACTGCCCTCATGACCAAGTATGGAGTCAAGCACAAGGTAGCCACCCCATATCATCCCCAAACTAGTGGCCAAGTTGAGGTTTCTAACCGAGAGATCAAGTCTATATTGGAGAAAGCTGTCAACACTACGAGAAAGGATTGGAGTACCAAGCTTCTTGATGTGTTGTGGGCTTACCGAACTGCTTACAAGACCCCTTTGGGTATGTCTCCATATAGACTTGTGTATGGGAAAGCCTGCCATATGCCAGTAGAGCTTGAGCACCGTGCTTTTTGGGCTGTAAAAGCCATGAATTGGGACTTAAGAGCAGCCGGTGACAAGAGAAGGTTGGACTTGAATGAGCTTGCTGAAATTAGAAATGAAGCATATGAGAGTGCAGCTCTATTCAAGGACAAGACCAAGGTTTGGCACGACAAGAAGCTTAAATTGAAGGAGTTTGCTCCCGGTAACATGGTACTGTTATACAACTCAAGATTGAAGTTGTTTCCGGGCAAACTACGCTCTAGATGGAGCGGTCCTTATGTTGTTGTCAATGTGTTTCCCCATGGAGCTGTGGAGGTGAAGAACACCATTGATGGGGGTACATTCAAGGTGAATGGGCATAGACTAAAGATGTACTATGGTGGGATGTTTGACGCTCAAGAGGAAGTCGACCGTTTCACCGATGTTCCTAATGTTGAACAAGCATGAGAAGATGCAAGACCGGCTTTGAGGTCTTTAAACCGAAGCGCTTGTGGGGAGGCAACCCCATTGCATTTGAAGTTCATTTCTGTTTTCAATAAGCTGGAGCTTACGTTTGGAAGTCAAGGCTTTATGCCTTGAGGTTGGTGTTTGTTGGTGTTTGTTGGTGCCTAATATCATTGTGGAGATCGCCATAAGGGAGTTTAATTCTACTTCACTCATCTTTGTTTGTTTTGTGCCAATCGTTTTGTTTGTTTATTTCATGTTTTATTTGTTGTTGTTTGTCGAGTCCCTCACCCAATGGAAATTGTTAAATGCACTGATCACATTGGGGACAATGTTAAGTTTCAGTGTGGGGGTGAGGATTGGGTTCGAAACCCGCCATAAGTTTTAATTTTTTCGACGTTTTCATCGAGTACTCCGTCCGGACGCCCATGGCCGTCCGGACGCCCATGGCCGTCCGGACGCCAGTGAAATTTCAAGTTTTTTATTTTGTCTGCCCGATGAATCCGTCCGGACACCCATGGCCGTCCGGACACCTGTAAGAGGTCCAAAATACATGCTCTCTGTCGATTGCTCCGTCCGGACGCCCATTGTGTCCGTCCGGACGGCTGAGCCCAGTTCTGAAACTTTTGTTTCTTTGTCTTATGTTTTGTGTTATTTGTTTGTTGTGTTAGTTTTTTCCAACTCCAATGATGAATTGAGCTTATTTTGTTGTGTTCTTGTGTATGCTGATCATTGTTAAGGCTTTATGTAATTTGCTTTGGGTTTAATATGCATGATTCATGATTGCTCGATTTTTCATGTACACTTCACCTTTGTTAATTGATCGATTGCAATCTAAGAAGCACACTTGACATGTATTGCCATGCATACCCAGAAATTGTGAGGACTTGAGCCCATTGAATATTCACTTGTATGCATCTTTCATACATTTACTTGTTCTTCATGAGTGTACATTGCATAAGTCTTGAACCTAGAACTTGCTCAAAGACCTCTTGAAACGTTTTGTTGATCCACATTGAGTTAGAAATGATTAAGGCACTAGACAAGCACCATGGCCAAATTGACCACCATCCATGTGAATTTGAACTCTAGGATTAGCCCACTTGAACCATATACATCATTAGCTTTTTCTTTGTTCAACCACATCACTTTCACCCATTTCACCAGTTAAACACCATCTCACCCTTGTTTCTTTGTGTTTGCAAGACGATGATAGCGACTTCTCATGTCCTTTATGCTTGGGAATTCGTTAGTAGTATACAAAAAGCCAAGTGTGGGGGTGCAATTTTTAATTTTTGTTGTTGTAGTTGTTTCAAAGAAAGAAAGAAAGAAAGAAAGAAAAATAAAAAAAATAAAAAGAAGGAAGAAAGTTCCTCAAGAAAAGAAAAATAGAAAATGAGAAAGGAAGAAAAAAAAAATAAAAAAAAAATAGAGTTGTTTCTTGCATCGTTTTTAGTTTCAATAAAAGGTTGGAGGAAAAATAAGAAACTTGTTTCGGTTGTAGCATAGGTATGAGTTTCAAAATCGTTGACTTGTCTTGCAAATACATGGAACATTTGATATATCAATCCTTTCATTTCATATAACCATTCACCCTTTGGCCCCATTACACCATTGAAAGTCCTTATGATCTAACGATTTGTGTATCGATTTTGTGGAGAGTTGGTTGATGAGCAAGCTTATGGGAACATTATTTGTGTATTTGTTATGAGAGTAAACACTTAACCCTAAACACTTGAGCGGAAATAATTAGTGATCTTTGTGAGTTTAGTGGTTAATGTTGTTTAGTTGTGCCTATTTGATTGCAAGAGATTGATTGTGCACTTGGTTCCCACACACTTCACTCGAGCATGATTGAATTGCGCATGTTAAGCACTTAGCAAATTTGTGAAGCCTTAGCATGTGATCATTGGACTCTTGTTTATAACATTGCGAGCTCGCTGAGGACTATAGTTGGAGAAAACTTTTGAATTCTGTTTTTACCTTCTTGTGATTGTATTGTGTTTCCTTTATTGTATTGTTTTGTGTTTGCTTGAGGACAAGCAAGATTCAAGTGTGGGGGTGTGATTAGCACATATTTGTCGTGCAATTTGCATTCCTAATCACGGGAATTAAGCTTATCCGAAGGCCATTTATTGCATTTAAAGTGTGTTTTCATGTTTTCAGCTCATTTAGGCGAGTTGAAGTAATTCGGCACAAAAAGGTGCATTTCGACAACATTTGGTACATTTCCGAGAAGAGGACGAAAAGTCAACCGTGGCTTGACGGAGTCAAAGATCGTACAATCAACCTTCGGTAGATGTTGTCTTGAAGATTTGGAAAGAGGAAGAAAAATGATGAAATTACCTTTCCGACGATTTTTCCGGCGAACAACCACCGCCGGACCTCCACCGGAGCACCACCACACATGGTGGAGATTCTCTATAGCTGCTGCACACATGTGCACTACTGCATGCATGTGCCAAAATGTCAGCCACTCCCCCCACTTTGCTGCCATATTCCCACTAAGTTCCTTACACCCTTACATCCTTCCACTTTGTATTTCTTTTGCATTTCTTTTGCATTTCTTTCCCATCCTCCACTCACATATTCTATTGTGAGCATGATGGCTGCAATAGAGCTGTTGGCAGCCACCCCATAACCATTATTCAGTTCCCCATTTCGTCCATACAAGGAATCAGCCACATTACACACAAATCATCCACCAAGAACACCAAGAACACCAAGAAACTGCCCAGTTTTGTTCTTCCATTTTCACCACTTTCCATTGCTCAAATCACTTTCGTTCCTTCACGAAAGTTGTTCCTAAGACATCCATTTATCTTAGGAACTGACTTTCATAACCATTCCACCACCACTACATCACGTTTCAAGCTCCACAGCTGGGAATTCGTCAAGAACACAAGGAATCCGGAAACTTGGAGAAGAAGAAGTTTGGAGGAGAAGAAGAATCCGAAAGGGGGCTGTCATCTACACTTGGAGAACACCAAGGAGCTGCTGGCCATCATCCCTTGAGAATTTCTAAACTCTTCTTTATTTATCTTTGTATCTATATTTTCATTCTTGGCAATAATGATGTATTTCCTAAACATGTGTGAGTAGTTCCTTAGGTTGGGGGCTAGGGTTGTGTGCCCTAGCCCATGATGATGTTTTGACAATGATTCTTGAATATGCATGTTGATTCAGTTCTTGGATATGTTCTTTGTCTAAATACGGTTATGTTGAATGCTTGTTTAGGAATTTTGCTAGTTCTTGAGCATGTGTTGAGCTTAATCAATTGAGAGTGTTTGCTAGCAACTTATTCTCTTAGGTATTTAACTTTGAGCATGATGAGATTAAATGTGATGTTTACCTTGTTTGAATCTTGATTCTTGGAACTCTATGCCTAGGAAGTTTATTTGGGGACCTTAACAAGGCTTGAGTAAATGGATTAGGAGTATTTGTGACCATAATATGGCACAAAATAGGCCTAGAAGAATCACATTCTAGAACCATAACATGGCTGGAATTTGGGATTTGATCCTCAACTAAATCATTGCTGCATGTTCTTGATGTTTGTCATACATTGGATTGGGCTAGAGTAAACCCGAAACCCCAATCATCTTCACCATTTGATCACACAAACACAACCAATTGTTGGGCTTGTCACCTCAACACTTGGCAACCCTAAGCGCATTAAGTTGTGCTTCTTTACCTTATTTGCTTAGATTAGCATTGTCACTTAGCTACTGCTTCGGGTACTATCTTGGTCACTAGTCACTTGAGAGTGACGCCTCTTTTGAATACTACACAACCATGTTGCACATACCTCACTTCTAAGTAAATACTCCATTTCTTGTCATTCCATCTCTAGTGTCATTGCATCTTAGTTACTTTGTTTACCAATTTGGGGATCTTGGGCCTTCCAATCCCTTGGGTACGACAATCCCCTGGTCATTAATCTATACATCCACACTGTTGATACTCGTAGAAGACACTCGTTTCTTGAGCGAAACTATACGACACGTCACTTACCTTTATAAAATGTAATTTGTCTTGCTTTAAATGTACCCCTAAGTTATTATTGCCTTGGACAAAGCTAATAGAGATTTTTCATGGGGTTCAGAAGCCAAGTCTCCCCCTGTAGCTTGCAAAGAAGTTTGCATACCTAAATCCATGAGTGGTTTAGGTGTTAGACCTATAAATAATGTAACCCTTGCTTAATTGAGTTGGAAAAAACGCAAGGATCCAAATAATTTGTAGGTTTAACTGATCAGGAAGAAATATTGAAAGGAATTGCAGCTTATTCATGGCTAAAAAGAAACAAAATCATTATTAAGCTTGGAATGGCATTTTGGATGGTAGAGAGATTGTTTTAAAAGGTCTAAGATAGATAGTAGGTAATGGTAAGTCCATTAACTTCTAGACTTTCAACTAGATTTTTCATTTTCCTTTCAAAAACTTAATTCTTGGTCAATAAAGATATACGATAGATTGGAATGCTAATGTGTTTGAATTCATTTATAATAGAAACTAGAACAAAGAAAAATTGTTGTGCTTGTTTGATCAAGATCTGGTTTCTAAAATTATATTAATTCCTATATATTCTTTTTACTGACAAGGGGATGAATTCATATGGGGACCTGCTGCTAATGGAATTTTTTCCATCAAGTCATCTACTTAGATTCAATGCAATGACCTTACTCCCTATCTAATTTGTACGTATTTTATATACAAAGTATGCCTCTAACTACTTGAATAATGCTTCTCCAAGAGCCAAATAATAGCATTAATGTATGTTTGTATGATTTTTAGGTTGAATGAGTGAGCGGGAGTAATTTGAAGCAAAAAGACGCAATTTTGGAGCTTTTGGAGCGTTTCCGAGAGAAAGACGAAAAGTCAACTGGTTGACCCGAAAATCAACTCGTGGTCAACCTTGACTTTATGATGTCAAGATGGAGAAAGTTAATTCTCGGAGGTGGAGCACATATAGAGTAAGAGTATGAGCATTAGAGGACTAAAAGTCAAAGGGTTCATCCGAGAAGTCAACTTGGTCAACCAAAAAGTCAACTCCGAGGCATTGAAGCAAAGGTCAACCCTTGGAAAGTCAAAAATCAGCTTTGTCATGTGCTCTGTGACCATTTTCGTTCTTGCCCCCATAGCTTCTTCTTTAATACTTCTTTCATTTCCTTTGCCAACTCATTAATGAAGGGCAAGCCAGTTTTTGCCTCTTTATTTTCTTCTGGTCTTGGCCCCTAACACAACTTCCTCTCCAAAAACAAATCTAGGCCATCAAAATAGGGACCATATATGCCCAAAATTAGCCCCTTGAAGGCCATATCCGAATTCACTCAAAAAAACCCTAATTTCTCTCTTCCTTTCACCTACTCACCCTTCCATAGGTGAGTTAACTCATTGGGTAGACTCACCCATGTCCATTTCTACCATTTTCACTTAGTTTCATATAGATTTCTTCACCTAGGTCACAAGATTCATCAAGAAGAGCAAAGATTCAACATCAAGAAGCAAGGAGGAACTTGGTTTTAATAGGAGGAAGCTTGCCATCACCTTGAGAATTCTCTTACCCTTTCTCTTTCTCTTTGGCTTATTGTTATTGATGATTTGTATTTGGATGATGATATTTTATACCATGAGTGAGTAGATCTAGAATTGGGGGCTAGGGTTGTGTGCCCTAGTCCATAGATATGTAATGAACCTCTTTTAATGATATGTGATGCAATATTGATTCATAAGCATGTTTATATTCAAATTCCATATGTTAGATGCATGGGTTAGGGAATTCACCACTTTCTAGCTATGTTTCTAGCATTATCTTGATGTGGAATTGGTGGGTGATGCCTCTAGTTTCATGGGCAATGGACTATAGCATGTGCTGTATGTTTGATTTGTCTTCATAGCCTTTTGATGCACTAGAGATCCTTGGTTGGACTCTAAGTGTGCCAATTGAGTTGGTTTTAGTCCTAACCGGCATAACCATACTTTCTAGATGAAATTTGATAGTATTCATAGCCTTTGGATATAGCTAGGGAACTATGGCACGGCTCTAGTTATACCATTGAGTTCCTACGACGTATGATATATCACATCAACAATTTCATTGTGTTCATAGCCTTTGGATGTAATTAGAGACCTTTGGTAGGCTCTAGCTACGCCCATTGAGTTGTCACGGCCCTTAGATCGGAGAGACACATCTTACAATATATTTGAATGCCCTCATAGCCTCGTGATGTATGTTAGTGACCCTAGTACAGCTCTAACATGCACACTTGAGTTAATCATGGCCTTGGTTGGCATGTTCATACATTGTTGTGATTATTGGAGTTCATAGCCTCAAAGTGTTATTCCAAGAACCATGGCATGGCCTGGATTGGCACTAGAGAGTTCACCTTGACCTTGGTTGGCAAGAATGATACATTCTCGATTAATTAGAATCATGAATCATTGTTGTAAGCATCTCGTTGTCGTTGTTCATTGCATTGAAGTGCGCTAGTGTTAACCCTTAGCTCCCAATCACTCTATCTTTACATTTCCCTTACTTGCATTTAGTTTTGCCTAGCTTACTTTACTTGCTTGTTTTGTCTCATTTCACTTATCAATTGAAACCCAAAAATGCACTATCTCACCTTGCACATATCCACTTCACTATTGTCTTTCCACTTCATTCCCCACCATCTACTGCTAGTTTCCTAGGTTACCAATATTACCGAGTGGGTTTTGGGCCACCAATCCCTGAGGTAGGACAACCCCGGTCACTAATCTATACATCCACAACTCATCTTGACTTTCGTCACTATCCTAAAACAAATCTTTTAAAACTACTATGGAGTTTAAACATTCCACATAAAGTCAAAATTTTCAGTTGGTTGTTAATTGGAGGTAGACTGAGAACTAGAGATAGACAAAATTAGTCGCTTTATGCAAAATGTGGATTCGAGTTATACTCTTTGTCAAGCTCATAATGAAAATTTGCAACACCTATTCTGCGAGTGTTCTGTTGCTACTTGTGTTCAAAATCTTAGTGGTTTGTCTTAATTACAAACGCTTGGCTTCAATGAATTATAATCTTAGCAACTAGCTAAATGATCTTTAAACAACCACTCTTGATCAAATTCTTTTATCTCAAATCCTCCTTATTTTCTGGCAAGTTTAGGACTCAAGGACTGAGTGGGTCTTCAAGCAAGTAACCACTTGTCCAAGTAAAGTTATCAATGTTGCTTACTCTATATGATGTGATTTTTGTAATGTCAATCCTCCACTTTAAAGACACAATGTTTCTATCTAGATCTGAGGGGTATAATCAGAATTGTAAGGTAATGAGAGTAAGAAATATCACGCATGGTGACCCAAGATATATAGTTGTTCGCCTCCAGTGGAGGGTTGCTACGTCCACTTGGAGAATAATTACTATAAGGGGGAGGAGAGTACATGTACAAGTGATGTAAGATATTAAAGATATCTTTTCTAAGTGGGAGATGAGTCCCTTTTATAAGTAAGGGGCCTCCTATCCTTTTACATGTTCCCATGTGGGATGCTAGTGACTATTTTGCTAGTATATTACTTATCCTGAAGCATCTTGACGAGTGTGGGAGGGCGGCCTCCCGGTGAGATCTTGGTCGGCTTCCACCACTACGGTGTATCTCGGGTGTCAGGCTACATGATGCATGTTGTACTGAGGGCCCATCATGTCATGTAGACCCTCCACCAGGACGTTATTTATGCTTGGTGGCATGGTAATATACATGATATGTACACACAAGAAACAGACAGATCAGTCGATCAAATGGATGCCTCCTAATACAAGCTATGCTAAACTTAATTTTGATGGCTCAGTTTCCCATCACACCAGTGCTGCTATTGGTTTCATTATTTGGAATCATAATGGTGTGTCTATGTTTGCTAGTGTGAAAAAATCAAGATCCTTAAGTTTACCTGTTACTAAAACACTAGCTCTTCGTGAAGGACTGTTTCTTTCTTTTCATAAAGGAATTACAAGGATTCAGGTAGAAGGTGATTCAAAGCTTATTATTGATTGCATCCTAGGAGCAATTTCTATTCCCCGGCGACTCAAATGCCTCGTAATATAGCTGGCCCGTAAGTTTAACTTTATTACCTTCAAGCATATCTTCTGAGAATCTAACTATGTTGCGTATTTTGTTCCTTCTCTTGGTCATTCAAGTTGAGATTTGCAACTTTGGAACAATGGTTTGCCGTACCGAGTTCTTCAATCTCATAATTTTGATATGTTAAGTGTTGGTTGTCATAAAGGTCTTGTTTTGTAACTTATCTTTCTCATTAGCAAAAAGAAAGAGTTTTTATTAAACTAATATCTATACATGTAAGAGAATAAGGTTTGTAAACCATTAGGTGATGTAATTCTCTTGATTACCCGTTTCAACATATTGAGATTAGATCTATATTCTCGTAACTTAGCAAGAAGCACCGCCTTTACGCCTAGATGTAAGATTCGAGGTCCATTTTTGAAATTTGAAAAGTATTGAATCAAAAACAAGGATAGTAAAGAATGGCGGCCGAATCTAGTGGTAGTTTCGGTGGAGGAGCATGGTGGTGGTTGTTGTGAGTAAGGTTTGGTTAAGTGATTGTGCGTGAAGATGAAAGTGACTTGGTGCAAATAGCCAAATACAAAGGAGGTAAACTGGATGAGGTAGGAAACTCTAGAGTGAATAGTGCTGCAGTTGTCACTCAAGGCGTTGAAGTGGTTTGGGTATGGTTTTCATTTATATTTTCATATCAAAATTATTCATTTAAATCAATCAAATATCGAGTATTCACATCATGTCAATCAAATAAAGTTATAGATGTTTCAGGATATCATTATTGTGTGCCTTGTCAAACTAGGACTTTAGAATAGGTTTATACTTCTAGGATATGGATTGTATTTAGAATAGATTTCCTACATCAATACAGATTGTATCTTGTACTCCTCTATATATAGAAGCCCTTATTCATTAATGAAATACATCCTATTCTCTGCTCATTCTCTCTTGTTATTTACATTTCCCTTAAACACGTTATCAGCACGAACCCTAACCCTGAGATTAAAAAGCCAAAGATATATTCAGCATAGCCTTCTGCTACGCGCCTTAACCCTAGAACCAAAACCCTAGGCTCACCGGGTCTCTCCACCACCGGCTGCTACAAAAATCAAATCTCCAAGATTCTGCCTGCACAGAACAGCCGACTTTGGAAGCGATTTTCTCTCTTCTCAACCATTGAATTGAGCCACACTTTGACGAAAGCTTCCTCCGTGTGTCTACTTCTTCCAGTTCAAATTTTACGCAATTCAGACCGTTAGATCTTCGGATATTTAGTTCCAAAGGAGCGGAACTCAGGATGGAAATTTTCTGCGATTTTGCAATCAAGAAAACCAAGTAAGATTTTCTAAAAGTTGTTGCTTTCTTTAATTTTTGCATCTTCTTTTCTCGGGGATTTAAAAACTTCCCTTCTTCTTCATCCCGACCCCTCTTATGGCGTGGGACTTCTATGGTGAAATTTATGAGCAAAAATTATAAGCTGTACCTACTTTGAAAGGTTATGAGAAGCATTAGGGGAGCGATCGAGCTTTATATCGCTTGCGGTATATATAAGTCATGAGCCCCTCTAATGTCATCATTCTCTCTTAGAAGTTAAAGAGTTTTAATGAATCGTGGGGATTCATAATATATGCTGTGATAAAGTATTTTCATGAGCATCCAAGAAAATCTTTGTGATAAACTAATTTCACGAAGGCATCGAATTCGACCAATTTTTGGTCATGGCTTATTCATTACTAGACTCACCTGCGTGGGTGTGATGTCTAGGTAAGGGATTGGAATCAGTGGTATTTAAGAGAGCCTCGCTCCAACGACATTCCTTTTTCTTATCTGGTCATGCCCGCGTGGAGCTATCAAACAGTTTAAGTTATGGCCATATCCATCTTGGTCTTGTTCTAATCCGAAAAACCTTGGAAATTTTTTTAGTTTTTTTGTGAATGTCTTTTTATGACTGCGAAACTAAAGTATCTTCTTATTGTGATAAAGTAATTTCACAAGTGATAAAGTGATAAAGTAATTTCACAAATACGTTGCTGAATATAATTCAGATATGCTTCAACTATGGCTATGCTTCCATTTTGTAAGGCGACTCTTACAGAAGCAGAATTAATAAAAAAAACTCTCTCCACCTTCCCAACTTCGGCAGTTATATTGTACACACAATATCGATTAAAGTATATTGCCAAGCGACTTTCAATCAGCTTATCAATTTTCTACAAGTAGCTGAAAACATGACACGATCATGATGAACAACAATAATTAGGCCTGCCGGAACAAAGAGAGTTCCAAAAGTAACTTATGGCAAAAATGGCCAAAAGAGGACGAAACCCTAATGTCAAGGGTAATTCTAATGGACGATCCGGTTCATATAATTGTCCCAATAAGGAAGGAAATCGCAACAACGTTGCACAAAATCGTGGGAACTATTGCACCATGTAAAAAAGGCAAGGAGGAAGAGGCATGGGCCATGGAGCCCATGCCAACGCCGGCAAAGTAAAGCGTGGCAATAAGGTACAAAGAGCACCAATCCATCCTCCAAAGGCACATGGTGCCAAAACACTTTTTCCGACGAACGGTTCGTCGCTATAACCCTTTACCGACGACCGGATCCTCGTTATTGGTAATCTGTCTTTTACCAATGAACGGATTGCCAATGAAGCATGTGTTGATAATGAGTTATACTCCACTTTATGAGAAGCATTAGAAGATACTGGAGATGACACGGACGTCAATCTCACAATTGCGTATTTTTAAGTCGACCAAAGTAACGAGAAGACTATGGAAGCTCCAGACTTCGAATAAATTGCAATTGTTTTATTTCCAAGTTTATTATGTAAAGGCTTATATGCCTTAGTTTATTTGACTTTTGTCATAGTGATTTGTTTTTGGATTAGATTTTCTGGACAAGACCTCGATGTAATCGTTGGCATATGGTTTAATAAAGTTTCGAATTTTCCTCGATGTAATGAAGGATATTCGTGCCAACGGTTATCATTTGGGAACGTATTGTAAGAATGGACAAGAATACTTATGTATTACTTCTAATGATTGCGGAAGAAAGTGCATCTTAGAAAAACTTACGTGTCGATCTAGTGGGTTATACTTAACCACTATTTGAATTATTGAATCCCATAATATTTTTAGAGATGATCTTTTGGATTCCGACACTTATAGGCTTTGGCACGACCGTTTGGGACATCCAGGTCGTGATATGATGATCCGTATATTGAAAACCTCACACATACATCCTTTTATCGAGCTAATAGAAGCAAGAATCAAAAGATGATTCAAGGAGAGGAGACTTGCGTCACTGACATGCCAAAGAAATGTGCACATTCCGTCAAACGCACGGCGATCGATCGCGGAAGCACATGTGATCGATCGACCACCTCAAGAATGCCTCGAAAAGCATCCAGAGAGCATTTGCGATCGATCGCAGAAGAACGTACGATCGATCGCACGTCTCCAGCATGCCTCGGACATCGTCCAGAGAGCATTTGCGATCGATCGCAGAAGCACGTACGATCGATCGCACAGTAACAATTGTTATTTCCCCCTCTAATCCTGAATCCAGACTTGATCAGGATACCTCCTATGCTTCTGTAGCTTTTATGGCTAAGGGCTCATTTTGCAAAGCTTGTTCCTTAGGCAAATTAGGATCGAGACCATCCTATGCGAATGACACAAAAGAGACTATTCCATTCTTACATCGTATCCAAGGAGATATTTGTGGACCCATCCATCCATATTGTGGACCTTTCAGATATTTTATGGTTTTGGTGGATGCATCGACACGCTGGTCACATGTCGCTTTATTGTCCACACGCAATATTGCTTATGCAAAACTTCTAGCACAAATTATACACTTAAGGGCTCACCACCCATATCATACTATTAAGTCAAATACGTCTTGACAATGCTAGAGAGTTTACATCACACACAGTTGATGATTATTGCATGTTTATTGGGATTGATGTTACGCATCCCGTACCCCATGTGCATACACAAAATGGTCTCGCAGAAGCCACCATTAAGAGACTTCAAATGGTCGCTCGGGCATTGGTTATGCGCACCAATCTCCCATAATCTGCTTGGGGTTATGCAATATTGCATGCAGCTTTACTTCTTCGTTTCCGACCCACTACCAATCAACCATTTTCTGCGTATCAGATGGTAACTGGATATGAGCAGGATGTCTCACATTTAGGCATATTTGATTGTACGGTTTATGTGCCAATTGCGCCCCCACAACTCACTCAATTGGGTCCTCAGAGACGTTTAAGTATTTATGTTGGTAATGAATCTCCAACTATTGTCCGCTATTTGGAACCTTTGACAGGCGATCTCTTTACTGGTAGATTTGCGGATTGTCACTTTGATGAGACAGTCTTCCCGTCGTTAGGGGGAGATAAGAACAAGAATGTTCAACAGGAACGACAGGAATTGTCATGGTCTGTCCCCACTCTGTCTCATCTTGATCCCTAAACCGCACAATGTGATAGTGTAGTGCAAAGTATACTCAATATTCAGGACGTAGCAGATTCGATGCCTGATGCATTTTCTGATATTGATAAAGTGACGAGATCACATATACCAACTGCAAACGTGCCTGCAAGGTAGGAAATCCCCTAAAGGAAGAGGGGATATGGCGCCAATAATGATGCCACAACCACACATAGTGGAGGTGTGGTTAAGGTCGTGGTTCCCTAAAGGAAGAGGGTGTGACCACTTGGTTCGATGGATACTCGCCAAAGGAATGAAGCCAGTTTGACACAGCCTAATCCATTCATCATCAATACCTGAAACCCGTCTCATGAGATTATCTCTTATTATAGTTATGTCCATGAATCAATATTGGGGGACGCCTTAATGATTGAATCAATTTCAGAGAATAGAAAAAATCTCGATAAATGCATGCATGCTTGAAACGAAATTCTTGATGATGTATTGCTCAATAGACTATAGAGCATGATGACATCGAACCACGCTCTGTTGAAGAATGTCAACGTAGAGCATATTGGCCTAAATGGAAAGATGCAATCCCTACTGAACTAGATTCACTAACAAAGGAAAAAGGTATTTGGGTATGTAGTGCTAACGCCCCCAAGTGTAAAGCTTGTTGGACATAAATGAGTCTTTGTTAGAAAGCGTAAAGAGAATAAAGAAGTCTTGAGATATAAGACTTGCCTCGTGGCGTAAGGTTTCTCACAATGCCCTAGGATTGACTACGAGAGACATATTCTCTCGTAAGGAATGATATTGCATTCCGCTACGTTGTCAGTTTGGTAGTTTCCACAAAACTTGACATGCAGCTTATGAATGTGGTGACAACATATCTCTATGGGGGATCTAGATTAAGAGATATATTTGAAGGTGCCAGATGGACTTCAATTACCCAAGTCAAGTGACTACTTGATTGGGAAGGGATATATAAACAATGATTTATGCCCATGCATGTTATAAAGAGAACAAGTTCCGGATTTGCAATTATTGTTGTCTATGTATATGACATGAATTTAATTGGTACTCTCGAAGAACTGAGAGATATTGCTACATATTTGAAATCCGAATTTGAGATGAAAGATTTTGGGAAAACTAGGTTTCTAGGCCTTGAGCTAGAGCACCGAGATAGTGGAATATTAATCCACCAATCGGCTTATGTCCACATGATGTTAAGAAGGTTTAACATGGACAAAGTGCATCCAGTTAGCACTCCCATGATCAGTCGGACCCTAGATCCAAAGAATGATCAATTCCGTCTAAAGGATGATGACGAAGAAATTCTAGGGGCCGAAGTGCCATATCTAAGTGCAATAGGCGCATTGTTGTACTTCGCTCAATGCACTAGAGCTGACATCTCTTTTGTTGTGAACTTGTTAGCTAGATTTAGCTTTGCGCCCACGCAACGCCATTAAAGTGGCATAAAGACAATATTTTGTTACCTTAAGGGTACAATCGATTTGGGCTTGTTTTATCCCTACAGAGAGACAAGAGGAGTTGAAAAAGGAAGTTCAACCATCAAAGGTGATTTGTATGTGATTTGCATACAAATTAGGCCTCTAATCACTTTAGTAATGCTAATCCAAAGGCCATTTAGTGTCTCTAATCCTTGAATTGCACCATTGTAGGGTTCACATGCATTGGATTGATATCGGGAGAAAATGAGTGCGTTTTGGAGCTTTTAGTGGATTTTCGGCAAAAGGACGAAAAGTCAACCCGAGGACCATCGGTCAACTTGTGGTCAACCCCGACTTGAGAGCGTCAACGAGTCAACATGAAGTCTCGGAAGTGAGTCGCACAAAAATTCCGGAAGTTTGGTCAAAAGTCAACCTTTGGTCAACTCCGAGGGTCGTGGTCAAAGTCAAGACAAAGTCAACCGTGTGACTCACCCACACAAACCTCCAATTCAGCAAAGGACCACACTAGATATCATGAGGTCACCCTTAGATTATTCTTTTCCTTTCATTCCCTTAAGCAATTACCCCCTTACCCTTCATTTAAATCATCCAACCCTTAGATCTAACCATAGCACATCTTAGCCCTTCATTTCCTCTCTCTCTTGCCTATATATAGCCATCCTTACCTTATTTAGGTCAATCCCATCATCAGCCCCAAATTCCCACTTTTCCATTTCCCCTTTCTCCCTTCCTTCTCTCCCTAGGGTTTAGGTTCTGCACGTCTGTCGACCGGTCGACGAGCGGCGGGTCAGCCACTTCTCCGCCTTCCTCACCTCTTTTCATCCACCACCCTTCATCAAATCTTCTCCCCATGACGTCCACTACCTCCACCCCCACTTTGGGCAGCTGGGATCCTCACCAAGTCGTCAAGATTCATCATCAAAGCCAAGGAGGAGCAAGAGAGCATCTATTGAGCATCCCTCATCTCTACTCTCTCTTTTCCTTATGTTTAGAGCTTATAATTGTAAATTGATGATGTATACTATGATGCCTAGTGAGTAGTTGCTATTGTTGGGGACTAGGGTTGTGTGCCCTAGTCCAATGTGACTATGTGATGGTTTGATTTATGAATAAATGACAGAACCCACCCCAGATTCCACCCTGGAACCCGAGGTGACCCTGTGGGGCCCACTTTAGAAGAGATCATGCCGAAAATCCAACATGGTCTCCCCTAAAAGCGGACTACCCAAAACCTGTGAAAATCATTTAACACTTCAATATTTCCAATTCACAACCAACACCCGAGCCTACGTGCTCACTGCTGGTAATTCAATCATTCAAAGAATAATCAACTCCAATCAAATATCTTTTCAAAAATCGTTTTACAATCTTAAATCTTGAAAATATCAGGGCATACTATAACCTACGAACAAGAGAAGGGTGGTGTTGACTATGCCTCGACCTCGACACGCGACTTCAGCTGGCTCGTCTGCAAACTGGGCGACGAAAAACAGAAAAGCCCAGGGAAAAAGTATTTTTAAGAAAAAACACGTTAGAGTGAGTGGACGAAAAATAATACATTTTCATAAAATAATAATTATGATTTCCACAATTAAAAACACAAATAATTCATTCAAATAATGAATAAACACAAAAGGGACGGTAACCACAAGCTCACTCGTCCGATAACCTCACTCGCCCAATACGCTCACACGTTCAATAAGCTCGCACGTTCGATAATCTCACACGTTCAATAACGATACACCAAGGTTCCTGCCCACTTGGCTGCAAAATGACGAATCCACAAAAGACGTGGCTAAGGGCCATACCAACTTAATCAAACCAATATTTGAGGGTCATACCAACTCACCAATATGCCTGTAGGGACATACCTACTACCAGGCAAAACATGGAGGGTCATACCTACTCACCAATATGCCTATAGGGACATACCTACTACCAGGCAAAACATGCATGCATGCAACCAATCACGATAATCCAATACGGCGAGACATAAACGATACTCATTCCCACTTCTCGAAAATCGCAAACCACGATTCGCATTCGTAAATCTCACGTTTCTCATCACGGCCTTGTAATCCATCTCTCTAATACCGCAACTACGATTAAAATGCGTAAACCTCACATTTCTCTACACGGCACCACAACTCGTACTCAAACAATCAATATAATTCAACACATAATCAACCACATTTAACACGGCAATCCAAACATTCCATGAAAGCAACACAAGAGCATTCTCACCCAACCATAACACATTATTCAAAAAAATATAGAATTTCAAGTAAAATTTAACTTAAAAACAATGTCCACTCACAGATTGCCGACTAAGTCCAACGCGTATCAAGATCCTCCTCCTCGTCCTCCTGAAACAAACCAACGGTAAAACCTTAATTTCCACACCATGATAGTTACCCCTTGAAAGTTCTAATTAACTAAAAACACTCGGCGACTAATCCAACGGTCAGATTGTCGCAGTTCGATAAATCGAACGAGCGTACTAAATTATCGATCCCACAGTCCGTAGATATTATTTAATTAACCACTTGACCTCATTCCAATAATCCAACCGCACAATATCTTCAAAATAATTATCTTAACTTCATACTCAAAATTGGTGACCATCCAACGGATACACAATAATCCACACCGTAAATCGTTCGATAACGAACCTAAACTTAATCGGATTAAATCATAAACTTCGACAACTTCCAACAAATCATATACTAACATGATCGTAATAAAGAGTACATACTAATGGGCTGAAATGCATCTCCAAAAGACGCCGGACACGCCGCCACGCGCCACCCAAAGTGGCTGCGCGTGGGCTCCACACGCCGCCGATTCCGACCATCTCCGATTGTCACCAAATTTTGCCACATGCATCAACACAACATGAGAATCAACTTTCATACCTGCCACGAAGTCCAATTCGACTTAGAATTTCTCGAATTTCCCTCGAAAGCCGACGGTGGCCGGAAATTTCAATTCGCCGATCCGCCGCCGTCTGGCGTCCAATGGGGGTGAGGCTGGTGGCGTTAGCTCCGCCTGGTCGAGGGCTTCAAAGCCCAGTGTGCCTTCTCGGCCAAATTGGCCGAAAAAAAGAAATCTAACTCCGTGAAAATACTCCCTGCCGTCACGACTTTGCGGTCTGATTCCGGTCAGTACATGCCACCGTTGGTCATGAAAGTGGTCGGGTTTGGAAGAGGGAAGGGAGAGGAAGATAAAGGATCCGTTCTTGAGGTCTGGGGTGGCCGGAGGAGGAAGAAACAAGCCGGAGAAGCCCGGGGATACTGTAGCAGTCGGGGAAGGTGAACAGTCACCCGCGGAAGTCCAAGGGTCACTCGGCTAAAAAATGGCATTTTCCCAAAATGGCAACTTCTATTTATAGTAGCTTCCCGAAATAGTAACCTCCCTTCCGTGAACCATAACTTCTTCATACTCCGTTTTAAACGCACTTCGTGTCCACGAACTCGGTTTAACGCGCTCTAAAACTTCCGTGAAGGAACTTAAATCAAATTTTTTGCCGAACAAAAAGTCAACTCGACGACCCCCCCAAAAGTACTAATTGAAGCTCGAAACCGAAACTTTAGACAATTCGCCGGAAAACAGCATGGTGAAACAGTAAGTTTTGGTCCGGGTCGTCACAATAAATGTCTTTGTTGATTCATGAATATGTGTATTGTCTATTTTAATATGTGTTGGATGTGTATTTAAATGATTGATCACTCTTTGGTATGCATTTAACCCATCTTGTATGAGAATGGTTTGGCTTGATCACTTAATTTACTCTTCTCTAGGTAATTGGCAATATGTGTGATGAGCATGTTTCACTATGTATGACCCTTAATTCATGAGCTTTACGCCTCCTTTCTTTCTCCCTTTTCATGGAGAGTCCCTAAGACCCTAATAAGGCTTAGGAATACCTTAGAAGGAATCCACTCCACATCGATAATATCGGTGGAGTTGTGGGTTATGCATGTGTTGCTTGTTTGAGTCCCTAAGCTTCGACACTTTACGCCTCTTAAGCACTTTAGGGGATTCGGTAGTAGGTAACTTAGAGGAATCCCCTGAGACACCTAGAGAGTTCGAATGGCCTTAATAAGGCATTTGGATACCACTTGAAGCATGGTCCTAGAACCATAACATGGCTAGGATACGGGGCTTGATTCGTGATAACATTGACATGATTTGGACATTAGAGCATCGCTTGTTACATTGGACTTGGGGTTTGCCCGAAAACCCCGACACTTATCTTTATTTGCACACTTTATCTTACTTGCTTGCATTCAATTCTTGTTTGACTTTTGATTGTTGTTTTGTCACTCCACCATTGCTTTTCACCAAACCACATTACACCTCACACCGCTCATTGTCACATACTCACACACACCCACTCTTTCCACTTCTCACCACATCATTCATAGCTAGATTCACGACCACACACTCGCTACCGAGAGATCGGGGACCGTCAATCCCTGTGGAACGACACTCCCGTATCTCAAAACTACTCACCACACTTTTGCATTTGTCAAAAGGCAACGCTACTGCCGTCGGGCGATCGATCGCAGGGAATGCGGCAATCGATCGCGGCAATGCTGAAACTCCCCACACCGAAAATCCATGTGATGTTTTGGTTGCTTTTGCTGATGCCGAGTATCTATCTGACCCGCACAAAGTTCTTTTATAATCAGCAACAACAGACTCTCCTCAAGATTCAAGTGAATCAAGTTAGATCCGAGGAGAATGTGGCAGATTTATTTACTAAGTCTTTGCCTAAGTCCACCTTTGAAAAACATGTTAAAAGCATTGGTATGCTTAAGTTATCGAAGCTCCCATAATTGTAGGAATCAGGGGGAGGTGCAGACTTGAGGGGGAGTCTGGCACATACATGTCACTTTCAAATGTGAAGGGTGCGTTGTACTTTTTTTCCCTTCGACCAAGGTTATTTTTTTCCACTGGGTTTTATTGTTACTTGACAAGGTTTTTAATGAGGCAACATGGAAAGCATCACCTAGTTGTGACCGGCACAAGGGGGAGTGTTTCAGGATATTATTATTGTGTGTCTTGTCAAAGTAGGACTTTAGAATAGGTTTATCCTTCTAGGATATGGATTGTATTTAGAATAGATTTCCTACATCAATACAGATTGTATCTTGTACTCCTCTATATATAGATGTCTTTATTCATTAATGAAATACATCATATTCTCTGCCATTCTCTCTTGTTATTTACATCTCCCTTAAACAATAGATATATAAAAATATTGAAAAAAAAAACTATCATGGATTAGATGAAATAGTTATGAATTATCCATCTGAATGAAATGACTATTTTGTCTATAATTTTAGTGTTATTTTTGTGTCATGTGGGTATTTTTAACAAAACAAAAAAAAAAAGACAAATATACTAACATGGTTAAACGACACAATAATTCAGATATTTAAACTTAAATTTTATCATTGTTTCAGGATATCATTATTGTGTGCCTTGTCAAACTAGGACTTAGAATAGGTTTATCCTTCTAGAGTATGGATTGTATTAGTATAGGTTTCCTATATCGATACAGATTGTATCTTGTACTCCTCTATATATAGAGGCCCTTATTCATTAATGAAATACATCATATTCTCTGCTCATTCTCTTTGTTATTTAAGTTTCCCTTAAACACGTTATCAGCACGAGTTCTAGCCCTTGCTACAAAAACCCAAAACCCTAGAACCCTAGCACCATCACCACCGTAAAGCATCATCACGCCAGAATCTGCCTGCACAAGACAGCCGACTTTGGAAGCAATTTTCTCCCTTCTCCTCCGTCGGATCAAGCCACAAATTTGATGAAAGCTTCCCCCGTGTGTCTACTGCTTCCAGTTCAAATTTCACGTAATTCAAACCGTTGGAGCTTCGGATATTCAGTTCTAAAGGAGCGGTACTCAGGATCAAAACTTTCTGCGATTTTGCAATCAAGAAAACCAAGAAAGATTTTCTAAAAGTTCCTGCTTTGATTTAAATTCTCGTACTCTTCTTTTTCTCGGGGATTTAAAAACTTCCCTTCTTCTTCATCCCGACCCCTCTTATGGCGTGGGACTTTATGAGATTTAATTGAATCATGGAGATTCACATATTATGCTATGATAAAGTAATTTCATGAGCATGAACTTTAATGAATCGTGGGGATTCATAATATATGCTATGATAAAGTACTTTCATGAGCATCAAAGAAAAGTTTTGTGATAAAGTAATTTCACAAAAGCATCGAATTCGACCAATTTTTGGTCATGACTTATTCATTACTAGACTCACCTGCGTGGGTGTGATGTCTAGGTAGGGGATTGGAATCAGTGGTACTTAAGAGAGCCTCGCTCCACCGACATTCATTTTTCTTATCTGGTCATGCCTACGTGGAGCTATCGAACGGTTTAAGTTATGGCCATACACCATCTTGGTCTTGTTCTAATCCAAATTTTCTTGGAATCTTTATTAGTGTTCGTGGATGTCTTTTTATGACTGCGAAACTAAGGTATCTTCTTATTGTGATAAAGTAATTTCACAAGTGATAAAGTAATTTCACAAGTGATAAAGTGATAAAGTAATTTCACAAATCTGTTGCTGAATATAATTCAGATATGCTCCAATTATGGCTATGCTTCAATTTTGTAAGGCAACTCTTACAGAAGCAAAATTAATAGAGAAAACTATCTCTACCTTCCACGCTTTGGCACTTATATTGAACATACAATATTGATTAAAGTATATTGCCAAGCGAATTTCAATCAGCTTATCAATTTTCTGCAAGTAGCTGAAAAACATGACACGATCATGATGAACAACAATAATTAGGCCTGCCGGAACAAAGAGAGTTCCAAAAGTAACTTATGGCAAAGATGGCCAAAAGAGGACGAAACCTTAATGTTAAGGGTAATTCTAATGGACGATCCGGTTCATATAATTTTCCCAATAAGGAAGGAAATCGCAACAACGTTGCACAAAATCGTGTGAACCATTGCACCACGTAAAAAGGGCAAGGAGGATGAGGCATGGGCCATGGAGGCCACACCAACGCCGGCAAAGTAAAGCATGGCAATAGGGTGCCAAGAGCACCAATCCATCCTCCAAAGGCACAAGGTGCCAAACGCGCCAATGAAGCATATGTTGATAATGAGTTATACTTCACTTGATTATGAGAAGCATTAGGGGAGTGACGGGCCTTATATCACTTGCGGTATATGTAAGACATGAGCACCTCTAATGTCATCATTTTGTATTGGAAATTTCTCATAAGTTTCTATAAAGAAGATACTAGAGATGACACATACGTCAATCTCACAATTGCATATTTTAAGGTCGACCAAAGTAAAGAGAAGACCATGAAAGCTCCAGACTTCAAATAAATTGCAATTGTTTTATTTCCAAGTATATGTAAAGGCTACTACGCCTTAGTTTAAATTGACTTTTGTCATAGTTATTTATTTTGGATTAGAGCTTCTGGACAAGACCTCGATGTAATCGTTGGCATATGGTTTAATAAAGTTTCGAATTTTTCTTCGATGTAATGAAGGATATTCGTGTCAACGGTTATCATATGGAAACTCATTGTGAGAATGGAAACGAATACTTATGTATCACTTCTAATGATTGCGAAAGAAAGCGCATATTAGAAAAACTTATGATATGATGATCCGTATATTGAAAACCTCACACGGACATCCCTTAGAGGACACTTGTGTCACTGACATGCCAAAGAAATGAGCACATTCTGTCAAACGCCAGGCGATCGATCGCGGAAGCACGTGCGATCGATCGTCCGCTTCAAGCATGCCTCGGACATCGTCCAGAGAGCATTTGCGATCGATCGCAGAAGCACGTACGATCGATCGCACAGTAACGATTGTTACTTCCCCCTCTAATCCTGATTCTAGACTTGATCAGGATATCTCCTATGCTTCTGCAACCTTCATGGCTAAGGGTTCATTTTGTAAAGCCTGTTCCTTAGGCAAATTAGGATCGAGACCATCCTATGCTAAGAACACAAAAGAGATTATTTCATTCTTACATCGTATCCAAGGAGATATTTGTGGACACATCCAACCATATTGCGGACCTTTAAGATATTTTATGGTTTTGGTGGATTTATCGACATGCTGGTCACATGTCGCTTTATTGTCCACAAGCAATGCTACTTATGCAACACTTCTAGCACAAATTATACACTTAAGGGCTCACCACCCATATCATCCTATTAAGTCAACTACGTCTTGACAATGCTAGAGAGTTTACATCACAGACAGTTGATGATTATTGCATGTCTATTGGGATTGATGTTGAGCATCCCGTACCCCATGTGTATACACAACATGGTCTCGCAGAAGCCACCATTAATAGACTTCAAATGGTCGCTTGGGCATTGGTTATGCGCACCAATCTCCCATTATCTGCTTGGGGTTATGCAATATTGCATGCAACTCTACTTATTCATTTCAGACCCACTACCAATCAACCGTTTTATGCGTACCAGATGGTAACTGGATATGCGCCGGATGTCTCACATTTACGCATATTTGATTGTACGGTTTATGTGTCAATTGCGCCCGCACAGCTCACTCAATTGGGTCCTCAGAGACGTTTAAGTATTTATGTTGGTAACGAATCTCCAACTATTGTCCGCTACTTGGAATCCTTGACAGGCGATCTCTTTACCGCTAGATTTGCGGATTGTCACTTTGATGAGACAGTCTTCCCGTCATTAGGGAGAGATAAGAACAAGAATGTTCAACAGGAACGACAGGAATTGTCGTGGTCTGTCCCCACTCTGTCACATCTTGATCCCCAAACCGCACAATGTGATAGTAAAGTGCGAAGTATACTCAATATTCAGGACGTAGCAGATTCGATGCCTGATGCGTTTTCTGATATTGATAAAGTGACGAGATCACATATACCAGCTGCAAACGTGCCTGCAAGGTTGGAAATTCTCTAAAGGAAGAGAGGATATGGCGCCAATAATGGTGTCACAACCACACATAGTGGAGGTGTGGTTGAGGCCGTGGTTCCCTAAAGGAAGAGGGTGAGACGACTTGGTTCGATGGATACTCGCCAAAGGAAGGAAGCGAGTTTGGCACAGCCTAATCCATTCATCATCAATACCCAAAACCCGTCTCATGAGATTATCTCTGATTATAGTTATGTCCACGAATCAATATTGGGGGACGCCTCAATGATTGAATCAATTTCAAAGAATAGAAAAATCTCGATAAATGCATGCATGCTTGAGACGAAATTCTTGATGATGTATTGCTCAATAGACTATAGAGCATGATGACATCGAACCACGCTCTGTTGAAGAAATGTCAACGTAGAGCATATTGGCCTAAATGGAAAGATGCAATCCCGATTGAACTAGATTCACTAACAAAGGAAAAGGGTATTTGGGTACGTAGTGCTAACGCCCCCAAGTGTAAAGCCTATTGGACATAAATGAGTCTTTGTTAGAAAGCGTAAAGAGAATAAAGAAGTCTTGAGATATAAGACTCGCCTCATGGCGCAAGGTTTCTCACAAACACTCTGGGATTGACTACGAGGAGATATATTCTCTCGTGAGGGATGTTGTTACATCCTGCTACCTTGTCAGTTAGTAGTTTCCACAAAACTTGACATGCAGCTTAATTATGAATGTGGTTACAACATATCTCTATGGGGATCTAGATTCAGAGATATAAATGAAGGTGTCATATAGACTTCATTTACCCAAATCAAGTGGCTCTAGACCACAGAGCACGTTTGTAAGTTGAAACGTTCACTAAGTGACTACTTGATTGGGAAGGGATATATAAATAATGATTTATGCCCATGCGTGTTCATTAAGAGAACAAGTTCCGGATTTGTAATTATTATTGTCTATGTAGATGACATGAATTTAATTGGCACTCTCGAAGAACTGAGAGATACTGCTACATATTTGAAATCCGAATTTGAGGTGAAAGATCTTGGGAAAACTCGGTTCTGTCTAGGCCTTGAGCTAGAGCACCGAGATAGTGGAATATTAATCCATCAATTGGCTTATGTCCACAAGATGTTAAGAAGGTTTAACATGGACAAAGTACATCCAGTTAGCACTCCCATGATCGGTCGGACCCTAGATCCAAAGAAGGATCCATTTCGTCCAAAGGATGATGACGAAGAATTACTAGGGACCGAAGTGCCATATCTAAGTGCAATAGGCGCATTGTTGTATTTAGCTCAATGCACTAGACCTGACATCTCTTTTGCTGTGAACTTGTTAGCTAGATTTAGCTCTGTGCCCACGCAACACCATTGGAGTGGCATAAAGACAATGTTTCGTTATCTTAAAGGGTACAATCAATTTGAGCTTGTTATATCCCTACAGAGAGATAAGAGGAGTTGAAAAAGGAAGTTCAAACCTCAAAGGCAACGCTGCTGCCGTCAGGCAATCGATCGCAAGGAATGCCGCGATCAATCGCGCCAATGTTGAAACTCCCTTCACCGAAAATCCTTGTGATGTTTTGGTTAGTTGTGTTGATGTCGGGTATCTCTCTGACCCGCACAAAGTTCTTTTATAATCAGCAACAACAGACTCTCCTCAAGATTCAAGTGAATCAAGTTAGATCCGAGGAGAATGTGGCAGATTTATTTACTAAGTCTTTGCCTAAGTCCACATTTGAAAAACATGTTAAAAGCATTGGTATGCTTAAGTTATCAGAGCTCCCATGATTGTAGGAATCAGGGGGAGGTGCAGACATGAGGGGGAGTCTGGCACATACATGTCACTTTCAAATGTGAATGGTGCGTTGTACTCTTTTTCCCTTCGACCAAGGTTATTTTTCCCACTGGGTTTTTATTGTTACTTGACAAGGTTTTTAATGAGACAACATGGAAAGCATCGCCTAGTTGTGACCGGCACAAGGGGAAGTGTTTCAGGATATCATTATTGCGTGCCTTGTCATACTAGGACTTAGAATAGGTTTATCCTTCTAGAGTATGGATTGTATTAGTATAGGTTTCCTATATCGATACAGATTGTATCTTGTACTCCTCTATATATAGAGGCACTTATTCATTAATGAAATATATTCTATTCTCTGCTCATTTCCTTTGTTATTTAAGTTTCCCTTAAACAATCATTACATTGCATAGGAGATTTTTCAAAAATAATTATGGAAAGGGTTTTTATCACAAATGGTACCTGAACTTTACGTGAATTATATACATGGTACCTGAACTTCACTTTTGATCACAACTAGTACCCGAACTTTTCGTTTTCATCTTAAATGGTACCTGAACTTTTCGTTTTCATCCTAAATGGTACCTACAGTCAATTTTCAGTAAAAAAAAAAAAAAATTGAAAAAAAAAAAAAACTCTCTCTCTCCAGCCGGAACTCTCTCTCTCCCGCCGGAACTCTCTCTCTCCCGCCGGAACTCTCTCTCCTCTCCATCGGCGCCGCCGTCAACCATCTCCAATGACCACAAAGTTTATATCAACATGTAGATAACAATCCAAGGATGAAATTATGTAACTACATCAAGGTGAGATTCAAAGTAGATAGAGAGATATTGATGCCGGAAGTTCCAAAAATCGAAAAGTCGACGACCTCAATCCTCCACGTACGGCGGTCAACGTTGAAAATTGAGGGTACCACGAGGTTGCTGGGATGGAGGGCTTCAAAGCCCAATAGGTTTGGAGGATCGGAAGTGGCCGGAGGTGGTGGCGCCTTATGGTGCAGAGGGAGAGGAGAGAGATTACGGGTGGGGGGGAGAGGGAGGGAGAGAGAGAGAGAGAAAGAGAGAAAAAAAAAAAAAAAAAAAACTAAATTTTTTTGTTTTTTTTTTCTTTTCAATTTTTGACCGTAGGATGAATTTGTTTTAATTTTTTAACGGTAGATTTGACGATAGGTACCATTTGTGATCAAAACGAAAAGTTCAGGTACCATTTGTGATCAAAAGTGAAGTTCAGGTACTATGTATATAATTGAGGTAAAATTCAGGTACCATTTGTGATAAAAACCCTTATGGAAATCTAAAACTTAAAAAAGTAAAAAAGGACGCATGATGAAAAAGTGTAATGTCGATAACACCCACCGGACGCGCTGGTTAAAGTTTGTTTTGGGGTTGATTTAAGTTAAGTGGGGAAAGAAACGTGGGATGTCGGACGCAAGTCAGAGGTAAGTGGACCACGTCATCACCGACTTCTTAGATTTCCGAAAATATGTGATGTTGACGTGACGTGAGAGAGTTGTACTCTACTCTATCTATCTTCATCGGTTCGATTAATTATCTTCATTACTAAACTAATAATATTTAAAGAAAATCGAAAACAAATAATAGTGAAAAGACCGAAAAGGACAAGCTCCCTTTCTGGAATATCTGCGGAAAGCAAACGTACCTTTCGAGATGAGAATAGAATCATAAAAGGGAAAGGAAAGAGAGAGTTGGCAATTTCGCTTACTTATTATTTCCATCCATTCGTTGCTCTCTCTGATGCTTAGGCTTACCTTTTAGATATACATTATTTCAAACATATGTAGCCGTTAGACTGACTTAGAAATTAGAATCGAATCGAATCGAATTCTCTGTGTCTCGTTGTCTCTGTCTCTGTCTCTGTGTGTTTGGAGTCGAGTTTGAGACCCACCCAGATTGCCAGATTGGGTTTTGTCTTTGTCGTCAATTGTTTTTGAATCCTTGTGTTTATAGCTAGCTAGCTAGCTTCACAGTGAACTAAGCTTACAGATCCAACTTGCCGGAATTATATATCGATCTGTTTCTGTTAAACGTCACCGTTTGGTCGATCATTTTGGAAGGAATATATGTTATACACTCGTTGTTAGAAAGAAAGAAAGACAGAAGAGTAACGATAAGCAAGTCGGTGTCTTTGGCGGTCCATCCATCCAAACTAGAGAAAAGGTGTGTTCTTTCTTTATACCTTGTTTACCCTTTCACAAATATCATTCGTTGGTTCTTCTCTTTTATCAATCTCATTTAGATACATAAATAAATAAAGAGTATTTCCATTTCGCCACCACTTGCTACAAGTATTGATTGAATATTCGTGGGAAAAAATATCCCAACCCAAAAAGAAGCGATTTTGTTTTCCCTTTTGAGAGAGATCGATCAATCGATAAGTATTGACCCCTGTGCTCTTGTGTTTTGATAGGGAAAGAAAAATGGAAATGGTGAGGTTTTTGTCATCGGTTGTGTTTTTGGTGCTGACTAGTTATGTTGAAGGTCTTGGTGTGAATTGGGGAACCCTGGCCACACACAAGTTACCTCCTGATACAGTTGTTCAGTTGCTCAAGGATAATGGCATTCAAAAGGTTAAGCTTTTCGATGCAGAACAGTCCACCATGAGTGCTTTGGCTGGAACTTCCATTGAGGTCATGGTTGCTATTCCCAATGATCAACTTAAGGTTATGGCCGACTATGGTCGTGCCAAAGAATGGGTCAGAAGGAATGTTACCCGCTACAATTTCAATGGAGGAGTTAACATCAAGTAACCATCTCTCTTTTCTTCTATTTCCAATTCGAGTTGCTTATTGCTTTACATTAATAGGACATGTTCTTTGCCACTTTTATTTTCATCTACTCAGTTTTATGTAACAAGTACTGGAATGGAAAGACCTTGGGAATAATTTTGTTATTTGAGCTAACAAGTCAAATATATTCTTTTCTACATTGGAAAGTTTCCAGTTTTGTTCTCACTTTCGATCAAGCATACCCGTTGTTTTATATGTGATGTGTCCTCATTTTTGTGTACATGGCTTTATTTTAAGATTGTGGCGGCTTTGTTCAACCCAACGTCCTGCAATAAGCTCTTCTTTTTCTTATTGTTTTCCTGTCTTTGCATAGGTATGTAGCAGTTGGGAATGAACCTTTCCTCACATCCTACAATGGTTCATTCTTGAATGTTACCTTCCCGGCACTTCAGAATATTCAAAACGCCCTTAATGAAGCTGGGGTTGGGGATACCATAAAGGCTACTGTACCCTTGAATGCTGATGTCTACAGCTCACCAGATAACAATCCCGTCCCATCTGCAGGAAGGTTCCGGACTGATATCAGTCCACTGATGACTGAGATTGTCCAGTTCCTTGACAAAAATAAGGCGCCTTTCACTATAAATATTTACCCTTTCCTAAGTCTATATGGAAATGATGACTTCCCTTTTAACTATGCCTTCTTTGATGGGGATGCTACTCCCATTGTTGACGCCACCACTGGGATTCAATATACCAATGTTTTCGATGCTAATTTTGATACCCTGGTTTCTGCCTTGAAAGCAGCCGGATTTGGAGATATGACCATTGTGGTAGGGGAGGTGGGATGGCCGACAGACGGGGACAAGAATGCCAATGCAGGTAATGCTTACAGATTTTATAATGGGCTTTTCACGAGACTGGGAGCCAACAAAGGCACCCCTCTGCGGCCCGGATATATAGAAGTCTACTTGTTCGGACTTATTGATGAGGATGCAAAGAGCATCGCTCCTGGAAGTTTTGAGCGTCATTGGGGAATTTTCCGTTATGATGGGCAGCCTAAGTTTGCAATTGATGTTTCTGGTCAGGGTCAAAACAAGTTACTAATGGGTGCAAGGAATGTGCAATATCTTGAAAAGAAATGGTGTATGTTCAATCCAAACGCCAAAGATCTGAGCAAACTCGCAGATAACATAAACTATGCTTGCACCTTTTCGGATTGCACGGCGCTGGAATACAGTTCTACTTGCAACAATCTGGATGCTAATGGGAATGCTTCATATGCATTTAATATGTACTATCAGGTTCAGAATCAGGATGATCTATCCTGCAACTTTCAAGGATTGGCGACGGTGACAACGCAGAACATCTCACAAGGGACTTGCAATTTCGTCATTCAGATAGCTTCTTCATCCACATTTTCTTTAAGACCCTCTCCACTGGTAGCCGTAGTACTTGTAGCACTCTTCTCGATACTGTTGCTATAGATTTTTGTGGATAGCTCAGGCTCAGGCTCAGGCTCACTTTATTATAAACCTTTTTGTTTTCTTTGGCTTCATGCGATATTTGATATGGCCTTTCTGCGATTATTATTTTAGTTTTTCCGATTTATTTAATGAAGTTTCACAGGATTTATTATTCTCATATTTTAAAAGTGTCACTAGTCGTTATGGCTTGGGTTCTGTTTATGATCATAATGCATATATGGCTTGGGTTCTGTTTATGATCATAATGCATATATGGCTTGGATTCTGTTTATGATGATTCATTCGATTCATTGTATCAGCTGCTTTCCGATTGTTTGGTTAATTGGCTGGAGATCACGAGCTTCAGTTTTTGAACAAGCTCGCATGCATGAAATTCGAACTCTCGTCTGTATTGCAACTTCCCATGGGCTTCTTTGGAAGTGGTTGAAGAAGAATCGGGTTTTGTGTAGCTTTCAAAAGTCACTTTTTGGATCAGACATAATTACCAGCAGCCTCATCTCAAACTCAGAGTAGGGTCATGTCCATGATCGAATAAGTAGGGAAATATGAAAGTCTAGTTTAAAGCCAACATAGAATTAATGACAAGGTACGTACAGTAGACCATGTGACCAAGTTTACGAACCTAATGTTCCAAGTAGCTACCATGGGAAAGAAGGACAAGCCCAAGAGCATGTGTTGAGAATATAGAGAGTTGTTCCATATTAGAAAATGAAGACCTTGCAAAACAGTGTTCGGGCCTCAGCATCCTTTGCCAATTAGTTTACAAGTGGAAGGGCATCCTTTACAAGCGATTATGTTAATGTACAGAGAGAGACCAGCCTTGAAAGGTCGCGTCGTTGGTTTCAGTGGGGGTAAATGTAACGGCTGGCGAGTTCGCATAGTTTCAGAGCTTGAATGACCCATCCTAACCGGCTCATTTGGTTGTTGGTTTTTTTAGTCTGAGGCTCCTTGTCTTCCAAACCAGGTCTGAAAATCATCTCCACATTCTAAGCCACAAAAGATCGAGGAGGACGGTGCTGAAATCAAAGACCCTTGCAAAACCCTAGGCGACAGAGTTGAGCGATTTTCTTTGGGCTAAACATTGTATTGACTACTCCTAGTAACTGATGGTAAAACTAGACTTAAACTTGCTTCTAATATTCTACATTTACCAGTGTTCCATATAGAACCTAGGGTAATTTGCTAAATGGTCTTGCTAAGATGGAATTGGTTGTGCAAACGTCAAAAGTTGCAATAACACTGCAATTGACATGGACATCTTTCTTTGCTCTGGCTATGCATACAATGGTGCCAATACAATGAACAATTAAAGACATCCAGCAGCTACCGGATTCGTTAGACAAACATAATATTGAAGTTCATGAATGCAGAGCTATATGACCTTTTCTATCATTCAGGCGAGGAACAGATTCCACAATCAAAATTGGAAGTCTTTATTTATAACGTCCTTCAAGGATATCAATTGTAGCTTATCTGCCACACTGACAACAAATCCTGTTATATTATGTATTCACACCTAAATCTAGCACCTTCAACACCATGCAAGAAAGAAGCAAAAATGTCGCAGCAGGCATTGCCCACAACAGCCTTGGAGCTACGTTGAGATGTGCGTCTGCCAGAAACAGAAGATATATGTGAAGTATGATCTACCACAAGGATAGAGGAATAATTAGCCATATCAAAAAATAAATAAATAAATAAACCAACAAAAACAAATTGAGAATTCATCGAGCAACAATTTAAGGTTTTCAGGATGAGAGAAGGAAGAAAGGATACTCGTACCATTGCTGGACCTTCCTGAACTCTGTAAGGACAGGGTATATCAGCTCAAAAGCCTTATACGTGTCATCTCTCACCTAAGACATTAGCTTAAATTAAATGTTAACAAATCTCCCATCTGCTAAAGCAGGAGAAAAGGAATGGCAGAAGAGGAAATGCACAAGAAAAGCATCAAATCACCTTTGCACCCGTTATAACTATTTTCCCCGACACAAATATGAGAAGAACAATCTTGGGCTGCTTCATGCGATATATTAGTCCAGGAAAAAGTTCTGGCTCATACTGCATAAACATAAGACAATATAAGGTAGTGCTACTGTTCTAGTCTTGAAAAGAAGACTATGGAACATACGACAAAAATACTTATAGAAGTCAATCAGAAAACAAAGGGCCAAGGAAGTATTTCATAAACAAGATTTCATCTTTATACATTTATACATCAAACCAAGGCATCACAACTACCGCTATTGTAATTCAGCTACTATACATTCAGTTTCAAAATTTGAAATACAAGAATCAGTTTGTCCTTGTGGATGGAAGAGATAAAATTTCACTCAGACATGGAAAGTTGAATTTTAAGACCCAAGCTCTAATGCCCCTAATTTGGCATCCAAGTTTCAGTATATGTTGGATGATTTTCTACTTGGGATGCTGCATAATTAAATAGTCACACTCAGTCAATAATGGGCTTTTCTGCAGACTTTACCTTTACTGCAGCAGCCAAGAGTCATTTATGTCTAGGTTCATTTAATGGGTTATGATAAAAAAAAAATTAATGGGTAAATATGTAGCAGGGTAATAATGTGGGTTCAAAATGTGGTGATTCATGTATGGGGTGAATGTATAGTCTGTGTCGGTTCAATGTATGTAAGTGGGTTTATTTTTTAACTGGGAGTCATGAATTACATTAGTAGTCAGCCTCGTAGCACTATATACATGCTAAAACATATCTTTTGGAACACGAACGAATGTACAGAATTTCAACTTTTCCTTATCTAAATGAATGTGTGATGCAATCTAAGATCTAATGCTAGGTGTGATACATAAGGTAGTGATTCCCATTGTCCTACAGGTTAAAACTATCACTAGTCCTTTCCATTGCAAGTTTCCTCTCTTGTCCTTGGAGTTCAGTATTGGTCTTTACTAATTAACAATTTTCAGCAAGATTATCTTCCTTAAACATAAACATAATGCACTGTAAGTCCACAAACACTGATTGAAATATATACCAAAAAGTTGCACTTAAAATGCCAACAACATTAAAACCATTTTGCTCTTTTTTGCTTCCATACCACTACTAACAGAAAAACATACACACACTCACACTCAAGTACACCTAAAATGCATCAGGTCGACACAAAATCCTCATTGATTATAAGCACCTAAAATGCTATGCCAAAATACGTATATAGTAATCTTATAAAGTTGATTATCACCTAAAACGCCAATGCTATCTAAGTTGACCCAAGGAGTAGAACATCATGGAATCACGAAAGAAATAGACATCAGTAGACAAAGTTTATAAACAAAACAAAAAAAAATAAAAAACAGAAAGGAAAAGGCTTAAAACATCACATTTAGAAATTAGAACCATACGAGTATACAAAATCCCAGTTCTCACTTACACTTGAAAAGGCACCATGGGAGTATGCAAGACCTTCAAGTCTGATAGGGAACTTAACATCACAGGAGGCAACAATGTTCTGAATCTTGAAATCCTGAAACTCATAAAAGCAACTATTAAATACTCAAAAAAAACTATTAAATACTAAAAAAAAAAAGTAAGAGAGGAGAGAGAGAGACCTTAAATTTAGCAGGAAAACCAAGCTTCTGGATAATTCGGGCATACTGGGAACAAAAAGTATTAAATCAGAGGAAATAACTCCAGAAGTATGTCCTCGCAACCTGCTTAAGATTACTTCTTCTAACTAAATGAAACAATAATTATGGCAAGGACACTCCACTCCTAGTTATGATTGATTGATCAGAGGGCAGAACAAAGAAAGAATTATTTTGATCCACATGCCATAAGGCACTCCTAGTTATGATTGATTGATCAGAGTGAAGAACTAAGAAAGAATTATTTTGATCCACATGCCATAAGGTTGGTCTATGGAACTCCAAAACAAGGCTTAAAGTTAAACACTACTCTTGCCTCAAAAGGCATTTAACGTCAAATAGATGAAACCTCCCATATATAGAACAACCAATATGTGAGCATGCAACATCTACCTTCCTTGCTGCCAGCTTTGATTGCTGTTCACTTTTGGCACCTGTGCATACCTGAAGTAGCAGAAATATTAGGCAAACAAGGGAATGATAGGCACATACCTCAACTTTAAAATATAAACAGGGTGTCTTATATCAAGATCCAAGAATCAGAATACATTGCAATACTCTACGGGTTGTGGTGTAAGTCACAATTTGGAAGCCAAAGTTCGTAGAAGTGCAGGGTACAAAACAAGATTTTATAACTGGTTGCCAAACCACCCAGCACCCATGATTCAAGGTAAGGGTGGTAAAATGAAGACAGCCATCTTGGGGCCAAGTGGGTCATCTGCCTCTCCTTGATTTTTGTTTTTTTTTTTAATTATTTTCCAGATAAAATTAAAAGATGATCCCTCAAATGAAAAAAAAAAAAAAAAAAAAAAAACTAAACTTCAATTCCCAATCACTGATTGCGAAACCACCCAGCACCCATGATTCAAGGTAAGGGTGGTAAAATGAAGACAGCCATCTTGGGGCCAAGTGCCTCTCCTTGATTTTTATTCTTTTCCAGATATACAACTAGATAAAATTAAAAGATGATCCCTAAAATGAAAAAAAAAAAAAAAAAAAATAGACTTCAATTCCCAATCACTGATTGCCAAACCACCCAGCACCCATGATTCAAGGTAAAGGTGGTAAAATGAAGACAGCCACCTTGAGGCCAAGTGGGTCATCTGCCTCCTTGATTTTTGTTTATTCTTTTTATTCTTTTCCAGATATACAACTAGATAAAATTAAAAGATGATCCCTAAAAAAAATTAGACTTCAATTCCCGATCACTGATTGCCAAACCACCCAGCACCCATGATTCAAGGTAATGGTGGTAAAATGAAGACAGCCATCTTGAGGCCAAGTGGGTCATCTGCCTCTCCTTGATTTTTGTTTATTTTTTTTTATTCTTTTCCAGATATACAACTAGATAAAATTAAAAGATGATCCCTAAAATGAAAAAAAAAACTAGACTTCAATTCCTGATCGCTGATTCCCCTCCCCCGCCCCCCAAGTCTATATTCCTGAATCCTGGATGTGCCACTACATACATATGATTTCTAAACGAGGCAAGTAGTACGATACCAATTGCAGTACACATACATGAAATTCACCCATCAATAAAACAGAACTCTTACCAGGATCACGCCATCTCGATATTCATCTTGTACATCAAATTTGAGAATTTAAGCTTCAAATATTATGCATGCTCAACATAACTAAGACTGAACGTGAAAATTTACATGTTCATGTTTGTAGGGTTCCAAATATATATCAATAGAGACATACTCATGTTTGAATTGGACCTAATAATCATGTTGACAGATGATACCACAGCCAATATGAGTATGGTATGAAAACATTTTAAAGTAGTTCCAAAAATGTTACTAAAACAACAATACAAAGAAAAGCTGAAATGAAATCATATAGTTGTCAGCAAGTAGGATATCAGAAACTTTTGGGAGAGCTCACCATCTTCCCAGAGGCAAAAATCAAAGCTGTAGTTTTTGGTTCCCTTATTCTCATTATGACAGCAGCAAAACGCTGCAAGGCCATTCCAATAAAAAGAAGTACGTATTAACTCTCTTAAATAGCTAAAGAACCATAAGATGATTAATGGTCTGCTAAGATATATCCATGTATTTGTTCCAGAAAAGAGACTCAATAAAAAGTCAATTAATTTATAAGATCTTCTGGACTCACAAAATGCTTCTTCCATTCATTTTTCATTTATTTTATGAATGCTAGACCCAGCTACAAAGCCCGACTTTACTTTATGGACAAAGACCAATCCTAGTTAGCCACAACATAAAGAGCCCTCAATAAATATTTTCTTAGAGTGCATTAGCACCACTCATATACCACCACTCTGCTGAAATGAATTATGCAGCAAGGTCTGCCCAAACTCCTCCATACCTTGGGATTGTATTCTGCGTTTCGAGCTTGCAAGGCAATTTGCTTAAGATCCAACTTGCAATCCAAATTAACTGTAGATACAATATTCCTACAAACACAATCAAAAGAGATGCAATGACTAACCTTCATTATTCAGCATAATTAAGATCACTTGTCCAAAATTAAAGAGAAATAAATATTTATAATATCACTATGCACAAGAAGAGAATGACAAATAAACACTTGTTGGAAGTTCTGTGCTTTCTATATCCGAGGAACTTGACATGACAGTCACTACCCATATTTCCACAATACAAAAACATAATATCATGGACTAAATGAGCACAATTCCCTTTCCACATTGGAAAAAAAATATTATAATAACTTGGACTTTGAGCACAACTCCCTTATAATCTGATTTTCAGTAGCAAATTCCACCATGGGTTCATTACATTTGGTACCAGAACTCCCTTATAATCTGAATTTCAAGCTTATAATCTGAATTTCAAGCTTTGTACTACATCTTAGCATAGGGATGAATGAATATAATCCACAAATTTCCATAATCCTAGCATAAGTCCGAGAAACCAATCAGATCTTATCAAAAAAAAACAAAAAGAGAAAGACTTACTGAAGAGTGGGAACAATGCCAGATGGGTGCCTGGAAAGATCCACAGGTTGGCTCTCTTCCAATCCACCTTGTTCCCCCATTCCCAATACAATTCTATCCAAAAACTTATATCAAAATCTAACTTTTTTCTAAATCTCCTTTTTGATCAGATCCCTTCGCTCCAACCTATACACTATTCGCAACTTAGGATAATCTAGGGTTTCAAAATTAAACAAACCGAATAGAGAACGTTTCGTTGGAAATTGGAAGAATTAGATTAGAGGAATGGAATTTGAGGAGGGAAATTTTGAAATCAGAATTCGTTATATATCGGTTTGGTTTTTGATGGAAGAATTCATTTCGAGCTATCGATTGTTTGGGCTCTCAGAAGTATATATATACCCAGGGAAGACCCCTTATCTGTGGTTCTGTCTATATATACCTTTTAAGGTTGACCGACAGAGTATTCCGTAGCCGGTTAAGGAGTTGCGGATTACCGGATATTGCCGGTTTATGTACATCAATTTAATGGTTTTGATGGATTTCCTGGGGTGCGTCTTCGGTACCATGGGGAGGAAGGGGGGAGGAGGGGGGATGGTGGGGATGCATTTGTAGGGGGTGGAGTTATGAAATCCAAGGGCAGCCAAGCAAGCCACATGGCCGAACATGGTATGCTTGGAACACCTTAGAATTTCCCGATTTCCTGGCCCAAAAAAAAGAGGATTTAATTCTTTTGTATCCAAAAAAAAAAATGAGTGATTTTCACACTCCCCTTTTCTCTCTCCTCATACTTCCCGCACGCCCATTTATTATTTTATTACTTATTTGTGTCTTCATTTTTCATTGTTCTCAAACTGCCCTTCCCTTACCCAACAGATTCTCTCTTTCATTTTTTGCGAAGAAAGAGAACATATCTTTCTCTCTTCTTTTTTGATAGAAACCTTGACAAACCAGATTGAATATGAAAAACTCATCAATAACGAAATTGAAACTTTAAATCCCAACCCAAGTACCCAACACGATGTAATCTCTCTATCACCAAAGGATGATTCTCTAATATTCTTATCACGTAAGGATGATTCTCTCTTCTAAGACCTGCTAGCCCCAAATCTGTTAGCCCTGTTTCTGCCGTTTCCCAGCTGCTCGGTAGGGACGCACCTGGAGTGCACTTGAGTACCTGAAAGGGCAAAGGAGGTCAGGGGAGGCCGGCGTGTACCGACCGAAGACCCTCCGACGCTCAAGTTAGTCCCGAGAGGATCTAAGCAGAGTGTTTCTGGGAATGGAGAGAACTTACTTGAATAAGGAGTGAAGACTCCTTATATATGAGTTGAGGTCGGAGACAAGCTTCCCTGGCGTGGGGGACATCCCATGACACGAGGGAATACTCTATTAATCCACTACCTCGACACGCGCGTCGAGGGACGGCGGTGCCTAGTGCGGTATGGGTGTTCAGCTTAGTGCGATCCGCGAGGTAGTGGACAAGCACGTGTTGCCAGGTGGCCGTGCCGGTACCGATTAGACTGTGTGTCCTCGGTATCTAGTCAAGAGATGTCCCGGTGACGCAGAGGGGAAGACTTATTGTCGGTACACCCGGCCTGGTATTGCTGGTACCGCTGGGGTACCGCCAGGGCTTTGCTAGTAGGCTCGGTAGGGGATCCCTACCGAGTGGAGAGATGCCGCTGGGGCGTTGTCAAAGCAGTGCACTCGGTAGGGGATCCTTACCGAGTAAGTAGGTACCGCTGGGGCGTCGCCTGGGCCGCTGGGGCATTGTCAAGGCAGTGCACTCGGTAGGGGATCCCTACCGAGTAAGTAGGTGCCGCTGGTGCGTTGCCTGGGCCGCTGGGGCATTGTCAAGGCAGTGCACTCGGTAGGGGATCCCTACCGAGTAAGTAGGTGCCGCTGGGGCGTTGCCTGGGCCCAGAGGTGGGCTGTTCAGCGATGGAGGGCTACTCCTGACCCGTCTTGGGGTCTGTACCGGGACAGATATGAAATGGTAGCAACAAGCCCCAAATTAAAAACCATCGTCGGAGGGTGGCAAACACGAAACCAGATATGGTTTCTCTCTAATATTTGCGCATATGTCTCTCCCACCTCTGCCTGCGTGTTTTTTCTCTCTACCCTCGATTAACCCGGCCAGCAACATAATTTCTCTTAATCGGGTCCCCTACACGTGGATGTGAGAAGATGATCGATGAAGTCTGAGCAGAGAGAAGAGCGTTGCACGGCGCAGCTGGTTTGTGCATGAGATGGATGCGCGAAGAGATCGAGCTCTCACTGTCCTCTCTGTGTCTTTTCTCTCGCTCCTTTCTCTGAAAACTCAATGAACCCAGCTGGATTTTTAATGGGTTCGTGGTTGTGGGTTTGAGATAGATATTAAAGAAGATGAGATCATATGAAGGGCCTATGATACTTTGATTTTGAGCCATGTTTATTATCTAGAAACGTTATGAAACTTTTTTTTTCTTCTGTTTTTATGGCTATATTTTCTGATTTGTGGTTTGTGAAACTACCCAGAAAATTTGTAGTGTTGCATTTCTTTTTCATGGAAGAAGAGAGAAAGAGATGTTCTCTTTCGCAAAAAAAATGAAAGAGAGAGAGAATATGCTGGGTAATGGAAGGTGTAAGGGCAAGTTTTCTTGCAATTGGCTATTTCCTAATTTGACAAAACTTCTTTCTTGTAATTGCATCATATTGTATAGTTGATAGGGCTTTATAAGGGTTTAGAAGTCGTGGCATTAGGATTGTAGTCATTCGGCTTAGTTCAAGTTGTTTGATGTCGTCTCAAAGGCACTCGTGACTTTGCTTCATATCTTCCTCAAGGTTTGTATCATGCATATGCATTTCATACACTTTGTTTATCCTTAGGAAGTTGCACAAACATCTTAGGTTTGCTAGAACTTGATTTGGTTTTGTTTTGATTAGCAAACTTTTTATTCTAAGCTGTTTGTGTGCCTTACGATCGATCGTATACAGTTATGCGATTGATCGTGCCACGTTGGACAATATGTCCGTTTGAATTTTATGACCGTTGCAAATCTATCTGTTGCAATTTGTTATGCGATCAATCGCAACTTGTTATGTGATCGATCGCAAATGAGGTTTTCAAGTCCCAGTAGCTTCTGGATATGTTTTATGCACTATGCGATCGATCGCATGTTGATCACGGTCGATCGCACAGTACAAAATTTGTATTGATTTTTGTTGTGCGATCGATCGTACCATATCGGACGATCGATCGCGTACTGGAATTCCAGTTTCTATAAAACAGATTTTGTCTGTTTCATTTTGAAACTTTCCAATCTTAAACTCTAAAAAACTGATTCTGCGAAAGTTCTTTGGTATTGAGTGAGCCTAGTTCCAGGCTATAGGTTCCTCCTTTGATGCTCCACTTATAATCCTTGCTAAACACATTTGACTTGCATTTAGTTGCTAGTTTAGCTTTTGATTAGGATTAAGGAGATTTTGTTCAACTCTAACAAACGTTAATTGTTGTTTTGCTGAGTTGAACGGTTCAATCCACATTCATTCACACATCATTTCATAGCCGCGGTTCTTGCAATTGGAGTTTCACATCAGTTGAGTTCAATTGGAGAAGCTTGAGGAATGTGCACTTGAAGAAGCAATTGGAAGCTATACAAGGTTAGAGCTGCCACTAGTCTATACGTAGATAGTGTAGAGTTTGGGACCGAGTGCCCCCTTGTATGTGTTTGCCATTTGGCTTTTCATAGTGTGATTCAAGAGCGTGGGGTACGGCTCCCCTCCGGTTTTCCTCTAGAGGTAGAGGTTTCAGGTGACCACTTCGTGTGTTGTGTGATTGTTGCTTTACTTATCTATTGTTCATATTTGTATATCACATTGTGTGATTCATTCAATAGATTATAGACCGTGGTGTGCTAGTTTGATGCACACTTTGGGTTCTAGGATTGTTCAATTGATTGTTGTTGTTGCATAGTTTATGGTTGTTCAATTGAACATTGTTTGAACCCTTATTTGTTTGTTGGTTGTGAGAGATAAGTTTTAAAATATTTAGTCTCTTCGATTAGTGTCCTACGACTTACCATTGAAGGGAATTTCAGAAGGGCAGTTTGGGAACGATGAAAAATGAAGACACAAAGAAGTAATAAAATAATAAAGGGGAGTGCGGGAAGTAGGAGGAGAGAGAAAAGGGGAGTGCGAAAATCACTCCAAAAAAAAAAAAGAGGAGTGTTGCTATGGTGATCAAGTTATGGTTTCCAATTTCATTTTTCTCTTCAATGATCACATAAAAAGATAAAATTCTAAGTGTCGGACTAAGGCCTACTTTGGTGGAGCCAAACTTATTTTTAAAGCTACTTAACAAATATGTTAAGCAACAAAAGGTGTTTGGTGAAAAATTCAAAAGCAGCTTATTTCATAATTTACACCATTTGACAGCAGCTTATAAAAGTTGGTAAAATGCTACTTTCATAAGCTAAAAGCTACAGCTGCTTATTGTTTAAGTTAAGTCCCACCAAACTGGGGCTGAGTGAGCAAATTATAAGGTAGTGATAGCTCCATCTTAATTGTTAATTATAAAGTAAATTATTTGAATATTATATTAATTTGTATGTTATTTACATACAAATTAGGCCTCTAATCATCTTGATAATGCTAATCTAATAGCCGTTTAGCGTCTCTAATTCTTGTTTTGCACCATTGTAGGTAACATGAGCATCAAATTGATATCGGGAGTAAAATGATGCGTTTTGGAGCTTTTAGTGGATTTTCGACAAGAAGACGAAAAGTCAACTCGAGGACCGACGGTCACCTCGTGGTCAATCCTGACTTTAGAGCGTCAAAGTGTCAAATATGAAGTTTTGGAAGATGAGCACAAGAGAATTCTTGAGGATTGAAAAAGAAACCGCAAAGTTAAGCAAAGTTAACTTTGGTCGACTCCGAGGGTCAAGGTCAAAGTCAAGGACGAAGTCAATCTTATGACTCACCACAAGCGTGTCCAAAATCAGCAAGGACTATCTAGATATCATGAGGTCACCCATTGATTATTCCTACCTTTTGTTCTCATATGCATTTACCTCATTGTCCTTCATTTATTCCATCTAACCATTAGATCTTTCCCTAGTTAATCTTAGCCCTCCATTCCCTCTCCCTCTCTCCTGTATAAACCTATTTTTTTTTTTCATTTAGGTTATCTTTTGGTAGCCACTTTCACCCATCACTCTCCACCTTCCCTTTCCTCCTCTCTTTCTTTCCCTATAGGTTTCCTCTCTGCTCACCAGTCGACCGGTTGACACAGACCCTTCGACCGGTCGAATAGCGACGGTTCCACCACCTTTCACCCACTTCCTCACTTCCTTTCCTCCTCCATCTTTCACCACGACTTCTACTACTTCATCCACCACTTGGGCTGCTAGGGATCCTCACCAATACATCAAGGACATCATCTAGATCCAAGGAGAAAAAGGAGACACCATTTATTGAGCTTTTCTCAACCTTTCTCTCTCTTGAACTTATGTTTAGAGCTTACACTTGTTATATGATGATGTATACTTTGATGATTAGTGAGTAGTTACCTTGTTGGGGACTAGGGTTGTGTGCCCTAGTCCAATGTGATTATGTGATGGTTTGATTGATAATAAATGTCTTTGTGTTTTATGAATATGTGTATTGTCTATTCTAATATGTGTTAGATGTATATTTGAGGGATTAGCCACTCTTTGGGTATGCATTTGATCCATCTTGTATGAGTGTATATGGTTTGACCACTTTACTATTCTCTAGACTATGGCAATATGTATGAGGAGCATGTTTAACTCATGTATGATCCTTAATTCATGTTCCTTACGCCTCATTTCTTTCTCCCCCTTCGTGGAGAGTTCTTGTGACCCTAATAAAGCTCTAGAATAGCTTAGAAAGAATCCATTCCATATCGATAATATCGGTGGAGTGGAGGGTTGTTCATGAGTTTGCTTGTTTGAGTTCCTATGTTTCGGTGCATCATATCTCTTAAGAACTTTAGGGGATTTGGTATTAGGTAACATAGAGAAATCCTCTATGACACCTAGAGAGTTTGAATGACTCATAACATGACATTTGAATACCTTAGGAACACGGTCTTAGATCCATAATATGGCTAGGATACAGGACTTGATTTGTGATCACATTGGCATGATTTCGTTGTTAGAGCATTGCTTGTTGCATTGGATTTGGGGTTAACCCAGAGCATTACTCTATAGTTTTCAACTATTTTAGAATTAAAAGTAGTTTTGTATTGTGTTTTACCAAGGTTACCAAGATGTCTTACCAAGGTTAGTATCTCTTTTGGATTGTGTTTTTGTGTCGAGTGCAGTAACTTTACATGTTATAATCATACATTTATTCTTATAGACAGTTGTTGAAGCAAAAGCAATCACTACTTTGGTAGCAAACAAAGATGTAGCATGGAGGAGAAGCAACAATAATTTCAAGAAGCAACAAAAACAAGGAGACTCACTTTTTTTTTTTTTTGAAAGGGGTAGAATCAATCCACTAAAGCCAGAGAGAAGCATACATCAAATCCTAGAACCCAGCTTATACCCTGCTAGGCTCTAAAAAATAAATAAGCAAACCTTATTGAAGACTAGAAAGCTCGATTATTTCATCGAGCCTACAATAATAAAAAAAAACTTCTACGCATCTAGAAGGGGAAACACAACTACAAAATCGCCTAAGCACTCAATTTTGGTACAACTTCGCAATTGTCTTCTAAATGAATCAAAGCATCAACCATTGTAGGCGCACCACCACAGATGAAGCAACTCAAATCTTCTCCTTACCCTTACTACGAAGGGAAGGAATAGCTATAGGATAAGTGAGACGCAAGGACCAGTATCCACCGTAGCCTTGGCCTTAACTACCCCAGGTTTCTTATTTTTTTCACCAACAGGCCTACCTCGTTTTTTCTGACCCTTGTCCACAGTAGTGACCAGACCAAAAGCTTCCTTGACAGCGATAGAGCGACGAACTGTTAAAAACGATTTGAGCTTTTTTGGAGAAACAGATAGCATAGGATCACGCTCAACACGCTTACCCAACACCACAGCTGATGTAGAAGCATTGTCCATAGACTCATCAACAGGAAGACGATCTGACAAAGGCCTAATAGCCACAACCCTACGCGCCCTGCTAGGAACCATCGGTTGATCAAGATTGGCAAAGAGATTTGCCACAGGAACTTTCGGAATAGGTTCATTAAAAACCAAAGAAGTAGACCCAACAGTAAAGACAGTCTTTGATCCCAGATTCGCAAATAAACCTCCAGCCAGCTTAGAGAGGCTAGAAGAAGAAACTTGGGACATAGGGATCTTGAGCAAGGTATCAAACCACGCCCAAAATGAGTAATATGGCCACACTTTGGACACCAGTCAGCAAGATTTTGAAAATCAAACTCCAGTAGGGCTTCCACACCCTTGTCCAAGAGAAACAATCTCTTCTTCATAATAGGCTGATCAATATTAAGAATAACCCTAGCCCTAATATCACCCAAATTCAAAGCTTTGGGATCAACAACCAAGAACTGACCCAAAGTAGAGCCAATAGTAGATGCAGTTTCACGCGTAATAAACAGAGGAGACACATTTAAAACCTTAATTCAAAAAGGAATGGTGCGCATAGGCACAACAGATAAAGGAAGGAGGCCGTCATAATCCGCTAACAAGATCTGCGCTTTCTCAAAACTCCAAGGCCCCCCACGCATAACCCTATTCTTTTCCTGGATGGTTTTGAAAGAGATAAGAAAACGATCTTTCTACTCCTACACACGAACCTTGTTGGGTATACGCCAGTACCTGTTGAAACAAGCCTTGAAGGAATCCTTATTGAATGGCTTGTGAGTGAGCAGCCGCACAATCAAAAAGGATTGAGAGGTTTTGGTGACTGAACTCTTCCCACCCGGGCAGAGGTTCACCGGTGCGCCGTCATCTGCCAACGCCATAGCAGAAGCAAAACGATCATTCATGGCTTCCATAGATGACATAGAGATCGAGTATGAAAGGACTAGGATTCAAGCACAACACAAAAACTTTTCAGAAAAGAGAGCGTGACGGCTTGGCTAGGGTTTTTCTTTGAGTTTCTGTAATGTATATGAGTAATGACCTTTTTGCATGAAGATATGATTAATCACATGCTTTAAGGAGACTCACTCATAAAAGTAGGCCACGTAGAAAAATCACTTGTTTAAAACTTTGAAAGAATTTATGTAATGATTAAGTCTATAAATCTATAATGGTCATTTCAAGGCAAAATATGTACTAGTTGGGAAAATACGAGCAATTAATGAACTAATATAAAAATTTTCTAAAAACTTATCTAAACAAGACCTTATTACCAAACAAACTCAAGCAATTTTTTTGTACTAGCCTTTTGCCCGTGTCTTCACACAGAGAGATGACGCATAAATCTAATGTTTTTTTTTGCAAAATCCTCACGACGAAATAAAACTGGCAGCAACAATTTTTGGATTGAACATGGAGTTATTTTATTTAATTGTGTTAGTTTACAATAATGAAATTTTCAGATGACTCAAGTTTAATTTATCTAGAGGATATTTATGACAATTCAAAAATTGGTGAACCTTTTGACACCAAATGAGGGGCCTGACTTATAGGATAGATATATAATAATAAAAAAAAATGAATTTGACACACGCGTGAGCGTGTGTTAAGAGACTAGTATATAAGTAAATAAATAAATAAAAACAAAATTTTACAAATGGTTACTCAACTATGACAATTTCAACACTTTGGTCACTATACTTTCAAAAAAATCACTTTGGTTACTCAACTTTAATACCATCTTTTACTTTGGTCACTCAACTTCAATATCGTCTTTCACTTTGGTCACTCAACTTCAATACATTTTTCAAGTTGAGTGACCAAAGTGATATTTTTGAAAGTATAATGACCAAAGTGTCGAAATTGTCATAGTTGAGTGATTATTTGTGAAATTTATTCCAACAAAAAATTCAATTCGTTTTAGTTCAAAGTGCGGTCGTGAAAAGGAAAAAACTAATTCAAATCAGCTTGGATCGGATTAGTTATGTCATTCTTTTGAGTTAACCACCAAATGCCTTAAAATTATGTAATTCTTTTGAGTCAACCACCAAATGCCTTAAAATTGCTGTAAACGGTATACCTATACTAAATTTAATACCAAGTCTTTTTTAATTAATTAGTCGTTAACATATTGATTATCGATTGAGCACTTGTTTCCTCGTTGCTTCGCATTTTCTCCTCTTTTGCTTCACTAAGGTCACGTTTAATAACCCGTAATGGGAATGACTCCATAGGGAGTGATTCCCATTACGGGTAAATTAAAATTAGGGCTGGGCACAAAATCCCGAAAATCCCGTCCCGACCCGATCCCGTCCCTATCCCGTACCGTCCCGTGCGGGATTGAAAACCAAATTTTACTATTTAGTCCCGTCCCGATAAAACGGGATGGGATGCGGGATTTGAATTTTAAATCCCGAAAATCCCGTCCCGTCCCGAAGTTAATTTTTTTTTGTTTTTGAAAGCCCCTAGCCCACTTTTCTTCTTCTTCCTCTGTCCACTCTTTGATCTCTCTCTCCTCCAGCCTCTTTCTCTTCTCTTCCCTCCCTTCTTTTCCTTTTTCTTCTTCTTTCTTCCCTCTCTTTCTCTCTCTGGTCTCCATTTCATTATTCCCTTCTCTTTCTCTTCTCTTCCCTTTTCTTCTTCTTTCTTTCCTTTCTTTCTTCCCTTCTCTTTCTCTCTTTCTCTTCTCTTCCCTTTTATTCTTCTTTATTTCCTCTCTTTCTCTCTCTGGTCTCCATTTCTTTCTTCCCTTCTCTTTCTCTTCTCCTCCCTTTTCTTCTTCTTCTTCCTTCCCTCTCTTTCTCTTCTCTTCCCTTTTCTTCTTCTTTCTTCCTCTGCTACAACACGGCCAAAACAACAAGGAAAAAAAAAAAGGCTTTGAATCCCCATCCCGTCCCGTCCCGCAATTTAATTGCAGGACGGGATGCACAATTACCCCCATCCCGGCTCGTCCCGTCCTGATCCTGAACGGGTTCATCCCGAACGGAATCTGTTTTGAAAATGGCAAATCCCGTCCCGTCCCGTCCCGCAATTAAATTGCGGGACAGGATGCGCGATTACCCTCATCCTGGCTTGTCCCGTCCCGTGCCCAGCCCTAGTAAAAATTGACGTTTACTAACCATAGGCGGAATGGGTGCCCACAAAAATTTTAGGAATCATTCCTTCATTTTCATTCCGGTGGGGGGACATGGTATTGATTCCGATTCCGGAGTGAATCAATTTTTCATTTCGAAATTATCCTCATAATTTATTGATAATCCAGAAATATCTTCATGATTTATTAATTTTATTACTAAGTAAGGATGTTTTCGTAATTAACCTTATCACGATTCCAATTCCTACATGTTAGTAAACACATGAATGGGAATCAATCTTGAGATTGTTTCCGATTCCGGATAACAAGTAAACAGAGAAATGAGAATAACTCCTCCTCTCTCTCATTCCTCCTCTTTCCGATTCCGTCTCTCTCCGATTCCTTCTCAATCTCATTACGGTTTAGTAAACGTACTCTCCGTCGATCTTCTCCTAATTCGTCTCCTTATACTATTGCATATATCAGCTGGTGGATATATATATATATATATATATACCTGATCGATCTGGTTTTCAACTTCAATATATGCAACTAAGTGATCGATTCATTCATCTAGAAAGTAAAGTCTAGGTACGTAATTAAGCTGTTCCATATCCACATGGATTCGTTAATATGGAAGCTGTAATGTACAAGATTGCAACCATTATGCCCTTGGCTGTTGGGTTCCTTACATTTGTGGCTGTGGAGTGCTTTGTGGATCAATTGGTTGCTCCAATCAAACCCACAATTGGTCAGTACTTGGCCAAGTACCTTCTTTCCTGCAGTGGACCTGTGGTGACCAAATACTTGAGCGTCTATGTGGCCTACATTCTGAGCTACAAGACCAACATGGAGAATTTGTTGAAACAAGTGAAGCAGCTCAAGGCTGCAAGAGACATGGTGCACCAAGCTGTCGAAGACGTGAAACAGAGGGGACAAGTAGCAATCAAAGGTGAAGTGGAGAAATGGCTGAGCAGCGTGGACATGCTCACTGAAGAGGTGACCAAATTCTTCGAGTACAAAGGTGATGCCAATGCCGGGTGGTTTCGTTGGTTGTATGGTATGTTGATGTCGCGATACCAGTTGAGCAACAAGGAAAACAAGATGATAGAGCGTCTTGTTCAACTCCAAGCAGATGGAATGAATATTTGCCAAGGTTTCTAATTAGTCTGTGTCTGCATCAATGTATCATGGATCGAGCATATATATTGGTGTTTATGAAATACAATAATGGTGGCCCAAGTTTTTCATTGCACAATTAGAGAGAGAGACAGATGAGTTTATAAGGGAACCAGGTGAGACCAAATGCACATAAAAGAAATTAACAAGAGTGCAGAAGTGATTTAGTACAACATGGATGATTGATTTCATGAGATGAGAGATCCACCATTAACCCTAATGACCTGACCATTGACCCACTCCCCAGCGTCAGCGGCTAAAAATCCGACAATCTGGGACACATCGTTGGGTTGACCAAGTCGGCCAAGAGGGCAAGCATCCACCATTCTGTTGATGGTGTCGTCGGTTTTACCGGCGAAGAAGAGGTCGGTGGCAACAGGGCCAGGAGCAACACAGTTAGCAGTGATCCCGGTACCCTTCAACTCCTTGGCGACAATTTTGGTCATGGTCTCCACCGCTGCCTTGGAGGCTGCATATCCGGGCATCAGTCCCCCAACAACCGACGTGGTTATCATGATTATTCTTCCGCCACCGCCACGCGCCACTCTCTTAGCAGCTTCTCTACAAACCAAAAACGCCCCTTTGGTGTTCACATTGAATGTCTTGTCCCAATCTTGCACGCTTGTGTTGGCCAGAGACGGGTACTTGGGATCCAAAACCCCAGCGCAGTTCACCACCATGTGGATCTCGCTACCCAACTCTTGTTCGGCTTTGTCGAACAGGACCTTCACCTCCTCTGCCTCTGATACATCTGCTTTAACTGCAATCGCTGACTTACAACTGGAACTGGAACTGGAATTGGAACTGGAATTGGAATTGTTCTTGTTCAGCTCCGAAGCCAATTCATCTGCTTGCTTACTACTGGAAGCATAATTTATGACAACTCTTGCGCCAAGGGAGTGCAGGTGCACAGCAATCGCACGACCTATGCCACGCGAACCGCCCGTTACGATTGCTACGCGCCCATTCAGATTCAGATTCTGATTATTGGTAGCCATCATCTGTTGATCGATTCCACCTGCTGGTGCTCTTGTGTCTTTTGATTTGATTTGATTTGAATCATTTGATTTTCAAGTCGCCTACAACACCCTCTTATAGATTCTATCTTCAATGGCAAATGCGTCACCTCATACATAAGCGTGACCTTTTCATCACCCATGACGACTTTCTTCTTCTTTCTTTTTGTTTTAATTATTTTATTTAAGAATAATTTATTTTTATGGTTTTTTAATTTTTAATTTTTGGAAATAGTCGCAGAACGACTAGGCGACGTCGTTTCTGCGATTTCCTCTTATTAGATCAAGAATTGGCAGAGAAACCCTAGATAGCAGAAATCCCCAAATTCCTGCAATGGCAATCGCTAGGACCGGAGTGTACGTCGACGACTATCTTGAATGTAAGCGCTTATTCCATTTTTCTGATCTTTTTTTTTTCATTATTTCAAAAAAATTAGTTACTCTGAATCTGGTATAAATTTGAATTTGCGTTGAATGATTTGGGTTTGTAAAGACGCAAGTACGTTGCCTGCTGAGCTCCAGAGGCTCCTCAATACTATTCGAGAACTCGACGAACGCTCTCAATGTATGTCCTCTTGTTCAATTCTGCAACTTTCTTTGTGACGGTTTTTGATTTTGGATAATTCTGATAAATTACTGTGTGCTTACATAAGCAATGATACACCAGACGAGGCAGCAGACCAAGCACTGTTTGGGATTGTCTTCTCAGAGCTCAAAGAAATGGAACATTAATAACAATGAAGAAGATGAGGCGGCAATTGAGAAAATGCGAAAAGAAATTGAATCGAATCAGGAGAATGCAGTCAGTCTATGTACTGAGAAGGTTTTGCTGGCAAAACAAGCTTATGACCTGGTAAGCTTATGATCACTGGTTTATGAAATGCCATTCATACAATAACTTCCTGTTCTCTATTACAAAAATTAAACTGCCGAATGAGTTATATTTTAATTGATGATTCAGATTTCTGGGATTGCTATGTAGTAATGTAGAGAGTGATTTAGTGACTATGTAATGTCCTAGATAGTACAGAAAGAGTAGTTTCAGATTATGCGAAACTTTTTTTATACCCTGAACTCTTCAAGAATCAGAAGCTTTACTGCCCTCACGTATTATTCTTAATTTAAGCTCTCGTAGTCTTATGGTGGATCATATTCTGTCTTAAGAGCTTTACTGCCCTCAATCTATTAGGTATACTTCCCATTTGGATACCAAATGATTATGACCATTAGGAGTGCACTTCCAGCTACAGAATGACATGATTTGACTGAGAACATATCTAATTATTCATAATTCTGCAACCCCTCACTATAAGGCTAATATTGCATCACACCTCTGTATCTAATCATAGTATAAGCACTCTGATACAATATAGTTTAGAGCTACTTATGTATCTTCTATCTATTTGTCGCACTTTGTTGCTTCAAATGCTGTGAAGTTTTTGAACCATTTATAGTTGGAACTTACATGAAAATTCTCTCATGTTGCGTTTGCGCCAGATAGATAGTCATGTGAAACGACTCGACGAGGATCTGAATCACTTTGCCGAAGATTTAAAGCAAGGTACAGTAGTTTGTGAAAGTCTACCTTTTTCCAATAGGGTGTACTGTCAGTTTGAAGGGTTTAAACCACATGAATTTTGTGAACAATATTACATCAATTTGTGTTCCAGTTAATTAGATCACTTTAAGTGTAATAGACAATGGAATGAAAAAGATAGAAAAGTTAAGACTATCAACAGCTCAACTAAAGTGAACTCCACCAAGCCATATTGTCAGCCCAACTGACTTTTGTAGATGAGCAATGTACTTCAAAGTGAATGCCATCCCTAGACTGTAGATAAAAACCTGATAGATATGTTCAAGATTGACAAATATCGGAATGCTTATTTTGGTCACGATATTCTGCCATTCTGAAGAAGTACTAATTACATTTCACAATATACCAGCCGGTTCAGACAGCACTCATGTTTTTTTTTTTTTGAGGATGCTTATCTTGAAAGCAATGAGTAAGAAAGTTAACTTTGTTCTGTCTTTTCCATTTCTCTCAGAAGGAAAAATATCACCTGACGAACCAGCTATTCTTCCTCCATTACCCATAGTCCCTAAAACTGAAAAACGGAAGGCAATTTATGTAACACCTCAATCGAAAAGGTTTGATTATAGGGATAGGGAATGGGATCGAGAGCGTGATAGGGACTTTGAGCTCATGCCACCCCCGGGAAGCCACAAAAAAGAATATGCTGTCCCCATGGATGCTGATCAACCAATTGATCCGAATGAACCTACCTACTGTGTTTGCCATCAGGTTCTTCCTTCTGTTTACATTTTTGTTATTTTCAGTTTGAGTTATCTTGTGATGATATTTTACAGTTTCTTCAGTTATTTTTAAATGCCTGCTGCATGTATTCAACTAAAGTAATTATCATGATTCTTCAGGTGTCTTTTGGAGATATGATTGCCTGTGACAATGAAAATGTGAGTCCTTTTTGCTTCATTGTGTTTATTTCTTACTCTTATTTTCTGTGTTAATCATCTTTTACAATAGAATGCATCTATTTAGCTTTAGAAGTTTTATTTATTGTACATCTAGTAAACACTGGTCTAGAAATTGGGAGGTTTGGAGGGGTATTTTTGTCCCAAAATGAACCAAAGAAACCTAAAGGCAATCAAACCTTTCTGGGGGTGCTTAATGCAAAGCTAGGTTTGGAGTGGATTATTTGATTAAATTTGAGTTTTGCTAGGACTACACTGAGTTGTACATGCTTAAAGTTGAAAGTTTGTTTTCAAGTAAATACACATCATTTAACCATGGAACCACTTCTTATCTTCAGAACTTGTAACTGTGAGAATATTGGTGTTTTTTTTGCTTGTTGCATAAACTGTCCTAGTTTGGAATTTCATGGTGTTAGCTTAGTGGTTCTCATGGCTGGAAAAAAAAAGATGAATAATTTTAAAATGACACTTTTACTGTCTTCTGCAATTTGCTACATATATTTGTCTGTTATCTGTCATTTTTATTTCTTGACAGTGCCAAGGAGGCGAATGGTTCCATTATGCATGTGTTGGTCTCACTCCAGAGACAAGATTCAAGGGAAAGTGGTATTGTCCAACATGCAGACTACAACCACAAGGTCAATAGTTATATGAATCTATTGAGTTGCTATAAGAAATTATACTGGTTTCCGAGTATTATTTTTCCTGAGAAAGATGGGAGGCAGTGAGTATAATCTATAGGGTTAGGATTGTAATAGAGATGCGATCTACTCAGATTCTTACATGTATGTATCTATTTCGTTTCTCTTCCCTCTCTAATAACTTCTCCACCTCCCTCTTTTCCTATTTTGTGCAGCACTTTGAAATTTTACCTCAAATTTTATTTGGGTAGATTATAACTAGTTAAACTCGAGTGAAATTCAGATTTTAGCTCCAAGTAATGGCAGATATAGACACTTGTAAACTGCAAGGAGAAAGAGTTTCTTATTCTTTGGTTGGTTGGGTGACTTCCTGAATGAATGATTCCCATATCCAGGAGTTATATAATTAACTTGGAAGTTGGAACCCTTTATTTTATTTTTTGTTTTCCTTGGTAGGTTCCAGTTTGGTTGAATTTAAATAGGAAAAATTGTTTTGTTTGATTGAAATTTGAATGTGCTTTTCCTTTGGGTTCAGGGTAGGATTTCAGGTTTTCAACCATATTACATCAAGGAATCATATTCATGGCCCTTGCTCACCTTGTCTGTACATACACCACCCAAATGAGGGGAACGATCTGGATAGTGACGTTTGGATTTTTGTTTTATTTTCTTGGGTTTCAAATTTTTGATGAATTATAAGAGCGGGAAATACACCTTTCTATCCACCAAGTATGAACGGAAACAAATAGTTCCCCGCCAAAATGAATTAGATAAATAATAATATTTATTTGGTTTGACCGAATTGGCCTTAGCACCTCGGTTACTTGGTCATTTAGCACCTCACAAGTCACAACTAGCAATTATCACATCTCAATAGCTTACTATTGGTGAAAATTACTGGGAGAGTAATTCTCCTAAAGTCAAGCTTTAAGAGAATGTCTCCTCCGAGCTCTTGCTTAGAATTTCAAGAAAATCCGAGTCATTCGAAGCTTATCATTGACGGCATAAATGGAAACTACAATCCTCTTTGGCAGCTCAAAACTATTATTCAAGACATTAAAAGACTTTCATCATATTTTGAGGATATTTCCTTTAAACATGTGCTTCGTATGACGAATTTTATTGCAGATGCAATGACCAATCTTGGTCACAGTTTGAGAGATGGTCAAAATGGTCTACTGCTTAATGCGCTTACAACCTTCAAAATGCTTAGGTGCTCCAGGGACTTTCAATTGTAATTTCTACATATCTTTCACATTAAAAAAAAAATCAGTACTTCTAGGGGAAAAACAGGCTGACCCAAGATTCAGGTCTAGACCACTGCAAGCCCCAAAATGCCTGCCCATATAGCAGTGTGCTCACGTCAAACCACGTTGTTGGAATCACGTCAATACGACCTCCTGGTCAAGACAAGAAACTAGTTGTAGACAAGGCCTTGGAGCAGCACCTCCAATGCCTCCACCCCATTTAACACAATATCAGTACATGACTTGATCCGATTACGAAGAGGAACCACCAAAATGGCAGCCCACAACGACATATTTGAGAGACGGTATATGTCCAAAGCCGAGTTTGAAATCGTTTAGGCATTAATAATCGTAAATTGTCATTACAACAATCAACATTTCATATCGGACAGATTTGGTTCGTTCATATATTTGATCCAAGTTAAGTAGGTATGGACACGATTCAGGTCGATCCCTACAATAGGTGAAACCGAAACCGGAACGAGAACCAACATGTCCGGTTCAATTTGGGTTGAAGTGTTTTATGATGTAAAATCAAGCAAAACCAAATTGAACTTAATCGGTTCGGGTTTTGGTTCTTTGTGCCAAAACCAAAATATGACTATGAAATAGCATATATAACTTCATGCCAGAACCAAGAAAACATGGAGTGGCACAATTCTTTTACTCTAATTTCCCGAAGCTCTCTCTCTCTCTCTCAACTAATTTGTTGATAATCATCTTCTTCTTTAAACTCAAATCACCATCGGTAATTCCACAAAGAAATTTCCTCATCCCGAACCTAGATGCTTTTAAGATATAGAAAAAAATCACATTTGGTCCCTGAATTTTGATCAGTTCGACACTTACATCCCTAAAGTTTGAAATATATTACTTTCGTCCCTAAACTTCAACATCTACTATCACTTTGGTCACTGACCGAAATTTTCACCGAATAAATCTCCGATTCCGGCCAAACTGAACGACACCATATACTAGGTTTTGAAGCCCTCCTTGAAGCGAGTTCAACGCCACTAACCCCGCCTCAAACCGCAGCCGGACGACGGAGAATCGAAGAATTAAAGTTTCGGTCACTATCGGCTTTCAGGCCAAATTTCGGCAATTCTAGGCCGAATTGAGCTTAACCCCAATTATAAAAGTTACTCCTCTCATCCTTTAAGATATTAATGTTATGTTTCAATATCACTAAATTCAATCCCTATACCCCTTGTAAGTTAAGTGACTTAAGTCTTTCTTTTTTTTCAATGAGATAGCGGTTTGATAGGAAAAAGGACAAAAAAAGAAGATAAAAGGATGCACAATTTTCGGAATTTCCTGAATTTTTTTTTATAAGTCGGAATTTCCTGATTGATAAAGTAGAAAAAGGGGTATTTAACGTCCAAGAGGAATTTGAAGGGATAGCGGCGGAATTTGAAGGAATGATTTGAAATTTGTACTGAGAAGGAAAATTCATTAAGACAGACAGCCCTAAATACACGCTTACTTCTATGAATGAATGAATACAACCTAGCTATAAACCCAGAAGTCCCCAAAATACAAAAACTAGAAACCCTCTCTCTCTCTCTCTCTTCTCTGGCCTTCAAAAATCTTTAACTCTCTAATTCAAGAAGAAGCTCCGAGAGGTTGAAGCGCTGTAAGTTGTCATCTCTTACTATTGGTAATTCTCAATCCTTGATTTTGTTCTTAAATTTCGTTTCTTTCTTTGCTTCCCTTTTCTCTGATTTATGTCTTGTGTTATGTGAAATCTGAGATACCCATTTCTTATTTTGCCTTCTTGCTATGCTGGCCTAGACAAATTTAACATTTTTTTGCATCAAAACACTGTTTATCAGTTTGATTGCTACCAAAGAGTCACTAAAGAAACAAACTTTAGTCCCCAGTCTTCAAATTTCCAATCTACAGGTCTTGGAGATGCTCAAATTTTTTGACATTTGACAACTTTTCGCCTTGCAAAAGCTCAACTCAGATTTCTTCTTGGTTGGGTCTTGGGGAAGTAAATCATGGATTTTGCGTTTCTTGCTCTGTTGCTTTTGCAAAACTTGTAGTACACAACTAAAATATTTGACCTCTTTTATCCAAATCTTGAAGCTATATATGTGTGTGTGTGTCTATGTTCGCCTGCAATGGTTAAAATATTCAATAACCTATTTTCTTGAAACTGGATTTAGGTCAATAATGGGTAGAAGTTTAGGCCCAGTACTACAGAGAGAATTGGAAAATCTTCATAAAGATGCTGATAGTCGTAGATCAGCAATGAAAAATCTGAAATCCTATGTGAAAGAGTTAGATTCCAAGGCAATCCCCATGTTTCTTGCCCAAGTTTCTCAGTCTAAAGAAACTGGTCCTTTGAATGGAGACTGCACAATTTCGCTCTATGAAGTTCTTGCTCGTGTTCATGGTGTCAAAATTGTCCCTCTGATAAACAGCATCATGGCAACCATAATCAAGACATTGGCTTCAAGTGCCGGGTCGTTCCCTCTTCAGCAAGCATGCTCAAAGGTGGTTCCGGCCATTGCTAGATATGGGATTGACCCTACCACCCCTGAAGACAAGAAAAAGCATATCATTCATTCACTTTGCAATCCTCTTGCAGATTCTCTCTTGGGTTCTCAAGAGAGCTTGACTTCTGGTGCGGCCCTTTGCTTAAAGGCTCTTGTGGATTCGGATAATTGGCGTTTTGCTTCAGATGAGATGGTTAATAAGGTCTGTCAGAATGTTTCTGGGGCTTTGGAGGAGAAGTCTACTCAGTCAAATGCACACATGGGTCTGGTCATGTCTCTTGCAAAGCGTAATGCTATAATAGTTGAACCATATGCTAGGTTGTTGATACAAGCTGGACTGCAGATATTGAACAATGGTTTAACAGAGGGGAATTCTCAGAAACGCTTGGAAGCTATTCAAATGGTTAATTTCTTGATGAAATGCTTAGATCCTTGGAGCATTTTATCTGAGCTTGAGTTGGTAATTGAAGAAATGGACAAAAGTCAGTCTGATCAGATGGCTTATGTAGGAGGGGCTGCCTTTGAAGCTCTGCAAACTGCAAGGAGAATAGCTGCAGATAAAGTCTCAAAGCTTGAAAAGGGTCCTTGTTCAGTTACTGGCTCAAACTTTAACAGGAGAGACCATAGCAAGAGGCGAAATTTATCAAGTGCTGGCGATCAGTCACCTGCATCGGCGTCACCTGAGTCACAGACCCTTGATTCCTTTGTAGAATATGAATCATGGGTTGAATCACCTATTGCAATAGGGCAGGTTTCTCACAACTCAAATTATGATTGTAGGAGTGTCAACCGGAAACTTTGGAGCCATGAGCGTGGTGGAGTTGATGTGTCTCTCAAGGATGGTTTGTTCACAGGGATTTCTCGGGAAAGTGCCTACTCTAATGCACATTCAGATCACTCTGGGAAAAATGAGTTCATGAAAAGCGAAGGAGAATGCACAGAAGAATTTTCAGGTTTTCTTCAAAGAAGTCCTAGAAATGGAGTATCAAGAAGTGCCACAACCAGTCCCCTGGTAAGTTGCTCTTGCAGAATATAGTGTTTGTTTCTGATTTTTTTTAAAATTTAATTTAATTTGATTTTGATTTTTCGATTTTTAATATATTTTTTAAGATTCATTTGATTGGTTGATTGAGATGGTGCTACAAGTAGTTATTCAATTGTTATCCAACTAGTATTCAGAGTACGAGTCAAAAGATGATATGAAAATAATGCTAGCAAGGTGATAATATGCTTGCTGGCTTGCAAAAACAGAACAGATTGCCCAAGAAACCTTGTTATGCCCAAGTATTTGGCAAATTATTTCCATATTGGGATTTCATTGAATTGGTGTTGTGTTTTATTCCTGCTCTGAAGCTTTAACTTTTACAGTTTTACTAAATGTGCAAACCTTTTGATGTTCTTGTATGTTGATGTGGTATTGGTTTTGACACTATTTCTGTTGTGCTACAGAGGTCACGTACTCCAATCAATGTTGATAATATCATCTTCAAAACTCCAAGGAGGCTTGTTCATTCTCTTCAGGATTCAAATAATGTCAACTCAGACTTCTCTGAGAAACAAACTAGAAGATTTAGAAGTTTATCCTTGAGTGAATTTGATTGTAGCCCAAATGCCAGGTACAACCAAAATGGTTATTCACATGGTGTGAATTATGACTGCAGAGAGAATGGTAGCTTCTATGGTGGTGGTGAGCAGTTCCAAGGTAGCCCTGAATCTGTATCATCAACAGATGGTATTCCCAAAGACGCTGATTTGCAAGCATCTCATGATATGGTTCCTGAAATAAAAACAGAAATTCAAAGGTCTGGCATCAAAAAACCCCTTCGAAAGGCTGCCGTAAAATTGTTTTGTGGTCTCTCTTTGGCACTACTTGCTGTAGTTGTTCCGCTAGCTTTGATTACTGATCAAGGTCAAGGGCATGAAGGTTATTTTCTTGTTCCAACTTAATGCACTAGTTATCTTGATAAAGAAAACAATGGTAGGAACCAGATGAGATGTTCTTGTAACACTAGAATTTAACCATCCGAACAGATGTGGATGTTCAATGTGCTGAAAAGAACTTGTGTTTGTTTTTAGCAGTTAAAGAAATGTGATTCTTGATATGATGTTTATCATTTACTGTATGTGTTGTCAAGTTTTACAAATTCTTATGCATGGTCAATGACGTGTGCCAAGATAAGTGTTTTAATTACTACTGCTCCATGGAAATGGTGAACTGCAGAATTTGCTATATTGTAATCTTCTCTGGTAATTTTTCAGCAACCATTGCACGCTCAGATGGTAACACTGGAACAAGTTTAGCATCCAGATAATGAAGAGCTACTTCATCTTTTTCATCAACAACCATTGCATACCAAAAAGGGTTTTTTTTTTTGGTCATAACTCGTAACCACATAGTTAGAGATTTGGATTGTGTAAGCGCTGTCCACCTGTCCATGATTCATTAGGCCCCAAGATTATTGGTTTGAGCACCGCCGATTGGCCAACGCAGATATAAGCATACTTGCCATAGGATTCATGACTTGAGCCAGGGCTGAACATGTATAGCTCTTCAAACCCATCTCTTCCTACCACCACTGAGTTTCTTCTACCCTGTTCCATTCCATGACAAAGAAACAAACTGTAACTGTAAGGAAAATGCAGACTCCAACACAAACAAAAGAAAACAGAGCCCACCTTCCTAGATGCCCTTGACATAAACTTATCTTCATTAGCAAAAGTGAGTGTGATTGTTACAAAAATTTAATGCAGTCAATGTTTAGAGTCCAAGTATCCCGCTGCAGAATTGAATTGAAAATATGGTAATTGAGTTTGTAAAAGTACCCTGTCAATGATTGTGAAGTCTCGAGGCGCACTGGTGTATATTCGACACATTTGCTCTGTTAAGTTCTTATAATTGTCATCTTCTTCTCCCTCCTCCATTTCTTCTTCTTCATTTTCAGTTTGGTTGGCATTGTTTTGATTCTTAGGACCCCAACCAGACAAAAGTCCAATGGATGTCATTTGATTCCATAGTTGGCTGAATTGAGATTCACTTTTCTGGCCATAATCTGGAGGAATTATAGCTGAACTTGACAAAATAGGTAACCTGCCAAAGAAATCTGATCTTTCCAAACCAACTGCATAAGTAGCATCTGGTGAGCTTACTGTCAGATGACTTAAAATACACCCACTAAGTTGGAGTGATGAAGATTTGGAGTTATTAGAGACCATAATCTGTGAGATTAAGACGTCGTCTTCAAGAGTCACAATGTATTTGACTTGAACCATGTCATGGGAATCAGTGCTAATCAGTTCTACCTGTATTGCATACATGCATATGTAAAGTGGTTTTTTTACTTCAATTTATCTAAGAAATCAAACAATGATTCGTAAGTACCATTTAGCTTAATTACTACCTGAATAGACTCGTGAGGATTTCCTGTGATGTCATGAAGAGCCCAATTACTTGGAGACCATGAAACTTGTTCACTACAAGTACTAGTAGTGTCACTGAGACTGAGACTGAGACAGTCCAATGCTACAGACACCCCTCCTTGTATGGCAGCTCCTGTATTGGCTTCTTCTTCTTCAGAGACCGAGGATTGGAGCAACTCAACGGTGCCACCATGCCACATGGAGGCCTTGTACGACGCGATTAGGCCACTTGGCAGCATCAAGATGGCTTTGCTGCCATTATCCAAACTCATCTTAGCTACACAATCGTCACCAATGCCTTTGAATATGACTCCATGGCCACTGAACTCTTGTTCCAGGTAGTCCACGTTGATGGGTTGTTGGAATGGGATTGAAGCCACAGCTGCAACTGTAACCCTCTTGTAATTAGTACAAATAGGGTATGAAGAACTCGGGCTGAATTTGGATAACAAAAATGGACTGGAAGCCATGCTCATTGCCATTTCCTCTCCGCAGAGCGAGAGGGTCCACATATCTCATTATATATTATTGGCTTTTTTGGTGAAATTATATATTATTGGCTTTGCTTGAAAACGAATGATATAAGATGCAAGTGGCCGGATAATTGGGATATTTTGTTTTTCTTTTGGTTATTACATGGGCATATACCAAAAAAGACTAACTAGCAGAGTTAAACCCCCAAGACCCTTGAGACTCCAACACCAGCTAAATCATCAAGCATGGTTTTCACAATGTTTACTTCCTCAGCACCAATTAATCCAGCATTTGATTTGGTTCCATCAACAATAAGTTTGAAGTGCCCCAAAGGAGGTTTTTTCCCATGAAAGCATGAAAGACTGATATAGATCACCATTTTCAATAGGCTTAGAGGAATTAATCAATTAAATTAGATAATAGACAAACCCATGAATAAAAATTGCATCACATTGCATCAAAATAGTTTAATACATCTCTACGGACTCGGGCACACAACCATACTCTCCAATCCAAGATTCACTCACTCATGGTGCACAATAACATCATCCAATTACAAATAGACAAAGCAAAGAAGCTAATGAAGATGAAAACAGTTAGAGAATGCTCAATGATGGAACTAGCAAGCCCTTGGTGTATCCAAGGCTTGTGCAAGCTTCTCCTCCTCTTCTCCTTGGCTCCTCCTTACTCCAAGCTTTAATCCTTGTAACCCTTGGTGCTCTTTGTGATTACGGAGAGGAAAACCTAGATGGAAACCTAAGAAACTAAAGGAAAATGGAAGGGATGAAGGTGGGTGATGAAGGAAATGAAGAGAAGTGAGTGTTTGACAGTGTGGGTGGTGAGAGGGGCAATAACGCAAGGGAGAGAGTGAGGCACGGTTTGGAAGGGGTGATGCTGAAAATGAGAAGGTTTGGGACATTTTGTACAAGGGAGGAAGAGAATGGAGGGCCAATGCTTCCGTATAATTTTAATTACTTCCTTCCAAAGGTGAAACATTTACTTCCCTCAAAACTTTTGCCGCATCCTCTGGGAAGACTGGATTTATGTGACAGCCACTTCCAATTTCAAAACCGGCTGTAACACTTAACTGGGGTATCATTTGCAAGAACCAATGGGAGTGAGGTAACTGTGAAGCATTGTCCCGAAGAGGAGAAGTCTGAATCATGAAATTAAAAGGTGGATTATTCAACTGCAAAGCCATCTTCCCAAGCATCAGTTTCAGGATCCCTCCAAGGTCAACTGCCTGCAAAGTTGCACAGTAACTGATAAGATAGCAACCTAAGTAATTAAATCATCAGATCAGCTCAAATTGTAACGTGTACGACAAAAAAGAAAAGAAAAAAAGAGAGAATAAAATCTAGAAACTTTAAATTTTATATTATGCTTCCACACACATGTTAAAATCCAAGCTGAGTCGATATAGAGTTCTAATCCCCTTGTCTAGGATTTTTCAACATTCCAGCTAAATTTATGGAGAGCTGATTTGGGCCGAGGCCTCCTTAAAACCATTACTTCTCAGCTTTCCTTTTCAAAGACAAACTCCTTATGCATATAAATTCAAGCTTCATGTAAACCCTATTATACCATAATATGGAAAACATCTTCTAGTTAGAACAACTGTTGCAAACAAGAAACCAACTTAAGAATTCATTCACGTTGCAATTGAAATTGCATGCAAGTGATCATCACGTTCAGCCAGGAAAAGAAAAAAAAAGGTGATCAAATGATCATGGTAGAAAACTCATACTTCTGTTTCCTTTTTTATCAGAAAAAAATCAATGTTTCACACTTACACTACTTTCAATATTTGAAATTACATATGCTTCAATTGATATTTCAAAATAAACAATATTCCATCTCAATTGATATTTGATATTTCAAAATAAACAAGATTCCATCTCAATTTATTTTGACAAAAGTTCAAGCAATTCAGTTCACATGTGTAGATGCCAGGTCATAAATTAAGAAAAAGAAAAAAAATACCTTCTCGCCATCTAGTTCATGGAAATGAGGAGAGTGACTCCGAGGAATGATCCATATCTCAAACGGAAATGTCGCAGCATAAGGTACAATTGAAATAAAATGGGCTGATTCGTCAATCAATAGATCCTGGGAATTCAATTCACAAATACTACATTTCCCGGTCCGATCAAAATACTCCTTCATACTGTCAAGTCGGGCAGCAACAGCAGGAGGAACAATTGGAAGAGCTATCATCTGACTGTGAGAGTGACTCATTGATGCCCCAGCTGAAGCACCATGGTTCTTAAATACCTTGAAAGAGTTAAAAAGAAATTTGGCTTAAATGGCAATTTCATTGAACTAAAAGGTTTTCTGAAGAAAAAATTTCCAATTAAGCTTCCACATGACTGATTTTTAATATCCAATAATAATCACAAAAATTTGGAAAATACCACTAAGCACGATCATGAATTCTAACTGAAAGAAGTTGTAGTGGAGACAATAACTACATCCCAATCAGAACATAAATTTCAAATGTTTACATTAACATGTGTAACAAGCATCATACTTCTCTCACTCTAGTTCAATGAAAGGAAGGATAATTTCTGGCTACACAGACTTGGTTGAAGCAGTCCATGAAAACGCCAATTTCACATATAAAACTTTAAGATTGAAAACATAGATACTTCCCTAAATAAAAATTGAACACTTTGATGCTCAATCAAGTTGAAATATTTAACATAAAAATATATAAAGCAAGTAAGACGGCAAACCTGGACGTATTTGATGGAATCATAAGTGAAAAAGTGGTCGATCCTCGTCGTATAGGCCAGAAGAACATCCCTGATCTCTCTTGGCGACAGATCGCAAAGCTGAACAGAGTGAAGCGGTGTCTCAATCACCACGTCGTGGAAGCCAAACCCACTCATAACCTGACCCAGACCCGGACCCGGACCCGACAAGTCTTGAGCAGGGATGTCCCTACTCAGTGCGGGGTAGAGATTCTGGATGACTCGGAGTGTCCATTTCGGGTTCTCGGGTGGAACCCGGAAGATTTCCGGAGCGCACTCGTTCTCGCGGCCGATACAGAAGGGACATTGTTGTTGATTCGGGTTAGGGTTCGTTGGGGTTTTGGATTTGAAGTCTGAAGGTCGCTTGGCTCTGGCCGGTGAGAATATAACCCACCGGTTTGTCACCGAGTCCTTCCTTAGTTGTGGAATTCGAGCCCCTGACTCAGATGCCATCGCCTTTCTCAGTCTCAATTATGTAAACCCCAAAACAGAGAAATTATGTTACGACTAACACCGACCACTTGCACTTGTAATGGAAGGTCTCACAAACTCTATAGACTTGTATTTAGATTTTTATGCTTCTTCATCAATAGGTCTCACATTTCCTATTGTTTCTACCGTTTCCCAAAAGGTTCGGTAAAAGACTTTCAGTACCACAATCACACACAAAGATATAGAGACACGATGTATAGTGGTTCACTTAGCTCGATGTGAGGTTAGGTTACGTCTACTTGCCTACTTGAGTATAGTAATCACTATAGGAGTAAAGAGATTACGATGGAGAAAACTATGAGCTCGCTCTGGAGAGTGGAGTGAGACCATAGAGTGAGAGACCTCTCTAATTTGTGAGGGTGTCCTCCTTATATAAGAGTGGACGATCCCTCTTACAAATGGGCTAGCTGATGAACCTTATTACAAGTATGTCATTGTCTATTTATTTATGTAGTGAGGAGATTTTTATATATGTGGAGCTCTCTCGTCTATACATTTAGTATCGTCACTTATAATTTGCACATATTATTCAACATAGCATCCATACATCACCAAATCATCACATCAATACATGGACTAGGGCACACAACCCTAGTCCCCAACCAAAGAAACTACTCACTCTCCAGGAAAGTGTACATCATTATCAACATGGATTCAAATATAAATACAAGTAAAAGTAAATAGGGTTAAGAAAGGACTTAGTAGAGATGGCTGGTCCAAGCTTTGGTGCTCCCTAGACTTGATCCAAGCCTCCTTTCTATTCTTCTCTTCTTCTCTTTTTCTCTTTTTCTCCTTGTTCTATCTTCAAGCTCCTTGATATGGATGATGTTCCTTGATGGATTGATGAGGATCTCCAGCAAAAAATGGGTGGACTAGATGAATATGGATGTGCTGAACAACTTTGTAGAAGGAAGTTTTGGGAAATGAACTGAGGAAGGTGGTGGAAAAGAAGGAAAAAGTGAGCTACCGCTCAGGTTCGACCGGTTGACTGGACGTCAGTGGGAAAAATAAAAAGGAAGAAACAAAAAGAAGGAAGGGAAGGAATGTGGCTGAAAGGTGGTGCTAGAAAGTTGCTTGGGGATTGCTAGGAGATGCCTAAATGAGGCTAAAACTAAGTATATATACATGGGCTAAAAGGAATTAGGAAAGGCTAGGAGCCTAGGATTAAATCTAAAGATCCTAAGGTAGGGAATAAGGGAGTAGGTGAAGAAAAATGAGAAGCCTACCCTAGGAAGAATGTTAGGGGGAGTGTAGGAGAAAAAGTACGTAGAGGGTAAGGAAGTAATTGGCCACAAATCTTAGAAAAATAAATGGGATAAGATAAGGGAAATATACTATAAGGACATGTGTCATTTTTTTCCAAACAATAATCAAGGAGTGAGGTCATTGCTTATAGATAGCTTTAGGAGTTCATAACTCCTAAATCAGTTGAAGCTTTGATTTGTCTGCAAAGTTTGTTGAGGGGGAATGATATTTACTGCATTAAAGATGCACCATGCATTCAAGACACCGAATTCTATGAAAAATGTGAAAAAGTAAACTTTTTTTGTTAGTCACTTGCTGTTTTTCTTTTCAATATTTTCATATTTATGCCATTTTGATCTTGTTTTCATATTTTCATTGTTATGTTTCATTGTTTTGTATGCAGAACATTCAAGTAGTTCTTCAGGTATAACTTCATGTCCTCCCCCAAAATCTAAGGGAAATAAAAATAGTGGAGAACCTCAAACTGTAGAGGTGATTGATGATGATGAGGGTTCAGATGATTCAGAAACAAGTTGAACTGTTGAAGCATGAGTATTGACTATTGAGTCATATGTTTACACAATGTTCAGTTTATTTTGCTTTCTAGAATTCCATGAACTTAGAAACTTTCCAGTTTTCAGTTCTCATTTTTTTCAACTTTTCATGAACTTAGAAACTAAACTTTCCAGATTTCCAGTTTATTTTGTGGCTGTTGTAGTGTTGCATTTAGTTGTTTATTGGTTTGTATGTAATATTAAGCCATAAGGCTTAGCGTACAATGACCTTTTTATAAGTTCATGAGACATTTGGAAGTTGAATATTCATGTTTTTGAATGGAACCGAATGGTATCGATTGGAACCGAATGGTACCGATTGGAATCGAATGGTACCGAACCGAAAGGTTTCGAGACGGGTTGGTCTGTAATGTGAAAAATAGGAATATCGAGCTGAACCGAAACCGAATAAAATATCGGGTCCGGTATCAGTTTATGCCCAATATCAAGCCATCCCGACTCGATCCCAGCCCTAGTTCGGCCGGAAGCACTTGTGGAAGTTCAAGCTCTCACAAGAACCATGAATCGCGCTAAAGCCTCCTGGATCCCACACCCAAAAACTCAAACCATTGCCACAATCAGACAGAGCACCAATAGTCTACAACGTGAAATATTGACTAATAAGAACCTTATCTGTCATAGAAGATTCAACAAAGAGTAAGCCTTTGCGAGACCAGGTCTAGATGTGCAACCACCAAAACTAGCACATCAGATAGAAGAAACACCAACTCTCTTTGAAGAGGAAGATGCCCTCCAGATAAGTAACCACCAAAGGAATGAAGAAAAAGCAACGAACAAAGCTGCCCTTGTGGGTGAAAGAGGCCGAGGTCATCCTCACCATGTGCTGCAACACCAACAAACATGGGTGATGTGAGAGCCTGAACTTCCACAAGGTATTTCCGGCTTGAATGAACACCTGCAAAACAAAGCTTACTCGGTGTGACACTAGATAAGACCCTCTGACGATCAAATTAGTCACAATACAAGTAGTAGGCCGATTGTAAGCTAGAGAATATGTTACCTGAGAAGAGAGTTGGTCTCTCCTTATATACAGGATGGAAGAAGAGGTCTTCCATAATGAATGCGTAAAGAGAATCCTAACTAGTTAGATCGGGAAAGTGAATCCTTATCAGATTCAATGTGTAATTCTTTAGTAAGAAATGGTTCTTGTAGATATATCAGGAGATATCTTTCCTTACAAGGACTCTACCAAATTTATTGGTTGCCACAAACCCTAAGATCGATATCAAGACGTGAATCATAAAGGATTCTTAGATGGGCCGGGAACACTCATGTCGCCCAGCTTTCGGATCATAGCTACTGGTCCATAAGCTTCAATGAGATTGTAATCTTCCTTCTTCATGGATACAGATCTCATTCCGCTTAATCCTCTCGTAAGGTCCTTAAGACAATCTGTATGCTTAAGCTCCAAGATCGAGGATAGAGAATCGACATCCATAAGGTCATCAGAACTGTCTTGCCTTACTCGGAGTTCGGTTTCGGATGTACATTTTCATGTGCCTACAGAAGCCCCCCTAACCACTACGGGACTGACACATGTCATTTCGGAGTGGCTATCAGTCTTTGCTAGAGGTTGGGATAGTGCCGTTGGTAATTAAGGCACGAAGAAACCGTTACTCTAAGAGAATTAATGCGTGGAATGGGGAGGTAACGGTCCCCTAATTTCTAGGGTTACGGACCTTACCTCTTCCCGTTTCTAACCCTAGATTTTATCGGAGTGCTTCCGTGTATAAATAGAATACTTTAGAGTTTCTGAACACTCTTTTGCATTCAGAAACCCATAAATAACAAACTCATTTCCTTCGTCGCCCTTATTCTCTCAGACACTTGAACATTACTTCTACTCAAACCCAAAAATTCCTAAATGGTCTCATCGCAATCTTCAACCCCTAATATGGCGATTACCTAATTCAGGGTGACCTCCCCCGACAGAGTGCCATAACTTCTTAAGTACTATTAGGGTGATCTTAAGGAGTTCGTAATCGTTCACGATTCCGATCCCCAAATTGATGAGCTCACCAAAACTCATGGGGTCCCTCTCAAAATATCCCACATGTATATAGTGGCGGGGTTTAACCTTTTCGCTCTCTCCCCACATTTGCCAATTCATCTCCCACTATCCCTTTGCATTTCACCAGTGGGTTTCAAGTTTTTGATGGGCTTTGACAGGATGAACACTTGGTTCAACTGTCAAATGGATTTTGACGAATTCCGAGCCATCTATTCTATGAAGACGTTGATTCTCAGCCGTCATTACATCAGCTTTCGTGCTGCACCAAAGCTCGAGAAGTTGTGGTTCGGGGTTATGGAAAAAACCGCCAGGGATTGGTGGAAGGATGCACTGCTAATCTTCGGCCCATGTGCCAAGGAGGCCAACCTCCACATTCCCCAAATCTTTATCGAGGGCAAATGAGATATGAAGGCCATAGAAGCACTGAACGAAGTGCAAGGCTATCGAGAGGATTTGCTGGTAGCTGCGTATGAGGAAATTCCAAAAGAGTTCCGAGCTCTTCAATGGTTGATCTATCCGAACCGCGTAGCTCTAGGTAGCCTTGACGGAATCTGCCCCCTGAATCACTCCAACCGGGTCGCAATAGTGGCTCGGCCTTTCCCTAAACCAAAGGGTGATTTGTATGTGATTTACATACAAATTGAGCCTCTAATCACTTTAGTAATGCTAATCCAATAGCTGTTTAGTCTCTGATTCTTGTTTTTCACTATTGTAGGGAACATGAGCATCAAATTGATATCGGGAGCGAAAGGACACATTTTGGAGCTTTTAGTGGATTTCCTACAAGAAGACGAAAAGTGAACCCGAGGATCGTCTGTCAACTCGTGGTCAACTATGACTTTAGAGTGCCAACATGTCAAATATGAAATCTCAGAAGTGAAGCACAAGAGAATTCCGGAGGATTGCCAAAGAAACCGCAAAGTTAAGAAAAATCAACTTTGGTCAACTTCGAGGGTTAAGGTCAAGGTCAAGCACTATGCCAAAAAAATGAATCAGATGACACACATTAGACGACATACTACGTGTTTTCTGTTGTCTGAATTTTTTAGACGACATATAAATTAAATCTGTTGTCTGAATTTGGATGTAACTCATACACTACAAGAAAAATTGGTTTTTGCAAGGAATTTTCTCCTTGCAAAAAAGCAAATTTTCCTTGCAAAACATGAAATACAAGGAATTAATTCGTTGCTCCGGTCCTTGCAAAGTTGCCCTTGTAAAAGACTAAATGCAAAGACATACAATTCCTTGCATTTGAGTTCATAAATGCAAGGAATTGTCCTCTCAAATGCAAGGAATTTTTCCTTGCATATAATCTACCTGAGAACCATGGTTAACCATGGTTAATTGATATACAAGGACAATTCCTTGCATATCATTCCTTGCATTTGGTAGATTCAAGGACCTTTTTAGCAATTATGATGCTTCTAGTGTTTAATTACATTTAATTTCTTATCCAATCTAATAAAATCATTGAGACTTTGAGTAAATGAATTACTTTTTATTATAAATTAGAGTCATAATTACATATATATGGAAAATTCCATATATTAATAACTCAAAAGTTCACAGAATTCTCGCTTAAGACATCTCATCTATGTCAAAAACTTAAGATAACCACAAAGCATTTCAATTACAACCACAAAACACTTCTAGTTGAAGCAGCCCCTCTCTTATTGATTACCTGCAGGGAAGAGAATTATGATCATTATAATGAACGGGGATCATGGATTGATAAATCACAACTGCAATCACTAAAACAATCATGAATTATATATTTCTGCACTTCTTAAAGAGTTTTTGTTATCTGAGATTCTTTTCTTTTTCATAACCATCGATCCTCACCTGCAATTTACAGAATATCTCATTTCTAAAATCTAAGCTATGAAAGAACAATCTAAGCTCATCTATATACTATCCAGAAATATGTTTATCCAGAAAATCACGTACCAGTCAATCAAATGTACTTATCGGGTTCCATATCCTATGCCTCAACTTCTTCTTAGTCACTGTCCTGCAGCAGGATTTCGTTCAAAAATTAAAGTGAATTAGTAATAAGTAATTCAACCAAGCCAGAAAAAAAAAAACGAAGAGGGAGAGAAACAGGGGAGAAACTAAACCCCAATAAAAAAATAAAACAGCAGACCAAGAAACAAAACAACATTGGTATATATAAATAATTGCATCACTTTAGTCAAAATGTTGGTTTTAAAGGTGAATGGCCATCTTGCATTTTAGATTTACTAGGTCAGGATAATCTTTGATCTGCAAGCAGCCATCAAATTATGGATTAGCCCAAAAAAAAAAAAAATTTGACGCAGATCCAAATTCGTTAATGGAAAACAGAGAACAATTAGTTAATGGAACCTGATATCTTACCTCAATTGTAATTTTATAAATGAATTGGGTACATCAAGCTAATTCATAACTTGCCTCGAGAATACATTCATAACTTATAAACCCCTGTTTCTGCAGCAGACTATAGAAGGGGACAAAGAACAGTTAGTTTATTAATTAATTCAGCAAGCATAGTAAATAAGTATACACAAAAACTACACGCTCTAAGCTCCCATAACTAATTTGCACTGAACACTCAAAAGTTCAACATCCTATCTTGATAGCAAAGAAAACTGCAAAAGCAATAGTGAGATGGAAAAAATGTGAGTACTAGATGCCTCATCCCTGAACAATTTTTGAGTCAAAACTAAGACAATAGGTAAACAATAGATAACATAAATCAACCATCAAAACGAGGCTGGTTCTAGAGTTTTTTTTTAAATAGTTGATGCCACTAAAGTAATACCATGGTATGTTTACTAAATTCACTTGATTTTGCATTCCCCCCTTCCCCTTCGCGTACTACATTTCCAATAATGAATAGACAAATAGACAAGGCCCCTAAGATTGGACAAATGCTTGAATGATCCCTTTAAAACTCAACACTAGGGTCTTACCTTCCGTACTGACTTCTTTGTTCCATAAAGAGTATATATGGAGCGCTATATGTTTTTATTCCTTCTCATGTGCAGATCAACTCTCACATACAGTTGTAAATAGGTATCACCAATGTAATAAGCTTGTTAAATAGCTCCATACCTTTCAATTTGAGAATAACTGAAATTGTTTTCGAGCAATGAGCAAAAATATTAGTTCCTAATTGAATGAGAAACCATTCTGCACATAAGTAATAATTTACTTTAAGATCATAATCATATGCATATGATTGATATAAAGGGAAATACTGAACAAAAGACTTAGCATATGCAACTAGAAGAAAACTAAAGTACAAATGTGATATTACCTTCCAAGTTCTATTAAAGACTGCACAAGCACCATACCAGCTGATTCCAACATGTCAAACAATTCAAAATGGTTGCTGGCTTCAAAGTCTTTACCTTATTCAGAAAAGACGTTTCATAATAGAGGAAGGTAATGACATTGCCTCTCTATACATGGAGCAAACAAGGTAGCTGAAAATAATCACAATAATAAACAACTAAAGAAAAAGTAATTGTCTTATATGGATTCAAAATAAGTAAACTTCACCTCTCAGAATTCTCAATTTCTTTCTATGTTTCTGGATCGAAGCCTCTGTGACCCTCTCCATTTTTGCTCACTCTCTCTAACTCCTCGATTGGTGAACTAGATTCAACATGTTGAAATAAAATCAAGTGAAATGGATGACAGAGTATACAAAATAGTATTTGAATAACACTCCTTTTCCATCTCCATTGCCTTCGCCGCCTCCTTAAAAGCTAACTTTCCACTAAAATTAAATATCAATGAACCGAAGAACAGTCAAATTCAAAGCAATCATTATTAACCCACAAAAAGAAAGAGAGGAGTATATACCATTATGAGCTATATCAATTTTAGGTCTAATCTGACAATAAAAATTGGGGCTTTTGCCTCCCGATGCTCAAATTTTTCATATTTCGAATTGCATATGTAGAAATCAAATGTAATAAAAACAAATACTTCACCTGTTTTACATGAAGAACAAGGACGCACAGGGCTGACTAGCTGAGGTTGCGGTGGCGATGACGACACCAGCGATGGAGAAATTAACATGTTGAGGTTTCAGTTTGACTTTGGGAGTGGGTAGACTAGAATACAAGATCCGCACTGAGAAGACAGATGCCACAACTAGATTTGGGGGTGTTTGGTATTTTACGGTTTGGTACTTTGGTTCTTCATCTCAAGGGACCTAAGAGTTTTCTGTGTTTTTCCTTTTTTCCCATCCAACAGCTAAGTGATAGATTCAGAAGGAGGTGTTCGATAATAAAAGGGGTCAGGCAAGGAAATTGACCAAAGTCCTTGCACCATGTTATTTTAATGCAAGGATTCTGAAGAGATATGCAAGGACTTTGTCCTTTTTTAGGTTTCAAGAGACTAAATATAAGGATATATTATATTCCTTACAAATTGTAAGAGTCAGATGCAAGCAAATGCAACATTCTTTGCATATGATCATGAAATGCAAGGACTTTGTAAGTCCTTGTATATAAACCCGTTGCAAAAAGAGAAATTTCTTGTAGTGATAGTAGTTTCATTTAGGAAAATTGGTTGATTTCAAACAACAGTTACATGTTGTCTGAGGAGTTTTAGATTTTGTATCCTCCTATCCCAACCCTTTTTTTTTTGGCCAAACGTCTTCATTCAATTTTATTTCCCACACTTAACGAAAATAAATTTTCGTTTCGCTCTCCCTTTACTACCCTAGCTACCTCTTTTCCCCCCTTTCCCTTCAAATCTCCCAAATTAATACTCTCTCTCTCTCTCTCTCTCTCTCTCTCTCAGCCCTCTCTGAAACCCTCTTCGCATCAAACCCACATCTTCTCTCCCTTCATGTCACGCCCCAAATTTTGAAATATAAATAACAACTTGTTATTATTAATAAAACAAATCTGAAACGCGAAGGTTCGGTTAACAACAAAACACGTGGAATTTTTTTCCTTTTTATTCAATGACAAAACACACCGAACCTACTAATGTAAATATCGACTCGTCTCTTTGGAGTCATTTATTACATTACACAACATTACATATTATATTGAAACTTCAAAATAATAATGTAAGTGCCCAAACAGAGCTTATTATACAGCGGAAAATTTAACAAAACTCTTGTGAAAAACGTACGGCAAGGAAGCCTCAGCTTCAGTTCTGGTTACCCTAACCTGCAGGATTAACCCCTACACCATTGAATAGTGCATCGGGTTGAAACAACGAACCCGGTAAGCTTTTGAAAGCTTGTATGAGTAAACAAGTAACCCCACCCATATTCCACAATTTATCATTCTCAACTTAATCTCAATTGATGCAATAATACGAAAACAATCTCAATCATCAAATTTAAACCATTGTATTCACAATTTAATATCAAGATTGAAATAAGTCCAACTGGACAGTAAAAGATAGAATATGTTTGAGACATCTTTTAAAAACAACATTCTTAAATCAAAAGACCAACGAATGCATGTGACTTAAAAATTGGCAGACAGACTAGAGCTCTAACTGATGGGACGCTTGCCCAACTCATACCATAGGGTCAGAAACCCTTCCACAACACATAAGGAGGCCACACTGGACCCAACACAGTCTCATCAAAAACACAGTTATCATGATTTGAAAAATATTTTAAATCAAATCAATCCGCAATACAATATTATGATTTTTTTTACACGAAATATTGTATTCTCCACACTCATCTCAATTCCTTTAAAAACATTCCAAGCAATAACAGGAAATTAATAACCTAGATAGGAGCTAAATAAATGAGAGAGAGATTCATTCTCATGACAACAAACAATACAATCACGTGAATCACATTCACCAATTAACCATTGTGAGTTTACTCACCTTTGTAAATTCCAGCAGCGTCAACGAACTCAACACTTAACCAGGTAATCAACAAGAATCGTCTGCTCCACTAGCTAGATAGCTCCGAAAACGCCTAAGAACAAGCAATCTCAACTTAGAACATTGAAAAACCCTAAACCGAAATGGTTGGACCAAAAGTCAACTCTCGGTCAATGTAGGTCCCACTTCAACTATTCATCAAACGGGTCCCACCAAACTTCATAACACCAAAATTAACAGTAAGCTCAAATCTTGTAACTTAACAGCATACTCAAAAACGGTGACGTTCCGACGGTCGGATTGTCACGGATCTAACGATCCTTAACTTACGGAAAATTAAACATTAGTCAAATGATCGAATCTCAAAAATTGGTAAACATAAAAGATGTTCGTATCGACAAACCCAAAATAAAAGACCAAGAAAATGCTCCTGGAATGGCCGGACGCGCCGCCACGCGCCGCCACGCGGCGGTGGCTACGGCACAAAAGTGCCGCCTGTCCAAACTCAAAAGTAGCCAAATCCCCGGTGGAATTGTAGAACAGAACTATAGGAACAACTTTAAAACTTGCCTCGAAGTGAGATAACGGCCGGATGTGAAGATATCGCCGTCGAAAGCCGCGGCTGTCCAAAACTTCCAAGCTTTGATTCGCCGTGTACAATGGTTGATTCGATGATCCACGAGCACTAGAAGGTTGCTGGGGAAGAGAGGAACAAAACCTAAGTGTTTTGGTGCGCCGCCGTGGCCGGAGGAAGGAGATCGATCCGGGTTGATTTAGCCGCAAACTGCCGTGCTCCGATCGGTGGTTTCCGGTGAAGATCGACGGTGGTCAGTGGTACAAGGAGGACGGTCGGCTCGGGGCGAGTCGATCTGGGTTGGTGCAGCGGCGAGAGGTGGTCGGGATCGGCGAAAAAAGTCGGGTCGGGTCGATGTGTTTCCGGCGGGTCTGAAGGTTTTTGGGATTTTCTGATTTTTTTGCAATTTTTCTAAAACCGGAAAATGCTATTTATAGAAAAAAAATCTAAATAGTAACCCGAACTTCAAAAATTCGTATCTCACTCATACGAACTCCGATTTAAGCAAACTTTATGGCCACGAACTCGTATCAACGAGCTCTACGACTTTCGTGAAGGAAGTTTTCCCGAAAAACGTAGTCAAACAAAAGTCAAACGACGGTTTAATCACGTCGTGACACGTCTCACGACGACTCACCCCGATGAATCACCAACAAGGGTGACTCATTAGCTGAATCACCTAGACAAGGGTGACTCACCTCATGTGTTGTTCCTACTAGAGAGTGCCAAGTGTTACCAATCAAAACTTGCCGTCATGTATTTATACTAATACTATACAATACGAAATACAAGTATACATAACAAATATACAAGTCGAAAAAACAATATATAATAATAAATACAAACATACACCAAATAGTAAAACTACACAAAATAACTATTTCTCGTATAGAGAAATTTTTATCGCAAAACCGGGGTATTACAATCTACCCTCCTTAGGAAATTTCGTCCCCGAAATTAAAGTACTATCACACGTCAAAGAGATAAGGATATTTAGTCCTCATCTCTGACTCTAACTCCCAAGAAGCGTCTCCCTCGTCGTGCTGACTCCACAGAACCTTGACCAAGTCAACACTCTTTCTACGAAGCTGTTTCGTAGCCTTGTCTAGAATACGAACAGGTGTCACGACAAAAGTTGCGTCTTCATTCACCTTGATTTTACCAAGATCTATCACATGAGATTCATCTTGAATATACATCCTTAGCATAGACACATGAAAAACATTGTGTACACTAGACATATTAAAAGGTAAGGCAAGTCTGTAAGCCAAATCCCCAACTCTTTCCAGAATTTTAAAAGGTCCAACAAACCTTGGTGACAACTTCCCTTTCTTCTTACCAAATCTCACCACTCCCTTCATAGGTGAAACCTTCAAAAAAACATAATCTCCAACTTCAAACTCCAAAATTCTCCTCTTCAGATCTGCATAACTTTTCTGTCTACTCTGTGTCGTTCGAATCCTATCTCTGATAATTGCGATCTTCTCCGTAGTCTCTTGAACAATCTCTGGACCCAATAATTCTTTATCTCCAACTTCTGCCCAACATACAGGAGATCTGCATGGCCTTCCATAAAGAACTTCATAAGGTGCCATACCAATACTTGAGTGATAACTGTTGTTGTAGGCAAACTCAATCAATGATAGATGATCTTCCCAACTTCCTTTAAAATCCAAAACACAAGCTCTCAACATGTCCTCCATCACTTGGTTTACACGTTCCGTCTGCCCATCTGTCTGAGGGTGAAAAGCCGTGCTCAAGTCTAAAGTAGTTCCCATTGCCTTCTGAAAACCGCTCCAAAAATTCGAAGTGAAACGCGCATCTTGATCAGATACAATGGAAATAGGTACACCATGTAGTCTCACTATCTCCTTGACATAAATCTTGCACAAAGTATCCACCGAATACGTCATCGACACAGGAAGAAAATGCGCCGACTTCGTTAGACAGTCTACGATTACCCATATAGCATCATGACCTTGTCTTGACTTTGGTAGTCCAGTAACGAAATCCATTGAGATCTGTTCCCATTTCCATAGAGGAATAGGTAAGGGTTTCAACATACCACCAGGTTTCTTATGCTCCGCTTTCACTTGTTGACAAGTAAGACACTTTGAAACATATACTGCCACATCCTTTTTCATCCCACTCCACCAAAATTGTCTCTTGAGATCCTTATACATCTTAGTGCTTCCTGGATGCACAGTATACCGAGATCGATGTGCCTCATCAAAAACTTCTTTCTTGAGGTCATCATTATCTGGTACACACAGCCTTAGCTTAAATCTCAATCCACTATCTGATCCAACTGTCCAATCAGAAGGACCATCACCCATTGAATCAGTCGTCATCTCCGCAAACTTAGAACGACAAAACTCATCTTGTGCTTGAACTTGAATAATTCTTGAAATCAAAGTAGGTTGAACTGTCACACATCCAAGAAAAGTCCCTTGTTCATCACTTAATGATAAAAGATTAAACTCCGACATTGTTTCCAGCATAAGCCATTCTTGAACCATCACTGAAGCCACAATACCCCTCGGTTTCCTACTCAAAGCATCAGCCACAACATTAGCTTTTCCGGGATGATATTCCAAAGTGAAGTCATAGTCCTTTATGAATTCCATCCATCTCCTCTGTCTCATATTCAATTCCTTTTGAGAGAATAAGTACTTCAAACTCTTATGATCAGAGAAAATCTCGAACTTCTCGCCATATAAGTAATGCCTCCAAATCTTCAAAGCAAAAACAACAGCAGCCAGCTCTAAATCATGAGTAGGGTAATTCCTCTCATGCACTTTCAACTGTCTAGAGCCATAAGCAACAACACCACCATGTTGCATCAACACACACCCCAAACCCTGATGGGATGCATCAGTGTAAATGACTAAACCACCCCCACTTGTGGGTATTGCCGCCATGTATTTATACTAATACTATACAATACGAAATACAAGTATACATAACAAATATACAAGTCGAAAAAACAATATATAATAATAAATACAAACATACACCAAATAGTAAAACTACACAAAATAACTATTTCTCGTATAGAGAAATTTTTATCGCAAAACCGGGGTATTACACTTCATCCCTCCCTCTCTCATAATCAAAGCTCTCCTTATTGGCTTCCCTTCTCGCACACATACCCTAGTTCTCCTCTCTTTCACACTGCCTATGCCTTTATCTCTCATAATCTTCTATCATTCATCTTTCTTCTTGACATCTCTCACAATCTCACAAAACCCTTAATTTTCATTTCACGTGGAGCAGAAAATTTGGCTGATCACCTTCCCACTGCCCAAACCCTTGACAACTCTTCAAAACCCTAGATGTCTTCCCCTTCCACCTTTAGTTTCGATTTTGGGGCCGGCACAGACATGCCATCACGATCACGTCGGCCGAGGTCCTCGACGACGGCGAAGCTGAGGAAGCAGCATGCGAAGTCGAGAACTGGATCGGATCGGAGTGGCCCAGCGGTCAACCCATTTTGCTCGGTAAATGTTAGTAGTATGAAAATTGACATGGTCAAGGGATTTAAATCCTGTATTTCACTTTCAGTTCTTATCTCATAAAGACATTAACCATCTCCAACTCCAGGTTTCACAATTTGTCAATTTCAATAACGGGGACGCTCATTGCAACGAGTTCAATCCGAGGTATACAGTTTCTAATTTCCTAGCCCTAATTTCAGTTCTTGAATTTCTAGCCTGATTAGGGTCAGTGTGGGTATTGGTCCTTTGGGTTTGATTGAGTGTGGTGGATTTTGCTGTTCGTTTTTTTTTTCCTTTCTTAGTTTCTTTACAGATTTGGTTATGTTTCATTTATTGGGGTTTTCTGATTATACTAGCCTACATTTGATTCTTATTCTTGTATAAGTTTCAAATGAGTTTTCTCTCATTAAATTCTCAATGGCTTGTGTGGCAATTACAGGTATGCTTATAATTTGGAGCTGGTAATGAGTTTCTTTTAGGCTGACTGGTGGGGCACTTGGGTTTTATCCAATTTAAGTTTGTTTGTTTTTTTTTCTTTCTTACTTACATGTTACTGATCTCAATATAGTCGGCACTCAGCAACATATCTTACATTTGGCATCAATTAAAGAAGTTTGAGGTGAAAGAATTCTTTCATTTGGTGATATATTATTTTCTTCAAGATTGGCTTTTTTGGCACCTTGGGATTACCTCTCTGCCTTTATTTTGTATGGGTTTTGAGTATTTGTTTTGACAGGTTGTCAAATTAGAAAAAGTTCAATATTAGGCTCTTCTTTTGTTGGATTTTGGTAAGCTCTTCCTTCATACAAGTACATTGACATGTTGATGATTGTGTTCTTGCTGCGAAGTCAATCTTCTTTAAATCTAGTCCTTAGATTTTTTTTTTCAATTTCAGAGCTTGATAGTTGAAATGGTAATGCTATTTTCTTTTTATGAATTTGATCAGTTCTTATTGCTATTGGTTTTTCTTTAGTTTAGTTTTGTCATTGTCGTCAGTTCAATTTGAAGTTATAAATGGTCTTATTAATAGTCTGGACATGTCGCTTGGGAGTTGGGATTAAGATGGGCTTGGAATACAGGTGATTATTACTATCTAATTATTGTTTGTTGTTATGTTTTTCTGGTTTTTGATATATTTGACATTTGGATTTGCTTTTTCTGTTGTTTGGAATCGTGAGTTTAGGATGAATGAAGATAGTCTTTCACATGGGTTTTATCTTGTTGCCAGAGTTAAGATTATGGGAATCCAATTATGTTAGTTCTAATTCTAATTGAGATGATTTTGGGTGTTTAGGAGGAGAAAGTGATCATGATTCTATGAATTTTCTTGTTGTGTTGGAAAAAATCAGCTAGCCTTCTAATCCCTTTATTTTTTTTTATTTTGAATTGTAATTTTGGGTGGTGTGATATATGCAGTCCCTCATTGCAGCAACTTCTGGACAACCCAAGAAGCACAATCATCGTCGATCCTCAACAGCTCCATTTTGAGAAGCTAGATGTGCTAATTCTGGGCTTCAATTGATATTTTGTGGTAATTGATTAAGTTGGTACCTTCTACATTTAGAGGCTTTAGGGTATTTAGAAGATAAGTATGGTTTTCAATATGTTCAATGTGTGTGTATGTAACATTGAAGATAGGTGAAGTAGAAGTTTTGAACTATAAATAGGCTCAAGGATTTCCTTATATAAGTGGAGCTTTAATGTGCTTTATGTTAGAAGTATGCTGGTTTCTTCTTTGTATCCATCATTGTGCAATAGTTATCTCTCTGCTACTGTTTATTTCTCCTAAAAAAGAAATTATTGTGATTTGGTTAGTATGCATGCATGCTTGCTGCCTTAACTTTCAATTTTGTTTGAACTTGCATAAGGCTTTTCTTGGTAGTGTCATCGAATATGAAGAGCATGAAATACATGCTTGGATTGTTGATTTTTCATGCACAGAACCCTCAATCCTTGTATCTGGTTTGGACACCCATGTCTTCATTGCAGCGGCTAGCTCTCTGTTCTGGTGCAGTGTTGCTTTATTTTTTCTTGGGCAGCTGAGCTTGTTATGGTTAGTAGCTTTTATTATATTTTTTCTAGATGGTTAACTTAGTTCTCTTCCTTCATCTAGAGGCATTTTATTTCATTTTTCTTTCGTTAAATGATTTACTACTGGATCATTCTTTATCTTTTTGTCAAAGTATTTGGACTCTGGGGTAATATATTTGACTTATATCCAATTTCAATCTTTGTTTTCCTTCTTGTAGGCAACCAAAATGTATGGACTAGGGAATTGGGCTGAAGTTGCTGAGCATGTTAGGACAAAGAGTAAAGAACAATGTATAGAACTTACATTTTTTTGTAGCTACGTACCTTTATGAATGAACAAAGTATAAAGTATAGAAAAAATCTTAGATGATTAACATGGTTTGGTATATATTATGGATGTATTTTTGTGTATACAATGACAGAATATGAATGTATTTTGGTGAATGCAATGATATTATGGTTTAATGACTTTTGTTCAAATTACACTATATCAACAAAGATGGATGAAAACATGATTCTCAAAGAGAAACTCAACCACACACTAGCAAAATTTAGTGTTGTTCCACCACTATAAAACCAACATATACTTGTTGCATATTTAATCATAGCACAACAGATAAACATTAAAAATTGTCACTCTAAACCACTTAAAACAACATAAATTTCTCAAAACTGTAGTGCTCTTCACTTTCAAACAACAGATAACTGTCTTTGAGATTAACTACAAACCACAGACATTGAATAAATAATGTCTTCCTATCGTCATTCAAACCATATATTTTATAAAGAAAATGTTGTTAAGACTTAAATAAAAACAACATATAACTGTCTTTGAAGTCACTAATACACCACAAGTGATCTTACAATATTAATATTTGGGCTTCATTAGACAACAATTTGTGGGAAGTGTATGTTGTTTGATTGAATATCAGACGACGGAGAATCTCCGTTGTTTGATAGTATATCAGACGACGGAGAATATTCGTTGTTTGATAATCCTTAGAGATATCAAGCTACTAGACAACAGAAATGAACTTCATCAGACGACAGAGTTACTCCGTCGTCTGAAGCATTTTGTGGCATAGTGAAGGGCGAAAGTCAACCTTGTGACTCACCACAAGAGATCCCAAAAATAAGCAAGGAATATGCCAAATTCCATAAAGTCATCACTTGATTATTCCTTATTTTCCCTTGTGCAATTCCTCCTTTTTCCCTCACTTACTCCCTTCCTTCGAGCCCTTAGATCTCCCTAACTTTGCATCCTAGCCTTCCCTTCTCTTTTCCTTGGCCTATAAATACCTAGTTTTTATCCAATTAGGACATCTCTCATTCACCATTCAGCTAGCCACTCCATCCCTTTCCCCTTTCTTCTTCTCCACTTTTCCCTTTCACTCTCCTCTCTGCCTGCTAGTCAACCGGTCGAAAGTGGTCGTTCGACCGGTCGAACCACGGTGGTGAGGCTTTGATACGCCCATTTCCCCACCTTCCTCACTTCCTTTTCTCTTCCTTCCTTCATCAAACTTGCTCACCACGACTACCACTACATCATCCACCACTTTGGCTGTTGGAGATCCTCACCAAACATCAAGGACATTATCTAGAGTTAAGGAGAAGAAGGAGACACCATCTATTGAGCATTCCTCAACCTTTCTCTCTTTTGTACTTATGTTTAGAGTTTATATTTGTTATAAGATGATGTATACCTTAATCGATAGTAAGTAATAACCTTGTTGGGGACTAGGGTTGTGTGCCCTAGTCCAATGCAACATTGTGATCCTTTGATGATGAATAAATGCCTTGTGATTCATGAATATATATATTGTCTAATCTAATATATGTTAGATGTGTATTTGAGGAATTAGCCACTCTTTGATATGCATTTGATCCATCTTGTATGAGTGTGTAGGGTTTGGCCACTTTACTCTTCTCTAGGCAATGGGCAATATGTATGATGAGCATGCTTGACTCTTGAATGATCCTTAATTCATGTTCTTTACGCCTCCTTTCTTTCTCCCCATTCATGGAGAGTTCTTTAGACCCTAATAAGGCTTAAGAATACCTTAGAAAGATTCCATTTCACATCTATAACATAGGTGGAATGAAGGATTGTTCATGAGTTTGCTTGTTTGAGTTCCTAGTTTCGATTCTTTATGCCTCTTAATCACTTTAGGGAATTGGGTATTAAGTAACATAGAACAATTTTCTAAGACACCAAGAGAGTTCTAATGACCCATAATATAGCATTAGAATACCATTAGAAACCCGGTCCTAGATCCATAACATGGCTAGGATACGAAACTTGATTCATGATTGGTTTACGCACACATTCATCATTGGCAAGTTGTTGGTTGCATTGGATTAGCGATAACCCGAAAACCCCAACGTTTTCATAACTTGCACACACATTTCTCTTTACTAACACGTTTTTTGCTTGCCTTGCATTTAATTACTTGTTTGCTTGTCCTTACATTCCATCATTTCTTTACAAAACGATCACTACACCACACTCGCACATTGTCAAATACACGCATTCATCCACTCTTTCCGTTTCTCACCATCCCATCATTGCTAGAGTTGTCCGATTGCATACTACCTAGGAGTTAGGGGGCCATCGATCCCTGTTGGAATGACAAATTTCGGTTCATAATTACATAACCACTTTTTGCATTCGTCAAAGGGGAAGAGAAAAGTTGAGGAAGATCCAATCCCGGAAACAATTCCGGCTTTCGAGCTGACAATTTGGAAGCCGAAGATGCGGGCTAACCGAAGAAGAGAAGGTCTAATAAAAACAAGGCCATTGCTTCTTCGGTCACCATTGATCCCAAGCTTCTTATGATTTGTGGTCTAGAGGTTGAGGATGAGGATCCAGAGAGAACTCCTTCCAGGGGAGCTCCCAAGAAGAGAGCCAAGATTACGGGTAAGCACTCAAACTCAGTAAGTGATTTGCGCCCATTACTTTCCATAATTTTGCGTATCTAATGAATCTTTTTCTTCATTGTAGGGAAGCGAAAGCTTTCTCCAGAAGAGGACGGCGTCGAGTGCAGGATGGTCATGTTCCCTTTGTCACACGAGATTTCTAGGTCCGATGTCAAAAGGCTGAAGTTGCATACAATGAGCCCTTTGTTTTGGGGCTATCCGTTCGCGGACATTTCCTCTGTTTATGATTATGCCGGCATGGCCCACGCCACGCTTGAGGTAAGCGTCCTTCCTACTGACAAATCAGCTGCGAACGACATGTCCCTGCGCAAGGCTGCCGAGATGATGAGGCTTTACTCCTACCGGGTATGCTTCCTCGATTCCCTGTTTAACACTTATTGATTGGTTTCTGTCTGGAATTTTTGGTTAACTCATATCATTCCCTTACTTCTTTGCAGCTCGTGACCGCTCAAAACGCAGTCATTGATCGAATGGCTGAGATGTCTCAAGACTACGAGGCCAAGCTTGAGGACATGACAGACAGTTAGGAGTCTGCCAGGCCGAGCTCAAGCGCGTGCTTCTGCAAGTGGAGAGGGCGGAAGCGGAAAATAAGACCCTTGAAGCTCGAATGGCGGAAGAGAGGAAAATTTGGGAATAGACGAGAGCGAAGCTAGAGACAGAACTCAGCAGCTCTCGGGCTGAGCTGGGTTATGTCAAGGAGAATCTCTCTAAAGCCCAAGTTTCACTCTCCAAAATCTGGAAGAAGCTACAAGAGACAGAAGAATAGGATGATCGAGATTTGGACGAGATTAAGACAGCTTGGGAAGAGAAGCTAAAAGAGGCCCTCACTGAGCTTCGTGAGGATAACGAGCAAGAGAGGGCCCATCCTGTTGAGATGCTTACGGCTAAGGCTGACAAGGCTGCAAGCTCCGACGAGCCAGCTTCTGTGCATGCCATGGCCCCAGTCTCTAGATCGGAAGAAGTAACCACTGCCTCCTCCCCAGCTCGGGAATGAAGCCCCCATTATGTAAATACGGGGAGACTTTGTAATAGTCTAGGTTCTATTTTTTGAAATCATATATACGTTTTGCTAAGCAATTTGATGATTAGCTTCCGGTATCCAGAACCGGAATTTCATAAGTTAAGTAAGGTCATATGGTTTTCTTTAAACAAATGAATGATGTTAAAGAAACGCCATGACTTTCTCTAAAGAAAACGGTTCGCGAAGAAGAAAGTAACTTATTGAAATGACCGTAACCTCACGATCATATGCAGGCGCGTGCTTCATGACACAAGTTACTACATTGCTTATACCCATAAATAGTGATTTCCATTTGTCATCTTAGTCCTTCCGTCTCTCAAAAGGAGGTTACAGTTGACTATTTTTCCGGAATGTTCCCGGCCTTTGTGATTTTAGGGGTCCAATTCTAGGAACAAGTATATATACCTTTGAGCTCAAACGCGGATCAAGCATGGCACAAGGGACAAGAGAGTTCTTTTCTTTTAAATGTCGTCTCTCTACGTTTAATGTACACATATGGGATCAGCATCCGTGTTGACATTAAGTCCAGTACCACTCAAATAAGTGTGGTTACGGGACTGTTATATTTTAAGTGCACGTATCTCAGGAAACTTTGCAGCATACATTCTTGTAGAATTTGCTAATTCGTAAAGAGTAATAAGCTCACAATACATGGCCATGAGCTTACGGGCCCAACTCATAGGAACGAACATGATTTCGGATTGTGGGGAAACAGTTTTCCGATAATATTTTGATGATGTATTACTCATACGGGATGGTTGCCCCCAGTTATTAACTGATGACTTTGAACAATTTGAAGTTATGAGTTAAATACTGAAGGGAAGCGAATTCAAAAAAATCACTGCGTATATGAATCACATGATTTTTCGAACTGTCTAAATTTATTCAAATAACTTCTTGAAATATTCGATAATAGAACAGCGGTGCGGAAATTAAAAAATTTTAACTTCTCACAATTGTAATATATGAAAATGAAGATAGAAAACTTAAGTTAAGTTCCTACTTAGAACACATGTAAAGGATCCCGGTTCTTAACATAGCTTATGGTCCCTTAACACAATATTTATTCAGATGTTGATTGCTTTACTCTCATGCTTACTATGACACTCTGTGACATCCTATACCAAGGATTACCAATATACTAGTTATCATTACGGCGAATTGGGGGAATTTTTATTTTCAAGCTTCGGTTAATACTTTTAGGGGGCTTTCGAGGTGACTTTTCGTTTGGTTAGGAATTTGAATGAACTTTTTTCATGAAAGTTGTAGAGCGCGTTAAATCAAGTATGTGGACATAAAGTACGTAAAAATCGGACTTCGTATGAGAGAGTTATAGTTCACGGAATCAGAGTTACTATTTCGGGAAGCTAGTATTTAAGAAAATTTCCCGAAAAGGAAATTTCCATTTCAGTCTCACTTTCTCTATCCTCCCTCCCGACTCTCTCTCTCTCCCCGTTTCTGCAGCCGCATCTTCTCCGGCCGATTTCTCGGCCGTCCGGCCACCTCAGGCCGTGAAACTGGTCCCAAATTCTTTGTCTCCTCCTCCCCTTCAATCCTATACCCACTTCAAGCCATGAGTTTAAGTGTAAAAGGAGAAATCTTAGAGAGACAATAGGGTCTTTTTAGCCGAAACTGTCACCGACCCCGATCCCGTTTTTCGGCCAATTCGACCGAGAAGACCTATTGGGCTTTGAAGCCCTCCTTGAGGCGAGTTCATTATCACCAGCCCCGTCTCAAACTGTCGCCGGATGGCGGAGAATCGACTAGTCAAAGTTCCGGCCACCCAGAACTTCCAAGCAAAATTCGTGGATTTGTACTTCGTTTCAGACTTCATGGCAAGTATAAAAGTTTATCCTAGTGTTGAGATGTATGTGCTGGTAAATTTTCATGACCATCGAAGATGGTTGATCGACGACGCGTGATGCCCAGGCGCAGCCACTTGTGGCGGCGCGTTCGTCCTCCTTTAGTAGTGCATTTGTCACGCCCCGAACCCGATGTCGGTGGATTTTAGGCACCTAAAGCCGAATCCGAGGTGTGAGCATTAAAAAGTAAAAATAAAATAAAATACAAGAAAATACGTTTCCGCTGCGCAACTCTGATCTAATTAAAAATAACAAAATCTTTTACAAATACAAAAATAAAAAACACCTCGATCTAAGCTCGTCATTCTATGCTCGTCAAACTCTAGGTAATTCTCTGCAAAAAATATTAGAGATTGATGGGTGAGCAAAACCACGCGCTCAGTGAGTAGATCATGTAATATGCCAGTGAAGCTATGTTGTTTTACACACGCTATAAACATAATATAATAATCCAATTCCTCATCACATCACATCACATCGTCCCTTCATATCATGGTTATCCTTCAATTTAGTGATCCCCACGGCCACCTAATGACATCCTCGTCCTATAGCTCCGTGTGTCACATCCTTACCTCGGCATAACCAATCAAGAAGTTCTCATGTTCCATGAATAACCTCAACCAATACTTTCACATAATATATTTCACAAATAAACATGCTCCACTTGAAAAAGATAGAGAGATTTTGGAAAAAGAATGAGAAATTTAGAACACATTACATAACCCATTCACCTCGATTCCGAGAATTACCGAGCATAACAACGATATTACGAGCCTCCTAATACGAGTCTTCTAGAAATAACCGTTTGATCTCACTTAAACCTCCATAGATAGAAAAATGGCGTCGAAAGGAATCCGTAAGTGTTCACGGATCCTAATTCGGAGTTACGGATCAAAAGTTATAATCCGCAGAAGTTTTAGAGAGAGAAACTAGAGAGAGAAAGTAGAGAGAGAAACTCTCCTCGGAAAATTTGTGAAGAAAGAATGAAACGATCAGGCCTATTTATAGTAGTACATTTCTTGGTCGCTAAGAAAAAAATATAATATAATAATATAGTTGTGGATAAGCTCAAATAATTCTATACACATAGTTTTGGATAAACTCAAACAATCTTATCCACAAGGTTTTGGACAAGCTCAAACAATCCTATCCATATGGTTTTGGATAAACTCGAAAGATCCTATCCACAGATAACTTAATCACTAAGTAATGAAGAGATAGATATGAACGATCCTATCCACATATAACTTAGTAGCTAAGTAACGAATAAAATTTGACAAACTAAAAAAAATCAAATAATTTGCAAGAGCTACTAAAAATTTCTCAAAAATATTTTTCGACTTAAAAATAAGAAATTTAAAATTCGGGTTGTCACAGCATTTTAGTTCAATAGCTTGTACTCTTTATTACGAGCATGTTGGTGTTTGGTTTGTAGGAAGTTATCAAAGTTTAGGAATTAATCTGATTTATTTAGGTTCGTTTATGTACGATTTACGTAGTTGTGATCGTTGGATGATCACCGAAGTTGATTAGGATGTTAAGATATTAGTTTTGAGAATATTGTGCAGTTGGATCTTTGGAATTAAGTCAATTGGATAATTGAAACTTAATTACAATTTGTGAGTTCGAATAAATTATTTTACGTTCGTTCGATTTATCGAACTACAACAATCCGACCATTGGAATCGTTGCCGAGTATTTTGGATAATTAGTTTTGTCGATGAGTAACTTGTTTGGGAAGTTGAGATTTGGGAGTTATCAGTGCATTTGAAGTATTGGGTTTATCGAGGGAAAAACCCTAGTCGGAACAAGGAATTAATTATCAAATTAAAGTTTCGTCCATCGAATAGTTATTAATTATCCGAATTGGTTTTATTCAGGAGGACGATAAGATTACCCTTCTGAGGAGGATCTCGACGGACGCCAGTCTTAACCAGTTCGTGGCGAGTCCTGCCATACTCTCCAAGATTTGTATGAGAAAGCACAATCTCCCTGTCAGGTAGTTCCGACCGGAAGCCTAATAAAGTTGACTTGCTTCTTGATTTCCTTCACACCAAGGACCGCACAATGCCTTGACACACTCTGGTTTCCTTTGATTAAGCGAGGTCCTTCCGGGGTGGGATACTTCAAAGCTTGGTGGTAGGTGGATGGAACCGCCCTCATACGATGGATCCAAAAGCCTCCCAAGGATTGCATTGTGCGGAGATGTGGCATTCACCACTGCGAAGTATGCGATGGGGTTGACCGGATGCACAACAACTTGCAGAGGAATGACCCCTACCGTTTGCACAGTCGATCCCTTGAATCCCATGAGTGAGTTTCTGACCGACTTCACATCCTGCATTAATCTAAACTTCTGTACAGCTTGTTTGAAGATCACATTCACTGAAGCTCCGTTGTCAACTAGTACTTTCTCTGCCAGGGCGTGTGCGATTTGAATGTCAACCACTAGTGCGTCCTCATGGTATTCTCATTCGTCTGGTAAGTCAGCGTCTGAGAACTCCACTGGGTCCTGCTTACCACGACTGGATACTACACCAACTATTTTGGCCTTCTTCACATTGTGTTCCTTCTTCTTCATGGTAGCACCCAAGTATTCAGCTTCTGAATAGATGCAATGCAGGCTAGGGAACCGCATCCTGGACTGATATTGTGGTGATCGGAGGATGCAGTTTAGCCTAGCCACCGGCTCCTTTGGTGGAGGTTCGTTCTCTTGTGACCTCATTCATGGTGACTTGCGTGCCGGTGAGTTCTTTCTTTTTCTATCATTCTGGTTGTCTTCTCGGTTTTTACCTCCCCACGGTCTTTCCTTAGGCGAGACTCTACCTTCCCATTTGTTCCGGAATGAGTCCTGGACGTACTCCCAACAGTAACCTTGCTCCAGAAGATCCAAGAAGTGCTCTCTGAGTGCCACGCACTCTCAGGTCTTGTGTCCAGTACTCTTAACATAAGGTTCATTTTGGATCAGGTTGTACATGTGTTGGATTCCTATCTTCAGAGGTGGTTCACCAAACTCACGACTGTTGTCCCTTCCTATCATTATACTTTCGGGTATCCCTTCGTCCTCTCTATGAGTCGTCTCGATTTTTCATCGGTGACTAGTTCCGAATACTTGGCTCGGCCCTCCCATTTCTTTCGTCTTCTACCCTTTTTGCATCGTCCCACTTGGCGTGCCTTAGAGTGTTGAGTCCTTGGGGAGTCCATTTTTGAAGGCTATTGCTGCAGAGCGATCATCCAGGTCTTCCACCTTTGCAGCTTCATCCCTGAACATGTTGACGTACTCCTTTAGCGACTCATTTTTTTTAGGCTCAACGTATACAGGTAGTCTATGTCCTTGATCTCGATCCCATTACTTGCATATCTCTTGAAGAACAGAGCTACCAAGGTGTGGAAGTCCCCAATGGATTCTTCCGGTAGATCATGAAACCACTTCAGTGCCTGTCTGGTTAAGCTTGCACTGAACATCCTGCATAAACACCTCTCATTGTTTTCCCATGCCACTATTGATCCTTTATAGGACCTTACGTGGGCGTAAGGGTCCGTATCTCCCTTAAACATTTCAAAGTGGGGCATGCTCTATTTTTTCGGTGGCTCTGCATCCAGAATATGTAGAGTTAGAGGGCTTCGAGAAACTCGGTATACTTGCTCAGCAGTCATCTTCTCAATAGGATCTCGATTTGCTTGTTTAAGCCTGTCAAGTTCTCTGTTGAATCGTGACATTATTGTTAGGGCATTGTCTTCATCATTCCAGTCTTCCGCAGGTGGGGAAAAACTTTGCTCCCTATGGTTCCGAGTATTTCTCCTTCCACAGTCGTGGCTAGGAGACTGGTTCCTTCGTGGGTCGCGTCCTCGGCCATGTGGGGCAGTGGCCGCATGAGTGTTGGTTCTTCCCCTAGGAGGATTGGATTCTTTCATTGTGCCTTATATATGAACCAGCGCTTCCGGAATGACCGAACCCGGTACCTCGTGGTCTCACGTCTTCAAGTTGGGGTCGGTTGGTGAAAAGCTCCAGGAGAGTCCCAATGGATTTCTGGATGTACTGTATTGCTGTATTGTTGCGTTCCTCTTAGTGCGTTTTGGTTGACTCTAAACCCCCAAACTGTTGCTCTGGTGTCGAATCTGGATCGTCTACCCAGTCTTCAACGAAGACCTCATCCAAATTGCGGGCAAGTCCACGAGATGCGCTTGTCGCACTAGGGGTGAGTAGGGATGGTACAACCGAGTTTGTTATGCCTCGTCCGATCAAGCCGGATTGCTGAACAAACGATGTGGGTGTCGATAGCGGGGTTTGATCTAGCGCAGTGTTTGTATCTTGACTTTCTGACATGGTTATTCGAGAATAGGTATTCACTGGTGAGAAATTATCCTTGAGTTCAGCTCTCAATGAAAGCACCAATTTGTTAGAGCCTGCACTTCCACAAGGTGTTTCCGGCTTGAATGAATACCTACAAAAAAAGGCTTACCAAGTGTGGCACCGGATAAGACCCTCCGACAATTAAGTTAGTCACAATACAAGCAGTAGGCCGATAGTAAGCTAGAGAATGTGTTACCTGAGAAGAGAGTTGGTCTCTCCTTATATACGGGATGGACGAAGAGGTCTTCCACAATGAATGCGTAAAGAGAATCCTAACCCAAGTTAAATTGGGAAAGTGAATCCTAATTAGATTCAATGTGTAATTCTTTAGTGAGAGAGGATTCTCGTAGATATATTTGGAGATATCCTTCCTTACAAGGACTTTACCAAATTTATTGGTTGCCATAAGCCCTAAGATCCATATCAAGACGTGAATCATAAATGATTCCTAGATGGGCCGGGAATACTCATGTCGCCCAGCTTACAGATCACAGCTACTGGTCCATAAGCTTCAATGAGACCGTAACCTTCCTTCTTCATGGATACAGATCTCATTCTATTTAATCCCCTCGTAAGGTCCTTAAGACAATTCGTATGCTTAAACCCCAAGATCGAGGATAGAGAATCGACACCCATAAGGTCATCGGAACTGTCTTGCCTTACTCGGAAATCCGATTTCGGATGTACATTTTCATGTGCCTACATGTGACGCTATGGTTTGCGCAAGAAATAGCGCAGAGAAAAACCATAGAGACAGATTCATGAGACTAATTTTGATGTTTTACTAGTCTACACGATACATGATATATAAAGAACGTATTAATTCTCACATATATGTAAGGTTTTAGCCTTATGAGAATGTCATGTATGCTCAATCGTTTATCCTCGCTTCAGTTTGGTGAATAGTTCTAATTAGTTTTTCAATGAAATTATAAAATCAATCAATGACTACAAAGAGAAAAACTTTGTAACAAGCCACTTAGCCAATTTGAGACATGGCCTCAGCCTCCATCTATTTAATCTACCTCCTATCTCTTTTAATAATTTTTTTGGCTATGATGCCTTAAGCGTAGAAGGATCCATGTTTATTCCCTTGTAATCTTTTGCTTTCTTTTCGGGCTCAGGCCCTCCTTGTAATAATAAAAAAAAATTATAAAAGATGAGAGTATCATATAAAGTGGAATAAAAACGATTACTAAGAGCATCTTCAACGGGTTCTCTAAAAAATTAATATTTTGGGGACTGAAAAGTTAAAATCTCTATATATTGTATTCCCTACAAAGCTCTAACTTTAACAGTTACCCCATAATATTCCCTATAATAACCACATATGAAATATTTTATTATTTATTGAATTTGAAAATGTTGTCCCATAACCTATAGGGTAAAATCCTCAAATGATACCTGAGCTATCACGAAATATACTTTTTAGTACCCACAAATGTTTAGGGAGTCTGGTGGTACCTGAACTATTGCGTCGTTAGCCATTTTGGTACCTCCATCAATTTCTCTGTTAAAAATAGGGGTAAATATGTCAACCATCATAAAAATAAAAATTTATTCTTCTCAATTATTTTATTTTCTATAATTAATATTATTTTAATTTCATAAAATTGTAAAATTTTATTTTTCTCTGTTACACTAAAAATAAAAAATTTAATTTTTCTCCGTAATTTTTTTAAAATTTTACAATTTTTTTAAATTACACGAAAATTACACTAAACAAAATTAAAATTTTATTTTAATTTCATAAAATTGTAATGAAATTAGAATTGTCGTTAACCATTTATTTTAGAATTCTTATAAAAAAGATTAAAAAAAACACTAAGAAAAGTTAGCCAAAAAAAACTTAGAAAACTTAGTAAAAAAAAAAAAACAAAACTGAAAATGAACGATTTGACCAAAATGCCCTTGACAATAAGGACTTGTGAGCCACGTAAGCAATTTTGACAGAATATTGGACAGATGTACTATTAGCGCAATAGTTTAGGTACTACCAGACTCCCTAAACATTTGTAGGTACCAAAAAATGCATTTCGTGATAGTTCAGGTACCATTTGGAGATTTTACTCTAACCTATATTCTCTATAGAGTGTCAAAATTAAATAGTTGATTCCCTATATTTTTTTTTTATCAAAAGGAGGTCCAACTATATTATGATAAAAAAATTACAAAAATAAGATACAAAAAGCATCAGGAAAGCACAAAAGAACATCAAATAAGAAAGCAAGAATCAAGATAGATGCACAATCGCATCAGTTTTTACACCACAGAGGTTAGCCGTATAGTGATTTTTATAGTCGGTGATATGATTGACCATGCAAATCCAACGCACAACGTGACGAAAGTCAAATCTACGTAGAACTGAGGGCAATCTTGCACCAAGAGATTGAAACCAGCTAAGGTTGTCAATACATGGCCATGATGGCAAACGACTTCTAACGAACAAATACCATAATCCCGTGTCATGAACCCAAAACCAGTACCAGACATAGGCCCAAAATCAAATAGGAACCTAGCCAATACAATGGATCCATAACCTGACCAAGAAGCCACCCGGATCAGGATCTCTGGTGACAGTATTCAAGATTGAACCTTCTGCCATCGCTACCTCTATCACTCTCATTCGTTTTGCCAAGATCCAAATGCCAGCGCTAATCGATAAATCCCCAAGAAAGCACTCTGTTGCCATCACCACCATTCAACCCAAACAAAACGCCAACGGAGTAAACGCATCTTGATGCCAACAGTGCCTGATCCTCACGAATCCGACAATGATCAGCATAGCCGCAACCTTCCCAACGATCCAACCATGCTGAAATCTTCCATCATACCCTGCCGAAGACGAACAAGTGACCAAGCAACCAATTCGAGAACCATCCCACAGAACCATCGCCCACATCTTTCTCTGGTATAATTACCAGGCAAGCCTCACAATCACCACCAAAGAAATGAGAGAGAACAAGCATCACAAGGTCGAGGCCTAGAAAGGTCTCCATGGAAGGAGAAGGTGCAAGAAACGACAATCCAGGGAGGACCGCCGCTCCCAAACCCTAGCAGACGCTAGGTCATAAATTTGGTGAAAAGATATATTTAACAATGATTCCCTATATTCTTAGAGCATTATGTATATTTAAGGAACCAAAATCTCTTTCTCTTCACTTTCTCTAAAATAGAGAAAGGTTTAGGGAATCTTTTTAAGGAAAAAACAACATATTCTTCCTTAAGTTAATTAAAAAATAGCTTATAGAGAAGCTATTAGAGATATTCTAAACAATTGTAAAAGCTAACATTTTGTTTTTCTGTTTTGGTCCGAAGATTAGGATACATTATTTAGATACGTACATTTATTAAAAATTTCAACAATGATAGAAAGAATAACACTAAGTTAATTAAAAAATAGCTTATAGAGAAACTATTAGAGATGCTCTAGACAATTGTAAAAGCTAACATTTTGTTTTTTTTTTGTCCGAAGATTAGGATACATTATTTAGATACATACATTTATTAAAAATTTCAACAATGATAGAAATAATAACACTAAGTTAATTAAAAAATAGCTTATAGCTAGAGAACCTATAAGAGATGCTCTAAACAATTGTAAAAGCTAGCATTTTGTTTTTTTTTTGTCCGAAGATTAGGATACATTATTTAGATACGTACAATTATTAAAAAGGGAAAAATCCTCATATGGTATCTGAACTATCACCAAATGCAATTTTTTGTACCTGAACTTTCATAAAGACTTTGGTGGTACCTGAACTATTCATCCGTTGTCATTATAGTACATACCGTCAAATATTATGTTAAGTTGTTTATGTGGTATGGGCAAACTTGTAATTTAGTGACTAGAGCATGGGCAAAACAATCATTAAAGTTTTTTTACTATTAAATTAAAAAGTAAATATAAATTATACAAAAAAATAGATTTATATTAAAGATACAAAAATTATTTTTATTCCCAAATATTCAAGATTAAAGATGTCATGTAAGGGGTTTTATTATTAAATTTTCAAATCAAAATAAATTATCATTATTTTTTAATATAATAAAAAATTTAAATTACGTTTTTGAATATAACTTATTTTTATTTAAATTTAATAATAAAGCCCCCTACATGGTAATAAATTATATTAAAAACATAACATTGGCCAGCAATAAATTATATTATAAAAATACAAATAATTTTTCTCATTTTTAGTTTTGAATATTTGTGGATAAATTATCTAAATTTTTTTTTTTGTATAAATTTTTTTTATTTTGAAAATTAAATATAAATAAAATGATTGTTTTACGCTGCCACATAAGCAACTTAACAGAATATTTGACGGTAGGTACTATAATGGCAAACAGAGGAATAGTTCAGGTACCACCAGAATCTTTATGAAAGTTCAGGTACCAAAAATTACATTTGATAATAGTTCTTGTACCATATGATGATTTTTCTCTATTAAAAATTTCAACAATGATAGAAATAATAACACTAAGAATTAGGTGAAGATAGTTAAGCAAAGCGCGAAGTAATTTAATACACAGAAACAATCACAATTTGTACGAATCAAATTGTATGGTTTCTTTGGCACGCTAAACATGCTTGAATAAATAGTAACGTCATCAAGTTTAGGAAGCTGGTAGTTCAGTTAGCACCAGCTTCCTAAACTATTTATTATGTTTATGCTGCATGATATTTCTCAATAATTAGAGTTAGTGATGTCCTCCGCCACCTATTCCACCGCCGAATCCTCCTCCCCCTACACCACCGGCACCACCACCAAATCCTCCCCCACCACCACCCCCAAAACCTCCACCACCACCTATTCCTCCTCCAAATCCACCACCAGCACCACCACCAACGCCTCCGCCATTTCCGATTCCACCTCCACCTCCTCCTCCAAATCCACCACCACCACTACTACCTCCTCCAAATCCGCCACCAGCACCACCTCCAACGCCTCCACCACCCCCAATGCCTCCACCAGCACCACCACCACCACCACCACCAACACCTCCGGCATTTCCAATTCCACCACCGCCTCCTCCTCCAAATCCACCACCAGCACCGCTACCTCCTCCAAATCCGCCACCAGCACCGCTACCTCCTCCAAATCCGCCACCAGCACCACCTCTAACGCCTCCACCAGCGCCCCCTCCACCACCAACTCCTCCACCAACACCGCCTCCACCACCACCCCCAATACCTCCACCGCCAATCCCCCCTCCAACGCCTCCACCAACACCACCACCTCCAATGCCTCCCCCAGTCCCGCCCCCTCCAACACCGCCTCCAACGCCTCCACCACCACCCCCAATGCCTCCACCGCCAACCCCCCCTCCAACGCCTCCACCAGCACCACCACCTCCAATGCCTCCCCCAGTCCCGCCCCCTATCCCTTTACCAATACCACCTTTGCCAGCTCTCCCTTCATGACCAGTGCCTCCACCAACACCGCCTCCTTTTCTAATGCCTCCCCCTCTCCCCCCTCCAATACCACCTCCACCTCCAATTGCACCACCTCCTTTATGTTGATGACGCTCCTTTTCTTTTTTCTTCTGTTGCTTTCCACCACCTCCACCTTTCCCAATACAATCAGGTTTTCCGAAACCAAGGCCGGGTTTCCCAGAAGTACTACCATAACTATAACCGTATGATCCCTTGCCAAAACTAAAAGAATGCCCAAAACCATACCCTTTCCCACCTACAGAACCACCCGTACTCCAACTCCAACCCGGATGGCTATCAAAGAACCACTCTGGTTTTTTCACTTGATCTCCACCGGTACCACCACCCTTATTATTATGAGGCTCCTCTAACTTGAGTAAGTTTCTTCCCTCGACTACACACAGACTGAAGCTCACCACCACAGCAATCAACATAACAAGTCCTGCCATGATTGTTCCCATTTTAGTCGATTTAGTAAGACGATCGATGAGTCTATTTCATGGGTAATGGCTATAGCTCTTTATATAGAAGGGATATGCTGAAAGTCGATCTCTGTTTAGGGTTAAATATTAACGCATGCATAACAGGTAGAAATGAAATGATATATATAGTTGGGAAGTTGGGACAATATGCAGATCGAGGGAGACAATAATCGCAATTGCATCCACCGGTAGCTACTTTAGCCTTTACAGCAGTAGTACTACTAGTAGTAGAGAGGTGAGAAGATCGATCAGTAGAGGTCAGTCCATGTCCATGGCATTGCCGGCCAGCTACCTCGATTACATGCTCTTCTACGTGATTGCCTTAATTCTTAATTTGCCATTAATAATTCTTATTGAAACCCGTGCATGCACCACTCACTACCTACTGCCTCACCACCCTTACCCTAAATCTTTAATTACACTGCTACGTACTGCTATACAAATGCATGCATAAACGTACAGTACCTAATTAAGGCTTCGTTTTATCTCTCTGGGTGACAATGTCCCGAGATTAAAATCGATCACAATCAGTAGTCATCACTGTCAGCTCACAATCGATCAGTCGAGTAAATTAAATTAAAGGAAAACTACTCCATCATGTGCATCGATCAGTATACCAACTGTTAAATGTTAATTGCACAGTACGTACGTAGATCTCGATCAAATTAAATTCCAGGCGCTGGCATTAATTAGTGCTAATTAATTAAGCGCCTAAGACTAATACTGATCGATCTGTTGCTTAAAAAAAAAAAACTAGTCTAGTACCTAATATATTATCTAACTATCTAACTTATCATATTAAGTCTTGCATGTGTGGAACTTAGTGAAACAGCCAAGCGTGTAAATAAAAGACCTTGAAATTTTGTCAAGCGCGGGAAAAAGAGAAAGGACTGAGATCGAGCTAAAGAAAGCTCCAGACCATGCCATGTTAATTAAACAGCAAAGGAAATCTATCTCTCTTTTAACCATATACAGATCGATCTGAGTTGCTGTCTTGTAAGAAGGTTCTTTAATTGGGTGTTTCAGAAATGATATTTTTTTTAAGAACCTGCTTGACTGTAATTAGCTGACTTTTAATAATATTGAATGTAATTAGTTGTCTTGTTCGAAAAAAAAAAACAAGAAGAAGAATGTAATTAGTTGTCAGAATAGGATTCGCCTCCCTAAGTGTGAATCAGCCTTGACTCCTTGAGCCCTAAGTCATGTAATTCCTATATATGTACGATAATTGTGTCAATCCAATTAATTTAGCTCGATCTGCTACCAATTTTAGAATGCATATATGGGATATGATGGGTAAGGTCTGTAATTCACTAATTCCTCTGGCGGTGTCTATGTTTGGTTTTTAATAAATAAAACAAAGTTGGAATTTCTGGAGATAACGGCTATATATAGGGGTGGCCACGGTACGTACCGCGGTACAAAAGTAATACCGAAACAATGATCTGGAAGACAAAAGTTCAGTGAAAAGTCAAGAAGAACCTTACTGTATTTAAAGTGAACAGTATCATGCAAAAATTTAAAAAACACTATGTTTTCCGAGACTAGCCTTCAACATGTCTTTGCTTCACCTAACGGTCAACTACCTAACGGCTACTGATTAAGGCGGAATCACTGCTGTTTCTTTAAACAAAAGGTTTTACAAAATTAAAGCAGGATAATATAAACTTTAAACATAGTTTAGTTTAATGGATGCAGGAAGAACAGATAAACAGAAAATAATATTTGCGATGATGTTCTGGGCACACAACAGAATTCATTTATTCAAACATATTTACAGACTAAAAACCCAGAGCCTCACTCTTGGGTAAACAGCTAAAGGCTGTTTAGTTACTCATAATTTATTACAGACTTACTTGGAGAATAAATTACAAGCTTACTTGGAAAATAAAGGAAGGAAGCAGGACCAGAGGCTTCGACACTCACACTGGGCTTTCTACTCTTCATATATCAAAGTGATGGTTCTGATTTTCGATACCCTACAAACTGAACAAATGCTCTTTATATAGAGAGCCAGAAACAAAAGAAAACAAACGGAGAGAGTCCAAATTAGGTGAACCCATTTGGAGTCTTCTGCATGTGGAAGTAGATAGATGTCCTTTTCTTTCATAAAAGAAAGGAAGAGATGGGTAGATCACATTCTGATGAAAACTTTTTCAAAATGAAAGAGACGTCCTTGTCTCTTTTAGAAAAAAAGTAGGTGGCTTTTTTCCTTCTTTGGAAGCTTGTAGACTGGTGGATGAAAAAAGATCAGTAGGTAGCCCTTTTTCTTTGGCTGATAGTGGAAAAGGATGCACATGCAGTCTTCCGATAAGGTTAGGAATACCTTATCCTTCCATCATGTTGTCTATATTCATAAGTGCTTCGTCATCAAAGACTTGATTATTGGGAGTTCCTGTGCCGCTTTCGGCTCCTTTGTCATATTCCTCGACATGAAAATCTTCAAGATCTGAATCAGGATAGACCTTGTAAGGATTTGTTTCGGAGATATTTTCTAGCCACCTGTATGTAGCCATAGTGCAGTCAACCTCTCCTCTGATTAGTGCAAAGAAACAGTCACAGTTGGTTAGAGGAGGATGATCATAACTTGTTATTAAAAATTTTTCACTGCTAGCGAGCAAGTTGGCCTCTGAATCTTGAGGAACTAATTTCTTGACAAAATCTATTGTCATAGCGAGCAAGTTTATATTATCCTGCTTTAATTTTGTAAAACCTTTTGTTTAAAGAAACAGCAGTGATTCCGCCTTAATCAGTAGCCGTTAGGTAGTTGACCGTTAGGTGAAGCAAAGGCATGTTGAAGGCTAGTCTCGGAAAACATAGTGTTTTTAAATTTTTGCATGATACTGTTCACTTTAAATACAATAAGGTTTTTCTTGACTTTTCACTGAACTTTTGTCTTCCAGATCATTGTTTCGGTATTACTTTTGTACCGCGGTACGTACCGTGGCCACCCCTAGCTATATATAAAAAAGATATCAAATAGACAAATATAACGAAGCAGTTGGTTGAGTTGTTGAAGATATTGCATGAGGTCAGAGGGTTGAAGCTTGGAATTGTCACCGACTTTGTTTGGTTTTTCAGTTTTTTAACAAAACCAAGGTGGCATTTTGGTAAATATCAAAAATTTCGGGAAAATCGCGATATATCGCAATATATCAAAAGTTTCGGCCAATATTTGGGCGGATAGGGGAGTAACTATCGGAGTGTGAAAAACGATATTTTCGGCGATAATTTCAGTCATTGCTTTAAACCATTAAGGCATTTTGGGTCGCAAATTCTAACAGAAGCAAATAAACAAGGAATGTTGATGATTTTTGTTTTTCACATAAAAGTCATTTTCCCAAGCATCAAAATAATATCAATATGTGTAAGAATGTGGAGAGAAAGTTTCTAAAAACCTTTTTGGAGTCATGTGGTGTTGCTTCGAGTTAGCAAAAGTTAAAATCTTTTTAATCTATCTCCACTACTATAAATGGAAGCGTAGAGTTTGGTGTCACAGACTTCACCAAATTATGAAGCGCCTATAATACCCTTCATCATAATATAAAATAAAAATTATAATAAAATAATTAGAAAATGTTATTATGGTAAAAAGCAGAAAAATATAAATATGAAAAAAAAAACAAAAAAAACTTGAAAAGATTGATAACAAGGATACAAGGAAACTTCCATGTTCTTCCTCTCTTCACTAATAACACGTGTATCGCACGGGTATGAGACTAGTATATTAATAATACTGTAAAGCCAAAACATAAGTTTTGGTTAAATTTTTAAAAATCCAAGAATGCCCCTCCAAACATATATCATTCAAAAAATTAAATTTCATATCTAAAGGACAAAATAGTAAATGTATTAACTAAAATATTTATAAAGGAGGGGCCCACTATCTACTATATATATATATATATATTTTTTTTTATATAATCAAGGCTGAACCCATTATCCACTACTTTTTTTTTTATCTATTTATAATTAGTCACTAAATCTTATTATAAAAAAATGAATCACTACATCTTATGTTTTTTTTTAATAAAAAATGTTAATTATCACATGGGAAGCACATTATATATATTTTTTAAAGGAATGGCCGGTGCGACAACTTCCTCATATCTTTATAAATGAATAAATTCGACCACTAATTTGAAATTCATTTTTGCAAAGTATAAAGTCTAAAAAACTAAAAATTGTGTAAACAATCGCATGTACGAGCGCAACCCTTTCACACGTGCAAAACGCGTGTAGAAAAGCTAGTATATATAATGGGAAAACTTGGGGTTCTTGGTAAATATTCATAAACTCAATATTTGCCCCTCCTAAAACTATATTAGCCAATATATAAATTTAAATAAAGTAAGGGCAAAACAGTAAATAGCATAATAAAGAAAATTAAAACTATATATATGAACACCTCACACCAACTTGCCCACTTGCCTATTTATTATTATTATTATATATATATATATTATTCTTTTTTTATTTTTTTTATTACAAAACCGAAAAACAAGTAATGCGAAAAAACTAACTCTCACGTACGAACACCGCCTTCCACACACGTAAGGTGCGTGTAAGAAGGCTAGTCACTTATTAGGTGTTAATTTTTATCACAAAATGTCTCGATTTAACTTGTATCTAAGAGCATCTCCAACAGAGTAGCTAAAATGAGTTTTTAGTAATATTATAGCTATTTTGTATCAAAAAACAGCTCCAGCAGAGTAGTTAAACTAAAGTTAAATTTTAACTTTTTGTTAACTTTCTTATTTTCTCTTCTCTTTTTCCACGTGTCAATGTATTATTTGATGAAATTTTTTATATGACCACAAAAGAGCTAGTGTTATTGGAGTGAGATTGTTAAATTGCTAGCTAAATCTCATTTTTCTAAGTATTTTAACTTTTAAAGCTCCCCAGCTACGGGTGAGTCACGAAATGATATGGGTACAGAACCCGTAAGGTCCAGTAGTAACAGAAAGTCCCCCACGTCGCGAGAAGAGAAAACAAACACCTGCTGAGGCCCATAAAGGGAGCCCAGAAGAGAAAATAAAGAAGGAAAGTGAGAAACGAGGGGTGCAGAATAGAATAGAGTGCTTGAATTAGATCTGATGATGAGTGTGTGAAACAGTGAAGTGATTCTGCTGGAGTCGAGCCGAGTCGAGTATGGCTCTACTCAATTCTTCCTTCCTTTTGGCATGTCTCATGTCTGTGTTTACTGAACTGTACTGTTGTGTACTGTTTTGGGTCTAACATTAATATTATTATTAATAGGAAGGAAAGGAAGGAAGGAAGCAAGGATCAAATTTCATTTCATCCTTATCGATCGATACTCGTATCACATGTTGAGGGATGATTAGTGGATGGCGTCGCCTCCTCATCTTTCTCCCTCTTTTTTTCTTTCTTCCTCACTTCTTCTCTGGTAATTCAATCCCCTGTTTATGTCTTTATTCTCTCTTTATCATTCAATGATTTTTTGAGGCATATATTTTAGATTATCAATTGCATTACAACTCACGAGTTGTGCCCAAGAAACAAAGCAGCAGCAGCAGCAGCAAATTCAACCACTTGGTTCTTGGACCTGCTGCCGGTCAAGGCTTGACCAATCGTCTCCAATGCCAACCCCAAGGTTCATATCAAACTCAAATTCACATTTGCCTTTTGTGTGTGTCTCTCTCTCTCTATCTATCTATATTTGTTTGCATATCTGCAGGAATCAAAGCTCTTAACAACAAAACCCCTTCCTCCACTGCCACTGCCACTCCTGTTGATAACATTGACTTTGTCACTGTCTTCACCCTATATAATTCCACCCCTGTGGATCATCAATTATCAAACTTGATTACAGTTGGGAATGCTTCTTACACCAAAGTCGACAGGTCTATGGCCATTTTGAATATCTTCGTTAACTTCATTCAGGTACTCTCAAATTCGGCTCAAGTTTCTCGCCTGCATTTAAATTTAATACACATTGAATTACTTGTAACATTTGACCTTATCATATCATCTCTATTGATATGGATACCATTAGATTGTAACCCATAGACTTTGGAATATGGATTCTATATGTGATGAATACTTTGTCAGAAGGAAATCAATATGCTAATACGTTTTTATTCTTGTATGTTGTTCAATGCTCAGCCTGCAGTGTGAATTTTCCAAGTTCATGTGTGTACTTCATTCCTACTTGCAGGTGGCAATGCCCCGGAGCAATGTAGTGATTCTAACTGACCCAGCATCTGATCTTTCAATGCACAGAAATGGGGTCACCGTATATCCAATTCAAGGTGAATATTCGCGAGACAAGTTGATGCTTCAAAGAATCAGGTCTTACATTGTAAGAGCAAATTGTATAAATTATAACTAGAAAAACATGTTATTCATCATTAGCTATGCTTCTCAGGACATAGTTCAATTCAATTGTTTGAATTGGCCAGTTCCTGAGCTTTGTTGAGGTTGTTCTTTTATATAGTTTATTTAATTCGTTTCAATTCACCAATTCCTAAACTTGCTCAAGGCTTTGCTTTTGAATGATTTTCCTGTGGCTGACTGATGCGTGTGTTTGGCCATCCTTAACCCAGCCCTTTTATTTGATTATTTTGACATCAATATATACTAGCCTCTTGACATGTGTCAATGGGCTTCTTTCGTGTGTAAGAAACTTCTGCAACTTTCATTTTTTTTTTTTACCCATATATTGCTTTTAGATATATTTGTTCTGTTGTAACTTTTTCTGCATTTTAGGGTTTCTAAAACATAAACCAAAACCCCCTTGTGTCTTCAGTTATATAGATATATATTCTGTTTTTCTGGATGTGGAGAGAGCAGATCGTTAGCCTAATACTTTCACTTTTTAGTTAGGGATATAAGTGTTCCCCAACCATGATACTGTGTCTTTATCATCATCTGAGATCAGTAGCCATATACTTCTTAACAATGCTCTAACTTAATGTTGTATCAAATTTCTGTAATTCAGGCGTTCCTAGAAACAAGGATGGAGGAGCTTTCTCAGAACCAGGGTCATATTCATCATTACATCTTCACTGACTCAGATATAGCCGTGGTTGATGATCTAAGACATATATTTCATGATTATCCAAATTTTCATCTGGCATTGACCTTCCGAAACAACAAAGAACAACCTCTGAATTCAGGATGTATAGCAGTGAGGGGTACCCCTGGTGGCATTTTAAGGTTCATTTGTCACATTATCTGGTTCACCTTTTCATTTGTGCTTGGTTGGCTGGCAAGTTTGCAACTTAAGAGATAGCAAGAAAGTTTAAATGATATCTAATAGTAAAGTTAAGATAAGAATTAGCTGAAAAAAAAATTGTATGCATATATACACATATTGTGGATTCAAGTTTAAGGTGCTTTTTTGTTTTTGTTTTATATATATTCTAGTCAGAATGTACCTTTTAGGACAATATGTCTAGTTTTTGGTATTTAAATTTTTTTTACTGTTACAAATTCATATAAGTTTCTATGTTGTGTCCTCGAATATATATATATAGATATATATATATATAAATAACACTGAAGCACTGCCAATATCTTCTATGTATATAAATTGCTTGGCTTTGTCAAAGTTTGTGAATGCCAAAGAGCACAAAACAGGGGAAGCTACTCTTTGCTATATGGCTATTTTTTATTTTTTATGTTGGGAAACTTTGCTGGGGCTATGGCCCCCTTTGGTCTACACTGGGTTCCACCCTGTTTTGGACCATCTTCCACATCTCACATACTGCAACAATGCAGGGCAAAGATTTTTCTACAAGAAGTACTGAAAGTTTATGGATCAAGGTACATGAAAGCTTCACGGATGCTTGGGGATCAGTTGGCCCTTGCCTGGGTGGTGAAGTCACACCCATCTTTTGATGCAAAGAAATTCACCAAAGCCCAAGCTTTCATAGAAGATATTGGCGGTGCTTCAGTGTTATTTTTACCCTGTGCTGTATACAATTGGACACCACCAGAAGGTGCAGGTCAATTTCATGGCATGCCCTTGGATGTTAAGGTATACTGCCTGTTATTTTCAAATATGAAACCTGTTGCAAGGATTTTTATTTATTTATTGGTTACATGTTGCAAGGATTTTTATTTCAGATGATTCCCTGTAGTTTTACTGCTGAATTGAAAGTAGAAACAAATGTGATGCTTAATTGTGCTTGTTATGTATATTTCCAAGTAGCTTACGTCATATATCATTGATATAGGTTGTTCATTTCAAAGGATCAAGGAAACGACTAATGCTCGAGTCTTGGAACTTCTTCAGTTCATCTTCTGACATTTCAGATATGTTGTGTCTGATATTAAAGAGTGGGAGAACAAAGTACGATTTTTGACCTACTTGATTTTGTTTTGCATAGTATACGAGTGGTACCTATAACAAATTTCATTTAGTACCTGCTGATCTCATTCGAAGAAAGGAAGGATGCTGTTTAACCATAATGACAATTGGCAGCACAAGGTATCTAGTTTCTGGTCAGCCAGGGTAATGGCGGATGCATCAAGTGCTATTTCATCTATTTTTAACTCGCACTGCCGGTTTTTTTTAATTTTGTACTTTATTGGGAGTGCAAGTAAATGTTGAAGAACTTTTGAATTTCTTTTCTCATACTTGCCAATCTAAAGTGTACTTATAGAATATGTGTTTTATTCATACCTCCTATTTTGATATTTTGATCTCTTCTTATTTTAGAAGTTTTCAGGGCTGTTGCCCTCTCTCAGGGTTGGCCCAAAGACAGGACCTTAACTTGGGGCAGGCCTCATTTTTTTTCAAAGTCCATTTTTAAAGTCCATTATACAAATATGGAAAAGTAAAAATGGCATTGGAAAAGGCAAAACATCTTTGATCGATGTGTGAGCCTTCTGACTTTTCTCTCGCAAATTTTTTATTTTTGGGAAACAAACATGAATTTCTTTTGTCAAAGGAAAGGTTAGAGGGGAGAGTGTACCAGCATTCCTTATTACTAGGTTGATTGAATATTCAATATCACAAACTTCAAACACTATTAATCGTGTGAAAAAAAAAAATTTTGATCGACCAAACACATCAAATATTTCATTGATTAGGAAGAAATTGTTACAAGCCTGACGGTCTACTTATAACAGAAAGTCAAACCAATAGGCCTAACATAACTTTCCTAGTCTGACAGGACCAAATCGGAGCTATAAAATCTCCAATACACCTCGAGGCAAGAAAAATGGTTGCGGTGACATCAAGTAAAAATGACTTTTTTAAAGTATGACGCATCAAAATGTGGTAACAAGACCTATACCTAGCTCCTCTGCTAGCTCATCCCATACTGGAAGGAGTGTCAGCAGCACAAGGAAAATAGCCAATGCAACAATTGTTTTCTTCCATGTTCCAACCTCCGTTACATCATTTAGGCAAGGTTTCTCTGGAGTCCTCTGAGCATATAATTAAAATAATATCATGAGATAGAAGATTGTGATTGTTGAAGCAAGTAAACCAAACTATATAATTCTTATCTGCAGACCTGGCATATGAGCACGTAGAGTCCCCATGGAAGTGACAAAGGTCCACCGAGCTGAAAGGAAGGAGCAAATAACATGATCAAATTTAACAAAAAAATAAAGTAGGAGTAACATAGAGGTAGTGAATGCATAGACATGAAAAACATCACAAGTTGATTACCGAATCGAACAGATTCTACAGTGGAGAAATAACTGAAGAATCATTATATTTGTGAAAATCCAGTATTGGAAACAGAGATAACATGTTATATTAAAGTTGTAAAAGTTGGACATACCACTCCCAATCCAAGCAGCGTGTAGGTTGTCAAACCAAACGCAATCAGTGCATTTTTCCCAAAAGCGCCCTGCAAATATATGGCATTGAATTTCCACAAGTCATACATGCAAAAATAAAAATAAAAAACAGGGTTTTGCCCAAAAGAGAATCCAGCAACCATCACCATAAAAAGTCTACCTCACACTACTAAAAGACTAAATAGAATTAAATGAAGATTTTGTGAAGTCGTCAGAATCAAACTGGAGAAAAAAATCACTCCACAACTTTGCAAAATAAGATTTCATAAGCTCCATGATATACTTTGCTTCTTAAGCCTCGAAGATGTGATTTTACCAGTTCAAAGCATAAGGGAGAAAATCATCACCTGCACAGCTCTTCCACCATCAAGACAGCCCACTGGAAGCATATTAAAAGCTGTAGTTGTCAACCCACACCTACAGTGTTGAACTTAAGTCACATGAATATTACACATTGCAATAAAGCTAATAAATATCAGTCTAGAAATAGTAAGTTACCAGCCAGCAATCATAAGAGGGTGAATTGGAACTGTCGCAGCATGCATTGATCTGCATGTGTTCGTGGTACCATGTCAACTATGAATATCATGAAGAGAAATAAATTGAAACTAACTTTAAAAAAATAAATGAGGCCTAGATGTGAGAAAATAGTCCTTTCTTAACCATTTAATAGTCATTGTATTTATAGATGCCTTCTAGGTCATGTACAAATAAAAATCTTGGTTCAATAATGCTACAGAAGTAAAGGAAGGACATACGCATAACCAAGAGTAGCTCTACTGATGAGTCCAAGAAGCAAAGAACCTTGAAACAGCAAGCTTGGAACCTGCACCAACTCTTCTGTGGCATTGGGATTACATGAGAGAAGCAGACCTACGGAAAACATTGACAATGACAGTGCAAAACCAGCAAACGGGCCTGCAAGTGAAATGTCAACTTTTGTGCTCCGATCGGGAAGAATGGATTTAAACTGCAAAACCAGTGAGTCAGTGACCAATGAGCGGAAATTCTCTGGGGGTCATCATTAAGTACAAGTAAGATTTAACTATTAGAAGATCATAAGAAATATGGGTCTAGACGCACAGATGACGTTGTTATAAATATTCAAGCAAAGGCAGCCACGACTATTCATCAAACTAATGCATCAAATATGGTAAACCAATAAACATAATTATTGCAGGAGTATAAAAGCTTTTAATCTAGGGTAATTCCTTCCAGGTCAATTGGTAAGAAATTTCTCCCATATGGACAAAAAAAAATGTGGTGACAATTTTTCCCCCTTTTTCCTACTGTCAGATGGTCAATTTTTAGATTTTTGAAAATTTTCAAGCATGTTGTCCTTCCTGCATGTATTCCATGCATTTATATGCTTGTAACATGAGCCAAAGAAAAAAAAAGCCAAATACAGGTCAATATTTTGGTATATAAAAAATTATTGTCCTGCAGTAATACTACACTTGTACATTTTTCAGTTTTCCGTGTTTACTCTCAAGTCTCAAACAAGCAAAATGTCCGAAAGGAATTTAAAAACAAAAAGGTTTTATTTCAATGGGATTTTGTTTTTTTTTTTGGACAACTGACATTTTTGGTAATTTTCCTTGTAATCTATTCAAACATTGGGAGCAATGGGAAGGCCAGAAACTAATAACTCATATTGGAAGCTTATTTAAATCAACTATTTGGGTTCAATAAAATGCGGAAGGTGGGAGGGGGGAAAGAAGGTCAATTATTCTAATGTTTATCAAGAAGCTCAAAAAGAAGGATGATGCAAAATCTATTTTACCAAGTGCAAAAAAAAAAAATTTATCATAGGTATATTGTGAGTGTACTTAGACTCTGCGAGTGTGTGTCTATGTGTCTTTTTTTATTATGGCTATCATCTTAAACTTGTCACGACTCGTACAAATTACCATTCAATGTGCATGTTCAAATGGTAGTTCAGAAAGTTTTCTACCAAGACGTTTATTTATAAAATTTAAAAGGAAACAAGAATCAAGTACCCATATATTAGTAAAATCTCCCTGGTGGAAATATATGCTATGGCTAATTGGATAAGGTAAAAATCATGTTGCAGAGATGGTGGAAATATATGCAATGGCTTATTATAACATTCAAGCTGGGTTATTCCAAGAATCCAAGAGGCTGTTATGTGCTGTTGAGCATGCAGTTTAAGGGATTGAGAAGAGGCAAGAATGGAAAATTCATTGGGGTACAGGTTTTTGACAATCCTTTGATTATGGTGAAAGTTTTCCCCCTAATTTCAGATTTCAGGTTACACTTGGGGTATTTTCGTCCATTCCGAAATTGACAAAGCGAAAGAGGAGGATTCATAATGAGTATTTGGTGGTTAGTATGGATGAACTTGAAGAGTATGTTTGCTTTTGGTCTGCTCTTTGGGCATCGGTCATTGTATAATTTAGGACTTATTCTGTTATCGTTATTTTCGAATTGAAAGCAGTAGTTGGTTGATGCACGATGGTTTAAAAATTGGAAGTCTGTGTTTGTTATCACCTCTGCCGATTAGACTGTGACCGCTCTGTAGAGTTTGTGTATTTTATCCTGCTCTCTCAGTTGTGGAGTTGTCAATTTTTGTACTTTGTTATGTTAATAAAATTTTGTTTCTCTTTTAAAAAAAAAAAAAAAAGAAGAAGAAGATAAATGTAAAATTACCAAATATTGCTGTCTCTGAGTTGATGAACTGCATGACTCTAAACTAGACTAGCAACTATGTATCTTTTGCATTATCCTTTGGGTCTGGGGATCAATTTATAACAAATAACCTGCTAAAACCGTGAAACCTATACCCCTAATATAGCGGTTTCTTGTCGATAAGTGATTCCCTAGTTAGTTACATTATAATGCTATCATTCTTTGGATTTCTTAACCAAATTATTAAGAGCACCAAATCAATTAAACCAACACTGCTAATTCAGGAAAGTCATTCCTACATAGATTCTAAACTACAGTACTAAAAATACATTCAATCACTTACCATTACATGTTTTGAATTTCTATACATGACAATTAGAGGTACCTGAGTGATTGCGCCGAAGCTTCCAAGTGTAATATTAGGAATGAAGTATGGAATGCTAAGTTTTACTTTCTTTGGGAAAGCAGCCAGAAGATGCCCAACTTCCTGCAAGTGATTGACTAATTTAACTCCATCATAATCATATTTATATTAATCCAAACATAAAATTAATTTGAATCGGATATATAAAATATGGATTGATTTGTCAAAACCGAAACATCATTTGGAGTAACTAGTGAGGTTTAGTATAGGAGTATATCTAATATAGGAGTATATCTGAAAAAGAAAAAGTTGAAAAACTTATGATTATTGTGGCATTAACTCAAACAACCTGCCGAATAAGAGATCTCCACTTTGTGCTGCTAGCCCATTATGCAATTTTTCAGATTTTCTTTCACTTGCACAGACAGAATAAGTAGCAAAGAAGTGATGGACAGAACTAAATGTACTTTACTATTGAGTGTGAATTGGAGCTTTTGGTTCAGAGGAGTCATAATCAGCATATGTTTCTACTAACATTTTGCTGTCGCCTATATTTTCACTAAAAGTTTTACATATATAAGCAGCCAGAAATTAATTTATAGAGTAACTGGTCTCATATGGAGTGCTTTCAATGTAAGGTCTGACGCACTTATTTTTGGAAAAATATTAAATGTCAAAGTGCTATAAGCTGCAAACAAAAGAAACTAATAGGATAATAAAGTAATTTTCATTTCTTTCTGCTGGTTGCTTCCAAATGATATAGATTCTTGTTTGAAGTATACATAAGATTAAGATCATCAGCTAACAACTTCAGGGTTAGTCAACTAGAACAACAGACATGAGCCTATAATTAACACCAAATCTCACATCATACATAACAATGTTAAGCACTATTACACTTAGTCAGCTTTGTCTTCTTAGGCATCGGCACAAAAGATGGTACTAAACAGATAACTATGATCTATAACTGGAAGAAAAAAAAATTATAAAAAAAAAAATGAAAAACTTGGCTTAAGAGCCTAGTAGAATAGCCATTTTATACATATAAACATGCAATACTATATATTTTAAATATGAACCAAAACCAACAAACAGGAAGAGTTCTACTTACATGAAATAGCAAAACCCCAAGAACACCATACGCTAGGGGCAAAGCTGACTCCACAAACGGGAATAGCAGCTCCATATCTGGTGGATCAATAGCATTTGGATCTGTAAAGTACTTCACAACCTCCGGTGGAAGTCTATTTATCTGTTTGATAAATGCAGGAAAGTACATAGTTACTTTAAAAAGAGAAAGAAATAAAATGCTGAAAAACAATTTACGAGAGTCATGAAAAATACATTTGAAGATCAAAAGGAGGAGTGTGTTAGCATACCTGAGATGCAATTCCTAACTCCACAGATGATCCAATTGTTAGAAGAAATAACAAAAATGCAATTACATACTGCCAAAGTGTTGTCTGCCCTGGTTCTGAGACCTCTTTCCGCAGCAAACCAAAGCTAACACGTGGCCCACCACGTGGATCTAGATCTTCTGAATTGGGTTCTTCCACCATAAAAAGGTTGTACTTATTACCTGTAACCTCAGCTAGCAGACTCTGCAATTTGGCAAATACCTCTTCTCTCTTTCCCCTCAAATTACCAAGGAAAAGAATGCCCTCACCAAGGTCTCCAAATGGCTCCTCTTTAGTTACCCAAAAGGTAGAATAGCCAAAAAGCTTTTCCTTAATGAGCTTTACATCAGCAGGATCAACCTTCTCGGGTCCAAGGAGTTCCATCAGTTTAAAAGAGTCAACTTGGAAATTATTGTAAGTGGGTCCAAGTGGCTGAAGGACAAATTGATACATTAGAAATTAGAATCAGTAATGTTATCATAATCAAATGTTCTAAGAGCATATGCATACATCTCAGTGATAGTCAGTTTATCTTACAAATATATGCCATAAGAAAACAAATATATATACATATATAAATGATTTGGAGGAGATCTCTCGAAAAGTATTTAGTGCCATCAACTCTCCATCATCTAAAAATTTCGGGAATTGATATGCTTATATCAATCATTCAAGAAAGCAAAAGAAATACATGCACATGTATAATTCATGGACTTCAGAGACTGAGAAACTTCTGCTATTTTTTTTCTTGCAATATTTAATCAAATGTTATAGGAGTATATGCATATGTCCGCAGCCATAGTAAGTAATTACAACGCTTTGAATAGAGTGTTCATGGGAGATTTGTCATAAAAAATAGCTGCAGATTTAGTATGCTTTTATGAACCATTCAAGAAGTTTGGGTGTATACATAATTCACAGGCCTTCCCTTTGTAGCCTGGCCTGGACTCAAAAGATTATTCATGGGTGATTCACCACTATTTAGTACATTGAAAAAGTTGAGAGATTTTAACTACAATTCCCAAATTACACAAATTAAGCAACGTACCCGGGATGCAGGGTCGGAATCATAGTCGTCGTTGGGTGTATCTTCGGCCGTCGTCGTCGTCGTAGTCGTCGAGTCTTTTGACTTATTATGACTAGTGCTACTGCTACTGCTCTCTCCGTCGTCATCGTTAGAACTATAACATCTTAGCCTACCAAAATGACGCCCAACTCTCTCCCTCTTAATGCTTCCTCCGCACAACAAGCATGAATTCTTGTTTTTCTTGGTTGATTGGAATCTTGGAATTTCAGGGTATTTGACTGTAAAATTGAAATCCAGGGTGCTAAAAGTGATGCTAGTAAGCGTTCCCATTTCGCCTACCAATTACAACACCATTTGGGATGACCCGTTTTGCTGTGGCTACAAAAGATAGAATATCCTTCTCATTCAATTTTCAAAAACCCACATATTGTCCTTACGCTAATTGCACTTCTTTTCTTCGTCCAAAAAAAAAAAAAATTGCACTTCTTTTCTTTTTTTTGGAATTGCAATTTATCTAAACAAAAATTATTAAGGGCAAACAAAAGCCTAAAATAAAATTACATATATAGAAAAGGGAAAAAATCACCTTTAGTCCCTGAACTTTGACTCATTCGACACTTTCATCCCTGAACTTTGAAATATATCACTTTAGTATCTATGTATGCATATGCGCAATCTCATTCAACACACTATAAGGCTATACATCAATAGCGTGAGTTTCGAAGTGTGGTCGAAGATCTCGTCTTTGAATATGAGATAGCTGGTGATGCCTAAGGTGTATGAACTAGTTGTATTCATAATTTAGGAATGTAGTACAATTGACAAGTAAGTAAACTTTCATTCGTACATTCTTAAAGTTGGTCATGTTTACCTTAACGATGAGCACATTCACGTCCATCTTGTGTCTATACACGCTTACCTCGAGATAGACTACTTAATGCACTGTGATTTTGTCTTTGCAGATAACCTATACCCGTACTTAATAGACTATCATATGGCTAAGAACATATTTTAGGACTTAAGGACCGTAGGATACTAGCTAAGCTGGGTTAAGGTTTCCTAGAACTTATTCGGATCACTCGAACCTCCCTAAAGTCTCCATTAAGTTGCATGTTCAAATGCTGAATGTTCTCACTTGCCTTTCTAGTTGATGACTTGATAATCCAACAACCGGTGTTTTGCTGTTGACGGCGAATGTTGGGTGTTAGACATGGCTGCTAGGGTTTTTGAATTCTTGACCTTCTATTATTACCAGGATGCAGGAACAATTTTCCCTTAACATGAATGATACAAGTTTGCCAATTTGACCACACCAAGTGATTGGTGGATTGTATGTTTTAAACTTTTAATTAGGGGTAATATAATTTTTTTCACATAAAAAAAAAGACCTTCGGCCGAAAAAAGAAGAAGACATTTAAATACAGGATCCAACGCCGCGCTAATCAAAAAAGAAAAGGAAAAGGCAACAGCCAGCCAGCCAGCCATAGTTTCTCTTCAGAACCGAGAGTCCGAGAGTAGTTCAGTTGTGCGATGCAATGGGGTTTCATCTCTTTGTTTTCTGTCTCTTTCTTTGGACCACGTCATGTGCCACTCGCGGGATAACTGTCAAAGGTCTAAATTTTTCAGACTGGGAAAAGTTGCGTTTTGTTAATTTGATTATTAGTGCCACTATCTATCTGTTAAGTATTTTTCTTTCTTTCTTTGGTTTCGTAACCAGAGGGAGTGTTTGGTTTTCGGTATGTTGCTTTGGCTTGCTGTGTTGCTTGAATGAGTTTTAGGGTTTAGCATTATTTATTTTTAGATTTGTTCTGTGACATGTGTATTGCATCTTACCATGTTTCTGTAGAGTGGATCACTAATCTGTACAACACTTCCTTCAGCTGTCATTTTGGTCCTAAATATGTTGTCTCCATGTATTTTGAGGGATATTGAATTTGAGAGTTCATTCATGTCTTTTATGCTTTTTCTTTGTTGGTACTTTGTGGGGTTTGAAAATAACATATAGCAATATAAAATTACAGGTATTGATCTTGAAAACCCAGTACTAATTGTCAACCCAGCACCGCTTTCTGGTCATTCGGCTACCCCTGGTTCTAAAGATGTTTTATTTTGTGAACGGGTTCGAGTTTCTGGTATATCTAGATTAAAAATTGGGAGTTATGCAAATTCCCTTCGGATTACTTTGTCTCCATCTGTTGTAATCCCAGAGAGATTGCATAGCAAAATTGAGGTCTGTTTTCACAGGTGAGTGAAATGCCTTAACTTTGCTGTTTTACAGTTCAGTCCCTTCTTTCTATGCCCTTACTCACGCTGCGGCTCTCTTACTCTCTCTCTCTCTCTCTCTCTCTCTCTCTCTCTCACACACACACACACACACAGAGGGCATTATATTATACATTTTCCTGCAGTTTGTTTTACGTGACCGGTGGATTATTTGCAGTAATGATTCGCTTGGACTATGTCAGTGTAGAAAGGATGAGTGTAAAACTCTTGAGAAAGGGCTATGGGACTCTGTCATGTCCCCTTATGAGGAAAAATATGTTGATGTCAAGTACATTGGTAATTTATTTGGGTCTACCAGCATCACTGTTGAAGAAGGTCAGTCAAAAATAAAGTGAAAGACAGCTGACTTTATTTCTTTATGCTAAAATTTGCAGGCTTTGATATTTATCGTTATTTTGTCTATGCAGTTTCTCAGCAATGGCGCCTTTGGTTTCTAGCAGTGGGATTCATTTTACTATTGCTGGCACCGAGCATCAGTAGTTGGGTTCATTTTTATTATAGCACTTCAATGGTTATAGGAGTTTTTATGGTCATTATATTCCTTCTTTTCCAGGTACTTTTTTTTTAAAAAGTTTTCTGTTTCAGATGGTTTTGGTGTCGGGATTAGTTTTATTTCTTTTTCTTTTATTTATAGCTTTAAACTTTTCTTTGCTGTACGAGTCATGACTAGCAGACAGACAAAAACACATGCACAACTGCAGAATTTTTGACTTTGTCCACTATATTATCTATAAATTATATGTTTTAGCCAAGAAACATAAATCATTATAACTGAGATGCTACTAATAAACTGGAAAAGTGAAAAGTTTACTGCTTGATAGTCCGAAAGAAACGAGAAAAGCAGAAATGAAATTCTTTGTTAGTTGACCAAAATCTTTTTCACCTCAAGACCACATTTAACATTTTTGAATACCTTATACTCTATGCATGTTACTCAAGTTGATAATTAAAAGGGAACATCTGTCCATTTCTTTTCTTGCCTCAGTTGCAGTTTGATCAACTTCTACCCTTATAGGTTATGTCTTCTTCCTCTTAAACTATGTTTAGCTTTTGGTAGCTTAATGGGATTCTGTTTCAAGAACTTTATGGGATACAGATGAAGAGCTGTGGGTTACAGTGATGTTTTTGGTAGCTTTATGGGGGCTTCTGTTTCAAGGTCTGGTCAGGATTAATTGTAGATATCTGTGTCCAACTATGTTGACTCAAATGGCATGAGTAATAGACCTAAATATTTGTTTGTTTTTTCTTTTACTTTTATTTCATGTAATTCGTTATCTTTCCTCTCTGTACAAACTTTCTTTCCCTGATGACTTGGTTAACCACTAGGAGTTTGATTTGTATTCCTTTTTTTTTTTTTAAAGTAGTTTGAATGGTAATTTGAGGTTTACTCCCCAAAAGAAAAAAAGGAATAGGAATCTCTGGCATCTTTATTTGTGATTTTAGCTATGCAAATTTATAGGTAGTTCCTTTCATAATTCTCTTTCATTGATCATGTAGGGAATGAAATTGCTGCCATTTGGAAGAAAAAATTTCTTCTATCTTGTTACTATATATGGATCAGTGGTAAGAGTTGTCTTGAATCTTCTGTTGCTTGAGAGTAACTTTTTTAATTATGTGAAAATACGATATGAAAATGCAAGTAAATCTACTTTACACCTTATTTTCCATTTACAGCTTGGAGCCGGATCTTATCTTTTTCATCACTTCTCTGTCATGGTAAATTCAATTCTTGTAAATTTTGGGATAAGTGAAGAGATGCACAATCTGGTAAGAATTGGTCCCCTTATTTGTTTTAATTTTAATAACTGTTTCTATTGGTTATATTCTCGTAAATATTTTGGATCATGGTGGTTCCAATTCCAGTATAGTGTATATGGTCCATTAATATTCTAAAATCAGTGAAATGTCTAAATATGGACAAATGGATGTGTTTCAGCATTATCCTGTTTTTCATAATATATTGGCAGTTTAGCAATTCAGATAGAGAAATTCTACCTACCCCTCCCTAATTGCTGACTTCCCTTCCACCCTTTTTTAGTTTCTAATTTTATCCTTTTCTTCCTTCTCGCCCCTTCCAGCCTCGACTCGACTTGGGACCAGAAGAACACATGTGTACTGGGGGTGAGGTACTTTCTATATAAAAAAGAAGTGCAATCCGAGGGTAAGATCCTATCGTCTATAGACATGACTCCACTTTGGAAGAAATAACATAGGGACAGACACACTCTTAGGGTAGGGTTGTTGCTCGAGGCACATGACAGGCAACAAAAGCACGTTCACTACATTTTCTAATGAATGTGTGAGTGGAGCTGTCACGTTTGGTGATGGAAGTAAAGCAAAAATTCATTGAATTTGAGCATAGCGAAGTGGGGGACTGATCAACGGGATCTGAGTGAAACATGTTGATGCCTAAATTGGTCAACAACTAGATGACCTAGTCGAGATTGAGGTCGGAAATCCTCCGGGTCAGGTTAGCATGACCGAGCTGGTGGTGCACCAAAAGCCTAATTTGAGAATGTTAGAGGTCTAGTGCTTAGGATTGTCATTCATCATAGAACACAAGATAATACAGGAGATTTATAGTGGTTCACCCAATTTGGACTACATCCACTTTGTGGTTGGTGGTTTCACTAGTGAATAAAGAGAATACAAAGAGTTTACAAGGTGTTTGATCACTCAAAACCCATAATCTAATTACATCTAGAGCACTCATAATATTATAAGAGAAAACGAGAAATGGAGAGACTTTGAATAGAATCATATTCTCTTGTGAGAGAGAGAAGTCCTTGTAGAATTAAGCTTCCTTTAGATTCGTTCTCCAAGTACTATCCAAATTCAAGTTCTTTAGGACTCCAGGCCCATTTAGGACTTCTTGCCTTGGGGCTAACGTCAGGTCCAGGTATATGAGGTTAGCTCGGCCTATGTGAGTGTCATATGAGACAAACCAAGTGGTGGCACGGCTTGGAGGCGCATATGAGAAAGTGAGAAAGGAGACGAGGAGAGATACAATTGGGAAGGAGGGTTAGTTTTTGGCACCAATTGAAGGGTGGATGCGGTAACGTCTTTTTGAAATGGTCCATGATGCCTACAAAGATATCAGAGAATTTGTTGGAAGCATAGAAGAGTGAGTTTCTTGAGTAATACAGAGAGGAAGAGTTTTTAAGAGACAAGAAATTAGGAGGATGAAACTATGAATGACAGTTTAATTCAAGAGCTTAGAGCCCTGGACAGAACTAAGTGTTGATAAATAATGTTAAGCATTCTAGTTCTTATTTAAATTTTTTTTATTTTTTTTTAGGAATAAAGGCATAGTTGAGTTGAATTCTGCATATAGTTATAAACTTATGAGAAGCTCCTTGTGTATTTTTGACATGTCTCTTGCACCTAGCCTCCCTTCCCTCTCTTTGATTTCACCATTCGTATTTACAAAAAGAATAAAGAAGCTGCAGGTGGAACAAATGCACAAACCCATGTAAACAACCCTTTTAGTAAGGAATAGGGCAAGCATACTGAATTTTCTCCCATAAACAGATTCGGTGTCTTAGAAGGCAATTTCACACTTAATAACAAGAACATGGAAGAACAAAATCAAAAGATGGCAACTTCTCTAAATTCTGTTTACTACAGCCACATTTTTTTTCATCATAATCCAAACAAAAGTATATAAAACTGAGACCTAATCAGCAAAAGAATGGAAACAAATTACTTTTCATCTGTTACTTTTTCTCGGATTACATGATGGTATATTGCCTCACCTAGTTACCTTGTCATTTTTGTTTTCTTGCAGATCTCTAAATTCTTACTGGTGGCAATTATCCTTGCTGGTGCCGCACTAGGTTACTGGATTGGGAGGAAGCTTTTCATCTCAAAGGATGGGACAGTAGATGTTGTTGTAGCCCAATTTGCTATGTGGGCAATCCGCTTTTTTGGAATCACATTCATCTCTCAGGTTTTTATTGCATTCCTTTTGGCTGAATTCTTGGTAATCAAGTAGAAACAATTCCAGGCTTATTTTGCCTAGTTTGGGTACCTTGGCGCTTACATAAATTGAGTCTGGGATACTACGGTATCAATTTGCAAATGTTCTAGTACATGGACCCTTAGAAGAGAAGCACCCATTTGCCGACACAAACATTGTTTGGGTAATTTGCTATAGGTGGAAGAATCCTATAATCCTGCCTGTATGTGCATAAAAGTGCAAACAAAGTTCCAGAGCAATTTCCTAAAGGGTGTCGAAGGAGAATAATTGAATTTCTCTGATTATACTACCATGTCTTTATGTCCTATGATTTAGCTATTATATAATATTTACTCTCAGTAGACATAAAGCATGCATAGATTTGTGTTACTTGTACATTACTTGTCCCTTTGAGGGTCAATTTTTGACTGTAGAAACAAGTTACCTGTTCTGGACTGCACTATTAGGACAAAGTCACTTCAAACCGTTTTCATTTGCATTTGTCTTATAGATCCACATGCACTATGATTGAATTGGTTGATTCTGGAGTAGCCTACTGTTAAAAAGTAGTTCTATATATTGGTGCAATTTCCATGGGTTTGTTTGATTCTCTTGCATTTTCTCATCTGGTATTCCCTTTTTCATTATTTTTCAGAGCACTCTTGATACTCCTTTAGCTATTGGGGCGTTGGTTTCTTGCTTGGTTATCTGCAAACTAATCACTTCTCTGAAATGGCATCCCAGAATGTAAGTCGTGCATTCTTTCCCTAAGTACTTTGTTAGCATTGAAAAAATGAATGCATCTCACCAGGAATAGTTTTTAACTATGTTTTAGGTATAATTCATTACCGACTCATCATTCAATTAATTGAATGTTCGTCATAACAGTATATTTTCCTTGAAATAAATTTGTCATATCTAAGATTCTTTTGTATTTGGAAGATAAATTACAACATTTTAGCCAGACTTATTTTCAGCTGGTCATTTTCGTTGTATGCTTTCACATTAAGACCTATATAATTGATTTCGTGCAGGAATCAATCAAATGCTGCGAGTGGGACTCCTTTGCTGCAGAAAGGAAGACAGGTCACAGGAAGACACAGTCGTCCAGAATTTCTTAGCAGGTCTAGCCCATTAGAGGACTGGAACAGTCGGGGTGCATCTGCTTGGTCTGATTCCCCTGTTAAAGGTACGACTTTTTGGTGTGGTTTTTTATTGTTGTAGATGTATATTGTTTCTTAAATGGTTTGAAAAAGAGATTGGGTTGTTTTTTTTTGGTCACAATAAAGAGTTTATTTGGTCTCGTAAGAGTTTATTTGGTCTCGTAAGAGTTCAGTGAAATTGAGTTCATTTGACCTGGTGAAATTTTGTAGTGTGTTAAGCACTGCCTAATACTCTGGCACATAGACAAGGTTCTGGGGCTGACATATCACACTTTCAACTATGATATTTTTTTTTCTGTTTGTTACAGGTGTTGTGTCACCATCTTTTAGGGCATGTGATCAACAGGAGTACTATTCAACCTTCCACAAGATGCGAAACCGAAAGAAGTTCACAAAGAAAGAGTGGGATGATTTTACACTGGAATCAACACGGCATGCTCTAGCAGAATGGGCAGCATCTCCTGAATTCACCGATTGGGTTATTGAGCATGCCGACCGCATACAACTCCTTCCAAGCGATAGTTCAGATGAAACTGTGGGAAGTGAATCAGATTCTACTGACGAGAATGTCGTGGGGAGCACGGATCAGTGTGGTTTCCTCAAGTGGTAATGGTTGGCATAGAATATGATGTCAACAACCACAATTGGCTTGAGGTTGTCTTTAGTACCTGCTGATGTAGATCACACAGATTTGGACTGCCTGCGTGAAAGACAACATGTAGAGTTGTATAGAATGGGTAGGAGATGACTCAATTTTTTTGCACCATTCAACATTATGGTGAGCCTCGTGGAGTTACCCAAAACTAGTTAACCATATCATAGGCGCAGCTATCTTAACAATGGTTATCCAAGCGTCCATAGTTTCTGCTAGTAGTTTAAGGCACATAGAAGCTGCCGTAAGTTTTTTAACTGTAGTCTGTTGCTGAATGTAGAATGGATTCAGTGTTCTGTTTATATTCTTCAACAGTATGCTCTTCTTTCTACCCATCGTCCTCATGATTTACTGATCTAATACATGTCTGCCGTGAGTGTGAACTGAATGTGGAAAGTAGCAACATTCTTAATCCTTTTGGTTATATCGGCATTTATCATGGGAGACATCGATTTAGTCATTCTTAATCCTTAAGCTTAAGATCGAGCCAAACCAAGCAATCAGTCCACGGTCGAGTTTCTTTCTTTGCAGAGGGTGAGTGGGCAACTGCGCGAGCTGCAATACTTTTTGTTTTCGTGGTTTGGTTTTATTCTGGGCAATTTCTAATTGATTGTCTCCCAGATGTTGCGTTTCAAAGCTTCCCCCAATTTGTATCCATTTTCTTTTGCTCTTTGCTTCGGTATGACGGATGGATTTGGCTTCTCTTTCGGTGCAGAAGCAGTAGAACAAAGGATCGATTATCTTTGTTTTTGTCGTGATTAAAGACTTCTCATCCTTATTCTTTCCGTTTTTTAACTCCGTATAATATGGATTAACGAATTATACGAGTATAATACGGTTCATATGAAAAGAATGCGAATTTTTCGTATCTTTGAGACCGGTACGGGAGACGGATTTTTTTTTTTTTTTGATCAAGGTGAATAATTTCATTCAATACACTGCATCAAGTACAACATCCATAGGGTATACATCGACACTGACATACATCAACAAAGACATACATCAACAATGACATGAAACAATAAACTAAAACTAGACATCCTCACTTGAAAGAGGAAAGGCTGACCAGTCAAGAGATCCAAGCAGGAAGAGAAATGAGTAGTTAACTGGGTCAAAAAGACCAATGAAGAGCATAACTGGTCAGGCGTACCATTTGGATAGCCCATCCTAGCATTTGACATTGACATCAAGGTCAAAGTCATGAACACAAGCTGATAATTATGTCCTATGGACAAAGGACTAAGTACCCAAAACCCATTCCCTGCTGATATCTCTGACAACAACCCAGACTCAAAAGAGCTAGGACTTATTTCAGAACTGAAGACAAAAACAAAGACAATTATTGAAAACAATAACCAACTACAAATCAAACAAAACAAAGCAAGATAACGAAACTCGACGTCAATCCACACTTGCGATCTAACAGTGAACAACAGCCACCCAGCAACAACAACTATGTCACAACTCCGGACCGCCGACAAAGCCACCGTGGACACGAACCGCCAAGCCACCGATCTCATCTCCACACCGCTCCATCGCCAGCACATCTACTCTGGCCACTAACAAGACCAAACGAAAAAGAAAAACAAGAGGAAAGATCCACCCCCACTCACACACCCAAGATCAAACTAGATCTGGGAATGGAGGGGGGAGGACATAGAACTAATTTTGGGTTTTGGGTGTCTCTGTAGAGGAGGAGCGGCTAGGGTTTTTTGGATGTTGGCATCTGGCTAAAATTCCCTGACACAGTCGGAGACGGACTTTTATTTATTTATTTTTCCTAAAATTCGTAATATGTGTATATGTATTTTTTTTGTGAAGAAATCAGATAATTCATTAATTATGGCCAAAAACGGCACCTTACATCAATCTCCTAGGCCCGTATCCTTAAATCTGAAGGCCAGACAAGCTAAGGAAACTAAACAGTACCGCTCATTATGTCATGTACGCTCGTTTATTCAAAACGAGCCTACAAAGTTGAAATACATCAAGAAAAACTACCCTAACTAGAGAGAATCCAACCGCCGAGCATTTCTCTGTTATTTTTATATTTCTAGCTCGTATTCTTAAACTCAGCACCCTATTATTTAGCTCCAGTGTTTACCAGCATCCAGAAGGGCCCGGGGGAGAAAAATGATACAAATTTAAATGAAGGAAGCTAATTCTAAAAATTTATTGTCTGTGGACATTAAGTATATCGATCATTGGAGAAACTGTAAGTGGGGCACTTGACTTTCTTCCTCGTCTTCTTCTTCTTCTTCTTCATCTTGTGAAGGCCTTGAGAGAAGTAGAGGCTCCAAGATGTGGGAACATAGTGCTGTCTCAGGTACGAGGTCATGAAAATTAGAGGTGAAGCTGCTCATGTTGATCAGGTTAGTCGAAGCAGATGAGTTGTTGGAGTAGGTCATGTTCTGCTGTTGTTGCTGCGAGCTCTGAAGGGCATTTGCAAATGCAAATCTACTGTTTATCAGCTGAGTTTGCACCATTGCAAGCTCGGTTTGTAAGGATGCTACCTGAAAATTAATTAGTAGTGTCAGTAATGATTTATCAGATGGATGGATAGAGTTAGTGTAATTAATTAGTTAATTAATACCTGTTGTTGCAAAGCAAGTATGGTTGATACACAACCATAAACGGGATCGGAGAGGCGAGCTTGAGCCTCGTAGGATATTGTAACGACAGCATCGTGCCTGCGGTTCAATGGTATATGCAGCAATAGCTTTGAGACATTACTTGCGCCAAACACCTTGTGCACTGCAGCAAACCGTGCGGCTCCCTGGTCTGATCCAAAATGGGGAGCGAAGATGCACCCACTAATGCACTTCCTTCTCAAGAACTTGCACGCCCCACACGGAGCTGAAGCCGCACTAGTACTGGATTCAGGATGATTTACCAATGTTGGCTGCTTTCCGCTGCCCTTTCGATCAGCCATTGGAGAAGGCTATGTCTAGCAGCTACCTATATAGAATTATGTCTAATTAGAAAACCATCAAGACACAAGACTAGTGCATTTACGTATATGGAGAGGTTGCTAGCTAGCTGCCTAGCCTAGCTGCTTAATTATATATACATAACAGCAGCTAGCATTTTACTGGAGGGAAAGAAGTGCACACTAGTCTCGTGAAACAGTAGGCAATGCAGACAGAGAGAGAGACGTTATGGTTGGTGAAGTTGGGGGAGTGATGAAATGGGTGAAGAGTGCAATTCATGGCGTGAAGTGCACGTGCAAAGGCCAAGGGGGGCTTACTCATGAGTCATGACTCATTGGTGTTTGTTTTGAGCAGAGTATATACATAATATATATATATGGTTGTATGGATGGAACTAGTAGAAGGTTGGTTGTGTTGATGGAAAGGGCACAAGATTTGCATTGCCCGTGGCGTGTGGAATGCGAATTAAAAACGACTCAAAGTGCATGGCATGGCTTACACCAACAAAACTCAAACTCACTCACACTCACACTCACACTCAGGTAGCTGCATGCTAGCTGAATTTGAATTGGTCTCTTGGAAGCAAGCCAAGAAGTGAGCATGGAACAATCGATGTTCTCCAAGGAGGGTGCCTATTAGACTAGCTTTGAGGAATTTTGAAATGATGGCTCTTGTTTGGGAGCTGTTCATGTCCCTTTATTATATTTTGATTCCAGTTTTAATGAAATTTCATTCAAATAAAAAAATTAGTTTAGAGTTTGTTGTAAATATAAGGAATACAACTTCCTTTCTCTTCTCTTTTTCTAAAATAGGAAAAGGACCAACAAAAAAACAAATTGCTGTTGGAGTTGCTCTAAGAGATTAGGAGAAAGTTTAGTAGACAAATTATGGCCAATCTATATTTTTTAACATTAAAGGTATAGGTTCATGAATTCCACAGGAAACTATAATAAGTGCGGTATATATATCTCAGAAACCAGATGATTGGATACTAAAAGGTGAGGCGTGGAGGTTGTGAAGGTGAAACTGGAGATCCTTCACTGCTCAGGGATTCTCCCTGCTGCCATGCATCCTGAACCTGTGCAGCATACTGCAAGTTCCACAGAACATCGTCGAAAGAAGGTCTATCTGCAGGCTCCTTACGCAGACACCTGACACAAATTTCCATCATTGTCTTCAATGACTGATCCAAGCATGTCTGCTTAACTCGTGGATCAACCATGCTTCTTCGAGCTGCATCATCAGCTGCAATGGCCACTTGTAGCTGCATTCATGAGGTTAAAGAAATTAACATTTTGTACAAAAAACACAGGAGATAGTTTTCATTAATTCAGCAATATACATAGAAACAACAGGTTAATCTTGGAATTTTAGGATTTCACCTCTTTAGGAACGCGCACTCAAACAACTCAGCCTAACACATAGAAAGAACAAGAAGAAGATGCACATAAACAAGGAGGCAGAGAACACACAGAGGAAATCTCAGCTCAACAATGTAGCTGCAGATATTTTCAATGCTATGAATTCTTCTGTTCTAAGACTAAGGCCTTGCCTTCAATCTCACCTTATCCATACATGTGGCAGAAGATTAAGGAACCATTACAATACAAAATACCATAGGGACATAGTTCAATTTGCAACAACAAAAATCAAGAAAAGTATTAACTTTATAATGGACTGCAGTCTTAAAGATATTGTGGTTTGCAGGAACTTCTCAAATTGTTGCATGGTAGAAGGACACCAATATGGAGGAAGCAGATGATGAGTATGATTTAGTTAAGTTTAGGTACAGTATTTTAAATGAAACTCTGCTTTACAATTGTGATTAAGCTAGAGGCTGTGCATCTTGAAATCCTTTACAAATATTGAATTGAAGAAAAAGTGGTATTAGTAGCAAATGATCAAAGAGACAAATGTATGAGGTCATCTGCATATGTTCGAGAAAATAACAACCCAATTCTTAAGGGTATAGAGGTTAAGATAAACGAGGAAGACAAAGCCATAATTCTGTAACATCTTTGCCACCATTATTTTAAACTTGCAATAGTTGTTAGGAAGAGCATTTTTTTTCCCTTTTTTGTCTCAAGGAAGAGCATGTTGACTGTTGATTATCAATAAGCCGAGGAGCTCTTTCCATCCTGAAAACCTTGTGATGATGAAGTGATTGGTGTGAATTTATAGGAGGTCCATGACTAGTTATGCCATCACCTTAATGGTGAATAAGTAGTCATTTCCATCTTAGAGGAAAAATAAAGAAATACAGAGGCAGCAAAAGATGCATTAATGTTGAAGAAATTGGGTTTGGAAAATATCAAGTATTTAGTGTAGTATCATGAGATTTATGAACAGAGTGACTCAGGACACATTTTTGTAAGGTTTGTATTAATGATAATTCAGCTAACATGTTGACTAAATTGTCCTTACAACTGTACTCATGTCCAAAAAAGTGAATGGAGTTTCTAAAGAAAATAGGGAATAAGAACAAAGCAGAGTTATTTTACCTGATCGTTCAAAACTTCCACTTGAGTCTTAGACTTGATGGATCTTCCCTTGATCATTTCCAGCAATATAACTCCGAAGTCGTGAACATCAGTCCCATCCTCATGTTTCATCCTATTAAGCAACATAGAACAGGGATTGCAATTACTACATATAACTTCATACATGTTACCGAAACAATTAACATATGATCCAGCTATGTTAGCTTTCTCTCAAGGGCAAGAGGTGACGAGGTCTCAACAACAACAAAGGAAATAATTATCTTCAAAATTAATAAAGATCCAGCTAATATGGACACATGATTAAACCTCCAGACCTATCACAGTACATTTAAATACATTTTGATACGAGATTTAGAAGTTTTAGTTTTATATGGCTACAAGACCTTCCATTAGTAGGTATTGAACTATTTTGATAAGTAAATTGAGCCATTTAAAATTTCCGTTGCTGACCTTGCGCCAACATGAAAACTTGTGGATCCACCTGCAGAAACTCCAGGACCAACCTGCAAAGATGAAGAGTGGTTGAAATCCAATTTCAAATGATTATTTTGAGAAATTGAATTGACAACACAATGAATTACAACTTTCTATGTTACCTGCTCTATATTTTCTTCTAGGAGAGAAAGGTTATAACTGCTAATTTTTGCAACAAGATTCTGATCCAGTAAAATATCTGTTATTTTCAGTTTATTTGAATATACACCAGGGATGATCCCCGTGTGCAGAAACTGAATGCCATTTGCTATTCCTATTGCAGCTGAGATGCGTTGTGTCCAAGTAAGTGTTCGTCTGGGATGTCCCTCTTCAAAATACAATATAACATAAATAGATAAGTGTCAGGAAGGAGGAAACAAGTGGTGGTTAGTTGTCCCTGCTGTATATGCTTATGGAAAACATTTGAAAGATTTTAACCGTTCATTATCTGTGGCAAATCAGGTTATAACTTATAAGTTTCTGAACTATCGACTAAAGAAGCCTAATTTCGAATTCAAATACATGATCTCTAGAGACAAATTTGTGCACTGAAGAATATTACTCTGAGAAACATGCACAAAATGAGATTTTTTTAAGGAAGGAAAAAAATAAAAAATAAAAAATAAAAAACCTCAAGTATTATATCACCGTAACATGTATATCCGAAGCGCGTAATATGTGTAAAGAATTACAAGCAGCGGTCTAGTTTTCTCAGGGGACTTCTTGTCCCTTGTTTTGTACTGTCATTTATATTCTTATAAGTTATAACTTATTAATGAAAACAAAAACAAAAAAGAATTACAAGTAGTGACTTCAGTATCCTACATTCTTAAAAACTAAATGAAAGAGTTCATGAATTACCAGAGATCCAGCTTCTTAGGGTGCCATTTGGTATGTATTCGAAAACAAGAAATATTCTGCTGACACTTGAGTCATCCAAGTAACACTCAAAGCAGTGTCCAAGAGCACTGACAAAATGGCGATGCCTTAATTTCAAAATGAGATCTATATGGTGAATGAAATTTTGAGTGCTGTGGCTTGTTTTCATTTTTAAGCATCTGATGGCAACAAAAGAACCATCCTTTAACTGGCCTCTGTACATCTGCGGTAATCAAAAGAACAAACATTGAGTTATTATCTAATGCGTCTACTACTCTCAAGCTTCAACAATTTATTTGATTCTTTCTATTGTAGACATTAGAAAATAGTTCTGCAAGTGCAAACTGGAAGCATGGATGCATGCCCAGACACATCCAGCCAGCTCCATGAATAACATAATCTTAGACAACATGATAATGAAAAAGTAAACAAAAGAAGGACGTGCAACTGTGTAACAAAAGTTATCCCTATCATGAGTTTACTAGAAGGAAAACATGATAAAAGTCATAAAACTAATTAATGTTTTGGTTTTTCTAAAATAAAAATCAGTTATCATGAATTGAATATGAAAAAGCTGCATCCACATAAATTTAAATGTAGCATACGAAAAAAATAATGCAGGGCAAGCACAGGAGATTGCCATTTATTTAAGCTGGATAGATATTCTATGTTGTGAACTTTTGATCAGTAGTTGAAGCAGATTATTTGAGGGTTATAAGGAAAGTTTATTTCAGAGAGTTTTAGAAAACTCATCAGACCAAACAACATTTAAAAGCATCAACAGAAAACTCATCAGTACTATATGCTGCTTGAACATAAAAGTTTGAGATTTATAAATATATACCTGGCCATGCGATCCTTCACCCATGAACGTAGATGTATCAAAGTTATTTGTCGCCTCCTCAAGTTCATCCAGTGAAAAGGTTCGATAACTTGGTAGGCCAAGCGCTCCCAGCTTCATTGTTTGAGAAATATATCCTTCAAGTGAAAGAAAAAATTAGTAATACAGAATTTTCAATCTAAGAAGCCTATAAATTATTTAGAACATAAATAACTTTGAAAAAGTGAAGGATTTAAAATTAGTCCTTCCGACCTTTTTCCAATTTAATCTACAGCCCTATCCTTATTTAATATCCCTTAACTAAGGAGTTTCATGTGCGCGGAAAGAAGGTTTGCTTTTAAACAAGGAACCAAATTTTCAAGAACAAATTTGAGTCAGGATAGCCTACCAGTGTGTGAGTGTGTGTGTGCGCGTGTGTGAGAGAGAAAGAGAGAGATGAATGAGAACTCACTTGCATCTGATAGTAACTTTGAGGCATATCCAGTTGATGCATTCTCTGTTATTGATCTTGTTGGAGACTTCTTCATTGTCTTGTTGGTATTCATTCTTCTATATACAAAGAAAATTAGGCCAACAAGTACAACCCCTCCAAAACCCCCTCCAATTATACCTAATGCAAGAACTGATTTAGAAGCTTTTTTTTGCTTCCTTCGGTCAGGTATGATTCCAACAGCTAACGCTTCATTGCGGCAAAATGGAAGTGGATGTTGATTTTGATTTCCAGTAGCTAAACAATTCCTAGCATACCGGACAACCCTGTCCTTAGAATCTGACAGAAGACATGTAGGTAAGCTTCCAGACAACAGATTTGAGGACAAATCTACAGACTGAAGCTCGGTGTTGCAAGACAAATTTTCAAAAAGCATGCCTGTGAATTTGTTTCGTGAAACATTAAGATAAGTGATTGAAGGTAGAGATAGCAATGATGGTGGAAATGGCCCAACAAACATATTGAAAGAAATATCTAGCCGTTCTAACTGATAATAGGAGCCGACTTCAGCAGGGATGCCAGACCTAAATTTGTTCTTACTGAGTACAAGGGTCACCAACTTCTTTCCAAGCTTGGGAAACTGAGGTCCAAAAGCATTATCTTCCAATTCAAGAACTTGAAGGTTTGTCAAACCACTAAGATCAGGAACTTCCCCAAAGAAGTGGTTATGAGAAAGGCCAAGAACTCTAAGACTTTCCAAACCACTCAACGAGTTGGGCAAAGATGCATTCAACAAATTCTTCTTTGCACTAAAAACAGCCAGAACAGAGAGTGAACTCAACCAATCTTGAAGCGGTCCAGAAAACATGTTATCATCAAGTATAAGCGTCTGGAGGCTTGACAGTGATGAAAGCTCTTGAGGGATGACACCATAAAGGAAATTTGAAGTCACATTAAGTATTTCCAGTGCTGATAAACGTGAGATTTTACCAGGCAAAGGTCCCCATAAACCAAGAGAGACCAATGTGAGTACTTTCAAGCTAGGAAGTTTAACAAGAGTCGTTACGAACGAATCCATTGAAAAGTTTCGAGGAAAAAGAGGAGCAGTGTTTTCACCAATTATATGCAGCTGGGTTATTTTTTCTTCATAGCATATGACAGTCAAAGACAAACTTGGTTCAATGTTGCAAAAATCTGTGTAGTTATTCGATCTACTTAAAACAGCAGGAAGGTTTAGAAGTCGCTGAAGTCTTAAAAGGGTCTGAGCTTGGGAGGATGAATTATTTTCGGCATGACTAACTGAAAATAGAATGATAACAAGAACCAAATGCATCAAACGGAGAGATACTCTTGCCATAACTGAAAATAGAATTATGAGCTCGGCCCCTAAAGCTCATAAGATCCTGTTCAGTTTACCTCAATCTGCATTGCTGATCCTGCAATCATATTATACAAACATTTTTATTATGTCCAAACATTAAAAATCAAATATTGTCAGTATTTTTTATTTTTTGTATTCTGCGTCTGCGAGTAGCTCATATGGATTTCACAACTGGACATAGCTATTCAGGATTCATCAAGGTTTACCTCAATTTTGACTTGGAAGTTCCACTATGCCAGTCGAGGGTGAGCAAACCCAGATAAATACAAAACCAAAAAAATCCTCCTTTCTTTTCCCTTTACAATGAAAAATGACAGAAGCAGCCAATTACACTTCCAGAAGCATTTGCTGAAGCACCTCACTTAATGATTGTGACTTCCAAATGCAGTTATTCACCTGCAGCAAATTCCCAAAGCCACTTCACTTCAATCACTGAATTCAAAGAAAAGAAAATAAAAAGAAATATTAAGTGCATGCTTTATTAAAACCCAAAAATATGGAACCACTCATTCAATTAACAACCTGTTTCAGATATCTTCTTCCTGGCTGCTGACACTTAAGTTGGGTTGTCATTTTCTGTTTGCATCACAATCACAGCAAGACAATCTATCTAGTGACATTCTATTTTCTTTTTCGTTCAGAATTAAACCTCCACAAACCCATCATTCTTCTCTCTTTATTTTCTGACATGATTTCAATGCTTTTTCCAAAGACTAAAGGGAAGCCATAGTTGGACTGGAACTAAAAGCAAAAGAGAAAAGAAAGATTCTAGCTTTATTTCTCTGTGTGACAAATCTGATTGTGGAGTGCACTAGGAATAGCATTGGGTTGAAATTATTGGAATCGGAAATAGAAAAATTAAAGGTAGACAATAAACACCGGCACAGACTGTAATGTAAGCTTTCGCTTTTCTGGGTCTGGCAAGCTTTGGCTTTTCTATCGGCTTGTCACTTTGTGATGTCGTCTGGCCCACTCTGTTTCCATAATTTTCTATATATATGAGACTTCTTTTAGACTGCGCCTCTTTCTTTCGTACTTGGGGATTTTTGTGTTCGATCAATCATCAAAATTTCAACCCACGAGGTGATGGATATGGAATCAGGATGATGTAAACACACAATTCCTCCAATGTAGTAAATAGATGGTAAATACGGGTAAATTAAATCAGAAAGTGTTTTTCGTTCAAAAAAAAAATCAGAAAGTGTTTTAATTTTGTCAAAAGATGAAATCTAAACTATGTTACTAACCTAAACTCAAACAAAGATGATATAAACAAATGAAAGATGATTGGTTTTCTGATTTGCTTTTGATTTTGAAGAATTAAAAGTAAATATGATCGCTGTAAATTTAAGATGAACACAATAATTAGAAAAAGCTAGGAGTTTAGGACATCCACCACTAATCTTCCTCCTAAGCAATCAACATATGCATGACACACAAAATGAATTATCCATGATAAAGTTTGTCAACCTAAAGTGATTGGTTCTCCTCCTTACCCTATTGATTTTTCTAGGCATGAGTGTCAACTTAGTCAAATAATATGAGAACACAAGTAATTGAGAGAATATTTCAGAGTGATTTGATTCTTCTCTTTTAGGAGGCTTTTATACAAGTAATCTGATGTAGGATGAGACTTTGGTCAATTTCGACAAAGAATATCAAAAAGAAAGAAGCGTCGTCACATAAGAATTTCGAAAATTGGTATTCATATAGACAGTTTAGCAGCACAAAACTGGACAATTTTGCTATTTTCCCATTTGGATTATTTAGATGTTTGTTTCTTGGGTTGATGACCAATAAGGTCATATACACTATAGAGTTGCCTAATAAATCAGACAAAATATAAATTTGCCTAATAAGGTCATTTAATGAAAAACAAGTGACAATCTTACATTTCTATACAATACATTTACTATAATTTACGAAATATGCCATTGACTTCAAACCCATTATTTCAGCATGACTCTCTCTCTCTCTCTCTCTCTCTCTCTCATCATCTCGACGGCGCAGGCTGCCGGTATGGCCACTGATCCGGAACCACCGACTAGCTCCCACACGACGAGGCAATGAACACCTTCTTGCCTCCAGTGAGGAGAGAGTACCGCATTGCTTCATGGATCATAATCGGGTCCTTGAGCGAAACGACGGTGTCCAGGGCTTGGTTGATGGACTCCGCCTTCTAGACCAGATTCAGTTGACGTCGTTTAGGGGATATGAAAGAAATGGGTCGGGTTTTGAAGGGATAGAGGAGGTTGAAAGATGGGGATCTGGATCGGTTCAACATTGAGCAGGTTTGGCCCCATGTGCTCAGATTCACACAGCTCCAACTCATGTTCTTCTTCGTGTTCAATTCGCTCAAACAGTTGCTTGGAAATTTTGATGATGGGTGTTGATTTGTATGTGATTTGCATACAAATTAGGCTCCTAATCACTCTAGTAATGCTAATCCAAAGGCCGTTTAATGTCTCTAATCCTTGATTTGCACCATTGTAGGGTTCACGAGTATTGGATTGATATCGGGAGCAAAGGAGCGCGTTTTGGAGCTTTTAGTGGATTTCCGGCAAAAGGACGAAAAGTCAACCCGAGGACCGTCGGTCAACTCGCGGCCAACCTCGACTTTAAAGCGTCAACGAGTCAACATCAAGCCCCGGAAGTGAGTCGCAAGAGAATTCCAGAAGTTTGGTCAAAAGTCAACATTTGGTCAACTCCGAGGGTCGTGGTCAAAGTCAACGGCACAGTCAACCTTGTGACTCACCCACACAAGTCTCCAAATCAGCAAGGACCACATTAGATATCATGAGGTCATCCTTAGATTATTTCTCCCCTTTGTTTCTTATATGGATTTACCCCTCTTGCTCTTCATTTATCCCAAATAGCCATTAGATCTCATTAGCCTTGCATCCTAGCCATTTATTCTCCCCTCATTTGCCTATATATACCCTAGTTATTGCCCCATTAGGTCATCTCATCATTCAGACCCAAACACTCTACTTTTTCCTTCCCCTTTCCTCCTCTCCACCTTTCCCTTAGGTTTAGATTCTGCACGGTTGTCGACCGGTGATCGACTGGTCAACGTGCGGCGGGTCAGCCTATATCCGCCGTTTCCGCCACTTCCGCCACTATTCCGAGCAGCTGGGATCCTCACCAAGTCACCAAGTTCATCATCAAAGGCCAAGGAGGAGCAAGAGAACATCTATTGAGCATCCCTCAACTTTACTCTCTCTTTTCCTTATGTTTAGAGTTCATATTTGTAGTTTGATGATGTTATTTAGGATGACTAGTGAGTAGTTGCTTTGTTGGGGACTAGGGTTGTGTGCCCTAGTCCATTGTGATGTAATGATGAATTGACTATGTATAAATGTTTTGTGATGAATGAGTATGTCTATTATCCATTTCAATTTGTGTTGAGTACATGTTTAGGGAATTTAGTCACTTCTTTGAGCATGTTTGCAACCTACTTTGATTGAGATTGTTAGGGTGACTCCTAGCTTTCTTTAGGCATTTGATAATAGATGTGATGAGGTCCCCTTGTTTGAGTTTCTAAGTCTTTGTGCTCATCGCCTCTCAAGCCAATTTGAGGGAGTTCTAGTGACCCATAACATGGCATTAGAAATACATAAGATAAGATGGTCTTAGACCCATAATATGGCTAAGATACGAAGCTTGATTCATTCATTGCACAAATATGAGTACTAAATTGGTTCATTAAGCATCATATATGGACTTAGGCTAGCCCGAAACCCTAATACTTTCCTTATTGTGCACACACTCTATCTTTACTTGCTTGCATTACATTTCTTGTTTGTTTTTTTGATTGTTTGTCTTACCATATCATCATTCCTTTCAAAACCGACACCACACTATACACCGCACATTGTTCAAACACGCTTCACTCACTCATTTCAACCATCGCCACTCCACACACTAGCTTGAGTCTCCCGACCACACACACACTACCGAGAGATCAGGGACCGTCAATCTCTGTGGAACGACAATCCCGTATCTCAATATCGCTTTACCTCTCTTTTGCATTGTCAAAATGGCGCCGTTGCCGGGGATTGAGGCTAAAACCTTGATTTCTTGGTAGTTGTAGTCCGGTCTTTAGCATTCTTTTTGTTTGACTCACTTTGTTTATATTGTGTTTGTTTGTTTCACATGTGCAATTCACTTTTGAGTGAGACACATTAGGGGAGTGACGGGCCTTATATCCTAGTGATATATGTAAGACATGAGCACCCTTAATGCTATCACTTTCTAGTTGAAGTTTCCAATAAGTGTGCACATGCCATTTATTGCTTTAAGTTGTTCTAAGCTTGTCTATATTGACTTCTTGTGTTTGTTTGCGTACTTGTTGCTTTAAATTACTTGTTTAGTTGTTGATTGGGTTCCCGTGCACCTCTAGGAACCTTGTTCGTTTAGATATAAAATTAAAGGAGAAAAGCACAAAAAGATAGTTTCAGGGCATTTCTCGAACGGTCGACCCTGCCTCTCGACCGTTCGATCAAAACTCCCTGGACGCATCTCGACTGGTTGACGACAACCATCGACCGGTCGACTGGGAGCAATTTTGCTTCTTTCGTTTTGTTTCTTCCGATCCACTCTTTACTACTATTACTTGTTTAACCACGTACCCTTGTATTTCTTGCCTAAATTGTGATACTTAACCGCTGGTCATTGTGTTGTGAAAGTGTATGAACCTTGATTCAACCTCTCACAAACCCATTCAACTTCGAAGCGGGAGAGTCTTAAGCGAGAACACAAGATGTAGACCAAGAAGAAGGAGACGTGTTCCAAGGATTGTGTGTGAGAGCGCGCCTCCTACACTTGAGAGCCAGCAAGCACCCTTAGAAGACCATATCCCACAACCAACAATGGAGGAACCACACCAACATGATCATCATGACGAGGTGCCACCTCAAAATGATGCACCTCCTGTGAGGCGCATGAGGGAGTACACTCTCCCTCATGTGGTGGATCACCCATCATGCATCGTTCTTCCACCGTGCAACACTCATTACGAAATTAAGTCCTCCACATTGAGCATTATGCCTACGTTCCACGCCTTGAAGGATGAAAGCCCGTATGATCATTTTATGGAATTCGAACAAGCATGCACAACGGTTCAACTACATGGGCTGCCGGAGGATGGTTTAAAGTTTCGCTTGTTCCCCTTCACCTTGAAGGATGGGGCAAGAAAATGGCTACTCAAGCTTCCGCCAAGGTCCATACACTCATGGTTCGAGTTGCAAGAGGCTTTCCTTGCCAAGTTCTTTCCACCAAGCAAGGCAGCTAAGGTGCGGGATTCAATTGTCAACTTCAAGCACCAATCGGGTGATGCTTTCTACGAAACTTGGGAAAGATTCAAGGATTTAGTGATGAGTTGCCCACACCATGGCTTGGAACAATGGTTTCTTGTTGATGTGTTCTACCGAGGCTTATCTTCCGGTCAACGACAAAGGGTGGATACATTTAGAGGAAGTACAATAGCAAGCATGTATCCCGATGAAACTTGGGATACTTTTGAGGACCTAGCCGCTAACTCCGAGCTATGGGATGATTTTGGACCTTGAAAGTACCTTCCCACGCAAGTGGCATCTCAAGTACCAAAGGCCTACAATGTCTCAAGTGAGCCACGGGGTGAAGACTTGGTGAACATCAACTTTGAGAGGTTGGAAGCTTCGTTGAACAAGAAGATTGACATGCTTATACAAGCACAATCGAAGGTTACCTCTCCACAAGTCAATAGTGTTATCTCTTCACCACCTCACGTATAGTAGCTGAACTATTTCTCAATTATATACTTGGTACCTGAACTTTAATTTTTGTCACAAGTAGTACCTAAAGTTTCAAATTTTGTCACAAGTAGTACCCAAAGTTTTTGATTTCATCTCTTTTGGTACCTAAGGCCGATTTTTGTGATATTATATGCGTGTGTTAAAAAAGAGAGGCTAAAATAGAAAACTTTGGGTACTACTTGTGACAAAAATTGAAAACTTTGGGTACTACTTGTGACAAAAATTGAAAACTTTGGGTACTACTTGTGACAAAAATTGAAAACTTCGGGTACTACTTATGACAAAAATTGAAATTCAGGTACCATTTAGGATGAACTCGAAGAGTTCGGGTACTGGTTGTGATCAAAAGTGAAGTTCAGGTACTATGTATATAATTGAGCTAAATTAAGTTCAGGTACTATTTGTAATAAAACCCTACAAACATGAATAGGAACGAAGAGAAAGAAGAAAAAAAACGTATTTTTTGTCCCTAATGCGATAAATGGACTTTAGTAATTCAAGAATCAATACCCACTTATTGTTATTATTAAAGAGGCAGTCAGAATCAAGTAACAGGCTCATGCACCATGGAATTGAGAGCTTTATATAAAGGTCCAGGTGGAGAGTTTCCTTATTCCTTCACAGTCGCACACGTTCTTATCCTTTTTGGCTTTCACTTTCATCATTTAAATTCTTTTTCATGAATTTCAGGAGTTGAATCAAATCAATCATGATTGACAATTCATCATAAACCAGGAGGAATTTAGATGCTGCATGTTCTTTCTTTTATCCACTATCGGGACACAAATCAGGTTATGATAAGCTTGTCTACACTGCGTTTGCTTACATGGAGTGAGTTAGTCGGAATGATAAAAGTAGTCATTCTTATTTCTCTTCCTTAAGAATATGAAATTCATATATTTCAAGTCAATTCCCACCCTCATATTAAAATAGCCCAAGTCAAATTTTTTTTTTGAAGGAAAGAAGCATATATTATATATAATCACGATTACAATCGTTAATAAAGTCATCTTGAACAGCAACAAGATATATAATTAACCTATAAAGGTAAATATGAAAAGCTAATGCAAAATAAACGATAAATTGTCTAACTGGTTGTTCATTTACATAGTTAAAGTTCATTCATTGGTGTTTGACGCGAAATCAAACCGTCACTTTTTGGCTCCTGTGTTGCAGGCGTGCCAGCACCAGTAAGTGCAAGTTTGTCTTGTAGTTGTTAAAATTATCTACGCACTCATCTTGACTTATTCTCGTCACGATTGTCATACAAAGAGAGATATCTTCATGTTCAGGTTCTTGTATATGCCTTGTTGATACAAGAACTTTTTTGTAAAGCTCTTTCGAGTTTTACCCAATTGATACCAAGAACGTGATCCCTAGCAGAGCTTGCGCTGAGGTAAAAATTGTTGTACTGCGGTGCTGCAGTCGCAAATGCGGTGTCGCAGGTTAGCAAGCAATGAGGATTGCATTCGCTAAGCGTTCGTGTAGATTCTCATCTTAGTAATTGCAGTCGCAAGTGTTCGTACAAATACCGAAGTAGCCCGAGGGGCTGACAAGATACTCGTTGAGAGTAGTTTGTATATTTGTAGATGATTGAGTCGTGTTTTCTACCCTTGTGCGAATACACTTTATATAGGTCATGAACTACTTGATCATCAAATAAGTAGTTTGAGATGCTAAGTGTTGGTGTGATTCTTCTTGTACTTTTAGCCACTTGTTCTGGCCTTGTCGATGAATTGAATATATTAGCTTATTAGCTGGACTCAGCTAAAGTGATCTTCACTTTGTGACACAGGCTTTCTCATAGCTTCTATAATGAACAATTATAATTAACCAAAGATTGATTAATTAAATATCATAGATATGTTTGTTCATATATGCAAAATATCTTGGTTGATGACTTTCACACTACCTTGTCTGCCATAACCTCTTTATAAAAATAAATTCACTTTATTTTATTCTTGTGAAAGCAAAAGGAATGTGCGAAAGTCGGATGATGAATAGGCCAATTTTAGCTTCATTATAATTAAATCATTTATAATTTCCCTCTTCACACTATTCTGTGTTCCAGAGTCCTCTGAGAAATAGACACTTGCTACTAGAATCATGACTTATTAAGCCACTATCTTGATATTTTAAATTTAATGATGTTTGATTTTTATAATTAAATAGCTACCTTGTAGAGGTTGAATATCTTTTTCCGTTGTTTTTTAAAGGGGAATAAGCACCCAGTCAAGCTGGTATGTCATTAATACTATTGATAAAATGTTGAGAAAGCATCGAGAGGGACGTAATAGCTAAACCTCGATTAGAATGAGACAAATCCTATTAGAGAACTTCTCGAATAATAGGGAGTGTTTCCTCCAACCATAATAGCTGTTCTGCGTTGTTAGTGTTGTTCCAATTTGACTCTCTTTCTTCTATTTATGCTATCATTTTGTTCTTGGTATCTTGTTTTTTTTTGCCTTGGGGGCTTGTTCGATGTATACAATTGATGGATGCCATCGTAGAATTAGTATATTTGTTGGGCCATGATGTCCAACAGTCCAAGCACTTTACGAAAGAAAATACTAGGCCAATTCACAAAACTGCTAATCCCATATCTACAACAACCAGCATTATTCGCTCTTAATAATTGTAACTCGATCATGCAACACTATGCAACTAGCTAGCAACTAAAAAGTCTCAATAATCTGCGGACCCAAGTACTCGATTCCATCCATTTCTGAGTTGTCAGGCACCTCAATCTCTTCCAACCACCCATAACAATTGCCTTCCTCTTCAGTTACTGCCGCATCTGCATTCAAACATGGACAAAGTAATAAGACACTGCTGATTAATCATAAACTCAAAACATGATTTCTTCATAAAACCAAATTCAGAAGCAAGCTAGTATCTGCTGACCCCTATTTTGTTTATAAGATCGGCAATATAATATGATCGAGTTGTTAAATTGACTGACTAATTAATTACTTGAATAAGCAGCGTAAGGATGATCTTTGTAATATGAGCAGTCCCGGCCATCTTGTTTGGAATAGGGGGGGCCAAGCACATCAAGAACTGCACAAGGAGTTATGGCGGTGAAGGCGTGGATGTTGCCGCCTGTTGTTGGATACAGTACTGATGTATTACAAGGGGCAGTGAATACACTATCAGCTTTCAACTTTGCCAATCTCACTGCAAATTAATTAAACATCCAAGTGACTTTAATGGTACTTAATCCATCTCCATATTCCACACACACACACACACACACACACACACACACAGAGGGTGTAAGATATTAAGAGAGAGGCTCACATTGAGAAGCATCTGAATTGTTGATGGGATCAACCAAATCATATGATTTAATGTGCATCTTGCCCAGTAGAAGCTTACTGAAAACAGTCATTCCGGGATGGTTATGGAGGGGGATAACACCAGTTGCTGGAATAAAGAAACAGCACAACTGCATGCACATACAATCAATAGAGGGGAGAAAATTAAACTCAAGAAACCAATATATGTGTGTGCAGAATAATTGGGATTTAAGAGCGCAGTGCAAAGAAGGAAGCAATACACTAGACTTACCGAAAAGTTATTGCACTTGTAAATGGTCGTATACGTGACCCTTGGAGTCCCTTCGACCTCAGTTTTAGGCTTGAAGAACTGCAGATCACTGCTTAGCCCAACATCTTCTGGCCTAATTTTATCTACACTACCATTAAGAAATGGTGAAGTTATTGAGTAGGAGCATACTATCATCTTATTATCATTAAGACAATAATTAATGTCTCCGGCCATCAGACATGGAATATATGCATAATCAAGATATCCATTCTACAGATCTCATTGCATTTTTTAAACCACTTACCAAAGCATACAGACAGACGGACAGTGAGACAGAAATTAAGTAATCTAGAGGAAACATTTTATTATTTAATCTAGCAGATATTAAAATACTGGAATTGATCTTTGGCACGTTACCACATTACACCAAATGCATATACTAGTTACTTTTTTTTATTGCATAATTTTTTATTATTATTATTACATGCATATACTAGTTACTAGTGCTAATATATGTTTAAAACAAGGATTTCAAAACTAGGTCCAAACTCGATCACAAACCAAACCATGCAATGCCTAATTAAAGTAGACAACTGAGTGAGGCTAATACTAAGATGGAGCCGTTTCAATCCTCATAATTAAGAATCAAGAAGCATTAATATAAGGAAAAAAAACATGGTATATATTCAATTACAGTTGCCCCTTCCTATATATAGTAAAGCCATTGAATATACAGAATTGGACTTTAGCCCAAAATAGATTAATAGAACAGAGGCATGCATATATAGGTCGCTAGAGATGGAGAAGGCCAGGAATCCAAATCTAATTAAACCAATGAAAGACGTGAGAGATGAGATTTCAATTAAATGTTGAAAACGTACCAAGAATGCTACACAATTTGTGCACATGATGGGGCAAAGGAATTGTTCCAATGCCTTTGAAAACGTCTCTACAAGAAACAAAGACTTGTTGCAGAGCAGAATCAGAATCAGAATGCTTAACTTTCCTGTTCCTGCTGCAATATTTTCTTTTCCTTATAACCTTACTTTTCATATATCCAACATGATGATGATGATGATGATGATGGCCACCAACAACATTAACGTTATTGTGATCATGATCTCTCCCCTGCTCTACCAACCCACCAGCCTCCATCCCCATATCGATCGATCGATCGATCGATCTCCAACTTAATTGCACCAAACCCAGATAGCTAGGTAATTAATTGATCTGCGTGAGTGGTCTCTCAAGAGAATGGGATGTCTCTGTAGAGATTAGAGACGTGTGAGGATAACAAGGTGGTATTATAGCCTATAGATAATAGATGTGGTGTGCAAGTGCGACAGTGGAACAGTGGAACAGGAGCGGGAGATTTAGTATTGTATTTGCATGTAAATAGCCCTCGCCATATCATATATGGGGATGGAAGAAAACCAAAACCAAAACCAAAACCAGGGGCTACATCATGATCAAAGTTTCAAATGGTTCAAAACGTACAGTTTCGAGAGGAGTTTTCCACAGATTGAGTGAAACTGCGGTTACCAACCCCTGGTTTTGGGAAAAGCCTAAATTAAAAACGCTGCTGCCTGCCTCTCCACAATGTAAATAGTCCTAATTGCCCACAACAAATTTCAAAACCGTTGACCCAACAAACCCACTGTTACCCCGGTTTGCTTTGACACCGAAAATTAAAAGGAAAGAACTCACCACTCCAAAGAATCCAGTCGAGAGAAACGTTTTGCGAAACAGTTTTTTGTTTTTCAGATATAGAAATAGATGTAAAACGAGTTTGGTAGAGTGTTTTTAAAAAATAAATTTAGAAAATGAAAAATGCAAGATACAGTTTTTTGTCTACATTTTATAAAACTTAGGTGTTTTCAGAAAACATGATTCTAAAAAAAAAAAAAATCAATCATCCTTCATACAACAACTCACAAAACCTCATCGACCGACCGGCGACCTCACCGACCAACCGGCAACCTCACCTAACAACCTCACCAACCGACCGGCGACCTCATTGACTGACCGACAACCTCACTTATCAACCTTATCAACGGACCAACGACCTCGCCGATCGACGACTTCATCGACTAGCTGACAAACTCCACCACTAGTCACCATCATCGTTTAAGGTTGATTCGTATGCGATTTGCATACAAATTAGGCCTCTAATCACTTTAGTAATGCTAATCCGAAGGCTGTTTAGTGTCTCTAATCCTTGATTTGCACCATTGTAGGGCAAACGAGCATCGGACGGATATCGGGAGCGAAAGGATGCGATTTGGAGCTTTTTGGACATTTCCGGCAAAAGGACGAAAAGTCAACCCGAGGACCAAAAGTCAACTCGTGGTCAACCCCGACTTGAGAGCGTCAACGAGTCAAGATGAAGTCCCGGAAGTGAGCCGCGAAAGAATTCCGGAGGTTTGGTCAAAGTCAACCCTTGGTCAAGCTCCGAAGGTTAAAGTCAAGGTCAACGGCAAAGTCAACCGCGTGACTCACCCTCACAAGCCCCCAAATGAGCAAAGGACTACACTAGATATGGTGAGGTCACCCTTAGATTAGTCCTTCTTTTCATTCCCCTATGAAATGACCCCCTTACCCTTCATTTAATCCATTTAGCCCTTAGATTTAACCCTAGCCCATCCTAGCCCTTCATCCCCTCTCTCTCTAGCCTATAAATAGCCCTCTTTTCCAGATTTAGGTCATTCCCATCATCAGCCCCAAAATCCCATTTTTCCCTTTCCTCTTTCTCTCCCCCATTTTCCCCTTTAGTTTAGGCTCTGCACGTCTGTCGACCGGTCGACAGAAGGTCGACGACCGGTCGACGAGCGGCGGATCAGCCACAAACCACCACTTCCTCACCTCCTTTCCACCACCATCCTTCTTCAATCTTGTCCACCACGACGTCTACTACATCTACCACCACCTGGGCAGCTGGGGATCCTCACCAAATCGTCAAGATCCATCATCAAAGCCAAGGAGGAGCTAGAGAGTCACCCATTGAGCATTTCTCAACTTTTCTCTCTATGTTTCTTATGTCTAGAGTTTTGTATTGTAAATTGATGATGTATACATAGATGATTAGTGAGTAGTTACCTTTGTTGGGGACTAGGGTTGTGTGCCCTAGTCCAATGTGACTTTGTGATGCTTGATTGATGAATAAAATGCCTTTCTGTTGTATGAATATGTGTGTTTATCTAATTCAATATGTGTTGGTTGCTTGTCTTTAGAATTACCACTTCTTTGGCATGTTAACTAATCTATCTTGATGAGATTGTGTGAGATTGGTAACCTTGCATGACCTAGGCAATTGGTAGCATATGTGATGAGTTGTGACTTGTTTGAGTCCCTAGTTTCGATGCTCTTCGCCTCTTAAGCCCTATAACTTTGAGAGAGTCCGGATGACCCATAACATGGCATTCGAATACCTTAGGCAACACTGTCCTAGAACCATAACATGGCTAGGATACGGGGCTTGATTCACACACACATTGGCATGATTGAGTTGATTAGGCATTGCTTGTTGCATTGGATTGAGGTTTGCCCGAAAACCCCAACACTTTCCTATATTTGCACACCTTCTACTTGCTTTGTTTATTTGCATTTTCTTGTTTGATTGATTGGCATCCCATCATTGCGTACACATCCCATCATTGCGTACACCACACTTCACACTACACTACTCATATTGTTCATACTCACTCACTCTATTCCACTTCTAGCCCCCACATTTAACTAAAGCACTCGCACACACACTACCGAGAGTTGGGGAGCCGTCAATCCTCCGTGGAACGACACTCCCGGATCTCAAAACTACTCACCATCTACTTTTGCATAGTCAAAGGTGCGCCCCATTCTCGAATTAATTTGTCAAACATGATTTCATAGTTTTTTTTGTTCTTAGAATATATTTTTAAATAAATCTACCAAACGCATTCTCAAATCTTGAAAATACAAAATTTAATTTACTGTTTTCATTTGCAAAACGGTTTTTGAAAAATCATTTTGTAAAACGTTACCAAATAGGCCCTAAGAGTTTGAAAAACAGAGTCCGCCACTCCAAGAAATCTACCAAGAAGATAAAAGCTTAAGAATAGAACTCGCCACTCAGTGAGTCAGAGAAATCCACATATGAGATAAGAGTTGGATAGAGGGAATAAATGACATGGCTTTTTCAAGCATCAATTTAAAACCCTAAAAAGCATTGAAGTATAGAATAAGTAGGGATCGTTCCAACGGAGATCGAGGGTGTACCTAACAAAGAATGTCACAAAGAATTATTATTAAAGAAAAATATAAACAAAGTATTTACACATGTTACACAAAATCAAAGGGGGTTTAAGAATTGTTTTACGAAAACTAATTTACTAAACTATAAAGAATAAATTAAATGGAATGGAACGATGAAACATAGATCAAATAATCAACAACCACAAGTATACAAATTTACCAATCATTGAATTGAAAACTAACTAAGTCCCTAGTCATGAATTCGAAATTAACATATGTAAGATGTTGGACCACCACACATCTCCCAAATAAACATCTTCCTATGAATTTCAACCTAAGCGACCACACCTAGATTAAACAATCAAACATGCAAAGGTAGCTAATCAAAACATGTTCAACGCATAAGAAAAAGCTTGTTAATTTAAGTGCACGACCTAGTGAGACCACTCAACTATCCATGATCCTTCTTATTTGATTCCAACGTTAAAGACAAAATCAAACAAGCAAATTCACATAAACTACTAGAAGAATCAATTAATTTCAATCCAATAACCAAATAAACTCATATAAATAAGCTGGAAATTTACATAATCCATGAAACGTTAACTAATACAAAGGTAAACAAGCAACAAAGAGGTATGAATTTAAAGGCTAAAACGAAATACACCATATGAACAAGTTGAAGATCTTGAAACCACAAAACCTTGAATCCTTGACCACAAGTAATCCAAGCCGTGAAGACAAGTTGGTGATGAAGATGGTGATGTCGAAATATGGTTGGTGATGATGGTGATCACGCCTTCTCCTCCTCCTTGAAGCCTTGAGAACCCCTGCACTAGAGAATGGAAGGTGGTAGCCTAGAGCCTTGTGTTCGCCGAAATTTATAATGAGGAATGGTGTGTGGAATTGTGTTGAGAAGCCCTCTATTTATAGGAGAACATGGAACCCTAGGAACAATCTTAACCGTCCATAAAAATTCCCTTGTGTGGCCGAGATTTCCTTGAGTAGTCACCAAGAAATCCTTCTCTTCTTTATGCCGTAATCATGTCTAGATACATCCAATAATTTCTGATTTTATTCCTTGAAAAGCTCTTGGAGAACTATATGAAATAAAACTCTTGTGTGCGGCAACTACAAACCCTAAAACCTTTTAGGGTTTTATTTTCGTCACTATTCATCCTCCTTCTAGAAAACATGCGGCAACAACCCTAAATGGGTTAGGGTTTACTCAAAAGTCCACTGGGCTTGGGCTTTCACATCTTGGGTTGAATTTCATGGATTTCGGCCTCCATCTTGGTGGACTTGGACTCACGGCATAGCCCAATGGGCTTGGGCCTCACGGTTTGGGCCTTCCAAAGCCCAATGGGCTTTTCGAAATCCAACTTTTCTTTTCTCCTCCTGGACAAAATGACAGTCCTAGTTGTAATAGGATTCCTGCTTCCTCTAGGATTCCTGCCAAAGATAGGAGAAAACTCAAATGAGGAAAGATTTTAAATGAGGAAAGTTTCCAAAACAAATTAGGAAAGTCAAAACAGGAAAGTTTCCTAAAAACCTCATTTTTATTCATTTACGCAATTAAACATTATTTAGGGACTCAAAGATAAAAACTAAGCTAAAATAGCAAAGTTACAATTAAAACGTAGCCAAAGAATGGGAAAAACATATTAAAAACGTCACACTTTGTGTTCCTATCAATAAACATTGTTACCAACAAGTTTATTCTCTAATTCAAAGTCTGATTACAAACGAACGGGATATCTCCCTTTTATAGTTGCTCTAAAGAAAACGAAAAGTCCCTTATTAAATATCCACTATGAAGCTAGCTATTTATTATCCTTTGACAGAAGAGTCTTGAGAGATTGATTCATTAGACTTCATGCAAATAGTGTCTCGATTAAATGTTGTCATGCGAAGTGTCTCGATTAAATGTTGTCATGCGAAGTGTCTCTGGATTAAATGTTCTCATTAACTTCTTCATGACCAAGGTAGGTGTCATGCTTAGAAATACGATTATGGAATTTTACCAAATCCATTGACTACTTTTAGTTATTAAACTAAAGTTTTGTAAACCTAAACTGATAAGTCAATTATTATTTAGTAAGGGAAAACAAATTTAAGAAAAATAAACAAGTATATGATTTGTATGTGATTTACATACAAATTAGGCTCCTAATCACTACAATAATACTAATCCCAATAACCATTTAGTGTTTCTAATTCATGTTTTACAATAATGTAGGGAATGTGTGCAAGGGATTGATATCGAGTGAAAAAAAAAAAAGCATTTTGGAGGCTTTTAGTGTATTTCTGACAAGAAGACGAAAAGTTAGTCAACTCATAGTCAACAATGACTTTAGAGTGCCAAAATGTCAAATATGAAGTCTTGGAAGTGAAGCACAAGAGAATTCCGGAGGTTTGACTAAGAAACCGAAAAGTCAAGATTTTTCCAAAAAGTCAACTATGGTCAACCCCGAAGGTCAAAGGTCAAGGTCAAAAGTCAACATTGAGACTCATCATGGGAATGTACTAAATTTAGCCCAAAAGGTCCTTGGTACACATATGTAAGCAATGACATCACCCTTGATTATTCATTTGGATAAAAGGATACTTGTTTGTTTCCTTGTTGACTTTGGTTTAGCATTTTCATTGTTGGAAATAAAAGGATATTACCCTTTTGTCCCTCACCTAAATTTCTCCTCCACACCACCTAACTTTCTCCTAAGATAGCCATGTCATTTTTGTGATGCCCTGGAGCAAGGCTTACCAATGTACTAATTAGCGTTTCGGCGAATTAGTGGATTTTCGTTTTCAAGCTTCAATTATTACATTTTAGGGGCCCTTGAGATGACTTTTCATTCGGTAAAGAATTTGATTTAACTTTCTTCATAAAAATTGTAGAACGCATTAAACCGAGTTCGTGGAGATAAAGTACGTAAAAATCGGACTTCGTTTGAGAGAGTTATGGACGGCGGAAGTAGGGTTACTATTTCGGGAAATAAGTATTTAGGGAAACTTCCCAAAGGGGGGTTTCCATTTTCGGCCTCCTTCATTTCCCCTCAGACCCGACACCCTCTCGACCCGAAACAGTAACCCGCCACTTTCCTTGCCGATTTCTTCCTCCTTGGCCACCCCAGGCCTTGAGACCGGTCACAAAAGAAGAACAAAAACGTTCTAAACGCTTGTGTTAGGATTTGCGTATTAGTTGCAGACCAGAGAAGAACGTGAACGTCCTAAACGTTTGAGTTAGGCTTCACGTATTTTGTTGCAGTCATGATTTTCTTCAAATGCTTCAAGCAAGGGACCGTCACCATTCTTGAAGATTCTGCCGATACCCAGAACAAAGGCACCACCCTGACATCCCATCGTGCATGGATTGGTCCAAGAGCTCTAGGTGAATTTCCCCATGACAATTCTCTCCATCTTCCTCGTTGGACCCCAGTGGCATCTCGCCAGCTTGCCACCTTTCGACAATCCAACCCTGTCAGCACTAAGCCGAGATCGAACGTGTTACTGTTGCAGTCCTCACACCATGATCAGAGTTCTCCCCGATATCCATTTGCGCTTCTTAGTGATCGTGTCTGCAATCGTTCAGTACAATGGAATAGCACATTTCAAGCAAGTGGAGAATTTTCTTACATAGACTTTTATTGGGAATGGTTGGAAGATGTGCTGAGCCGCTATAGTGATCGTATTCGAGATGCTGGTATTTATAAAGCGGTGTATGCATCATTGTTCAGCTATGACCGTGTTGCACCTGTTGTATGAGCCTTTTGCGAATACTGGTGTCCTGCCACAAACACTCTTCATACCTCACAAGGGGAGATGTCCATTTCACTCTGGGACCTAGACCGAGTTGGTGGTTTGCCTATTCAAGGGTGGTTTTATGACGAGGCCGTGCCCGAAGTTGAGGAATTTGCGGCTACGAACAAAAATGGTGAATTGTTTCTTCCATCATGTTGTCGACACATGTTCTTAGCATACCACAATCTTCGCAAAAAGGGTAAAGGAAAACAAGGAGTGAAGATAACTGCTTGGATTCGATACTGGTATAAAGGATCAAAGCAGTACCAAAGACCCCCGAGAAAAATTACTCGCGACAGGAATGCACCGGAGGAGACATATAATCCGTATGGGACCCTTCCTGCTCACCAAAAGCGAACCTCCAAGGAACTTGAAGTTTTTGAAGATTTAGGTGTGGCAGACGAAGATGTAGAATCGACATACTTAGCTGCTTTCCTCGCCTGTTGGTTATGTGTGTTCGTTTTGCCTGAAGATGACACTGGTTTGATTCGTCCTGCTGTATTCAAAGTAGCAAGCTTTATGTCACAAGGTCAGCCATTTTGTCTAGTTGTCCCGGTGCTAGCAAGCATATACCGAGGGTTGAATGCGATATCCACTTCTAATGATCCTGGGAGCTGTTCGGTCGCTCTTCCTTTTCATTACATATATGGGTGGTTAGGTGATTATTTTGGCACCCATCATCGCTCTTAGCTTTCTATCACATCAAGGCCTCGCATGACTCTTTTTTCTAGTGAATTTTCCGCGAGACCCTTCGAAGATTCACAGGCTTTAGCTTTGTTCAATGCATGTGATAAGGTGGAGATGCATCGATTAGCAAGAATGCTTTCGAAACGCACAGAGCTCATTGATCGGGATAACATCGCACCTTTAGATTCTTCGTACTTCATCAGTCTTCGATCCAGGTATCTTTCCTTGAGGCAAGACAACCGCCGCATTGTCCAACCCTACAGCCCACACCGGTTCAGCAGGCAATTTGGCTACATCCAAGACGTGCCCGACAGTATTAAGAAAGACATCCGCATCGGCTCATTGGTCTGTACTCATGCTCATTGGGAGTGTTGCACCAGATCAGATACGAAATCCGTGGTAATATTACCTGCTCATGACAACCTTAAAGACTTCATGGTTACCCGAGATTACGCAGCTTGGTGGTTGAAGGTATATCGCCCCGCACCTACCCGAGCAACTAATGCTGCCATTGGTAACTGCAAAAAATCATACATGCTAAAGTGTAATGGTAGGCACTCTAACTGCTTTAGCACCTCATCCTTTCCTGATTCTTGAGGTGTGATGACGGTGCTTGTCTTGCCTTTTGTGGGAGCCTCCAAGTCTATGTCGTAGCTTGTTGTCATATAAGCAGCCCTCTTTTGCTCTTTCTCGACAGATCTTTTGGGAGAGCACTCTGGCAATTGTCTTAGAGCAAATGACTTTTGTATGCAAGGAGTGATCTTTTCTTTGACAACTTCCTTCCTCCCAATTTTTTTGGGGCACTGAAGACTTCTCACTTGAGCAACTTGTGGACGAAGTGACAGATTTTTGCATGCCTTCCTCCGAGTGACGAGAGTCCATCCTTCATCATTGATAACTGATTCGTCCTTCAAGGCAGCACTTGGTGCAAGGTTCATTTGTTTCACAGGCTCAGCTGCTTCTAATTTCACCTTCTCACAATAAACCTTTGATAACTCAAATGGCCGTTTCACGGGTGAAGAGAGTAATGGAACAGCTTCGAATAACCCAAATACAATACTGGTATAGTTGACTTCGACCTCATCATCGATGTTTAACTGTATCCTTCCTTGCTTGGCGAGATTCATAATCAGGTCCTTGAGAACGAAACACTTCTCAATCGGGTGACTGACAAGGCAATGATATTTAATTTGTATGTGATTTGCATACAAACTAGGCCTCTAATCACTTTAGTAATGCTAATCCAATGGCCGTTTAGTGTCTCTAATCCTTGATTTGCACCATTGTAGGGTCCACGAGCATCAGATGGATATGGGGAGCAAAATGGCGCGTTTTGGAGCTTTTAGTGGATTTCCGGCAAAAGGACGAAAAGTCAACCCGAGGACCGTGGGTCAACTCGTGGTCAACCCTGACTTTAGAGCGTCAACGAGTCAACATCAAGTCTCGGGAGTGAGTCGCAAGAGAATTCTGGAAGATTTCCAAAGAAGTAAAGAAGTCAAGCAAAGTCAAGACGGTCAACTCCAAAGGTCAAAGTCAAGGTCAAAGACGAAGTCAACCTTGTGACTCATCCACACAAGCCTCCAAATCAGCAAGGACCATGTTAGATATGGTGAGGTCACCCATTGTTTATTCCTTCCCTTTTATTCCCATAGGCATTTACCCCTTTGCCCTTCATTTATTCCTTCTAGCCATTAGATCAAACTCTACCCAATCCTAACCCTCCATTCTCTCCCTCATTTGCCTATATATAGCCTAGTATTTGCCTCACTAGGTCATCCATTTTGCAGCCCCCATCTCACTCCACTTTTCCCTTTCCCTTTCCTCCCATTTTCCTTCCCTTAGATTTGCCCACAATTTGTTCGTCGACCTGTCGACACATAGCCGGCGACCGGTCGACCGTCGGCAGGTCAACCATTTTCTCCACCTTCCTCACCTCCTTTCCTCCATCACCCTTCATCAAAGTTGCTCACCGCGACGTCTACTACTTCATCTACCAATCTGGGCTGCTGAGATCCTCACAAAGTCACCAATTTCATCATCAAGGCCAAGGAGAAGCAAGAGAGCACCCATTGAGCATTCATCATCCTTACTCTCTCTTTTTTCTTATGTCTAGAGCTTTATTGTGTAATTTGATGATGTATACTATGATGCTTAGTGAGTAGTTACCTTTGTTGGGGACTAGGGTTGTGTGCCCTAGTCCAATGTGACTTTGTGATGCTTTGATTTATGAATAAATGTCTTTGTTGCTTCATGAGTATATGTATTGTTTAATTTCATATGTATTGAATGTGTATTTGAAGATTTGCCACTCTTTGGTATGCATTTGGTCCATCTTGTATGAATTGGGTATGGTTTGGCCACTTTACTCTTCTTTAGGCAATTGGCAATATGTGTGATGAGCATGTTTCACTTGTGTGATCCTTTATTCATGTGCTTTTACGTCTCCTTTCTTTCTACCCTCCCGCGGAGAGTCCCTAAGACCCTAATAAGGCTTAGGAATACCTTAGAGAGAGTCTTTTCCACATCGATAATATCGGTGGAATGGTTGTGTTGCTTGTTTGAGTCCCTAAGCTTCGACTCTTTTATGCCTCTTAAGCACTTTAGGAGATTCAATATTAGGTAACATAGAGGAATCCCCTATGACACCTAGAGAGTTCGAATGTCCCTAATAAGGCATTCGAATACCTTAGGAAAGCATGGTCCTAGAACCATAACATGGCTAGGATACGGGGCTTGATTCGTGATAACATTGGCCTGATTTGACATTAGAGCATCATTAGTTGCATTGGACTTGGGGTTTACCCGAAAACCCCAACTTTTTCTTACATTGCACACACTTTATCTTTCTATTACTTGCTTGCATTACTTATGGTTTGTCTTTACATTTCACTATCTTTCCAAAACCAACACACTCCTACACACCGCACATTGTCACATCCACACCCTCACTCACTCTATTCACATCTTGTCACTCCACATTAGCTAGAGTTTCTCGATTACTTGCTACCTCGAGATTGAGGACCGTCAATCCCTGTTGGAATGACAACCTCGGATCTCAATATCACTTACCACTACTTTTTGCATTAGTCAATATTTGCAGTATTTTGGGTCGTTAACCTGATGCATTTCTTCAGGACACTTACATTCAGGCAGCTCTATCACCTTCTTTTCAAGTAAATCTTCCAGCATACCTGCTACATCAGAATCGGGAAAAGGATATGTCTTCTCTTCCCACTCTTTCAACGTGCACCTTTTTCTCTCATAGCTTTGGGTCGGTTCTGCTTTCTTCACCTCATAGGTGTTCTTCACCTCCTTCATCTTATCTCTTGTCAAGATTTTTACTGGGGCTGCGTTAATTGCCATTGATTCTTTTGTAGGCTTCTTTATTGCTTTGTCTATCTTGCTTCCAAAGATTTTGTCTTTCCTTTGGTCAACGATAGGCTCCGCCTTACCCCTGTGGCTGGCTATGCTCAACTCCATGTCATGAGCATGGGTTGCAAATTCCTCGAATGTGCGAGGCTTAATCCCTTGTAAGATATACAACAAATTCCAGTGCATGCCTTGGATACACATTTCTACTGCAGACACCTCCGACATACGATCTTTGCAATCGAGACTAAGCGATCGCCATTGATTGATGTAATCTACAGCGGGTTCATCTTTCCATTGCTTTGTGCTAGTGAGCTCCATCATGCTCACTGCGCGCCTTGTGCTGAAGAAACGGTTCAGAAACTCACGCTCCATCTGGTCCCAGCTATCAATAGATTCTGATTCTAAGTCAGGATACCATTCGAAGGCATTCCCTTTTAGAGATCGAACAAATTGCTTGACAAGATGATCACCCTCCGTTCCAGCATTTTTACAGGTCTCAACGAAGTGGGCAATATGCTGCTTTGGATTACCCTTCCCTTCGAACTGTTGAAACTTGGGTGGTTGATACCCAATCGGCATCCTTAGACCATCCACTCTTTTTGTGTAGGGTTTGGAATATGCGAGAGAATCTTGAGAAGGGCCTCCATATTGAGCTCTAATGGTGTTTGTAATCATGTCCTGAAGTTGTTGGACGGTCAGGGAACCAAGCGAACTTTGTTGGCCTTCAGTGGTCTTGAATTTCTGCTTTGAGGTCTCTCCTTGTTTCTCATTCCCTTTATCGTTTCCATGTGGCCCTTTAGTGGAGTCTTCCTCCGGTTGAGCGTCTAACAGGCTTTTTAGCTTAGCAATTTGCATATCTTTTTCCTCGACAGTCTTTGTGAGCTTTTCCATTGCGGCCATCATATTAGCTAGTTGCTCTTCAATTGAGGTCGCCCCTGTCACTAAGACTTGCATTGCCATGGAGTGGGATACACCATCGGACTTCACCAATGAGGTGTCATCTTCTTCAGCATTAGGGGACCCATGGTATGAACCTGTGCTTGAGTTATCATCCAAGTCTTCATCGACAACAGGTGAAAAGGATCGCTCCCTTGAATTTTCCATGCTTGAAGCTTGCCTCTCCTTACTTCGAGGAACATGCTCCCTTGCCCCAAGACTTTCTACGGTGATGACCGGTCAATGAGGCTTAGATGGGAGGGATAACGACATTTCATCAGATATGCGTGTCCCTACAACAGAGGAACTCAAGATCTATTCTTTGCCGGTGAAGGAAACAAAAAAAGCAGAGTGCATTGCAGCCAGTTGGTTATCCAAGTCTTAAATTGAAAGGTGCGACTCCTGGCCTTTATTTACTTACTCTTTTTTTTTTAGCTTATTTATACTTGTAAGCTAATAAACTTCTTTTTGCAGGTCAACTTGCAAAGGCAAGTCCTCCAAAGCCTTCAAATACTATGGCTTTCTCTGAAGTCTCACTCGGCGGAGCTGCTCTTGTTGATGCAAATCAGATGCTAGCTTCGTAATATTCGCCAACAAGCAGCTACCTCAATTTGTGAACAGATTGAAGATATAGTGCTGAAGAACCATGTAAAGCGCATTGCTTCCTTCAAGAGTGAGCTTGAGACATTAATTGCTGGGCTTGATGTTTATGGGGTCGATTCTTCATTGATAGAGGCCAAGGTTAAGGTGCTCATGACTAGTGCTACTCAATATACCTCTACGAAACTAGCCTGTTCTCGCAAAGTTAGTCCAGAGGTACGTAGTCAGCACTTAGCTGCAACAGACTCCGAAATTGCAGAAGCTTCTTCAATCCGCCAAATTGACTTCAACCATCGTCATCTGCACTTGAGTCTTTAGAAAAAATAAAGGAGCAACAAAGCTTGGAGGCGCAAGTGGTTATGCTAGATGAGCGACTTTTGCTCCACAACCAAAAGATTGTTGATTTAGAGAAGAAGAAGACCCAAATCAAGGAGACTCCTGAATTAACCACTGACGAGTTTGAGGCAGTGAAATCACTTCAAAATGTGTTCGAGGCCCAGCGTAACAGGTTCAAGTGCCTAACTTGGGCGTGAAGAGTCGCACCTTGTTTTGAGTTTATGTTGTTTTCTTTCGTCCATTGCTTGTAATAAGTCAATTTTGACAATCGAAACTTATAAATGCAATAAAGACATTTTTTTAAGTCAATACCTTGTAAATGCATGAACAAACCCTTTTATTTTTTTGATATGACTGAACTTGAGATTTGTATTCCCAAGCTGCCTACGTATCCTCAAAAAGAAGGAATCAAGTCATTACGTAGTTCAGGGGTTTTTTTTTTTGAGAAAGTGTTTTTTTCTGTGTCCGAATTTTTTTGCTTGAGCCGCCCTTTCAGGTTTTCAACTCAATGGACTTTTTTTTTTTTGGGTGTGCCATATGCAGTTTAGCTTTATTGTTGCTTCATCTCAACATGAACTACTGTTTAATACTGATATGAAAGCTCTTGATACCCGGGCTTCGTAGCACTCTAAGTGTTGTTGTGCATCGAGTCTCTTTTCATCCAATGCTTCTAACTCTTGAAGACGCAACTTGGCTTTCTCTTCATCTGTTAACCCTTCTTGTAGAGCAATCCTTAGTGATAGAATTTGTTTCTCCAATGGCAAGACTGCTTCAACACCATAGATAAGAGAATAAGGTGTGGCTTGTGTTAGTTCGATAGGTTGTTCTATACGCCCAAAGTGCCTCACCAATTTTCTCATGCCAATATCTTTTCGTCATGCTGACCACTTTCTTCAGGATATTACACAAAGTCTTGTTGAATGCTTCAGCCAACCCATTAGCTGGGGCATTGTACATAGAAGAGAAACGCTGCTTGAAGTGAAACTTCTCACAAAGCTTATTCATTGCGCTATTGGCAAAGTACTTGGCGTTGTCTGTGATGATGTAACGCGGCACACCATATCGTTGTATGATGTTTCCCTTGATAAAGTCTACCACAGTCTCTTTCTTTATTTCCTTGAGCGGTACTGCCTCTGCCCACTTTGAGAAGGAATCCGTCTTTGCTAAAATGTATATGTGACCAGCGGAGGATTTCAAACTTATGGGTCCTACACCGTCAAGTCCCCATACCTCAAAAGGATAGGAAGTAACAGTAGGATGCAACGGTTCAAGCGGCTGGTGAATAAAGTTTGCATGGAATTGGCAGGCTTGACACTTCTTCGCGTAGTCTATGCAATCTTTGACTATTGTGGGCCAATAGTAACCCATCCTCTTTACTTGAAAATGAAGCTTATGACCTAATTGGTGAGCTCTGCACACTCCTGATTGAGCTTCTCCCATGGCTTTAGCAGCTTCTTCTTTACCCAGGCACCTGAGGAGCAACGCATCAAATGAACGCCGATAAAGAGTTTCTTTGTAGAAGAAAAAGCATGGTGCCCTTCGTCGTATGTCTGAACGCTCCTTCGCATCGTCGGACATTTTTTTGCATTCAAGGTAATCAATCAAAGGATACCTCCAATCTTCAGTATTGATAACGCACAAAGAGACGACATTAGAGTCTGCTTGTAGTGGCAAAGAGATTGGAGGGACAACCCATTGTTGACATATGGGAAGATTCATGGCTTCGTTTTCAGACAGTGCCAATGTTGCTGCTAAATTAGCCAAAGCGTCTGTCATTTGATTTTCCCTTCTAGGCACATGTATCAGTGTAACTCCATCAAAATCTTTGAAGAGTTGCGTGGCGAACTGAAAGTAAGGCACCAAATCATCCTTCCTCACTTCATAATAAGTTCGTAATGGATCAATCACTAACTTTGAGTCCCCGTACACTTCTAAGTTTGCAATTCCCATCTCAGTCGTTGTTTGCAATCCCATGATCAAAACTTGGTACTCAGCAACATTATTTGAGCACAGTTCACTAAGAGTGAAAGCGTATGGGAATATCTGCATCTATGGCGAGACAAAAACAACACCAGCTCCTGCTCTGTCTGCACGAGAAGATCCATCGAAAAACATTTTCCAAGCAGGGAGAACTTCTGCATGGAAAACTTCTTCATCGGGCAAGTCATCGGAAATCTCCCAGTCTGCAGGGATTGGGTGATCTGCTAGGAAGTCAGCTAGAGCTTGTCCTTTAACTGCCTTAGATGGGAGGTAAATGATCTCGTATTGATTAAGGAGCAATGCCCATTTTGTCATTCGTCCAGTTAAGATCGGTTGCGACATAACAAACTTGACTGGATCAGCTCGTGCCACTAAGTGCACTGTATATGCTTGCATGTAATGTCTTAACTTCTGGATGGCAAAGACGAGTGCAAGGCAAGTTTTCTCTATCAGTGGATAGTTCAACTCGGGTCTAGTGAGGGTCCGACTTAGATAATACAATGCCTTCTCTTTCTTCTCCTCATTTTCTTGCGCTAAAAGTGCTCCGAGCGACCTTTCTTGAGCGGCAATGTAGAGAATAAGCGGCTTGTTTAGGACGGGTGCACCTAGTACAGAAGGATTCGACAAATATAAGAAATGTTGTCGAAAGCATTTCGGCAGGCTTCATCCCACACGAAAGGTACGTCCTTCTTCTGGAGTCAACTAAATGGCTGACAACGTCCTGCAAGGTTTGATATGAATCGTCTAATGAAAGCGAGGCGTCCTTGAAGACTCTTTAGCTCGCGCAAATTCCTTGGTTCAGGCATGTCTTGAATGGCTTTAATCTTCGACTGATCCACCTCAATGCCACGATGCTTCACAATGAATCTAAGGAACTTACCTGAAGTGACCCCGAAAGCACATTTAAGGGGGTTCATTTTGAGTTGATACTTGCGTAGTCTATCAAACACCCTCCGTAAGTCTTGCAGGTGATCCTTTCTTTTTGCGGATTTGACTACGAGATCATCAACATAACATTCTACATACTTATGAAGCATGTCTCCGAAAATTTTCTGCATGGCACGTTGATACGTTGCACCTGCATTTTTTAATCCGAACGGCATAACTTTGTAACAATAAATGCCCTTGGGAGTGCGAAATGTTGTGAGCTCTTCGTCCTCTAAAGCCATTCGTATTTGATTGTAGCCAGATGACCCATCCATGAAAGATAAAGCTTCATGCCCGGTTGTCGCATCGACCATGAGTTCAATGATAGGCAGTGGAAAGTCATCCTTCGGACAAGCATCATTTAGATCGCATAAGTCCACGCATACGCGGATTTGTCCATTTTTCTTTTTGACAGGCACAATGTTTGCAATCCACTTGGGATATTGAACTTCTCTAATGAAGCCTGCAGCAATTAGCTTGTCAACTTCAGCTTCAATTTGGGAAAGAAGTTCTGTTCGGAAACGACGTTGTGTCTGTTTGATTGGTCGAGCCTCAGGCTTGACTGCGAGGCGATGAACTGTAACTTTCGGATCAGGGCCAGGCATCTCTTTGTACGTCCATGCGAACACGTCTTTATACTCAAGTAACAACTCGTAGTATTCCTTTTACTCTTCAGAATTTAATAAGGCACTGACGAAGACGGGTCTTGGCTCTTCTTCAATATCTAAATTGAGCTCTTTGAGTTCATCCACAGTGGCTTGCCCGCCATCTTTAAATGCTAAAGGGGCTTCCTCCACCTCATCTTCGGAAGAGTCAAGATTATCTCCCGCTGAAGCCTCCGGACCGTCCACTTCTTCTACAGTGACATGATAAGCAGATCGAACAATCTCTTCTTCATCGAAATTGACCTGGCCAGTAAAGATGATTGTGTGTTGCTTTACTTTCAGTTGTCCATTTGTGCTCACTTCTAGCGTTGAATGTCGCTTCATGCGTGAAGGGACAAGGCTTCGGATTTCTCTGTCTTCACTTTGGCCATCATGCTCTTTTCTCTTTCGCCCTTGTTGCTCCTTGGGTGCTCGAATTCTTTCAAAGACTGACTTGCGTCGAGCTAAGTCTACTTCCTTCTCTACTTCATTAGAAGATGACAACCTATTGAACACAGAAGTTCGATTGCATGTTGTGGCAATACGATTAAATATTGAAGTTCGACTTGTGGATACATCAACACGGTCAAATACTGAAACTCGGGGTGTTGACGCACTAACATGCTCAGGTATTGTAGTTGAAGTAGGTTGCAACTCACCATCTTCTTCTAGTACCTCAACGCTGATATGTTGCGTACTAGTTTTCTTGTCTTTTTTTCTACCAGAAATTTTAATTGGCTCGCTCTGCACAAAACCAAGGCCAGATCTAGCAGGATCAACCGTATCTCTTCTCAATCTCTTATGAGATTCGTCAAGCTCATGCACTTTTTGACTTGTGACGTCTGGGCTGCCTTCTTTGCTTGAAGAACCAAAGTTGTATTCAGCCTTTGCCAATAGCTTGTAAGCATTGAGGTTGAAGCCTTCCTTAGTTCTTTTGTTAGGAAGAGATCCATGCTCCGTCAAACCTTGAGTTGGCTTCACAAAACCTTTTATCGGCTGCTTGACAGGAGTTGTGTTGCTTAATTTGGGCAGAGGCACAGTCGATGCTTCTTTTAGCAAACTAATGTCTTCCTCCTCCAACTTTCGTGGACACTCTTGTTTGTTTGCTTCCACAAATGGAGACTCCCCTTCCCTTCGCTTAGACTTCAGAACATAGCGAAAGATTGGCGTAGCAGTCTTGGGCTTGTCTGTTGAGGTCAAAGCAATATTTTTGGTTGATTCATTTTGAGATTCTTTCTCATCACGAGTCACCATGCTTGAATCAACTTGCTTGCCTCCCATTTCTCCGACCTTTCCTGTAGAGGGTATGTCGATCGGGAGTACCTCTCCTACCATCTCGCCAACAATGTAAAACTTGGCATCCGCAAAGTAGGTTTCAGCTTCAGTGAATGGTTTAGTGTCACCTACTACTGTCTTCACTCCACCTCGGTAGAACTTGAAGCATTGATGAAGAGTTGAGGGTACGACGCCATTTTCATGCACCCATGGACGTCCTAAAAGTAGATTGTATGACGTCTTTGTGTCGATCACATGGAACAACGTGTTCAACTTCAACTCCCCAATTGTCATGTTTATTCTGATCATGCCAATAGCTCTCTGCCCCCCCTTGGTTGAAGCCTTGAATCATGAGACGACTTCGGGATAGCTCTTCAACTTGGATACCTAACTTCTTCATTGTTGACTTAGGCATGATGTTCACAGCAGATCCTCCATCTACAAGCATGCGGTTTAGGCTTTGTTCCCGCATATATCCTGTTACGAACAAAGGTCGATTATGTGGCTTGGATCCCAATTGAAGATCTTCATCTCCAAAGTGAATGGCATCGCAACATACTGCACACATAGCACATTCTTTAGGCTTCAACTCACATTCCTCTTTAATTTTTGCAGAATATTTGGTTAAGTTAATTAGTATTGGGCGTGCCAATTTGTAAACACGAAATCCTGTAAGCAAATCAAACAAAGACACGTGTACAAAAATAATATTTTATTTATTATTTGAAAGCGGGTTACAATCTTTGTCTAAAAAACCCTCTTATTCGATCTCCAACGATGTGCTTGATTCGAGGGTGATGAACACTTGATCTTGAATCAAACAAGGGTCACGAGGTTTGGCACGTGACTGATGTCTTTTGGCTTTGGTTTTGGTGATGTGAAGGAATTGGCTCTCTTGATGGCTTGATGATCCTCCACAGGTTTAAAGACTTCTGAACTTCTTGGAAGCCATTGCTCGGAAAGAAATTACTTGAATTTTGGAGAAAGAGATGAGAGGCAAAGATGTCCCACTGGGCGTGCCAATTTGTAAACACGAAATCCTGTAAGCAAATAAAACAAAGACACGGGTACAAAAATAATATTTTATTTATTATTTGAAAGCGGGTTACAATCTTTGTCTAAAAAAACCCTCTGATTCGATCTCCAACGATGTGCTTGATTCAAGGATGATGAACACTTGATCTTGAATCAAAGAAGGGTCACGAGGTTTGGCACGTGACTGATGTCTTTTGGATTTGGTTTTGGTGATGTGAAGGAATCGGCTCTCTTGATGGCTTGATGATCCTCCACGGGTTTAAAGACTTGTGAACTTCTTGAATGATTTCTTTTGCTTGTCAAAAGTCCCTTCTCTTGATTTGAGGAGGGGTATTTTATAGTGTCTGCATCTCCCTTGAATTGGAATGCATTTATGACCGAGCATTTAATGAAATTCCTTATTTATGTAATTAAATCAATCAGTTTTAATTGATTGATTTAATTATAATCATTTAAGGAATTCACCAATTAATTATGATTTAATTGACACGATTTAAAGCTGGATTACAATCAGGATTAATTAATTTAATCTGATTGATATTTAGCATTCAATGCTTAAATTTAATCGGAATCAATCAATTTAATGTGATTTATCCGACTTAATACTTTATTTAATTAATTGTCAATCAGTAATAAATTGACGTTTCCACGTCACCTAACTGATGAGCCCTCTCGTGTTTCGACATGTGTCACTCTCGGAACTCTTCAAATTTTGGTGACGTGTAAGACACGTGTACCGTTTGTGGGACTCACGTGCTACCTAAGCTTGATCGGCCAAAGTCTTGAATATTGACCGAATTATTAGTGATTTTTATTTTCACTAAATTTTCTGCGTCTACAAATTTATATGTAAGTATTATATTAACTTCCTATTATTTACTTATTTATAGTCTATATATAATTATATACCGTAATCAATGCATTTATTGATATATATATATACAGTCCCCTTCACATGCGGACGTCCGTACGTAAAGTAAAATGTGAACATATGCATTCCAACCAATTAACAACATAACTCAATCATCGGAACCGTTCATCGTTTAGATTTATTTTCAAGAATTATCCTTGCAAAAAATTAGCCGAATTGGAGAATGTTTGGTCATCTGTTCGTTGTATAGTTTACAAACAAATATAGTCCGTCAGATAAGGTTGACACGATGAATGTGGTAATCAAATAGCTAAATAATTTTCAATTTGAATTTTTTTTTTTATCAAAATGATCCTTGAATGATGACCTAAAATATAGACAGTTTTGATCGTTAGTTTGCACTAGCAATAAGGATGTTCGCATTTTACTTTACGTGCGGACGTCCGCATGTGAAGGGGACTGTATATATATAAACCAAGTATCCACTACCCAGGGTCATATATTAATCAATATATATGATACTTTTATTTTTTGGCTTTTTGGGTCACAAGTTCATAACAAAACTACTTATTGAAATTAGTTAATAATTAAGTTACACATTCACCCACACAGCCAAACACGTTTCCATGTACAGCCAAAAAAAATTTAAACCCATTCATGAACCTTCTCTCTCTCTAGTTCTCTCTCTCTCTCTCTCTCTCTCTCTCTCTCTCTCTCTCTCTCTCTCTCTCTCCTTCTCTCTCTCTCTCTCTCCCCTCTGTGATTTTCGATCGCAGTTTTCCGGCCCACCGAGAAAATGCCCCCTAAACTTGGCCATAATTGTCAATTTACATCTTGAACTTACACTTACGTCAATTTACCCCCTGAACTTGGTAAAAATTGTCAATTTGCACCCCATACGTCAATTTCAACTTTTTTCATCCAATTTTGTGACATGTGACCTTCATGTGAGGGGTATTTTGGTCATTTATGATATTTTTTTTTTATTGTAGAAAAACACAAATATTCAACTTTTTAATGTTATTTTTAAGAATTCACCTTTTTAATGTTATTTTTAAGAATTCACCTTTTTAATGTTATTTTTAAGAATTCACCTAAACCCTAAAAATTCACCTTTTTAATGTATATTTGTGTTTTTAATGTAATTTTTATGTATATTTGTGTTTTAATGTAATTTTTGTGTAATTTTGGGTAATTTTTGTGTTTTAATGTATAAAATTACCAAAATACCCCTCACGTGAAAGTCACATGTCACAAAATTGGATGAAAAAAGTTGAAATTGACGTATGGGGTGCAAATTGACAATTTTTACCAAGTTCATGGGGTAAATTGACGCAATTACAAGTTCATGGTGTAAATTGACAATTATGGCCAAGTTTAGAGGGCATTTTGGCTATTATGCCAAAAAAATATTATATTTAGAGTAGATTTCCTACATCAATACAGATTGTATCTTGTACTCCTCTATATATAGAGGCTCTTATTCATTAATGAAACACATCCTATTCTCTGCTCATTCTCTCTATTATTTACGTTTCCCTTAAACACGTTATCAGCACGAGTCTCTAGCCCTGAGATAAACAGAAAACCCTAGAACCCTAAACCCTAGGTTCACCGTTCACCCGTCAAAGATTGATTGCTTCTGTGCACTATCACCACCGTGCACCACTGCTGCCGTACATCACCGACGCCGTTAGCTCCACTGCTTCACCACCACCAATCTTCAAGAATCTGCCTGCGCAGAACATGATACTTTACATTCGTTTTTCTTTCTTTTCAACCGTCGGATTAAGAATATATTTTGCTGATATCTTTCTCTGTGTGTCTACTATTCACAGTTCAAATTTCATGCAATTCAGACCGTTGGATCTTCGGATATTCAGTTTCAAAGGAGCAGAACTCATGATCAAAATTCTCTGCGATTTTGCAACAAAAGAAAACCAAGTAAGATTTTCTAAAAGTTTCTGCTTTGATTTAATTTCCGCATTCTTTTTCTCGGGGATTTCAAAACTTCCCTTCTTCTTCATCCCGACCCCTCTTATGGCGTGGGACTTTATGAGATTTAATTGAATCATGGAGATTCATATATTATGCTATGATGAAGAAATTTCATGAGCATGAGCTTTAATGAATCGTGGGGATTCATAATATATGCTATGATAAAGTAATTTCATGAGCATCAAAGAAAAGTTTTGTGATAAAGTAATTTCACAAAAGCATCGAATTCGACCAATTTTTGGTCATAACTTACTCATTACTAGGCTCACCTACTTGGGTATGATGTCTAGAAAAGTGATTTGAGATTAGTGGTGTCAAGTGAGCCTCGCTCTATCGACATCTCATCTTACTTACCTGATCATACTTGGGTTGAGCTACCGAACGGTTTAAGTTATGGCCATACACCATCTTGGTCTTGTTTAATCCAAATTTTCTTGGAATTTTTATTAGTGTTCGTGGATGTCTTTTTAGACTGCGAAACTAAGGTATCTTCTTATTGTGATAAAGTAATTTCACAAGTGATAAAGCAATTTCACAAAACCGTTGCTGAATATAATTCAGAGATGCTTCAACTACGGGCTATGCTTCAATTTTGTAAAGTGACTTTTACAGAAGCTAACTTAATAGAGAAGACCCTCTCTACCTTCCAGCTTCGGCACTTATATTGTCCAAGTAATATCGATTAGAGTATAATGCCAAGCAACTCACTACGTTCAATCAGCTTATCAATTTTCTGCAAATAGCTGAAAAACATGACACGATCATGATGAACAACAATTCTAGGCCTGCCGGAACAAAGAGAGTTTCAAAAGTAAATTATGGCAAAATGGCCAAAGTAGGACGAAACCCTAATATCAAGGGTAATACTAATGGACGATCTGCTCCATATGATAGTCCTAACAAGGAAGGAAACCGCAACAATGTTGCACCAAATCGTGGGAATATTGCACCACGTGGAAGAGGGCAAGGAGGAAGAGGCATGGGCCATAGTGGCCATGCCAACGCCGGCAAGTAAAGCGTGGCAATAAGGTGCCAAGAGCACAAATCCATCCTCCAAAGGCACGAGGTGCCAAACGCGCTTATGAAGCATATGTTGATAATGAGCTATATTTCACTTGATTATGAGAAGCATTAGGGGAGTGACGGGCTTTATATCGCTTGCGGTATATGTAAGACATGAGCACCTCTAATATCATCATTTTGTAGTTGAAGTTTCTCATAAGTTTCTATGAACAAGATACCAGAGATGACACAGACGTCAATCTCACAATTGCATATTTTAAGGTCGACCAAAGTAAAGAGAAGACCATAGAAGCTCCATACTTCGAAAAATTGCAATTGTTTTATTTCCAAGCTTATTATGTAAAGGCTTTTATGGCTTAGTTTATTTGACTTTTTGTCACAATAATTTGTTTATGGATTAGATTTTCTAGACAAGACCTCGATGTAATCGTTGGCATATGGTTTAATAAAGTTTTGAATTTTTCCTCGATGTAATGAAGGATATTCGTGCCAACGGTTATCATTTGGAAACGTATTGTAAGAATGGACAAGAATACTTATGTATTACTTCTAATGATTGCGGAAGAAAACGCATCTTAGAAAAACTTATGTGTCGATCTAGTGGGTTATACTTAACCATATACTTAACCACTATTCGAATCATTGAATCCAATAATGTTTTTAGAGATGATCTTTTTGGATTCCGACATATATAGGCTTTGGCACGACCGTTTGGGACATCCAGGTCGTGATATGATGATCCGTATATTGAAAACCTCATACGGACATCCCTTTTATCGAGCTAATAGAAGCAAGAATAAAAAGATGATTCAAGGAGAGGAGACTTGCGTCACTGACATGCCAAAGAAATGAGCACATTCGATCTGTTAAACGCTAGGCGATCGATCGCGGAAGCACGTGCGATCGATCGTCCGCCTCAAGAATGCCTCGGAAAGCATCTAGAGAGCATTTGCGATCGATCGCAGAAGCACGTACGATCGATCGCACGTCTCCAGCATGCCTCGGACATCGTCCAGAGCGCATTTACGATCGATCGCAGAAGCACGTACGATCGATCACACGTCTCCAGCATGCCTCGGACATCGTCCAGAGCGCATTTATGATCGATCGCAGAAGAATGTACGATCGATCGAACAGTAACGATTGTTACTTCCCCCTCTAATCCTGATTCCAAACTTGATCAGGATGTCTCCTATGCTTCTGCAGTCTTCATGGCTAAGGGCTCATTTTGCAAAGCCTGTTCCTTAGGCAAATTAGGATCGAGACCATCCTATGCTAACGCCACAAAAGAAATTATTCCATTCTTACATCGTATCCAAGGAGATATTTGTAGACACATCCAACCATATTGCGGACTTTTCAGATATTTTATGGTTTGGTGGATGCATCGACACGCTAGTCACATGTCAATTTATTGTCCACACGCAATGCTGCTTATGCAAAACTTCTAGCACAAATTATACACTTAAGGGCACACCACCCATATCATCCTATTAAGTCAAATACGTCTTGACAATGCTAGAGAGTTTACATCACAGACAGTTGATGATTATTGCATGTCTATTGGGATTGATGTTGAGCATCCCGTACCCCATGTGTATACACAAAATGGTCTCGCAGAAGCCACCATTAATAGACTTCAAATGGTCGCTTGGGCATTGGTTATGCGCACCAATCTCCCATTATCTGCTTGGGGTTATGCAATATTGCATGCAGCTCTACTTATTCGTTTCAGACCCACTACCAATCAACCGTTTTATGCGTACCAGATGGTAACTGGATATGAGCTGGATGTCTCACATTTACGCATATTTGATTATACGGTTTATGTGCCAATTGCGCCCCCACAGCGCACTCAATTGGGTCCTTAGAGACGTTTAAGTATTTATGTTGGTAACGAATCTCCAACTATTGTCCACTACTTGGAATCCTTGACAGGTGATCTCTTTACCGCTAGATTTGCGGATTGTCAATTTGATGAGACAGTCTTCCCGTCGTTAGGGGGAAATAAGAACAAAAATGTTCAACAGGAACGACAGGAATTGTCGTGGTCTGTCCCCACTTTGTCTCATCTTGATCCCCAAACCGCATAATGTGATAGTAAAGCGCGAAGTATACTCAATATTCAGGACGTAGCAGATTCGATGTCTGATGCGTTTTCTGATATTGATAAAGTGACGAGATCACATATACCAGCTGCAAACGTGCCTGCAAGGTTGGAAATCCCCTAACGGAAGAGGGGATATGGCGCCAATAATGGTGCAACAACCACACATAGTGAAGGTGTGGTTGAGGTCGTGGTTCCCTAAAGGAAGAGGGTGAGACCACTTGGTTCGATGGATACTCGCCAAAGGAAGGAAGCGAGTTTGGCACAGCCGAATCCATTCATCATCAATACCCGAAACCCGTCTCATGAGATTATCTCTGATTATAGTTATGTCCATGAATCAATATTGAGGGACGCCTCAATGATTGAACCAACTTTAGAGAATAGAAAACTCTCGATGAATGAATGCATGCTTGAGACAAAATTCTTGATGATGTATTGCTCAAGAGATTATAGAGCATGATGACATCGAACCACGCTCTGTTGAAGAATGTCAACGTAGAGCATATTGGCCTAAATGGAAAGATGCAATCCCGATTGAACTAGATTCACTAACAAAAAAAAAAAGGTATTTGGGTACGTAGTGGTAATGCCCCCAAGTGTAAAGTCTATTAGACATAAATGAGTCTTTGTTAGAAAGCGTAAAGAGAATAATGAAGTCTTGAGATATAAGACTCGCCTCGTGGTGCAAGGTTTCTCGCAACGCCCTGGGATTGACTACGAGGAGACATATTCTCCCGTAATGGACGTTATTACGTTCCGCTACCTTGTCAGGTTGGTAGTTTCCGAAAAACTTGACATGCAACTTATGAATGTGGTTACAACATATCTCTATGGGGATCTAGATTCAGAGATATATATGAAGGTGTCAGATGGACTTCATTTACCCAAATCAAGTAGCTCTAGACCACAGAGCACGTTTGCAATGAGGTTGAAACGTTCACTACGTGACTACTTGATTGGGAAGGGATATATAAATAATGATTTATGCCCATGCGTGTTTATAAAGTGGACAAGTTCCAGATTTGCAATTATTATTGTCTATGTATATGACATGAATTTAATTGGTACTCTCGAAGAACTGAGAGATACTGCTACATATTTGAAATCCGAATTTGAGATGAAAGATCTTGGGAAACTCTGTTTCTAGGCCTTGAGCTAAGAGCACCGAGATAGTGGAATATTAATCCATCAATCGGCTTACGTCTATAAGATGTTAAGAAGGTTTAACATGGACAAAGTACATCCAGTTAGCACTCCCATGATTGGTCGGACCCTAGATCCAAAGAAGGATCCATTTCGTCCAAAGGATGATGACGAAGAAATTCTAGGGGGCCGAAGTGCCATATCTAAGTGCAATAGGCGCATTATTGTACTTATCTCAATGCACTAGACCTGACATCTCTTTTGCTGTGAACTTGTTAGCTAGATTTAGCTCTGCACCCACGCAACGCCATTGGAGTGGCATGAAGACAATATTTCGTTACCTTAAGGGTACAATCGATTTAGGCTTGTTTTATCCCTAGAGAGAGGCACAAAAATATGGCAAAATGGGTAAGAAACCCGAGCCTACTGTCGTCAGGCGATCGATCGCAAGGAATGCGGCAATCGATCGTACGGGTGCTGAAACTCCCTTCACCGAAAATTCATGTGATGTTTTGGTTGGTTTTGCTGATGCCGGGTACCTCTCTGACCCGCACAAAGGTCGTTCCCAAACTGGTTATGTCTTTACCATGGGTAACACGGCGATATCTTGGAGGTCTACCAAGCAGACGTTAGTTGCTACTTTCTCGAATCATGCAGAGATAATTGCTTTACATGAAGCTGTTCGTGAATGTGTATGGTTAAGGTCTGTCATTACACATATTCGAGGAACAAGTGGTTTGAAGTCTACCACTGAGGAACCTACTTGCATTTATGAGGATAATGCTGCTTGCATCGAGCAAATGAAGCAAGGTTTCATTAAGGGTGACAATACCAAGCATATTTCGCCTAAGTTCTTTTATAATCAGCAACAACAAACTCTCCTCAAGATTCAAGTGAATCAAGTTAGATCCGATGAGAATGTGGCAGATTTATTTACTAAGTCTTTGCCTAAGTCCACATTTGAAAAACATGTTAAAAGCATTGGTCTGCTTAAGTTATCCGAGCTCCCATAATTATAGGAATCAGGGGGAGGTGCAGACATGAGGGGGATATTGGCACATACATGTCACTTTCAAATGTGAAGGGTGCGTTGTACTCTTTTTCCCTTCGACCAAGGTTATTTTTTCCCACTGGGTTTTATTGTTACTTGGCAAGGTTTTTAATGAGGCAACACGGAAAACATCACCTAGTTGTGACCGGCACAAGGGGGAGTGTTTCAGGATATTATTATTGTGTGTCTTATCAAACTAGGACTTTAGAATAGGTTTATCCTTCTAGAATATGGATTGTATTTAGAATAGATTTCATACATCAATACAGATTGTATCTTGTACTCCTCTATATATAGAGGTTTTTGTTCATTAATGAAACACATCATATTCTCTGCTCATTCTCTCTATTATTTACGTTTCCCTTAAACACATATATAATTATATATAAAAATGACCTTACCCAGCCCAGCCCATAAGAATTAACCCGGCCCGATTGGCCCGTATAACTTTGGGCTTGTGGGCGGACTAAGGGCCGGCATATTGAAGCCTCGAACCGGCCCGGCCCATAACGACCCCAAGTCACAAGTCACAGACCTTGGCTTTTTAGGATCAAACTACCCCCCATCTATATTCTAGTCTTTCACCTTTAACCAAAGTAGCAATAACAAATTTCGTGTATCGTTCATAACAGTGTTTTGATTTTATGGAATAGGGTTGGTGACGGGATTGATCTGTGTTAATAAGTTGGGGGTATATCGGTTTATGTATATGTCAAATCAAGTGTTAAATGTTAAATCGGATGGAGAGAGAATATCTTCTTTTTTATGACCGATGTGGTGCTGCTTAACCATATAACGTCAACAGTCACCTTGAGGCCACAAACCCATTTCCCATCTCTCTCAATTGTGTTCACCCAAAATAAAAAAGAAAAAAAAAATTGTGGCACCTTCAAGGCTAGGTTTTCTCATTCTATTATATTTCTTTTGCCAGCAAGAACATTTTGTCAATTGTATTAAAAATAACAAATCTATGCCAAAAATTTAACGAAAAGTTGCACTTCTATTTCCAGTTGCTGGAAAAGCTTGACGCCTTCTCCCTTGGGGTAGTTCTGTTGACCCATCATCCCCATCAACTACAGTTTTTTTCTTAGCCCGTGAACCCAGGCTCCTCATACCTTCTACCCCAGCTCCGACGTCTTTAGCTGCCTTTTCTCCAAATATGACCCGTCTCCTTCCCGCTTCATAGTCAAAAGGCTTCACCTGCAAGCCACCAGATTCCTGGGATTTCTCCAATTCTCTGGCTTTCCTATTTTGATCAAGTGGCGGAAAGCATTTTTTGAAGCTTGAGGACAACTCAGAGAGAGACATAGGATCACCTTCTCCATCCATCCCCAAAGCAGAAGCCACGGAGTTATTCTCCTTGTGCTCAGGTACATGTGAACCATTTTCCAATGTTATAATATCTTCTAAACTCAGCCTGGCAGGTGATACGGTAACGGGCACATCAGAATGGGGAATTTCAGAACCTCGTCCTGGTTCTTCCATCTTAGGATTTGGTTGCTCAATCCTGCCTGAGAATGAGTGGAATGGGAAGTTGGCTGAAGATCTAATCTGCTCCAACTTATTATCTTCCTTGTCCTAAGAAGACAATTAAAACATAAATTTCAAATATAAATAGCACCAGCAAAAGATTCACAGAAAATACACATCCAACCTACTCATGCCTGAAAAGCTAATACTGCAAAATGAGTCTCCCACAGGCATGCACTAAAGTAAAGAGAAGATATGGGTAAAGGCCTATCTGAAGTCATGAAACCAATTTATTAAGATATAGGTACGGGTCCAAGTTGGATTTGAAATTTTTGATTCCAATGGAAGAATTAAATTTCCAATTTTGACACATCTAAATAAAAACCTTGATCTGAATCTCCAAACATTCCAAAAGAAACAGGATCAGAGTCAACATGCAACAAGAAATCCCGAATTTCAAACCGACAACTCCCCAATTTACTCTGAAATACTGCAAAATAACAATAATTCCCTGTGTGTGTGTGTGTGTGAGAGAGAGAGAGAGAGAGATCACATCAATAATATCAAAGTCAAGCTGGTAAATTGCGATTGATCATAATTGAGGTTCAGGACTTATCTCATCTATAGAAGTCTGTTCTATGTCACCTTCAGCTTTTTTGTGTATTCAATTTATAGCCACTTAATTGAATATCTAACCGGTTAAAATTCCAAAAACCAAAATTTCCCAAGATTTCAGAATTGAAATAAATTTTGGGATTCTGAAAGGCTAATTTCACTTCGGCAGAGTTTGGATCAGTCCAAATTTTCCGAAAGTTCAGAACTCAAATAAGTTTTGGGATCCTGACAGGTTTGGAAATTTCATTTTAAAAATGTTTGGATCAGAATCAGGTACGGGGGCCCGAATACCAGGCCTAGATACGAGTAAAGCCCAACCCGTCATACTTTCCTTCTTTTTGGGATGTGAGAGAATGAGGCTAAGAAAGCATTTCTAGTTGTAATATTCCCATTCGGGTGTTATACACCCTAGAGATAAAAAATTCAGGCTCCCTAAAAGTAATAAATAAAAAATTAAAAAAAAAGTCAAAAAAAAGTCGATAGAAATAGTTTCTGCCATTTCAGGTAAAATTAAAAGCAGTATACAATCACTACTAACCTTTACATCAGCATCAAACTTTCTTTTTGGAACTGCAGTGCCCAAGAGTGCACTGAAAGCACGACTAGGCTTCTTTTGCACCTGAACAGTTGCTCCAGTAACCTGCAATAGAAATAGATCGACATGTTAAGACTAAGAATCTATGAGTAAGAAACTAAAACAATTTAAAGATCCAGAAGAGCCAACAGTTTAGAACCTTTGCTGAATCTAACGAACAGGCAATGCTACTTTCTTCCCTGTATTTGCTTTGCCCTGTTACGATATTGTGTCTAGGATGAACTGAAACGTAACTATCACATCCAACCTTTCCTTCCCCATTAGAGGCACCACATCCACGCTCTGTGAACTCCTCTTTATGCGGTAGAGAAGTTAATGAAGGTGCAGATACATCACCATTAACTGAATTGCCTTCAGATCTATCACTGACCAAAATATTTTCTTCAGATGACTGCAAAAGGAAGGTGAACTCATTAGAAAAATTAAAGAAATTAAACAATAATAAATTTATAATTAGAAGAGAATCTGAAGGAATACGGTACATGACACTCAACTCTCAAAAAAAAATATGGATGAGCAATTCAATATATTCATTTACTAGAAAAGAAATTATAAAAATAAATAAATAAATAAACCTCTTGGCACTAAGAAAACAAGAAATATAAGGATTGTGAACTTTTTAGCCAAACAAAACACTTCACAGATATAACCAAACATTTCAGCTGTTCCAATACTGTTCCAACTAAATTGGCCCAAGGGATTCACAGAATTCACAATTTTTTAAAAAAAAAATTTCAAACTATCAGCACAGAATTTACAATTTAAAATAGGATATTTTCAAATGAAGTAGACCACATATCAGAACAGAGGAGATATATATATATGCTTTGTAGCACTTTGCAACCAGAATTTTCATGAGACCCTCAGAGCCAATATACTTTATCAGCATCACCATTTCTTCTTGTGGAAGGTCACAAACTGATTACCCCATGACATCTTTAATTTAATTAAAAAAACTAATGAGCACTAGTTACTAACAGTGGCATATAATAATTTTATTTTGATCCGGGATTTTTTTTTAAATGCTAATCCCATAGATATGATCAGATTCAACAAGTTCACCATAACTTTTTACTTGAGTGTATCTCAGTGGATAATAGCAAGACTTAAGTCTCACTTAAGACTTTGCAAGATGAACTCTGCACGGCACACTAATGCCATCATAAAGTTAAATCAGAAAAAGCGAGCCCTAATCACTAACAATGGCAGACAATTATTTTCCTTCATCATAAAATTTCATCGAAATGCATAGTTTAATTCACAGATTCAACAAATTCACTGTAAATTTTGACTTGGCAGATAATGACAAAACTTATCCAGATCTTAATTTTGCACAGCTGACTGTTGTATTATATGCTTCAAAGCATAAGTCCTTATAGCGTGCCAACTCTTAATAGGCTAAAGTGACAATACAGACAACATATTCTAGATATAAATACAACTATGGGTCATTAACTGATAGAAATTGTCAGACCTACTAATCCAGGTTTTCCAATAGACACCACCCCCCCCCCCCCCCCTTCGCTCTCTCTTACTCTAGAAATGCAGAAACCCTACGAATTTGAGCTTTAAATTGATGGAAAATGTACTAAAGTACGGTTTCATGTGTTCCGTAATTAATTTGGTTTGAGCTTTTATACTCTTCTTCTACGGCTGAATGAAAATTATTATTTTCTTCAACTATATATATATACTTGACACAATAATTAGATATGCGAAAGGCAGACAAGAATGCTTAGCCACCATGATCGTCAGACTAGTAAACAACTATATATATATATATACTTGACACAATAATTGGATATGCGAAAAGCTTACGCCTTGTCTATTTAAAGCATTGATCATCAAAACCAAATCCACAACCCATAAATGGCATGCCACATAATTCAATCAAGTTACAGGTCTGCAATGCATGTAACGCCAATACGGACAGGCAAACAAGAATGCTTAGCCACCATGATCATCAGACTAGTAAACACAACCCTTACCAATTCCACGCGTCCCACCTTCAGATGTTCGGCGGCAGCCTCAAAAAAGGCAGCATTCTGCATAGAGTGCCTAATGACGCTAACAACAGAAGCAAGATGCTGCTCAATGTACGGGTGCTTTGATTTCACCAATCGCCTTAACTTGTTAATTGTGTCAGGCATCTGTTTAGCTTTTACCCAAAAAAACAAAAAGGATGAAATAAGCTGAATGTCTACTGAAGAAACCGTTGAAAAATAAAAAGTAATATTGAGCTTGATGAACATAGAATGTCTAAGAAACCCATTACCAAGTTCAAGTAGAGTTTTGTTTGGTAATATATAACCAGTACTTTCATCCTCTGTCCGGGCAACAACATCCCGCCACTCACATAGACCCTGATAACAAATTTACAAGTGCATCTAAAATAAGTACAGACGTATGGCAATCCTACAAATGAAAACAAATTTATAAATGCATCTATAATACGTAGACACGTACGGCAATTTATATACAAATTTCTTAGCAATAGTGTAACACATAAATGGCTCATAAACATTAGAAAGGAACAATAGATTATCATCTCATGAATGTGTCAAAGCATTTATAGACACCGCTCATTTATAGACACCGCTCATCTGTGGAGGCTTGTAGTCCTAGTGGTTAAGAGCATTTATCCCTAAATGCTAGGTCCCAAGTTTAAATCCCAACTAATTCCAAAAAAGAAAAAACCTTCATCTATTCATACTGTATTAAGTTTTTTTTTTTTTAAAACGACTTTATTGAAACATCAACATCGTGATCCAATGAAAGTGGATAAGAAATCCACAAGCAAGATGGAAAAAAACCAAAGACTAGAAAGAAAAACGAAGGAACCTTTTAAATGGAGATAGAAAGTACTCCCAAAGAAAACTAATCATATTAAGTTTTTAACATTTAAAAATTAAAAGTCTCCTACATGTGTGCTCATTAGTGGTAAATGATGTTGTTATACCACACAATTAGAATCGTATTGGAAAAGCAGATAGGATATCTTCAGTGTAAACCAAATGTAAACATTTGAATTACTGTAAATTTCCATTAGGAAAGCAACTTACTGAAACAATGGCAAGCTGCTGAGAATTGAAACAAGCACCTTGCAGCCTGCATCAAAAAAAAAACAAAAACAAAACAAAGATTCATAAATGAAAGTCATTAAAATACAAACATAATATACACATAACAGGCCGGTTCTAAAGCAAGCATCCATAGTGTAGAGTATAGGACCGGACTCAGGCCGGTTCTAAAGCAAGCATCCATAGAGTAGAGTATAGGACCGGACTCCCATTCACGGGCATACTAACAGAAAGGAATAAAAGTTAAAAGGGCCCAACTCGTTTTCATTACCATATATTCATATACCCTCAATTCCCCTGCGTAATTGGATAAATGCCATATCACCCATTTTAGTTGAAGGCTGGAGATTGACACATCCACGACCAACGTATAGGACACTTCTTACGAAGTTAGAACGACACATACACCAATCAATCTATGGTTATTTTTATTTTTATTCTGGCCTTAAGGTTCACTTTCTCTCAGAAACCTCAACCACTCATTGAAAATCAATTACTTTGATGGAGACATCTGTTGGATGCAATATAGATCTTGATCAGTTGTGAGACTTGGTCTGACACACATAACAGAATGTTTGCGGTATATAAGTTTCCTTGGACTATGAATTTGAAACTGGAATGACGAAGGGAGTGTGAGAGTGAGGTGCACCTTTTTTGATGATGGGATTGTTGGTACAGGGTGGTGGTGGTGGTTTTGGACAATGCCAATCGCAAAAGATGTAATCCCTGTGGTGGTAACGCCCCATACAAAACTAGAAGAAACGGAGGGAAAACGAACTCTAATCTAACAAAACGCATTTTAAATGGAAGCTCTTGCAGGTTGCAAGCATTTCGAACTGAAAAGAGTGAAGCATACCCATATATGTGGAGATAGGAATTCTCAGTGAAAAGCTCCTTCTCATAGAGATGCATGCATATATCATAACTGCGCTTGTAAACCTATCAGAAACAAGAGTCTTCGTTAGAATTGCTTAAATTATAGCAAATAAAGAAGAACACTACAACAACAAAGACGATTAAAAAGAACCATTTCTAAACTATATCAACTAATTTACAGTGAAGACATATTTAACTTATGTACACGAAATTGTCCAGAGCCCACTATCTATCAAAATTGAAAAGAACCATCAAAACTATATAATTTTCCATTTCTAAATTATATCAGCATCTGTCTTCAAGGTTCTGTGATGGAAATTGTCCAGAGCCCATTATGAAATCAATGAGTTTTGAGTACCACTTGCGGCAAAACTTCGAGTTCATGTACCAAACTAATTATTCTGAACAAGTTCAGGTACCTTTTGTGATAGTTTCACAACCTCAAAATACATAAGCCAATGGAAAATGGAAAGAAATTCTGAATTTTGACTTCCTCACCATTTAGTGATGCGGGAGCCGAGTCATATTACATAAACTAAGTTCATCCATTTACTAATCACAATATAATGTTCAATGCATTAAGTGTCATCAGTTATGTCTTTCAGAATTCCTAAGAGCATTATTTGATGGTTATTAATGATAAATGTAATGGCTCTATAAAAAGGGCGACTTTGTAACATTTGAAGGAAAAGTGAGTAGTAAAATAAAACTCGTTAAGTTTTTCTGCTCGTGTGTGATACATGGGTTAACTTGGAGAGATTCCAAGACACCTTTGGTGTGATGCCAAAGACCGGTGTGAGGCCGGAATTTTTTTAATTTCTGTCAAGGAGTGATTCCTAAAACCCTACCGGTGTGAAGCTGGTAGTTTCTATCCCTTTCCAAATTTTATTCCTTTGTTCTACATCATTTAGAATAACAGCCCTTAATTAATTTTTTTTTTTTTAAAAAAAACAATAAAAGCACATGAACACGCTCCACAACTTATTTTCTTTGTCACCAACTTCTAGACAAAGACTACTGAAATCTTGTTTCACTATATACAACTACTATTATTATTTAAAAAGAAAAAGTAATTATGAGTAATAAACAACTAAAACTATGCTTATCATACAGTCGACTATCTTCCTAGAAATGGAACAGCGAGACACATAATTATGAGTTATAACCACCAAAAAGATGCCAAAAAGTGATCACGAGAAATCACTTACGTAAAACTAAAACCTAATACACGAACTCCAGAAATATCAGTCTTCTAGAGGCAGTGAGCACTCAAAAGGAAATAAAAGAAACATGCTTATCCATAGAGCAAAATTAGTAGTTAGGTAGAAGAATGTAAAATCCAGAAAAATATAGAGAATAATGTATATACCTCTATTAAAGGAGTGTCGGAGTTTCCAGATTCCTTTGGCATAGAAGATAACTTTGTTCTCATTAAATCATATATGTGTAACAGATAGTGTGTATCTTCTCTGGCATATCTGTCCAGATAAAGAAACTTCTTTAGATAACAGTGGAGGTCAAGAGATGATCCTGAGAATGGAACTTCCTAAATAAGCAGGAATAAGAACGACCTGGCTTTAATAAATAAACCTTACCATATAAGTAAAACAAAGTTTATGATGTAAACTTCTCATATTGTATAGGTCCAATCTAATTTGTTCAATTTGGATGTGACCTTAATCATATAAGGCTTTGGAATGACTCTAAGTGCAAAACAAACAAGGCCTCGATTTTCAGTTTTTCACCAATGGTTAATTGGTTGGGTTGGAACTCGATCATAGCAATAAACAAATCACCCCCCCCCCCCCCCCCAAAAAAAAACAGAGAGAGAGAGAGAAACATATTATGCCAAACAAGTAAACAAACAAACTATATTTTTTGGATTCTTAGGTTTCAATCACTCTATATGCACAAAATTAAGGTGGGATAAGATCAACTTACTAAATACTACCTGTGTATTATCAACTTAAACATATAAAATAGCCCATGTTTTTACCTGACCATCTCATTGGTAAGAGGGCGGAATCTCCAGTCTGCATTCTGGTATCTGCAAAGAGTTGACTAGTCAAGCTTGAAGAATATGAGGAGGAAAGAGTAGTCAAAGCAGTAACAAGTTTCTTACAATACAAAAGAATTGAAACGAATTTAGAAGATTATAAATTATTGTTTAACTAAAACACTTACTCTTTGTTAGCAGAAACATCACAAAAGTGATGTAACAGATATTCCAAACTATTTCTTTCCAATTTCAATACCCTTGAGGCCTGAAGATTAAAACAAATTCACCCTATTTGATTAGCACCATGAAGAGTAAAAGATTCTTTTAGAAAAATAAATAAATAAAAATATAGAAACAAAGAGTTAAAAAAAATAAAAATAAAAAAGGAACTACAATTTCCAAATCAACGAAACCAAAGGGAGTATTTTTTAACATGAAAACCGAATCAATTTGTTCAGTGGTTTAAAGGTACAGTACCTGGCCGGTGTCGAACAAATTGCAGATATAAATGCCAAAATCACGTTGGAGCCACACAATATCTCGATCTGCTCCATGCATCACCTAATTAATTACAAATGATTAAATATCATCTGATAAATGTAGTTGGTATGCTATAATGCCAGATATCAACATGCAAGAAACAAACCTTTCTCTTGGAAGGGTCCTTGAAAACTTCCCTAAGATATGGACCAACATGAATTCTAAGCTTAAGGGTATCTACTATAAAATCTTCGGTTCTTGTAGAAATTTGCATCAAACAAGTCAATCCTTGGAAGGATCGATATTGGTTATGCTCCAAATCAACCTAGACAGCAAAAGATAGAAGTTAAAACAAATGAAAATGAATGTTACCTTCATAGTAATTGCAAGTGCAACAAACTTTCCAAAAATATCAATAACTTTGATATACATTCGAGCCATGACGATAAAACTAACATAGCTGAACTGAGCATCAAAGTAGATTTACAGTCAATTAATGATATCATTACAATCAAACTTTACCGCAAATTCATTAACACCGCGCAACTTAGCTGCCAGCTCCTTCAGATCTTTGACCTCCTCCACAAGCTTGAATGGGGTAGCCTCTATTTCTGGCGGTTTTACGGGCTCAACATCCCCAATACCATTGTCAATAAATTCAAGAACTGAGAGCTTTTCCTTCATTAAAAAACAATAATTAGAAAGAGAGATAGATTTCCTAATTTTAGCATGCAAACCCAATTTAAAGAAAACAAAAAGTTCACCGTTTTCAAATAAACACAGGAAATAAAAGAAATAAAATCCATCACTTCATATTACTAAAGGTAGTTCTTATCAAAATGGACTTGCACCAAATCAGAAAAACTTGAAACATCCATTCCTTACAACTATGTCAATCAGAACAGATATATCTATATAATGCTTATCAAATCCATGACCGAAAGATAGATACACACAGTAGACCCAAAATAGAATGTAAGTAAGAGAATGCACAAAATAGCATCCAGAGATAATTAAATTCTTCTTTTGCTGAGCAGGCCAACATCATAGCCAGTATGCTCAGATCCACCATTTTACAACCATGAACCTAATAACATAGCAAACTGCGGGCTTCAAGTTCCAAACTCTTAATTATATCCCCTTGATAAATGATATATATTTACCTCAAGCAGTACCAAGTAAATAATAAAGAAGTATGTTAAGATGAAGTTTCAAGTCCAAAGTTTCACTTAGGTTTCATGAAAAGTCTGGTAAACCTCAGATGCATCCCAATTGTCTATCCAAACAGCTGAACAGAAATTGCAGCTCTTCCATAGGCTTGCTTGTAGAACACCTATAGTTAATCAGGGATGCCCGTTGTTTCCGAACTAGACGAATTCACAACGATCTTCCCATTTCAAACTTTAGCTGTCGGTAGCCTTCAAATTAGCACCAACCACCCATTTGCCACACCCTATAGGTTATCAAGACTAGAAATGGACATTCGTGACTTGCACTAATATTAGTCTCTCACATATGATTCCAGGGGTTCCATCCACAATGATTTTTTCTTTTTGGTTACAATCCCTAATGAGTTTTAAAAATAAAGGCAACGGCACATAACATGAAAAACTAGGTGGAGGAATGGTTCATAGCATTGCACATACTCAAGAGTATCAATTCTCTAAAAATATTAATCATAATATTTGATAAACATTGACTGCAATCAATGGCTTACTAGGGGATGAAGAAATCGGTGAGCATCCTCACTTCTGTGCAACCAAACATGCTCAAACGGCTGGTTTGAATTATTAACCAAAATGTTGAACTCCTCCTGCGGCTTCCGAATGGACGGCACATGAAATGAAACCTTGGGCTTCGTCCCCACAGTCTTGTTGCCTTTGGTGACCACTTTAACCTGAGTCGAGTCATCGTTCTTCTTCTTCTTCCCACGCACCAACTGGAACCCGTCTTCCGAGTCCAAAACTGCAGTCACCGGCCGCTTGGTCTCCTCGTCCTCCTTCCTGATCCTCTTAAACTCGTCGACGGACACGTCAAATCTCTCGAGGACCTCGTCATTAACATTAACCAGCCAATCGTACGCATCATCCAAATCGTCCTGGGGAAAAGCCATCTCTTTACCCCATATAGGTGCCGACGAGCCAATTGATTCGAGCATCGACTGAGATTGCTTTGCGATTTCTTCGATTGGGACTTTGAATTCGTCGAAATTGTGGTAGTAATAGAAGTCCTCTTGGGAGGGTATGCCTCGCGAGGAGCCCGAGAGCTTGGATATGGAGGATGCCAGAGGACCCGTGGTTAGGTTTTGGAGCACTTGGGCCCTCCGGGGCTGAGACTGCTCCACCTTCATTGCTTCATGGCTCATGGTTTCGATTAGGGTTTTGCTAGGGTTTCGATTACATCTCCCTCCCTGCTGATCGTAAATGTTTCGTTTTCTCGTTTTGGGCCAGGCCGATGGCAATATGGAGTTAGTTACAGGATGTCACGTGAGTTTGATTCTTCATTTTTCCAAACATACTTAATACATGACTTGACTTGTCGTATTTTCACAACAAATGGCAAAGCTTACTTAGGCACAAATGTCAATACAATACATATGAACGGAATTTTCTCTCTTCACATCGCACGTGACTCTCCCAAAAACGTGAAACTTTAGAAACAATTTTTTTTTTCTTGTCAAAAAAAAATAATAATAATTTTTTTAAGATAAAAATCACTTTTATCACTCAAGTTTGATATATTCGACATTTTGGTAATTATAGTTTTTAAAATATCACTTTAATCACTCAAGTTGAAAATCGTATTTCACTTCGGTTATTATAAACCGTAAAAAAAAAGACAAAAGTGAAAAACAATTTCAAACTTAAGTAACTAAAGTGATATTTTTTTTAAATTATAGTGACCAAAGTGTCTTTTTTTTTTTTAGGAAGAGAAAATTTTATTTCTTAATTAATGATTACAACCATGAGAATGACTACGTAAATTCCAAACATCTCCAACTGGAGCAGAGGAACTACTCATATTTCTAATATAGAACCGGCGGTTACAGACACCATGAGCTAATAAAGCTCAAACTCTAACCACAAATATCGCCCTTTTCCCCGGGCTACTGAGAAACCAACGATCCTGAGAGTCACGATACAGCCCCGCAACCAACGTCAAGAAGAATCACTTCACCCTCTTCGACACCGTGTCCAAAAATAGCCAGACCACTTGCAAGGGCAGCTCCCCATCCAAATGACAACAAGAAGATACCAAAATAATAACAATTAGTCCCCAGGAGTAACACCAAATCCATGGCACTACAATAAGACCAAACCCTAGCTCAATAGAGTAGGGACATATTAGACCTGACCAAATACCAAAACCTAAAAACCAAGCAAAAACATAAAAGAGACTGCCATGACTAGCTTTCATATCCCAAAGAATCAACAACTGCCGCATAGAAACCACCGCAGCAAGATTGGGACTAGCTACGACGAGCGATTCCACTGCAAACCTTAGCCACCATTGCCAACCCACTGCCCCCCCCCCCCCCCCCCACCCTCGCTGCAACCATTCATAGGCCAACCAGAAACCTCCAATTCGCCCCCCATGCTGCAACCCTCCAAAATCGAGCCCAAAACCCACAAATCACCACCCTTGTTGTAGCTGGCCAAGTATGACCCAAAAACCAGCCACCCTTCTGTTGTGCGGAAGCGTAACAAACACAATATTGATATGAGTTAAATGGGTAAACGAGAAAAACAATCACAAACAAATAACACAATAATTTATAGTGGTTCACTCAATCAGTGTGATTGAGCTACGTCCACTTTCGGAGCCGGCAAAATATTCCACTATGATCAAATTTGGAGAAAACACAACTAGAGCTTGAGAACAAACTCTACTACCCAAAATCCCCAATACACCCGAATGAGATTCTCTACAAAACAGCTAGAGAAGAATAACAGCTTACAACTTCAAAGTAACCCCAAGGTTGAGCGGATCACTTTGACAAAGGAAAAACAAAGCATATTTTGCATGGCTCTATTTTTCTTTGGCTGCTCACTCTTTCTATCACTCTGTTTCTTTTCTCTCATGCACACACTGCATGCCACTCTCTCATCCGTCTCTCTAATACACTTCAGCACCAAATGAATATATGTATATATAGCAAGAGCATGCAGCTCACGTCTTCTTCTCTTGCATATATCAATTATACATGTGCATGGCCCATTGGTACAATTAATGGGATTAATGGGAGGTAGCAGATAACATTAATTAGCAAAAGATAAACCACTTTCTTTTGCTTTTCTTTTTCTTTTTGACTTGGGCTGCACAAATCCAAAAACGTTCCCTTATCACTTCACCTGCTCCTCCACAATGCAAAGTGGAGTTCACCTTGGCTTAATTGTTAATTAAGTGGAGCCAAATAATCAACAATCTCCACCTTGGCTTCACTTATTGCGAAATTCTCCAAAGTAGAATATTATAAACCGATTGCCGTTCCGACATCCCCGCAGGGAATTCAAATGCTACGAACACCAATCAAGTTCAAGCAATGCCTGAACTTGCTCAATGGAACTGGCTTAGTCAACATATCAGCAGGATTGTCTTCAGTTCCAATTTTTCGAAGATGAATATCACCATCCTCCACCATTTGACGAATCTTGTGAAATTTCACCTTGATGTGCTTGGTACGAGCATGAGTAACCTGGTTCTCTGCTAAATGAATAGCACTCTGACTGTCACAGTAGACATTCACATAATCTTGAATTATTCCCAGATCCTCAAGCAAACCACGAAGCCATACTGCTTCTTTTGCACCTTCTGTTACAGCCATGTATTCAGCCTCTGTAGTCGACAACGCAATTGTAGATTGCAGATTCGACTTCCAACTTACCGGCCCACTAGCAAGAGTAAACACATAAGCTGTTGTAGACCGACACTTATCCAAATCACCTGCGTAATCAGAATCCACATATCCGACAGCACACTGACTCGTCATATCCCGCTGAAAAATCAATCCAACATCCACAGTACCAAGAATATACCGTAGAATCCATTTCACTGCTTGCCAATGACTTTTACCTGGGTTATGCATATATCTGCTTACCACACTTAAAGCCTGTGAAATGTCAGGTCTAGTACACACCATACAATACATCAAGCTACCAACAGCACTAGCATAAGGAACTTTAGCCATATAATTGAACTCATCATCTGTGCTAGGAGACATAGTAGATTTAAGCTTGAAATGAGAGGCAAGAGGTGTACTTACAGGTTTAGTGCCATCATTCATACCAAACCGTTGTAGTACCTTCTTCAGATATTGTTTCTGAGACAAACAAATCTTGCCTTTTGATCGATCTCTTTCAATTTCCATGCCTAAAATCTTCTTGGCTTCTCCCAAGTCTTTCATTTCAAAATCACAGCTCAATTGTGATTTTAATTTTTCAATCTCTGTTTTACTCTTAGATGCTATAAGCATATCATCAACATATAAGAGCAAATATATAAAGTTCCCATCATGTAGCTTGCGAAAATAAACACAAGGATCATAAAGACTCCTAGTGTAATTCTGACCAAACATAAATCTATCAAACCGCTTGTACCACTGTCTTGGAGACTGTTTCAAGCCATACAAAGATTTATGCAATTTACAAACCCATTTTTCCTTACCAGCAATTTTAAAACCTTCTGGCTGAGTCATATAGATCTCTTCTTTTAATTCACCATGTAAAAATGCAGTTTTGACATCAAGCTGCGCTAACTCAAGATCAAACTGTGCAACCAAAGCTAGCAAAATACGAATAGAAGAATGCTTTACAACTGGAGAAAATACCTCATTGTAATCGATTCCTTCTTTCTGAGCATAGCCTTTTGCTACCATTCTAGCTTTGTATCGAGATCCTTCCTTTTTAGCAAACACCCATTTGCAACCAATTGCTTTCTTTCCATGTGGTAACCGAACCAGCTCCCACGTCTTGTTCTTGTGAAGAGACTTCATCTCCTCATCCATAGCTTTTCTCCATTCTACGCTATCTGCATGTATGACAGCTTCTTCATAGGTAGAAGGAATTTCTTCTTCAGTCACTGGAAGTGCATAAGTCACCATATCACTTAACCATGCTGGCTTTGGAGCTTTCCTTTTTCCCTTTGTTGTTGCAATAGGTCCATCTTGCTGTGTAGGCTCTTGGGTTGGAGCCTCTTCTTCAATAATCACGTCCTCTGTATTTGAATCATCTGAATCAACAGTAGGACTCTCTGGATCAACTGGAGCTTCATCAATATTTTCCTTGCGCTCCACCTTCTTCGAACCCTCTATGGTCTGCACTTGGGAATCTTTCTGCTTATTCTGATCAACCATAACAGCCTCATCAAATGTCACGTCTCTGCTTACCACAACTTTTCTCACATCTGGACACCATAGCCTATATCCCTTCACACCATCATTGAATCCCAAGAAAACAGCTTTCTTGGCCCTTGGATCAAGCTTGCTTTCCCTGACATGAAAATAAGCAGGACAACCAAAAATATGTAAGTAATGATAATCAGTAGCAGGTTTTCCAGACCATACCTCCATAGGCGTTTTGCCTTCATTTGCAGTAGTAGGCAACATGTTGATGAGATGGCCCGCATATGTAACTGCCTCAGCCCAAAACTCTTTGCCTAATCCAGCATTAGACAACATACACCGAACTTTCTCCAGCAAAGTCCGATTCATGCGCTCTGCCACCCCATTCTGTTGCGGTGTCTCTCTAACTGTGAAGTGTCTCACAATACCCTCATCTTGACATAATTTCAAGAATGGATCAGACTTGTATTCACCACCATTGTCTGACCTGAGCCTCTTAATTCTTCGACCGGTCTGAGTCTCAATCATTTTCTTCCACTTCACAAATATATCTAGGACTTCATCTTTATGCTTCATGGTGTACACCCATATTCTTCTAGAGAAGTCATCAATAAAAGAGACAAAATAATGTTTACCTCCCAAAGATGCAGTTTTGGTAGGTCCCCATACATCGGTGTGAACATAATCTAGAGTACCTTTAGTCTGATGAACTGCGGTGCCAAACTTCACTCTAGTCTGCTTTCCCAAAACACAGTGTTCACAAAATTCCAACTTGCCTGTCTTTGCACCTTTCAACAAGCCTTGCTTCACTAATCCCTGCAGTGCTTTCTCACCAGCATGTCCGAGACGCATGTGCCATAATTTTGTGGTGTCTGCATCTTCCATAGTCTCAGATACTGCAGTTTCGCCTATCACTATACTTCCTTGCATAAAATATAAGTTTCTAAATCTTTCACCTTTCATCACCACAAGTGAACCAGAGACAACTTTAGCAACTCCATTTTTTAGAGTAATTGTATATCCCTTTGATTCTAAAGTACCCAAAGAAATAAGATTTTTCTTTAAGTTAGGAACATACCGAACATTTGTTAGCTCCCTGACTGCTCCATCATGCATCTTGAGAAGAATTGTGCCAATCCCTTGTGTTCTGCAAGGACTGTTATCTCCCATCAACACTACTCCACCGTTCAATTCCTTGAAAGTAGAGAACCACTCCCTGTTGGGACACATATGATGAGAACATCCTGAGTCCATGATCCACTTCTCAGAACAGCCGGTTTCAGATGAACTAGCCAAGGCAAATTCAATCTCATCTGCTTCAAAATCCTCAAAGGCCGATGAACAGTTTAGAGCGAAACCAAAATCATCATCATCTCTTGCAACGTTCACTTCAGGACCCTTGTCCCGAGTCTTCAGCTTTGGACAGTCTTTCTTCCAATGCCCTTTCTGGCGACAAAAGGCACACTCATCTTTTGCAGGAAATTTTCCTCTTGACTTGGAACGAGATTTACCTCGTTTTCCACCAGGCTTCTTCTCATAAGTTCTGCCCCTTACTACAAGTGCATCACTTGGCCCTGCATTAAATTGCTTGTCCTTTTTCCGGCACTCATTATTCAACAAAGCATTAGACACATCATCAAATTTCACAACAGTTTTTCCATACAACAAGGTTGTGATCAAATGCTCATACTCGTCAGGAAGAGAATTTAGCAAACATAAAGCTTTATCCTCATCACTAATTTTCACTTCTAAATTAGTCAAATCTGCAAGTATCTTATTGAAATCACTGATGTGTTCAGACATAGAAATACCTTGTCGAAACTGAAATCGGAAGAGCCTCCTTTTTAGGTGAAGCCGATTTTCAGGACTCTTGAACATATATTGATCCTCCAATTTCTTCCACAAGTCTTTTGCCGAAGTTTCTTTCATGACAAAGAATTTCTGATCTTTGGCAAGGCACAATCTGATGGAACCACAAGCCCACCTATTAATCTTCGCCCACTCCGCATCTTCCATATCTTCAGGTTTGTCATCAAGAGCTATATCCAATTCTTGTTGACACAAGACATCCATCATCTCACACTGCCACATGCCAAAATTGTTAGTACCATTAAATTTTTCAACTTCAAATTTGGCATTACCGATTGATGGTCGAGTAGTTGATGACGAACCCGAACTCGAACTCGAACTTTTCTTCTCCTTGTCTTCCTTGTCACCCATTGACTTAAATCAATAAATTCAATTCCAAAGTCAGAACCAAAGCTCTGATACCAGTTTGTTGTGCGGAAGCGTAACAAACACAATATTGATATGAGTTAAATGGGTAAACGAGAAAAACAATCACAAACAAATAACACAATAATTTATAGTGGTTCACTCAATCAGTGTGATTGAGCTACGTCCACTTTCGGAGCCGGCAAAATATTCCACTATGATCAAATTTGGAGAAAACACAACTAGAGCTTGAGAACAAACTCTACTACCCAAAATCCCCAATACACCCGAATGAGATTCTCTACAAAACAGCTAGAGAAGAATAACAGCTTACAACTTCAAAGTAACCCCAAGGTTGAGCGGATCACTTTGACAAAGGAAAAACAAAGCATATTTTGCATGGCTCTATTTTTCTTTGGCTGCTCACTCTTTCTATCACTCTGTTTCTTTTCTCTCATGCACACACTGCATGCCACTCTCTCATCCGTCTCTCTAATACACTTCAGCACCAAATGAATATATGTATATATAGCAAGAGCATGCAGCTCACGTCTTCTTCTCTTGCATATATCAATTATACATGTGCATGGCCCATTGGTACAATTAATGGGATTAATGGGAGGTAGCAGATAACATTAATTAGCAAAAGATAAACCACTTTCTTTTGCTTTTCTTTTTCTTTTTGACTTGGGCTGCACAAATCCAAAAACGTTCCCTTATCACTTCACCTGCTCCTCCACAATGCAAAGTGGAGTTCACCTTGGCTTAATTGTTAATTAAGTGGAGCCAAATAATCAACACCTTCGACCTTGCATCAGCCACCAACCACCCAACATGCTCTCCCCATCAACCTCCTGCCTAGGGCCATCATTCGTCGATCCAAAACCAAACCACCAACATTGTCGGCGTAACCACCCCCAATCAAATCGAAACCAAGTAACCAAGCCATAGACCTGAACCGATGTCAACAACATCGATCTAGCCCTCCGCTCACTGCCCAGATTCGACTGCCAGACAAAAGTTTCTGATACAGCTGCTGCCATGATCTCGGAGAAAGCAAACCCAGCCACCACAACCCAGTCCACTGAGAACCTCAACACCAAAAGAAAAGGGATGCCCGTCCGGCTGTACCCACAGCACGCAGACGAGGCCAGAGGCCAACGCCAACCCGGGAGGGCCGCCGGATGAGATCGAAAGAAGAAAATTGGAGTAGTCAAGGACGCGTGAGGCGCATTCTCTCTATTAGGGGTTTTAGTGGTCGTAATAGATTCCACATAATGACCAAAGTGTCAAATATGTTAAACTTGAGTAACCAAAAGTGATTTTTTCCTCTTTTTTTTTCAAGCACCACTTCAAAACACTCTTAAAAGTAAAATGCAAAAAAATATTTTTGGTCACTCAAGTCATATTTAATACTTTGGTCACTATAAAGTATAAACCATAAAAAAAGAGGAGCAAAGTGTCCAAAGTGAAAAACGATTTCAAACTTGAGTGACCCAAGTGATATTTTTGAAACTATAATGACCAAAGTTTCGAATATGTCAAACTTGAGTAACCAAAAGTAATTTTTTTCCTAAGTAAAAAATTATTTAAAAATATATATAATACATTAGAGATTTTTATCCAAAAATTTAAAAAAAAAAAAACAATTGGCATGTGCGTAGCACATGAAAAATGACTTGTAAATTATAGAGAATATGATAAATAAGCTATTAAAATTGTGGGAACATGAAATATCACGTCCAGAACCGAGTTCCCAGGCTAGGGTAAACGGTTCCAAAAGGCTTACGAGCATGAAACCCTAGTTCGGATTTCTGGGGCTGAAGCGTATGAATCATCTTTTTTTCTTTTAGAGGAACATAAATTTTATTAATAATGATGAATGATGTTGTACTGCAAGGGGGACATAAAGTCTGAATCTCGAGTACAATGACAAAGATCCTCGTAGAGAACATATTCAATAATAGAAAGTGTCTCACCAATCCAAAATTCATCTAAATCAAACATACTAGCAATGTGTGCCAAACGATGGCCCACAGTATTAGCTTCACGAAAGACATGCTTAGACCGAATAGAAGGGATAACAAGTAGATACTCCTTGCAATCCTCCACTATACGTCCAAACTCAGAAAAATCTACATTAGAGCATGCAAGAGCAGAAATTAAAGAAGCATAATCACTCTCCAACTCAAGCTCAACCCAACCTTCATGAATAGCAATAAGAAGACCCACCCTGCATGCCTCAATCTCCACTCGCATAGCCGAAGAAACATGAGGAAGATGTCGGGCAAAATCTACAACACACTTCCCATTCTCATCACACACAACTACGCCAACACCTCCAGTCGCCGAATCTAGTCTAAAAGCACCATCCACTTTAATCTTGAGCCGCCCACTAAGAGGGCATTCCCAGTGTGATACCGGCCTCCTTTTGTTCTTAACCTTGAAAGGATGGAACTCATGATTCTCCTCCAAATGCCTAGAAACCCAAGTAGCCATGAATAGTGGGTTAAAACCACCATTATTCCAGACTATATTGTTTCTCTCACACCAAATAACCCATAAGCTCATTAGAAAGATATTAACTTGATGTGAGTTCGTACACCTCAAAACCTCCAGGACCCAATCAAATAACGAGGTGTAAGAATGACCAGAGGGTAAATCCTTGATAGAAATAGTCGGCTAGAAGCACTTGAGAGCTGCACATTGCATGAAAATATGCATGGCACTCTCCACGTGATCATGACAAAAAACACAACTAACCTCTGGGAAGGGAATCATCTTCTTGGATAAGGCTGCTCTAGTTGGGAGAATACCCTGTAGTAAACGCTAGATGAAAGAGCGGACCTTGGGAGGAACACGAGCTTGCCAAACCTTCTTCCAACATTGATTTGCCATAATACTGGAACCACTTGACGACGCTAACGATTGGAGCTGAACCTTCATACAAGTAACGTAATAACCACTTTTGACACTATATAAGCCTCTTTGATCATAGTGCCAAATCGATCCTATCATTATTACAACAAAGACTCAAAGGAATCTCAAAATTAACTCTGCTTCAGTTGACATAAAAAGCTCATTAACAACCAAGTTCAACCATTCTTACTGTCATGATCAATTAGATTCTCAACAGTTCAAGCTTCAGTACCCACAACAGGCAAAGAGAAAGGTTTAAAGCTATAAGGAAGTAGTAACCAAGGATCATTCCAGACTGAAACCCACTGCCCATTGCAAATCTGATAACGGTTGCAACCAACCAAAATCTTCCTTCCTGCCAAGATTCTACGCCAGGTATAGGACATGCTTGGCACTGCAGACACTTATAAAAATTCTGACCGCGGATAATATTTTGCCTTGAAAACTCTAGTGACCAACGCATCCGGGTTCATAAAAAATTTCCATCCTTGCTTGGCTAAAAGAGCAAGGTTGAAAAACGGTAAATTCCTAAACCCCAAACCACCCTCAGCCTTAGGAACACAAAGTTTCTCCCAAGCTAACCAGTGTAGCTTCCTCTCATCTCCTTTGGCTCCCCACCAGAACTTAGCCATAAGTTGATAAATCTCATAACATAATTGTTTTGGAATTCAAAGCAACTCATGACATAAGTGAGGATTGATTGAATAACAGACTTTAAAAGAGCCTCCTTTCTAACAACACTCAAATGTTTCTCCCGCCACCCTTTAAAGTTTTTCTCAACCTTGTCTTTAAGAAAGCTAAAAGCCTCCATCTTTGAATTACTAATCTCCATGGGGAGACCCAAGTACTTATCATGCTTATCAACTTGTTGAACCCCAAGTACTGCAGCAAACGTCTCTTGACTATCAAAGGTAACATTGCGGCTAAAAGAGACACAACTCTTATCAAGATTAATTTTCGGACCCGAAACTCGTTCATAGCATATGAAAATATCCTTCAAAATCTCACATTTCTCTTCCTCTACCTTGAAAAATATTAATGAATCATCAACAAAGAAAATGTGACTAATGCTTGGAGCCCCCTACATATCTTCACCCCATGGAGGCTGCCTAGGGCTTCTGCATTAGAAATCAACCGAGAAAGGACCTCAGCACATAAAAGAAATAAATATGGAGAAATAGAATCCCCCTACCGTAGACCCCTTGAAGGCACCACCAAACCTCGAGGCTCACCATTAACAATGAGAGAATACGACACCGTACGAACACATCGCATAATTCAGGACACCCACACCATGACAACTTCAAGGAATGGCCATTCAACACGATCATAGGCCTTACTCATATCCAACTTAAGGGCCTCATAACCAACCTTCCCATCTCTTCTTTGTTTTAGAAAATGAGCTATCTCAAAAGAAACCAAAGAGTTATTGGAAATTAAACCCCCAGGAACAAAGGCACTTTGGAAAGGTGAGATAAACTGCATAAGAAGAGGCTTCAATCTATTGGCTAGCACTTTAGACCCAATATACATGACGTTACAAAGATTGATAAGGCGCAATTATGTCATGTTTTCAGGAGACTTAACTTTAGGTATCAACGCCACATTAGTACAAGGAAGCGTGTGGACTATGCCTCGACTCGGTGGGTGGCTCGACCTCAACTAATCTGCAACCTGGGCAACGCAAAACCGAAAGACCCAGGGAAAAGCATTTCCAAAACCGTTAGAGTGAGTGGACGAAAATCAAGAAATAAATATAATTAACTTCAACAATGTCTTAAATGCTTTCTCAAAATTTGTTTCTCTAAAATCATGCATGCAATTAATTTAAATCGGATAAACAATAACTTAAAACCATAAAGCTTTCTGTTAGCTTAAGAATCTATCCAGCTGACTTTGTGATTCGGCTGGACAACTGAGATTTGGAATGGACATATGCGGAAACTACACTATAACAAACACTGAACGTAAACAATAACGACTTTAAGTCCATGAAGCTTTCTCTAAACTTAAGAAATCTACCTGGCTGAACAGCTTAAATATGAGCTGAAAAACTACACATTGTACGTTTATTCTTAGAGTTGACTGCTGAAAGGAAGGAAGTTACCCTCAGACGTCATACCTAAAGGGGGTCTGAAGGGAATAATCCTTAGACGTCACCTGGAAGGAGTCTGGAGAGAAATTACTAATCAATAGCGTAATTGCAGGAAAGTCTGGAGGGGACTGCCGACCAGACGACACATATATCGTACGCCGGCTACCCAGGTCGTACGATGTCCTAGCGTGCTACCACTCTCCCAGACAGAGTAAACTGACAATTTAAAAAGAAACCCGACTAAAGACTCTATCCTAATATCCTTTCTCTAAATTTAGAATCTCACTTGTCTGAATTATTGAGATTGGAGAGAAATACCACACAATACGATTATGCTAAAAGGATACTATTGTCCTAGTTGGAGATAGTCTGGAGGGGATTGTCGACCATACGAACTATGTCACTGTCATAACTGGAGATAGTCTCGAGGGGGCTGCCGATCAGACGTAATATGTCACCTAGAGGGGACTGCCGACCAGGTGACATGCATCTAGAGGGGTCTGCCGACTAGATGCTGCATGCATGCTCAAACTGATCTCCATACTGATAAACTGATCTCCAACTAAATACTGGGAATACTGATGACTGTGTACTGAATACTGGAAATGCTGAACACAGATAGACACACTGATGACTAGATATTAGACACTGATATGGCGGTAGAAGGAGACCTACTACATAAACTGGAATATTAATTCCTCTAAATTATTTCTCAGAAAAATCAATCAATTAAACTAGAATTCTCGATGCGTACAAAATAGCATAAATGTTAAATTCTTCTAAAATCACAAAATGAGCATAAGTCGTCAAATCTAATGGATAATCCATAGGGTGGTTTAATGCTGAATAAAATCATCTGAATACTTTTCCCCCAAAAAACTAGATAACTGTAGGAGGTACTGCCCCCTAGACCACTGGATAACTGATTACTAGAAACTGAGTACTGATGACTGAATTACTGATGACTGGAAATTTTGATGATTGGATATGATGGTGGGAACTATGGAATAAACTGAAACATAACTCTTGATGTACGCAAAATGGCGTAAATATTAAATTCTTCTAAAACATAAAATGAGTATAAATCAACAATTTTCAAATATCAATTTCCTCTAAAATCATAATTATTTCTGTAAATAAATTGCATGCATAATTTAATTTAAAACAAATGTCCACTCACTGATTGCCGGCTAGGCTTGACGCCCGTCAAGGTCTTCCTCAACGTCCTCCTGAATAACACGAATCAAAATTGTTTATTATTTGACGGACGACATAATAATTCGATATTTAACTTTAAAATCCCGACTAGGGTTTCCCCGCTAATTCTTACAACGCTAAATTTCTTATCGATAGATCCAATTATCAATTACCCTCGACTACGTTTCCAACTGTCGGATTGTCGCGGTTCAATAAATCGAACGAACGTAAACTAATTTAATCGATCTTACAAACCGTAACTATTTTTTAATTAACCAATTGAGATAATTCCCATAATCCAACCGTTCAATACTCTCCAAATAACTATCTTAACATGCTAATCAATTTCGGTGACCATCTGACGGTCACACGGTAAAGTCAATTGCAATTCGTATGATACTAACACGTTGTAAGGAAGAGCACATGCCAATGGGCAAAAATGCACTTCCAATGGAGGCCGGATGCGCCGCCACGCGCAGCTGCGTGCCGCCGGTCAACCACTTCTGATGGCTACCAAATTTTACCAGTATATGCATCTCAACAAACCCAACAAGTTTAGTAACTACCTCGAAGATCAATTCCCAACGGATTTGGAGATATTGTCGTTGAAAGTTCCGAAATCTCAAAACTTTCCGTGCTCGATCCGCCACCTACGGTGGTCGTCAGTGAAAAATAAGGGTACCAACGTGTTGCCGGGGTTGAGGACTTCAAAACCCAATAGATATTGTGGTATGGGGTGGCCGGAAAATGGGTTTGCCAACGGTGAACAGTAACCGCGAAAAACTCAGTTTTTCTCTCCTAGATTTCTCCTCACACATTGAAATTCGATGAAAGAAATTGTTATGGGGTTGAAGAGGAGAAAGAGATGAAGAAAATGGGACAAGTCTCATGTAAAATGGTGGCCGGAATAGGGAGATATTGGCCGGCAAAGTCGCCGGTGCTGTAGAGAGATAGAGAGACGCGGGGGAGAGGAGAGAGAGAGAGGGACTGACCAAAATGGAAACTTCCATTTTAGGAAGTTTCCTAAGATAGCTCATTCCAAAAATAAAAACCCGACTTTCGTGAACCATAACTTCTTCCTACGATCTCCGTTTTAAGCGTACTTCGTGTCTACGAACTCAGTTTAACGTACCCTGCAACTTCCGTGAAGAAAGTTCATTCAAATTCTAAGCGAAATGAAAAGTATCGAAACTCTAAATTGAAATCTTCACTAATTCATCGTAAAATTAACTAATAATTACATAAATTGGGTCCGGGTCGTTACAGTAAAGTATCGAAACTAGGAACTCAAACAAGTATAACTCATCACATATGCTTTAAATTGCCTTGATTGTACAAGGTTACCAAGCTTACACAATCTCATCAAATTAGATTGATTAACATGCCAAAGAAGTGGTAAATTCTAGTCTCACATAGTCACATTGGACTACGGCACATAACCCTAGTCCCCAACAAAGTAATTATTCACTACCCATCAAGATATACATCATCATATTGCAAATGTAAGCTCTAAATACAAGTAGAAGAGAGAGAAAGGTTGAGGAATGATCAATGGATGATGTCTCTTTCTTCTCTTTGGCTCTTGATGATATCCTTGATGTGTTGATGAGGATCCCCAGTAGCCAATGGGTGGATGATGTAGTGAAAGTCATAGTGGAAGTCGTAGTGGACAACTGATAGGACCCGCCCCAGATTCCACCCTGGAATCCGAGGTGGCCCTGTGGGGCCCACCTTAGAAGAGATCATATCGAAAATTCAGCATAACCTCTCCTAAAAATGGACTACCCAAAACCTGTGAAAACAATTTAACACTTCTAATAATCATAACCCAACCAAGCTCCCAAGCCTACTTGCTCGCCACACAAAACAATTCTCCATCACATAAAAGTGATCAAGGGTCACTAACCCAAAAATACCTAACTCCAAATACATTTTTAAACAAGTGAGTTTGGTAAATCAGAGCAACTAAGATACAAGTGAAATAGCGATAAATGTAGGATAGACAAAAATCCTACAAATAAACTGAGGAAGCGATGGAAACACTATGCCTCGTCTGCGAGATGTGGCCCGACCTCAATTAGTCTGCAAACTGGGTAACGTAAAACCGAAAGGCCCAGGGAAAAGCATTTACAAAAAAAATTAACGTTAGCGTGAGTGGACGAAAATAATAAGTGAAAATAAGAGATAACTTTTTAAATATAAAATGGATGCTTTTCCAATTCTTTCTTTCTTTAAAAAATCAAGCATGCAATTCAACTGAATATGGTAAGTCCTGTAAATCGAGTAAATCATATCAAGATCCTATGTTCCAAAAACTGTTACTCATAACATCATTTTAAATTCTGCAATGTCAAAATATAATGTCATCAATTAATCCAAAAATCTGAAACTAGCTCGAGGATCCAAAGTTAAACTGGAAGCTCGTGGTGAATCGATACGCCGTCTACCCTGGCCGTGCAATGCCTGGGCATGCTACTATCCTCCCAGATAAGACAGATCGACCGACACTCTGGGCGTGTTACCACTCTCCCAGGGAAATATTGTCGAAGAACCAAGATGAATCCGTACGCTAGCTACCCAGGTCGTACGGAGTCCCGTGCTACCACTCTCCCAGACGGACAGAAAGACTTACGATGAGGCCGTATGCCGGCTACCTAGGACATACGGTGCCTGGCGTGCTACCACCCTCTAGACATCCACATGTTAGTACTACCGACTGGGTCCCCGTAAGTCCGCACGCATTATCAAAACGTACGGTGTCTGGGTGTGCTACCACTCTCCCAAACATCCTCATTATCGGTAGACTTACCAGGTTCTCACATACAGACACGTGCACGTGATTCTGGAAGACCCTACCCCCCAGAAAATGAATAACTCAAGGAGGTACTACCCCCTAGATAACTGGATACTGATTACTGGAATGCTGACAACTGAATACTGACAACTGGAATGCTGACTACTGAATTACTGAATATTGACAACTCTGAATACTGACAACTCTGAAAATCTCACCAAAGATCCCTTAACCCTCAAATCTCGCATAAAACATTCAAATCCGAAAAGAAATCCATAATTTATTTATCATGTGTATAAACCAGAACAAATACTGGAGATGCACATATCACAAAACTCAATATATTTTTACTGAAAAGTAAAGCGAGAAATAAATCTTTCTTGAAAATAAAATTGCATGCATATTTAATTTTTAAAACAAAAATCCACTCACAGATTGCGGCTAAGCCACGCCTAGCACAAAACTCCTTGGTCGGTGGCTCGACTCATCCTCCTGACAAAACGAATTAAAATAAATGTTTATCCTGGACGAACGACAGCTAATTCTCAAAATGCTAAACCACTGATAAATCTCAAATCTCAACTCCACTACGAAATTTCTTATCGACAAATCTAATCATCCATCACCCTCGGCAACGAATCTAACGGTCGGATCGTCAGTTCGATAAATCGAACGAACATAACTAATTTATCGAACCATAAATCATAATTATTCTTTGATTAACCAATTGATCTAATTCCCACAATCCAACTGTTCAATACTCCCAAAATTATTATCTTAACATCTTAAATAACTTCGGTGATCATCCAACGATCACACCCACGTATATCGTACGTAAACAAACCTAAATTAATCGGATTAATTCTCAAACTTCAATAAGATACCTATCGAGTTTTGAGTCGGTTCAGTTACCTGATCTTGAATTCGGTCTTGGTACTATGCCTTGTTAACGTCGACCTCATAGGGACGAGAATCCTTCCGTAGTAGAAAGAAATGTGAATGAGTTTGATTTAGTAGTAGCTCCTCCAGAACAGCTTTTGGAGCGTGGCGGGGCAGTACCCCGAGTAATGATTTCAGTTCTAGTAATAGTCAGTGGTTGGTTAGAAGGCCCGAAACAGGAAAATTTGCGGGTACCACGAATTCGGCTATGTCATGGAGTTGGGTGGATGGACTAAAGAATCTTGTAATGAGATTGTGTACCCCAATGATAGAAGTATTGTTGGGGCTTATGCATTACTTGATAGTGATGCATGTTATTAGCGAATGGCATACTCAGAGTGTAAGTATGGACAATGACTGCCATGGAGTTAGATGTTATCAGTGTGGCCAGCTGGGTTACTATAGGACAACTGTCCTTAGTTTGGTGCGATATTCCAGTAGTAGAAGAGTTTTAAAATATGTTTTTTTGGATTCAGGATATGTGTAAAGATGATGGGAATAGAAAAATCGTTCTTTCAAGAAATTGAAAGATGGTGAGAACTCGTACATTGGTGACATTTTGGTCTATGCTTGAGGTTGGTGTAAGCATGTAGACCATCTCACCAATTATTGTGGAGGCCAGATAAACAATTGAATAGTGAGACTAATAAATGTCAGTTTGGGGCTAGGTAAAGTAGCATGCTTGGGGTTTATGATCTCAATTTTTCTGGTACTTATTCTGACAGGACCCGCCCCAGATTCCATCCTGGAATCTGAGGTGGCCCTGTGGGAACCACCTTAGAAGAGATCATACTGAAAATTCAGCATAACCTCTCCTAAAAATGGACTATCCAAAACCTGTGAAAAACTGTTTAACACTTCTAAAAACAAACTTATCCACCCAAAACTTCTGAGCCTACTTGCTCGCCACAAGATTCCAACCTCCATAATATATCCTTAAATTCAAATACATTTTTAAAACATTTGTTTGGTAAATCAGAGCAATTCTAACTGTCAGACAAAAAATACAAATAGCTGAACAAATCCTATTAAGATAATGAGGAAGCGCGTGGACTATGCCTCGACTCGGTGGGTGGCTCGACCTCAACTAATCTGCAACCTGGGCAACACAAAACCGAAGGGCCCAGGAGAAAGCATTATCGAAAACTGTTAGAGTGAGTGGACGAAAACTAAGGATAGTTATAACAAACTTTAAATAAATAATTTTAATACTTTCCCAAAACTTATTTATCTAAAACTATGCATGCAATTCATTTATTCGAAAACTCAATAAAACTATAAATCCATGAACCTTCCTCAAAACTAAGAAACCTTTCTGGCTGAGACTGAGATTTGGGCTGGATATCTGAAATTTAGTCTGAAGAACTGAACTGAACTGACTGAACTGAACTAAAATCAAGCTATAGACTTCTCGGAAATCATTGTACTGTTGAAGTTCGGCCGTACGTCTACTATCGTACGGTGCCTGGAAGTCCTACCCCCAGACATCCACATGTTAGAACTATCGACCAGGTCCCGCAAGCCGCACGCCGGATCAGGACGTGCGGTGTCTGAAAGTCCTACCCCTTAGACATCCACATATCGAGAGTCTAACCAGGTCCTCTGAAACACACGTGCACGTGACTCTGGAAGGCCCTACCCCCCAGAAACTGGATAACTGAAGGAGGTACTACCCCCTATACAACTAAATGACTCAAGGGGGGACTACCCCTTGGATAACTGGATAGCTGAATAACTGAATACTGATTACTGACGACCGGAAATACTGACGACTGAAAATTCTCATGACTGGACACTACTGAATGAACTGAAACATAACTCTTCAAATCTCAAAATAACTAGTTATTCTAAAGCCATATATATATATATATATATATATGTATATTTCTGAAAATAGATTGCATGCATAATTTAATTTAAAACAAATGTCCACTCACTGAATGCCGACTAGGCACGACGCCCGTTAAAGTCCTCCTCCACGTCCTCCTGAATAACACGAATCGAAACTATTTAATATTTGACGGACGACACAATAAATCGAGATCTAACTTTAAATTCCCGGCTAGGGTTTCCTCGCTAATTTTTCACAATCCAACCGTTCAAAACTCTCCAAATAATTATCTTAACATTCTAATCAATTTCGGTGACCATCCGACGGTCACACAAACAGTTAATCGTTACCCGTACGATAACGAACCTAAAATTAATCGTATAAATTCCTAAACTTCGACAAAATCCTTCAATCCTTATACTAACATGTTCATAAGGAAGAGCACAAGCCAATGGGCAAAAATGCACTTCCAATGGAGGCCGGACGCGCCGCCGGAAGCGGCTGCGCGTGGGATCCACGCGCCGCCGATTCCGACCCTCTCCGATGGTCACCAAATTTTACCACAAGCATCATCACAACATGAGGATCAACTTTTATGCCTGCCATGAAGTTCGATTCGGCCTAGAATTTCACGAATTTACCTCGAAAGCTGACGGTGTGCGAAAATTTCAACTCGCCGATCCGCCGCTGTTCGGCGGCCAATGGAGGTGAGGCCGATGGCGTTGGGTTAGTCTGGTCGAGGGCTTCAAAGCCCAGTATGCCTCGTCGATCGATTTGGCCAGAAACTTCGCCGGTGACGGTGGCAGTTTTGTGCGATTTGTAGGACTCTTCTCTCCTAGATTTCTCTCTCTACACTGAAATTCGATATATGAAATAGGTATAGAAGTGAAGACGGTGAGGAGACGAAGAATTTGGGACTAGTTTTGTGGCCGGATGAGAGAGAAATCGCCGTCGAAAGTGGCGGTTACTGTAGCAAGAGAGAGAGAGAGAGCTTGAGGATGAGGAGAGAGAAACTGGTTTCCCAAAAATGGAAACTTCCCAATCCGGAAAGCCAATAAATAGAAAGTTTCTCGAAATAGTAACCCATCTTCTATGGACCATAACTTCTTTATACGAACTCTGTTTTAAACGTACTTCCTGTCCACGAACTCGGTTTTACGTCCTCTACAACTACTGTGAAGAGACTTAAATCAAATTCTTTGCCGAACAAAAAGTCAACTCAACGACCCCCTAAAAGTACTATTTGAAGCTCGAAACCGAAACTTCCGACGACTCGTCGTTAAACACTATAGTAAATCGATAAGTTTTGGTCCGGGTCGTTACATATTTGTATGTAAGAGTTTATATAAGATTCACAATGTTATAATGAGGATTCTAGTAACCAAGACTGTGGATGTGATTGAGTGGTAAGACCTATGAATGTTGCAGCATTTGAGAATTATTCGGAGCGTAGAAGTTATTATCATAGCTAGTGGAATGTGTTTCTGAAATAGTAGGACCTCTCATTTCGCTTACCAAAAATGGTAATTGATTTGTGTGGTCAGAAATATGTGAACAAGGTTTCTAGAGCTTAAGAAAGCAGCAAGACTGTGATGGGTTAAGTGCCTCAGATTTGTACTGGGCTTAGAAGATGAGATTCAAGACTGTTGGTAACTGTTATGCCTACTAGTTCCAACCATTAGTTGAGGCTATCATGAGATATTAAGGAACACCTAGACCACGGTTATGAAATTATTTGATTTTGTCTAGACATAGTGGTTATTACCCTTGGCATAAGAAATTTATTGAGGGATGAATTAAGCAACTTGTGTTTGCATAATTACGAGTTAGATGAATAAAATAAGATGAATTGGCTCTTTAATTGCGTTATGTGAGGATAACAAGTTTGAGGAGGTCATTAGAATATCGCAGAGATCTTATCAGTTTGTTATGATATAAGTACAAGGGTGAAATATTTTAGGTGTATCGAACTTTAATGGTAAAAAGGGGAAATTGATGCCACGAGAGTAGGAGTTGACCACAGACGGCTTAAGTAAGTTATGATGCCTCACGTGTAATCTTTTAATCTACGTTGAAAATTTTGCTTAACGAACTACATGGTGCCAGTGTGGTTTTCAAGGTTAATTGAGATTAAGTTCCAATTGGGCTTATCCCTAAGATAGCTTGGCTGCGCTCGGTGTAGAAGTGAACTTGTGAATCACCTATTTAAGGTAATGTAAGTCAAGGGAGAAACGGTTGTATATTAAGACTAGTAAGTATGTGCGGGGGGATACGATAAAGTAGCAATCCTAGAGTATGTAACCTCAGCTTCGCAGGCGCTTTTACGTGTGTAAGGATTAACATAAGTTTGATATGGTATCATAAGGATTCTATCAAGCAAGATTGTAGATGTGAATTGGTTGCAAACAACCTACATGTGTTACGACGGCAATTGTTATTTGGACCATCTAAGTTATTAATGTTGTTGTGAAGAATCTCTCTTTAATGGTTCAATATTGTTGCTCGTAATGAAGAGGCAATTGCATAAGAGTTTGAAATTCTTGGGTTGTTGTGGGCAACTGATTTTAGAAGTTGATAGTTTTCGTCATGTTATTGAAGTTAAGAAATTATTGGATGATTTGCTATGAATGGAACACTAAAGATGAGACTTGATAAACGAAGTGTTTCTGCCTAGACCGTTGGCAGAAGTTTAAACTATGAGGTTGAAATTTAAGATAACAATTGAGATACATAAATAGAAAATAGGAAATCATTTGATACGTAAGCTTTAAAGCAAATCCCAAATATTATCTTGATAAATGTGAGTAAGATATATTTTTGTGTGGTGATATTAGTATCATTTTTGAACCAGACCGTCTACTATTCACCATGTGATTAATTAGTGGAATAATTGGGTGCCCAAATTATATTTATGGAGAATTAGAGTTATGGCACTCAATACTTTATTACATGGTTTAGCACACTAAGAAACAGATCGAGCATAACAACAAATCGTGTATAAACTCTTTAACCTGTCACGTTTATCGTGACGTCGAATTTGGAATTAAACTTCGAGAAGGAAGTAGTGAGAACAAATTTAGGTTCCTTGAGTAAGGTGGAGTATGATGAGCCTAGCAAACTAGTTTCTATTGGAGTGAGAAAGAACTATTTACAGAATATATTATTGAAGAAGCTTTCAGTTCAGATTTGTCATGTATCTTGGTGGCACTAGGAATTTGCTATTCTCGCAGGGAGCTTAGTGATGATCAAGTTCTCTTGAGATTATCTTCAAGGAAGAGAATATAATATTTTGGAAATTGAGGGAAGCAGATCACACGAGCCTTTGGCTCTTATGAATTTTCGGAAAAAGTTAGTCCAATATCTTAATAAATAGCTTTGCTTCAGTATTTTCCAGAACTCATAATCTATCCTTTGTTCTCAGATGATAGGACCCGCCCGGCCGCCCCAGATTCCACCCTGGAACCTAAGGTGGCCCTGTGGGGCCCACTTTAGAAGAGTTTTTACCGAAAATCAGGCATAAACTCTTCTAAAATGGACTACCCAAAACCTGTGAAAAACATTTAACACTTCAAAATTTTCAACTCACAAACAACATCTGAGCCTACGTGCTTGCCGGTGATATCAATTCAAATTCCACCAATAAAATAGATTTTCAAAATTTCTAACTCTAATTTAAAAACTGCTTTAATACCATTATACATCTTAAAATTTGAAATATCAGAGCCACTAAAGTTTATACACGTACAATAACAAAACTTAGGTAGGTTAAAAAATAACCTACAAGGACAGAAAGGTGGTGACGACTATGCCTAGACCTCGACACGCGACCTCAACTAGTTGGTCTACAAAAGATTGCGACTAAGCCTCGCCTAGCACAAAACTCCTTGGTCGATGGCTCGACTCGTCCTTCTGCCACGAAGTCCAATTCGAAGTGGAAAAACACGAATTTGCCTTGGAAGTTTAGGGTGGCCGGAACTTCAAACGCTTGATTCGCCGCTGTCCAACAACCAAAGAGGGTGAGACCAGTGGCAATGAACTTGCATGGATGAGGGCTTCAAAGCCCAGTACATGGCTTAGGTCGGATCGGCCGGAATTGTTGCGGGCAACGGTGGCAGTCCGACCGAAATTTTGGGTGTTTTCGGCTTGTGATTTCACCTCTTACAGGAAAAATCGAGACTAGAAACCAAGTTCGTAGACACAAAGTTCACTTAAATCGGAGTTCATATGAGAAAGTTATGAGTCACGGAAGGGAGATTACAATTTCGGAAAGTCGTTATTTATGAAAACTTCCATTTCGGGAAGTTTCCATTTCGGATTGGCTTTTCTCTCTCCTCCCTCCCGACTTTCTCTCTCCCCTTCCGCTTTCTCTTTCCCGTGCATAGTAACCCAGAGCTTCTCCGGCCAATATCTCGGTCATCCGGCCACCATTTGATTTAAGACTTGTCCCATTTTCTTCGTCTCTTCACCCTCTTCAAGTGATTTGTCGTGAAACATATCAGTAAAAAGATAAGTTTTGGTCCGGGTCGTTACAATCTCCCCTCCTTAGAAAATTTCATCCCCGAAATTTCGCACCTGAAGAAGTGTGGACGATGAATGTCAAGACTACAAATATGTTTTCTGTTTAGCTCCTCAAGTTTGCTTAAAACACAAACGACGACTACTTTTCCATGTTGCACCACTCCACAACTCAAACCTTGTAAAATTGTAGCACCATCTAAATGTTTCCACCCCTACCCTTTGAAAGGGTCAAAAACAGAATGAAGGTTAAGTAATTGATCCTTAAGCTCTTGAAACCTTGTTCACATACTTATGATCACACAAATCAATTACCATTTCTGGTAAGTGAAATGAGAGATCCTACTATTTCAGAAACACCTTCCACAAGCTACGTTAATAACTTCAACGCCCCAAATGATTTCCAAATGCCGCAACAAACTAAGGACACTTGTCCCATAGTGACCCAGCTGGCTACTCCACAACTAATAACCTCTAACTTATTCGTCCATGAAACTAACTCGAACTCCCAAGAACATTTCTTTTCCTACTCTTCCAACTAACACTTGCTACGCACAGTACTCAACCGATTCTCCCACAAGTTTACAACACTCGTCAAGTTTTCCACCTGCTCACTCCTATTAAGTGTATACACTACCAAATAACACTGGAAATCCAAGGACTCTCTTGTCGTTATGGTATGCCATTCCATCAAATGATTTCTCTAGTCTATCAATCCAACTCAATATCATATCCATATCCATGATACTAGCAAATCTTTCTGTTCTGAAAGCAGGATACTCATTTGCCCAGTTTGCAGATTAGTTGAGGTCGAGCCACCCACAGAGTCGAGGCATAGATTTTTCCCACTGCTTCCTCAGTTCTGAAAGCAGGATATTCGTTTTACTTTTATCTTATTCGGTTGTATAATTAGAATTGCTCTGATTTATCAAACTAAATGTTTTAAAAAAATTGTATTTGGAAGTTTTTGTAGTTTGGGTTAGAAACACTTGAAGATATTTTTGTTGGAGAATTGATTTTCTGTGGCAAGCAAGTAGGCTCAGAAATGTTGGTTGGAATATTTTTCATTAGAAGTGTTAAAATTGTTTTTCATAGTTTTTGGGTAATCCATTTTTAGGGGAGGTTATATCGAATTTTCGGTAAATCTTCTCTAAAGTGGGCCCCATAGGGTCGTCTCGATGTTTCAGAGAGAGACATTGGGGCGGGTCCTGTCAATTTGGTATCAGAGCATTAGGTTATATGATTTTGTAGACTTTACATACTTGATAACACTCAGTACCTCTCGAGTGATGGACCGACCGCGGTGGATCCCCATCATATACTCTTCGGTGCTCGTGTGGTTATCAAGTGTGTAAGATACTTGTCCAGATGTCAGTTGGTTCAGTTACCTAATCTTGAATTCCTTCCTAGGTACTATGCCTCGTGAATATGGCCAACCTCATAGGAAACGAGAATCCTCTAGCAGTAGAAAGAATGTGAATGAATTTTGTTTTTGTGTTAGTTCCTCAAGAACATTTTTTGGAGTGTGGCGGGGCAGCACCCCCGAGTAATGATGTTGGTTTTTGTTATAGGCGGGGACATGCTAGAAGTTTGGAACAGAAAGATTTGCTATTGTCATGGATCCAGATATGATATGGACTTGGATTGATAGACTAGAGAAATCATTTGATGGAATGGCATACCATAATGACAGGAGAGACCTTGGATTTCAAGCGTTATTTGATGGTGTATGCACTCGATAGGAGTAAGCATGTAGAATACTTGACGAGTGTTGTAAACATGTAGAAGAATAAGTTGATTACTAAGTGTAGCAAGTGTTAGTTGGAAGAGTAGGTAAAGAAGTGTTCTTGGGAGTTCGATTTAGTTTCATGGACGAGTATGTTGGAGGTTGAAGCACGGTTATGTAGGGCATTGTAAGGGCTTGTGTGGTAGAAGAGATTACTTGGGAATCTAATTTGTAGTGTGAGTTTGTTCTTTCCCATCTTCGCCAGGTGCGAAATTTTGATTTTTTAAGGGGGGGAGATTGTGATGCCCCGAACCAAGGTTAACCAATGTACTAGTTAGCGTAACGGCAAATTGGTGGAATTTTAATTCTCGAGTTTCGATTAGTACTTTTAGGGGCCCTCGAGGTGACTTTTTGTTCGGTAAGGAATTTGATTTAAGTTTCTTCACGGAAGTTGTAGAGAGCGTTAAACTGAGTCTGTGGACATAAAGTACGTGAAAATCGGACTTTGTATGAGGAAGTTATGGTATTAGGAAGGGTGAGTTACTATTTCGAGAAATTTCTATTTAAGGAATTTCCGAAATGGAAACTTTCCATTTCGGTCCAGACCTCTCTCTCTCTCTCCTCACCCGCTCTCTCTCTCCCCGAGCTACAGTGACCGTAGCCTCTCCGGCCTATATCACGGCCATCCGGCCACCGTTTGACTTGAAACTTGACCTAAAATCTTCGTCTCTTCACGCCCTTCAATCCTATACGCACTTCATGCATCAAATTTTAGTGTAGAAAGAGAAATCAAGGAGAGAAAAACCCAAAAAACGTGTCCAAACTGTTCATCAATTTTCGACCATGTTTCCGGCCAAATCGACCGACGCCACCTAATGGGCTTTGTAGCCCTTGCCAAGAGCTTTCCAACGCCACAAGAATCACCTCAATCAGACTTCGGACGAAGGAGAATCGAGCGTTTGAAATTCCGGCCACCCAGAAGTTCCAAGCAAAATTCGTGGATTTCTACTCTGATTCACACTTTGTGCCAGGTATGAAAGTTGTTTCTTGTGTTGTTGCGAGTTTGGTGGTAAAATTTGGTGGCCATCGGAGGTGGTTGACCGGCAGCTCGTGGGGCTCACACGTAGCCGCTTGTGGCGGCGCGTCCGGCCTCCAATGGTGGTACATTTTGGTCTATTAGCTTGTGTTTTTTGTTACGAGCATGTTGGTGTATGAGTTGTTGGAAGTTGACGAAGTTTAGGATTTAATCCGAATTAATTTTGGTTCGTTATCGTACGAGTTATGATTGATTTTACCGTGTGGCCGTCGGATGGTCACCGAATTTGAGTAAGTTGCTCAGATAATTATTTTGAGTTTGTTGTACGGTTGGATCAATGAAGTTATGTCATTTGGTTAATTAAAGATTAATTACGACTAGAGAGATCGAATAAATTAGCTACGTCCGTTCGGTTTATCGAACCGCAACGATCAGATCGTTGGATTCGTCGCCGAGGGTTATTGATAATTAAAATTAGCGTTGAGTAATTATTTTGGGAGTTATGGCTAGGGAATTATCAGTGAATTTATAAGTGTTGGATTTATTGAGGGAAACCCTAGCCGGTTTAAAGAATTAATTATCAAATTATTTTTCGTCCATAAAATAGTTAATAATTTTCAGAATTGGTTTTCTTCAGGAGGACGACAGAATTATCTACAGAGGAGGATTAGCGGACGTCAGCTTTAGCCAATTCTTCAGTGAGTGGACGTTGTTTTAAAAAAAAATATTAATTATGCATGCATGCAATTTATTTTTTAGAAATGTTAGAACTTATGAGTTTATCATCATGAGCATGTTTTCAGTGTTGAGTTGCATTGTATTATTGGAGGCCAATAATTCAGTCAGTTCGGTTAATACTTTTGGGGGGCCTTCGGAGTTGTTTTTCGTTCGGTTAAGAATTTGATTGAACTTTCTTCACAGAAGTTGTAGAACAAGTTAAACCAAGTCTGTGGACAAGAAGTACGCAAAAATCGAAGTTCGTATGAAAGAGTAATGGTTCACGGAAGGGAGGTTACTATTTCGGAAAGCTACTATAAATAGGGGTTTCTATTTCGGGAAAATAGAAATGACCCTTGGGATTTTTCCTCATGACTGTTCAGCTCCCCCGACCAGTCCCATTTTCTTCGTCTTTTCACCCTCTTCAAGTCTATACCTGTTTCTCGCCACGAATCGATGTGTGGATAGGGAAATCAATGAGAGAAGTCGAGATTTCTTTCACCGGAACTGTCGAGCTTGCCAGATGCGTTTCCGGCCAATCTGTCCGAGAAGGCATACTGGGCTTTGAAACCCTCGACCAGGCGAACCCAACGCCACTGGCCTCACCTCCTTTGGTTGCTAGACGGCGGTGGATCATGGATTTTGAATTTTTCCGGCCACCGAAGCTTTTCCGGCCCGATCCGGCCGATCTCGACCGAATCGAACTTCGAGTCAGGTATAAAAGTTCCTCCTCTTGTTGTACTCTACCAGAGTAACAGTTCGAATCTAGGTAAATTAGAGTTTAGGGGTGGCGGCGCGTGGGGCCACGCTCAGCCGCTTGCGGCGGCGCATGGTGGCGCGTTCTGCCGGTTCTGATAAAGAACTTTAGCCCGTAAGTTTGGGCTCGACGTTACGAACGTAACGATATATGATTTGTTGGAAATTGTCGAAATTTAGGAATTTATCCGATTAAATTTAGGTTCGGTTACGTACAAATTTCCTTCGTGTGGCTGTTGGATGGCCTCCAAAATTGTTTAGGATGTTAAGATAATTATCTTGAGAATATTGGACGGTTGGATCTTTGAAATTAGACCAGTTGGATAACTAAAGAATGATTATGATTTATGGGTGCGATAATTAGTTACGTTCATTCGATTTATCGAACCATGACAATCCGATCGTTGGATTAGTCGCCGAGTATTTTGGTTAATAAGATTCATCGACGACTAACCTATTTGTGGAGTTAAAAGGTTAAGGAGTTTTCGATGAATTAGAGGTATTGAAATTAATTATCGAATTATTAATATGTCCGTCAAATATTTAAGATTTTCATAATTAGTTTTATTCAGGAAGACAACAATATTTCCCCTCCTGAGGAGGATTTCGACGGACGCCGATCTCAGTTTGATTTTTCGTGAAAGGATCTTGTGTTAAGTTAAATAAACTTATCGTTTGATTCGCGGAAATATCTTATTAGTCTTGCCTCAAATTAAATATTGAGTTCTCAATTTTCCAGCTTCAGATTTATATTCCTTTAGTTATTGATATTTCGATTTGTTAAATCATGTTTTAATTGGAGGTCCCAATCAGTTTATATGCATGCATAGTTACCTGACATGACAGACTCCCTCAAGTAACTTACCTGACGTGATAGCCTCCCTCAGGTAACCTACCTGACGTGATACTCCCTCAGGTATCCTACCTGGCGTGTTAGTAGCCCTCAGGTAAAGTGCGTCTGGCACTGATAGATTCCCCCAGACGTTGGGTGACCAACGTGGTAGTACCTTTTGGTCATTGATGACTAACGTGGTAGACCCCTTTAGTCATCACCTCCACTCTTTTTTAGTTCAGATTTTCAGTCCAGTTTTCAACTCAGTTTGGTCAAGGCATTAGTCAGGACCACCTCCCCATTCATGTAGGTTATCGTTTAACCTACTTCCTTTTATTTGTTGTATCTTCATAAACTTAGTTGCTCCGTTATATTAAGTTTTAAAGATGCTTAACGAATTTGAAGAAGTTTCTAATTGGAGTTCGATATTGGGGAATTATTTTAAATTGTGGAAAGTTGAATTATTATCTCCGGCAAGCATATAGCTTGGGGTGGTTGGTGGGACTTATTGGTATATTTGAAGTGTTGAGTTGTAAATTGTAGGTTCTGGGTCAATTTTTAGGGGAGGTTATGCCAACTTGTGACTTTAAGCTTCAAATTATATGTTAATCTATTGTTTGGGTAATAAACATTAGTCACCGCAATATTCTTCGAGGACATTGGAGTGTCTTTTTTAATGAATTGTTCATAACCCATCCAAAACCAATAAGGTATTAATATTCTTAACGAATCATTAATTAAGGCAGTCATGAACGGAGGCATCGAGGCAACCACAAAACGAGGCAATAATTTTCTTTATATTTATTGATGCAAACATCAATATACAATTGATACAACCTTTTCCATTGGCATTAAAATCTCGATGGCCACCAGAGATTTTTAAGGCAACATATACCGAGCAAATTATTCGAGCATATACCGAAATACCAATAATATATAATTGTGGTAGTAATATTCCGAGGCATCAAAATGGAGGCAACTATTTTTAGCAGGCAACAAGTTTACTAAATATTAGAGAACTAATTTTCCAGATACTAGAGATTCATACTCTCAATGTATAATAACCGTAACATCTCATTCGAGCATATACCGCATGTTTACCACAAGTTTCCTTAAAATCTTGAAGGCAACATATACCGAAATACCAGCAATATATAGTTGTGATACTAATATTCTGAGGCATCAAAATGGAGGCAACTATTTTTAGCAGGCAAGAAATTTCTTTAATATTTCAGGACCCAATTTTCCGGATACTATCAATATATAATAACAGTAATAATATCTCATTTAAACGTCGAGATCATAATTTTTCGAGGCAACATATGCATATATATTCCGAGGTTTTTTTTCTTTTGTTTAAAGCATCGATAAAAATGACCATATTCTCGGAGCAACGACCGAAGGAACAATCATTTAAAAGAAATGATATTCCGAAGGCAACAAAGGGACAATATACCGAGGCGTCAACAAAGGGACAAAAATACCGATTATCAAAACCAACTCTGACCTACAAACTTAGGATATTATTCATCCCAATAATAATCAACCAAAAATATTAGGCATCGGCACAAGTGGTCATCTTTAGCTTAAGCTCTTAGGCTTCAGTTATCAACACATAAGGGAAACAAATATCACAGAATGCCTCTCATTTAAATATGAGATTTTTCCGACCGACACTCATTTTTCAATGTACATGCTCCAACACAGTATTCCTTGTTTTCCTTAACCCCTACATTTTCGAGTTTGTGTGAATAAATTCAAGACTTTTATATATAGGCAAGATAGTATCAACCATATATATTTAGGCAACAATTATATTTACCATAGGAAAATATGATAGGAAACAGTATTTAGCCAACTTGTGACTTTAAGATTCACATTATATGTTAAACTATTGTTTAGGTAATAAACATTAGTCACCCCAACATTCTTCGAAGACATTGGAGTGTCTTTTGTAATGAATTGTTCATGAGCCATCCAAAACCGACAAGGTATTAATATTCCTAACGGATGATTAATTAAGGCAGCCATAAACCGAAGCATCTAGGTAACCAAAAACGAAGCAATAATTTTCTTTATATTTATTGATGCAAACATCAATATACAATTGATACAACCTTTTCCATTGACATTAAAATCTCGGTGGCAACAATAAATTTTTAAGGCAACATATACCGAGCTAATTATTCGAGCGTACAACGAAATACCAATAATATATAATTGTGGTAGTAATATTCCAAGGCATCAAAATGGAGGCAACTATTTTTAGCAGGCAACAAGTTTCCTTAATATTTGAGGAACCAATTTTCCGGATACTAGAGGTTCATACTCTCAATGTATAATAACAGTAACATCTCTTTCGAGCATATACCGCATGTTTACCATAAGTTTCCTTAAAATCTCGAAGGCAACATATACCGAAATACCAACAATATATAGTTGTGACACTAATATTCCGAGGCATCAAAATGGAGGCAACTATTTTTAGCTGGCAAGAAGTTTCTTTAATATTTCAAGACCCAATTTTCCGGATACTGTCAATATATAATAACAGTAATAATATCCCATTTAAACGTCGAGATCATAATTTTCCGAGGCAACATATGCGTATATATTCCGAGGTTTTTTTCTTTTGTTTAAGGCATCGATAAAAATGACCATATTCTCGGAGCATCGACCGAAGGAACAATCATTTAAAATAAATGATATTCCGAAGGCAACAAAGGGACAATATACCGAGGCGTCAACAAAGGGACAAAAATACCGATTATCAAAACCAACTCTGACCTACAAACTTAGGATATTATTCATCCCAATAATAATCAACCAAAAATATTAGGCATCGGCACAAGTGGTTATCTTTAGCTCAAGCTCTTAGGCTTCAGTTATCAACACATAAGGGATACAAATATCACAGAATGCCTCTCATTTAAATATGAGATTTTTCCGACAGACACTCATTTTTCAACGTACATGTTCCAATACATTATTGCTTGTTTTCCTTGACCCTTACATTTTCGAGTTTGTGTGAATAAATTCAAAGACCTTTATATATAGGCAAGATAGTATCAACCATATATATTTAGGCAACGAATATATCTATCATAGAAAAATATGATAGGAAACAATATTTAGCCAACTTGTGACTTTAAGATTCACATTATATGTTAAACTATTGTTTAGGTAATAAAAATTAGTCACCCCAACATTCTTCGAAGACATTGGAGTGTCTTTTGTAATGAATTGTTCATAAGCCATCCAAAACTGACAAGGTATTAATATTCCTAACGGATCATTAATTAAGGCAGACATGAACCGAGGCATCGAGGCAACCAAAAACGAGGCTATAATTTTCTTTATATTTATTGATGCAAACATCAATATACAATTGATACAACCTTTTCCATTGGCATTAAAATCTCGGTGGCAATCATAGATTTTTAAGGCAACATATACCGAGCTAATTATTCGAGCGTATAACGAAATACCAATAATATATAATTGTGGTAGTAATATTCTGAGGCATCAAAATGGAGGCAACTATTTTTAGCAGGCAACAAGTTTACTTAATATTTGAGGAACCAATTTTTCGGATACTAGAGATCCATACTCTCAATGTATAATAACAGTAACATCTCTTTCGAGCATATACCGCATGTTTACCATAAGTTTCCTTAAAATCTCGAAGGCAACATATACTGAAATACCAGCAATATATAGTTGTGACACTAATATTCCGAGGCATCAAAATGGAGGCAACTATTTTTAGCAGGCAAGAAGTTTCTTTAATATTTCAAGATCCAATTTTCCGGATACTGTCAATATATAATAACAGTAATAATATCCCATTTAAACGTCGAGATCATAATTTTCCGAGGCAACATATGCGTATATATTCCGAGGTTTTTTTTCTTTTGTTTAAGGCATCGATAAAAATGACCATATTCTCGGAGCATCGACCGAAGGAACAATCATTTAAAAGAAATGATATTCCGAATGCAACAAAGGGACAATATACCGAGGCGTCAACAAAGGGACAAAAATACCGATTATCAAAACCAACTCTGACCTACAAACTTGGGATATTATTCATCCCAATAATAATCAACCAAAAATATTAGGCATCGGCACAAGTGGTTATCTTTAGCTCAAGCTCTTAGGCTTCAGTTATCAACACATAAGGGAAACAAGTATCACAGAATGCCTCTCATTTAAATATGAGATTTTTCTGACACACTCATTTTTCAATGTACATGTTCCAATACATTATTGCTTGTTTTCCTTGACCCCTACATTTTCGAGTTTGTGTGAATAAATTCAAGACTTTTATATATAGGCAAGATAGTATCAACCATATATATTTAGGCAACGAATATATCTATCATAGAAAAATATGATAGGAAACATTATTTAGCCAACTTGTGACTTTAAGATTCACATTATATGTTAAACTATTGTTTAGGTAATAAACATTAGTCACCCCAACATTCTTCGAAGACATTGGAGTGTCTTTTGTAATGAATTGTTCATAAGCCATCCAAAACTGACAAGGTATTAATATTCCTAACGGATCATTAATTAAGGCAGACATGAACCGAGGCATCGAGGCAACCAAAAACGAGGCTATAATTTTCTTTATATTTATTGATGCAAACATCAATATACAATTGATACAACCTTTTCCATTGGCATTAAAATCTCGGTGGCAATCATAGATTTTTAAGGCAACATATACCGAGCTAATTATTCGAGCGTATAACGAAATACCAATAATATATAATTGTGGTAGTAATATTCTGAGGCATCAAAATGGAGGCAACTATTTTTAGCAGGCAACAAGTTTACTTAATATTTGAGGAACCAATTTTTCGGATACTAGAGATCCATACTCTCAATGTATAATAACAGTAACATCTCTTTCGAGCATATACCGCATGTTTACCATAAGTTTCCTTAAAATCTCGAAGGCAACATATACTGAAATACCAGCAATATATAGTTGTGACACTAATATTCCGAGGCATCAAAATGGAGGCAACTATTTTTAGCAGGCAAGAAGTTTCTTTAATATTTCAAGATCCAATTTTCCGGATACTGTCAATATATAATAACAGTAATAATATCCCATTTAAACGTCGAGATCATAATTTTCCGAGGCAACATATGCGTATATATTCCGAGGTTTTTTTTCTTTTGTTTAAGGCATCGATAAAAATGACCATATTCTCGGAGCATCGACCGAAGGAACAATCATTTAAAAGAAATGATATTCCGAAGGCAACAAAGGGACAATATACCGAGGCGTCAACAAAGGGACAAAAATACCGATTATCAAAACCAACTCTGACCTACAAACTTGGGATATTATTCATCCCAATAATAATCAACCAAAAATATTAGGCATCGGCACAAGTGGTTATCTTTAGCTCAAGCTCTTAGGCTTCAGTTATCAACACATAAGGGAAACAAGTATCACAGAATGCCTCTCATTTAAATATGAGATTTTTCTGACACACTCATTTTTCAATGTACATGTTCCAATACATTATTGCTTGTTTTCCTTGACCCCTACATTTTCGAGTTTGTGTGAATAAATTCAAGACTTTTATATATAGGCAAGATAGTATCAACCATATATATTTAGGCAACGAATATATCTATCATAGAAAAATATGATAGGAAACATTATTTAGCCAACTTGTGACTTTAAGATTCACATTATATGTTAAACTATTGTTTAGGTAATAAACATTAGTCACCCCAACATTCTTCGAAGACATTGGAGTGTCTTTTGTAATGAATTGTTCATAAGCCATCCAAAACTGACAAGGTATTAATATTCCTAACGGATCATTAATTAAGGCAGACATGAACCGAGGCATCGAGGCAACCAAAAACGAGGCTATAATTTTCTTTATATTTATTGATGCAAACATCAATATACAATTGATACAACCTTTTCCATTGGCATTAAAATCTCGGTGGCAATCATAGATTTTTAAGGCAACATATACCGAGCTAATTATTCGAGCGTATAACGAAATACCAATAATATATAATTGTGGTAGTAATATTCCGAGGCATCAAAATGGAGGCAACTATTTTTAGCAGGCAACAAGTTTACTTAATATTTGAGGAACCAATTTTTCGGATACTAGAGATCCATACTCTCAATGTATAATAACAGTAACGTCTCTTTCGAGCATATACCGCATGTTTACCATAAGTTTCCTTAAAATCTCGAAGGCAACATATACTGAAATACCAGCAATATATAGTTGTGACACTAATATTCCGAGGCATCAAAATGGAGGCAACTATTTTTAGCAGGCAAGAAGTTTCTTTAATATTTCAAGATCCAATTTTCCGGATAGTGTCAATATATAATAACAGTAATAATATCCCATTTAAACGTCGAGATCATAATTTTCCGAGGCAACATATGCGTATATATTCCGAGGTTTTTTTTCTTTTGTTTAAGGCATCGATAAAAATGACCATATTCTCGGAGCATCGACCGAAGGAACAATCATTTAAAAGAAATGATATTCCGAAGGCAACAAAGGGACAATATACCGAGGCGTCAACAAAGGGACAAAAATACCGATTATCAAAACCAACTCTGACCTACAAACTTGGGATATTATTCATCCCAATAATAATCAACCAAAAATATTAGGCATCGGCACAAGTGGTTATCTTTAGCTCAAGCTCTTAGGCTTCAGTTATCAACACATAAGGGAAACAAGTATCACAGAATGCCTCTCATTTAAATATGAGATTTTTCTGACACACTCATTTTTCAATGTACATGTTCCAATACATTATTGCTTGTTTTCCTTGACCCCTACATTTTCGAGTTTGTGTGAATAAATTCAAGACTTTTATATATAGGCAAGATAGTATCAACCATATATATTTAGGCAACGAATATATCTATCATAGAAAAATATGATAGAAAACATTATTTAGCCAACTTGTGACTTTAAGATTCACATTATATGTTAAACTATTGTTTAGGTAATAAACATTAGTCACCCCAACATTCTTCGAAGACATTGGAGTGTCTTTTGTAATGAATTGTTCATAAGCCATCCAAAACTGACAAGGTATTAATATTCCTAATGGATCATTAATTAAGGCAGACATGAACCGAGGCATCGAGGCAACCAAAAACGAGGCTATAATTTTCTTTATATTTATTGATGCAAACATCAATATACAATTGATACAACCTTTTCCATTGGCATTAAAATCTCGATGGCCACCAGAGATTTTTAAGGCAACATATACCGAGCAAATTATTCGAGCGTATAACGAAATACCAATAATATATAATTGTGGTAGTAATATTCCGAGGCATCAAAATGGAGGCAACTATTTTTAGCAGGCAACAAGTTTACTTAATATTTGAGGAACCAATTTTCCGGATACTAGAGATCCATACTCTCAATGTATAATAACAGTAACTTCTCTTTCGAGCATATACCGCATGTTTACCATAAGTTTCCTTAAAATCTCGAATGCAACATATACCGAAATACCAGCAATATATAGTTGTGACACTAATATTCCGAGGCATCAAAATGGATGCAACTATTTTTAGCAGGCAAGAAGTTTATTTAATATTTCAGGACTCAATTTTCCGAATACTGTCAATATATAATAACAGTAATAATATCCCATTTAAACATCGAGATCATAATTTTCTGAGGCAACATATGAATATATATTCCGAGGTTTTTTTTCTTTTGTATAAGGCATCGATAAAAATGACCATATTCTTGGAGCATCGACCGAAGGAACAATCATTTAAAAGAAATGATATTCCAAAGGCAACAAAGGGACAATATACCGAGGCGTCAACAAAGGGACAAAAATACCGATTATCAAAACCAACTCTGACCTACAAACTTACGATATTATTCATCCCAATAATAATCAACCAAAAATATTAGGCATCGGCACAAGTGGTTATCTTTAGCTCAAGCTCTTAGGCTTCAGTTATCAACACATAAGGGAAACAAATATCACAGAATGCCTCTCATTTAAATATGAGATTTTTCCGACAGACACTCATTTTTCAATGTACATGTTCCAATACATTACTCCTTGTTTTCCTTGACCCCTACATTTTCGAGTTTGTGTGAATAAATTCAAGACTTTTATATATAGGCAAGATAGTATCAACCATATATATTTAGGCAACGAATATATCTATCATAGGAAAATATGATAGAAAACATTATTTAATCAACTTGTGACTTTAAGATTCACATAATGTTAAGCTATTGTTTAGATAATAAACATTAGTCACCCCATCATTCTTCGCAGATATTGCAACTCCTTTACTAACTTTTAACATACACTATTTAATCTTACTCGCATTATTTTTGCATGAAAATACTCACTTTAATCAAATCCATGAAACACTTATAGCCTAAGAATGGGGTAGCAAACAATATTTTCAACAAAAGCTTCATATATAGTCCATGGCTTAAGAAAGATGTCTAAGCTAATCTAAGTAATGATAAGAATACTCAATTTGGTTTAGGTAAACATGCTTGATAATCGGATTTTTGAATAACATACTCACTCTCCATGACATTGATGTCCTAGTTTCCGTGGATATTATGTATAATTATTTAAACAATCCGTACATGCATTACAAAACCTTGTACAATGACAATTAACAGAGTTTTCCCACTGTTATCAGTTAATAATTAACAGAAGCACTAACACTAACTATGATTACGTAAAGAAATTTACACATTTTGAATGCAACACAGTATAAACATGAAAGCAAGACCAATAAACATATATAAGATCATCCTTACCATGCGCTGTTGAGGTGTGGTCCCTCGCTCAACTGCAAGTGTTTGTGGTGGCAGACCATGGTGCACCAACTTTTCAGCCAGAGAAGCGAGAGTCAACAAATCCATGTAAACCACCAAGGTCGAATCTGGGTCAGCTGTATTCTCTGCCACGAATAGAGGATCTGTTCCACCCTTCCTGGAGTGCCCAGTTAGAAATCTGACACTATTTGCAACACCTTTGTGAGTTAATGGAATCCCCACAGTAATACCTGAAAAGTAAAACGGATTTTGTTGTTATATACACAAGTCTCTATCAGGTCATCTTTAAAGCTGTCTGAAAACATATGAAAGCTTCACTGTTGAGAGAATCATTACCAAGCCAAAGAAGGATGCACAATTCGCTACATGAGAAAATGTCCACAGCCAAAAAAAAAACACCAAAAGCATATTAATTGAGCTAAGAAGCTATTTTCTAGCTATAGAGACCAATACACTATATAAAACAAATAGTAGTCTGTAGCTCAACAAATTATAAACCTAGTTGAACTCTAAATTCACAAGTCAATTACCTAATACTTGTGCTTGCCAAACATATACTATAAATCTACCCAAATCCCGAATTAATAACAAAAAACTTATATAAAAAAGGAAAATAAGCTATGAAAATTAATAAATAAGTAAACATACTATGCAATGGGCAATAGTCTTACTTGACTGGTGACATGACACTAAGTGCATAACAAGGTCTGTACTAGGATCTAACAAAATCTATGAGAAACAAAACTAAAATGCCTAGCATGGATGATTCATGTGGGTTGTAGGTATTATAAAGAAGAATGAGATTAAGCTACCTTGTTCCCACAAATTACAGCTTCATGATACTAATGTCTTTCTTTACCCTCGAAACGGTCACGAAACTGAGCCACTTTGACCAGGCCCACTTCAGCAGCTCTCTGCTCTTGGAGTCCAGCTTCACTCCCACCACAACCGAATGAGATTAAGCTACCTTGTGCGCTCATATTACAGCTCCTAGTTCCCTTGAAGGAAAGAGCCATATACATATCTCAGCAAGAAGTTCACATACTATGAGACTGCCCCAATATACTACCATGTTGGAGCAAGTAAACCAGGTTCAACAAATTCATTCATAAAGCTCAACTTACAACAAAGAAAATGACCAGAGATGATAGTATCAACCACACATATAAAGATGACACAACAACATAACATCAAGTACCTTAAATGCTATTGGACAAAACAACGGGAGCTTCACAAGGAAGAAATGAAATAACTGTATCAAAACTTTTGGTTAACGTTATAGGGATGGCCAAGTTATCTGTACATGTAACGATGCGAACACATGTCCAAAATATTTGATAACATGAAAATCAACTTAGACAACACGATCACATCAAATGTAGTCGATTCACCCTTTCTCATTCATAAATACAATCTGTGCTAGTATTAAGAGGTGAAGAGATTTTTTATTTTATTTTACAAGAACCTGTCCAGTCTCGTTTGTACAATAACATGACAGCAAGAATAGCATACCAAGGCAACAACAAGAACTAACCTAGCAAGCACCAAATACGCGGAAGGATTTGACTTGCTTGTTCGATTAAAGAAAATACGCAAAAATAAAGGTATGTTAGCTGCAAAAGATAAAAGCTCAGAGCAGTTTCTTAAAATCAGGCTAATACGTATATTGGCATCTAAATGACAGCAAGTTTCCTACTTAAACCAATGTCTTTTGGTACAGCCTAGATTGTACTTCTCACAACTCATATCAAGAAGAGACAGAGACTTCAAAGCATGCAGACATAAATAAAACTATTCAAGAACACAGTTTCCTTTCCCTTCTTTCTCTTTCCCTACTAAATCTATGGGCTTTTTCTAGTGTTAACCCTAAATTAACATAGCAGAAAATAAAAAATAAAAACACTTGTGATAAGAAAACCAATATATACATGATAGATGGAGATAGATGTTATACTAAAGGGAAAGCAGACCCCAATTTAATCACCAAACAAACCCCAATCTAATCACCAAACCTGCATAATCTTTTGAAAAATTGATAAGCTACACCCACCCCAAAACATAAAACTAGGGAGAGAGTTGTTACCAGACGCTGAGGTGCCAAAAATAGAACTGAGAAAGCAATCGGACAACCATGACGAGCTCAATCTCAGAGGAAACCTTCTACAATTATAATAATGATTCAACTACAAATCAATAATTTTTCAGATTTAAAGAAAGAGTTGGAATACACTTTTGTATAACCAAGAAAGTTAGTACCGAATCCAATGTGAACTATGAAGTACGAGCATATGAGCACAAACAGAGACAAGTTACAGTGTTACAAAACTAAATTAATAATATGCATGAGTAAGACATAATAAAAAATTAAAGGATTGAGTGGGTAAATTTCTGAACTCTACTTAAGTATAACAGGTTGCACAGGCATCCTTTCTTGTCCCAAGAAGTCTAATACTATATTGTTTATGAGAGAATAACAACAAGCTCACAGACCAGTCCCCCCCATTACATTAACCATCCTATTTATTGCCTTCTACATCATAATGCATTATCTTGATATTCATCCAAATAATAAGTAGGAACATAATCTTCCGGTACTTGTTAGAAAAAGAGACCCAAATTTAGAAAGAAAGTTGCTTTCTACAAAAATATTTCGAGACACCCATTTATATGAACATACTGAACTCATTCAAAGGAGCAATTTTTTGTGCAACAGACAAAGAGTTTATATAAAAGACAAAGAGTTCTTTGATTGTCCAAGAAATGGGAACACAGGCGAGTCCTGTTAGTTGTTCCATAAAAGTACTGGTCCGAACGGACCACAACACAAGCAAGAACAAAATAAAACTAAAGCTAACCAGAAACCAAGCCTGAGGAAAAAACTTACCAATTAGGAGATGACTGCGCAAGCCAGCATCAAGTGGAAGAGTCCTAGAATTCCAATGGAAAACCCGATGTATCTCAAAGACCCGTTTTCGCAAAATCCTCCAAGTTGTCCGATAAATCCCCAGTATAACTTCTGAAAGAGAAAATGAGAAAACCTATTGACACAGAACCCTAATATCAAATCAGAAGATTCAGTTGCAGTAAACCCAAAATTGAAACTGATAAGGGAGAAGGACTTGCGACAATCTTAAATTCTGTATGAGGAACAAAGAGAAGCCGCTCATCGACCGAATGAAGAAGCCACAAAGAGAGGCCGTGGTGGTTACTGTGGGGGGTTTTTCACCAATCTTCAAAATCTCTAAAACTAATGGCAAATATATAACCAAATGAAAGCCCGAGAGAAATAGAACAAGTTTATACCTTGGAGTTTCCTCGGAAAGTTAACCGTTTGGCCGGAATTCGCGAAAACCCACCGGAAAACTCAAATCTTCTCTTCTTCGATTTGTGTCACACACTATGGGTTATAGGTTGTGAAAATTATATGGTTATAAAGCTGGGAAGGAGAGGAAGAGATTGGTTTAAATTTCTTGGCCGGAGGTGGCCGGAATCGGCGGCGGTGAAGGGGAGGACCACGGCAGTTCGTGCGGCCCTTTCTCTTCTCTTTTTTTTTTTTTTGGTTCTAGAATTTTCTGGTTTGGTTCTTCACACCCAATTAACCAATTATACCCCTAAGGTGCTGACCTTAGGGTCGGTGCTGACCTCTTCCTTTTTTTTTTTTACTCAAAGACTCATAAAAACCTTCTTTTAACTCCAATTTACTCGTCGTTTGTGTCCAAATTCTCGTATTGTCGTGCTCTATTTACCCTTGCTGAAAAGAAAATTAAAAGTCTAAATTAATTTATGCCCCTTTTTTTAGGCTAATTTACGACAATAAAAAAGATTGTCGTTGAGACGAAATTAAAAATTAACTAAAAATGAAATTTTTAGGAATCGGGGTATTACAACCGGTGTGTTCGTCTCGCTGCCTTTGCTACTTCTTTGGGTGGAGGCGCACCAACCGACAACCGAAGGTCAGCATCGGAGCTGAGCCCGAGACGGAGAGGAGAAAGAGAGACTGAGAGGAAGAGAGAGATTTTTTTTTTAGAGGAGAGGAAGAGAGATAAGACGGACGAAGGGATAGGGGATTAGGGTTCGCTGACCGTATTACCCAAAAAAATAAAGGGTTTGCTGACCCTATAAAAAAATTGAATGATCCATATCAATTCATTTTTAAGTCCAACGGTTTCAATAAAGCCAAATATTAAATTATATGAACGGTCCAGATCAAACAGTTCAAGATCGAGCGGTCCATATCGCGTCATGATAAAATTCTTTTAAATTAAATAGTTTATTTTCTCCAAACTTTCGAAATTCAAAATAAATAGTTCGGGTATCCGATTTTCGAACCCGAACTCCATATACCCATGTAAAAAGTTACAACCCCAAATCTTGTTTTCAGTGCAGTTGTCCTTTGAGAACTCTATTTAATAAATATAGGAGCATAAATGGTCATTTTGGTTGACTACGTAGATCGAGATCGAAACGAAGACAAAAACAGCTGATATAGGCGTATCTTATGCCAATACTCACATCCAACGGTCCGTTTTCCCAATTTATTTTTCTTCCACCTTGTTAGTTTTGATATGTATATATTTCTTTATAAGCAATGAATATAGTAAACAACACTAGTAGACATATCGGGATTTGATGTGATCTAAGCAATCAAAAATGTCTAATGGTAAATCTGACTTCGCCCATGTATTTACTGTGTATTAATAGGCACCGTGTCAAAAAATTAGCTTCGTTAGTCGTTGTTTCGGCACCGATCAATGCGATCAACTCTTATTTATCGTCATTTACCAAAATATATATTCCGCTATTTGTGCCTTAATGACTATCTGAAAATTTGATTTTCGTGCCCTACACGATCGCACGCTCCCACGATCGAGCTCTATATACCCATGTAAAAAGTTGCAACCACATATCTTGTTTCAATGCAGTTGCTCGTTGTCCGTTGAGAACTCTATTTAATAAATATAGGGGCATAAATGGGTATTTCGATTTATCACGTGGATCAAGGTCGAAACGAAGACAAAATCGTCTAATATTTTTACCATAGGCGTAACTTATGCCAATCTTCACATCCAACAGTCCGTTTTCTCAATTTATTATTCTTACACACTATCAGTTTTGATAGGTATACATTTCTTTTGTAACTAGTAAATATAATAAACAACACTAGTAGACATATTGTGATTTGATGTGATCTAAGAAATTAAAAATGTCTAATGGTAGATCTGACTTCGCCTATGTATTAGTAAAGGTGTCATAGCTGTAGTGATCTTATCTGAGAAGCTTCACATAAGACTGTACACTAGGTTGATTTCTTGATCTTGATGAATTGTGAGGTAAAAAAGATCTTTCTTTTTTATTTTATCAATTACTTGATAATTATTAAGCTTAGCCTTAGTAGATTTTTTATTAATGTCAGTATCAATATTGATCCAGACTTCGATATCGACTTTCTTTCTAAGACAAAAATCGATAATTTTCCAATCAAAATATTTTCTATCCATATTTTTTTCCATATCTCTAATATCATCTTGTACTAGATCATTATTGATAGGGATACTAGGAATATCTTCCATCATATTAAATAATTTTCGTTTATGTGTGTTGGAATTCGAAAAAACTTCTTGGTTATTTTTTACGTGTAATGGTGATTCATAAATTGAAGAGTATTTCATATCTTCAGAATTAATAAATTTATATGCTAACCGATCATTTCTATTTTGTTTTTTAAAACTCTCCTTTTAATTCAGTAACTAAGCCTTTTCAAAATTATTTTATTTTTCGTAGTAAATAAATTTGGTTTTTTTTAGATGAATTGCATAAATCCTTATTTTGATTCATATAGTGTTGATTGAATCTATTTCGCCAATTTTGTATTATAGTCTAGACCATCTAATCTGAGATATATCATATTGCTAATGATTCCTTAACCAATTTGTCCATTGATTCATTCCACACTTCTGACGATTTGTATCCAAGAATGTATATTCTTCGTCGAATTTTTCATTGAGAGGTAAAAGATTCAATCCTTTTAAGAACTAAATTTTTTGTTCGAAATGAATATTAATCAAACGGAAAGACCCTTTAACTATATAGGGGGTTATCGAACGAATCACACTTTTACCACTAAACTATACCCGCTACAGTCTGATTATTATATATAAATGGACATTTTGTCGACCCTAATCAAAAGTAAAACAAAAGATAAGAAAAGAATGATGAAAACAAGAGCGTTTACGTGTTGTATCAGATGACCTAATGAGATTAGGAAAAAAGGATTCATTTAATTTAAATAACTAAATACTAAGTGTTTTTTTTTGCCCGAGGTTTTTGACCTATACGTCTCGAACTTAAGCCATAACACAAAAATGGATTGTGTCAAGAAACGACAATTCCCTTTTTCTTATTTAAACTGAAATAAAAGGACTTACTAAGAAAGAAACAACACTTTGATTTGATGCCTCACTGCTGGAGGGATTCCCGTTTCATATGAGGTCGGCGTTCACGAGGCATAGTACCAAGGAAGGTATTCAAGATTAGATACATGAACCAACTGACATCCTGACATGTATCTTACACACTTGATAACCACACGAGCACCGAAGAGTATATGATGAGGATCTGCCGCGGTCGGTCCATCACTCGAGAGGTACTAAGTGTCATCAAGTATGTAAAGTCTACAGAATCATATAACCTAATGCTCTGATACCAAATTGACAGGACCCGCCCCAGATTCTACCCTAGAACCTAAGGTGGCCCTGTGGGGCCCACCTTAGAAGAGTCTCTACCGAAAATCCGACATAAACTCTCCTAAAATGGACTACCCAAAACCTGTGAAAAACATTTAACACTTCAAAATTTTCAACTCACAAACAACACCCAAGCCTACGTTCTCGCCAGTGATATCAATTAAAATTCCACCAATAAAATAGATTTTCAAAATTTCTAACTCCAATTTAAAAACTGCTTTAAAACCATTATACATCTTAAAATTTAAAATATCAGAGCGACTAAAGTTTATACACGTATAATAACAAAACTTAGGTAGGTTAAAAAATAACCTACAAGGACGGAAAGGTGGTGACGACTATGCCTTGACCCCGACACACGACCTCAACTAGCTGGTCTGCAAAAGATTGCGACTAAGCCTCGCCTAGCACAAAACTCCTTGGTCGGTGGCTCGACTCGTCCTCCTGCCACAAAGTCCAATTCGAATTGGAAAGACACGAATTTGCCTTGGAAGTTCCAGGTGGCCGAAACTTCAAACGCTTGATTCGCCGTCGTCCGACAACCAAACAGGGTGAGACTAGTGGCAATGAACTCGCATGGATGAGGGCTTTAAAGCCCAGTACATGGCTTAGGTCGGATCGACCGGAATTGTCGCGGGCAACGGTGGCAGTCCGACAGAAATTTTGGGTGTTTTCGGCTTGTGATTTCTCCTCCTACATGAAAAATCGAGACTAAAAACAGGTATAGACTTGAAGAGGGTGAAGAGATGAAGAAAATGGGACAAGTCTTGAATCAAATGGTGGCCGGATGGCCGAGATATTGACCGGAGAAGCTCCGGGTTACTGTGCACGAGAAAGAGAAAGCGGAAGAGGAGAGAGAAAGTCGGGAGGGAGGACAGAGAAAAGCCAATCCGAAATGGAAGTTTCCATAAATAACGACTTTCTAAAATAGTAATCTCCCTTCCGTGACTCATAACTTTCTCATACGAACTCCGATTTAAGCGAACTTCGTGTCTACAAACTCGGTTTAATGCGCTCTACCATTTCTGTGAAGAAACTCAAATCAAATTCCTTACCGAACAAAAAGTCACCTTAAGGGCCCCTAAAAGTACTAATTGAAGCTCGAAACTGAGACCTCCGACGATTCGCCGTGAAACACATTAGTAAAAAGATAACTTTTGGTCCGGGTCGTTACAATCTCCCCCTTTTAGAAAATTTTGTCCCCGAAATTTCGCACCTGAAGAAGTGTGGACGATAAATCTCACAACTACAAATATGTTTCCCGTTTAGCTCCTCAAGTTTGCTCAAAACACAAACAACGACTACTTTTTCATGCTGCACCACTCCAAAACTAAAACCTTGTAAAGTCGTAGCACCATCTAAATGTTTCCACCCCTACCCTTTGAAAGGGTCAAAAACAGAATGAAAGTTAAGTAATTGATCCTTAAGCTCTTGAAACCTTGTTCACATACTTATGATCACACCAATCAAGTACCATTTCTGGTAAGTGAAATGAGAGATCCTACTATTTCAGAAACACCTTCCACAAACTACGTTAATAACTTCAACGCCCCAAATGATTCCCAAATGTTGCAACAAACTAAGGACATTTTTCCCATAGTGACCCAGCTGGCTACCCCACAACTAATAACCTCTAACTTATTCATCCATGAAACTAACTCGAACTCCCAAGAACATTTCTTTTCCTACTCTTCCAACTATCACTTGCTACGCCTAGTACTCAACCGATTCCCCCACAAGTTTACAACACTCGTCAAGTTTTCCACCTGCTCACTCCTATTAAGTGCATACACCACCAAATAACACTTGAAATCCAAGGACTCTCTTGTCGTTATGGTATGCCATTCCATCAAATGATTTCTCTAGTCTATCAATCCAACTCAATATCATATCCACATCCATGATACTAGCAAATCTTTCTGTTCCACACTTTCTAACATGTCCCAGCCAATATCCATAACCAACATCATTACTCGGGGGTGCTGCCCCACCACACTCCAAAACTGTTTTTGAGGAACTAACACCAAAACAAATTCATTCACATTTCTTGTTGCCTCACTGCTGGAGGGATTCCCGTTTTCTATGAGGTCGGCGTTCACGAGGCATAGTACCAAGGAAGGTATTCAAGATTAGATACATGAACCAACTAACAACCCGATAGGTATCTTACACACTTGATAACCACACGAGCACCGAAGAGTATATGATGGGGATCCGCCGCGGTCGGGCCATCACTCGAGAGGTACTGAGTGTCATCAAGTATGTAAAGTCTTCAGAATCATATAACCTAATGCTCTGATACCAAATTGACAAGACTCGCCCCAGATTCTACCCTGGAACCTAAGGTGGCCCTGTGGGGCCCACCTTAGAAGAGTCTACCGAAAATCTGGCATAAACTCTCCTAAAATGGACTACCTAAAACCTGTGAAAAACATTTAACACTTCAAAATTTTCAACTCACAAACAAGCCGCAAATCTGAGACCAGAAAACACCTAACTGCAACAACTACATCATTACCCACCAAATGCCAAAATCGTTGATAAAAGCTTGGTGAAAAACCATCCAGGCATGGGGACTTTGATGGATGCATATGCTTTAGAGCTAAATAAACTTCTTTTGCTGTAAATTCCGCTACCAACCAAGCATTCATCTCATCAATAATAACACAAGGAAGAACATTGATAATGTCAGGAATATGAGCTTGTTAAGAAGAAGAAAACATCTCTCCAAAATACTTGATAACAATCCTCTCCAACTCGTCATCCTCTGTACACCAAACTCCTTCATCATTAAACAAACTTTTAATGAAATTTTTCCTTTTTCGATTACTAGCTTGCTAATAAAAATACTTGGTGTTCAAGTCACCATCTGTTAGCCAAAAGAATTTTACACGCTGCCTCCAAAAAGTTTATTCTTGCTGAAGCAACTCATTTAATTTAGATTCCAAAGCCAACCGATTATCACTGGGAGGTGCTGAAAAAGATAAATAAATAAAAACCGCCAGCTGAGCTCGCGTCCTCTCAATCTCCTCCTTGAGGTGCCCAAAGCATGTCTTACTCTAACTCATCAGAACATCCTGTTTGAACCTAAATTTGGCAAGGCCCACGTGGCAGATAGATGGGTCGGGCCCACCAACCATAGTTGGATTCCAAGTGGGTATCAGCCAGCCACGGCCGAGCTATTTCTAGCTGATGTTCGGCTTACCTAGGTTGAGGTTCGGCTAACCTTGATCGAGGCCAAGCATTCATAGAGCTCATAAAAGCCAGCATATTTCAACTCGTGCATTAATTGAGAATAATGCAATGTATTCAAAGCTGCCGTTACCAAGTTTGAAGAATTCAGATTGAATGCGCAGTTAAGAGTTTTAATGTCTGGGTAATCAATTCCTGAGTCAAAGAAATTTGATTTTTAAACGTTTAATTCTTGTAATCAATACGGCATTTAAAGCCGGGATTGAATTTCTTCTTGTATTGTATTCAGTACTTCATTTTACTATAAAAGAGACCATAGGCATCCTTTTTAGAGGTCCACGACCAAACACAAAAATCTCTCAAATACAACAACACAATTCAACACAAACAATTGCATCTTTGCTTCAAAAATCATCTCGGCCACGTGTCAAACGGCCGAGGTCTTCTTTTGCTTACACGTGTCCTTCTGGCTTGGATGATGTGTGCGCGGGCGTGCCAACTCGCGGCCGGGAGGCCAAGCGAGGTTTAATTTTGGATTGTTGGATTTGCGCTCCAACCTGACTTCTAAACTTTGCGATCGTTACCCGAGGAAGGAACGATCTCGGCTATAGGTTCTCTTTGCCTTGGGTGCAAGGACTTTACACGAAGCGGCGTTTACTCGCCGGCGTCCTCGTGATGTGCAACTCGGTGCGTGAATGTGAAGGTGCAGGTGACTGGCGAAAGATCTATGGGACGTAGATATTCGCAAGTCACGGTAATGACGAACTCAAAGTATAGGGAGTTACCCCGGTGCCTTGTTTCGATATGAGTGCGGACAAAGAAGCGCATGAACCCTAGAAAACTTGTTTGCTGGATCCAAACGCTTCTTGTGATGCTTTCCTTTTTTTATGATTTTCTTAATAAGGCATGCAAATATATAAAGTTTAAGAAAACGAATAGCAACAAAAGATAAAGTGCAGGAAAGTAGAAGAACACGAATTTAAATTACAAGAAAGTAAAGAACACAAATATAAACTTGCAAGAATGTAAAGAATAAGAAATAAATTGCAGCAAAGATAGAAACAGTAACAATAAGAATGCGATAAACAAAAATATTGGGGTTTGATAGATGCAATTGTTTGTGTTGAATTGTGTTGTTGTATTGAGTTGTGTTTTTGAGTTGGTCGTGGACCTCTAACAAGGATGCCTATGGTCCCTTTTATAGTAAAATAAAGTACTGAATACATAAAGAAATTCAATCGGCTTTAATTGCCATATTGATTACAAGAATTAAAGGTTAGGAGTAATGTGCATTTGATTGCAGTAACCGCTCAATTAGGAATTAAAACTCTTAACCGTGCATTCAATCTGAATTCTTCAAACTTGGTAACGGCAGCTTTGAATGCGTTGCATTATTCTCAATGAATGCACAAGTTGAAATATGCTACCTTTTATGAGCTCGATTAATTCTTGGCCTCGGTCAAGGTTAGCCAAACCACAACTTAGGTAAGCCGAACATCGGCTAGAAATAGCTTGGCTGTGGCTGACTGATCCGGACCAAGAATCTCAGCTATTGTCGGTGGGCCCGACCCATCTGTCTGCCACATGGGCCTTGCCAAATTTAGTTCAAACAGAGCCCCCCCAGTCCCTTGAGCTTCGACATCGATGCCGAGTGGTTAAGGGACTAAAAGGTAATTAATGAACTCCATTTGGCAAGGAGCATTATAATCGTTCATTTCTTGGTGTTGTTGATATTTCCTAACCGCACCATGTCAACCATGTTTTCAACCCCACGCCTCGGTAACTGCCGAGTAGTGTGACATTTGAGAAGTCTCTTTGACATTATGCTTCATCGGAAATATGAACAACAATTGGACACGGCCGTGTTGCTTCTTCATCTTTAAAACATAGCCGCACTTTCCTTTATTGCCAACCTCGACTATATGAAAGCTAGTCACGGCTTAAAATTTATTTGATATCTCGGCTTCGTGAAAGTTTGCCAAAACTTTGCACGGCTTCAAAGTCATAGCCGTGGTTTTTTTTTTTTTTTTTTTTTACCTCTTTGGCTCTATGAAAACTACCCGAGTCCTTATTTTTTGTTAAACCTCGGCTTCAAGGCATAAGCCGTAGTTTGGTATAACTCGGCTTCAAAAACATTAATTATAGGCGATCGTTAAATGCCCTAATGAAAAATGACTTTGGCCGGGTGCCAATTAGCCTTGGTTATTCCTCGGCTAAAGTTTACCGTGGTGCCGATATCACTTGTATAGTCTGGGACATAGTTGATTCGTAGTCCCCCCCTGTCACGCCCCGATTTTCAAATCAATTAATAAGGCATTTTGCCCTTAATTACAAACCATTTCGGGAACGTGACGACATGGAATATCAAATACAAATATGCACTAGAATTTTTTTCCTTTTTAATTCAAGTACAAAACACAAACTCCATGCCCAACATTGTAATTTCAAACTCAATACAAGAGTCGAATATTACATACCAAATATTTATATAATAAGTTGATACATCAAAATATTACATAAATAAATCTTCACGTATTAAACAATATAAACCTTCCCCAAAATTATGATTTCTTTCTTTTTAAGAATCGTAAATCATCATAAAGTTTACTTCAAACTTTAAAGAAGTAAAAACTTCTAATACAATTCAATGTTTTTCAAGAATTGTAATTCACTAAAATCAATGCTTCAATTAATATTAAGAAGCAATTTCAAATCATACTCACCCAAACCAAATCAACTTCAAATGATTAAAAGCGAGAATACCATTTTTCTTCTCCTTTTAATAAATCAATATTTCAAAAACAACACGGACGAATAAAGCGAGAGTACCATTTTTCCCCTCCTTTATTAGTATTCCACAACGACGGATAAAGCCAGAATACCAATGTTTTCTCCTTTATTACATAGTATCCTTCAGCGACGGATAAAGCCAGAATACCAATGTATTCTCCTTTATTACATAAAGTGTTCATCTTTGTTTTCGAAGAACACTTGGATACGTGGATATGCAGTCTAGAGCTCTAACTGAATGGGCTACCATTTTTCACCCATTTAACATTGTCCCCAGGACAGTCCGTTTGTACAAAATCATTCAAATAGGCAAACACAATATCATATTTTTGAAATGTTGTGTTCCCACAAAATCCACAAATCAAAACAATAAAATGAATAATTTTCAAATATTGTTTTAACACCAATTTCACAAAGCCGATATATCAATTAAATTATTTATTTAATTGTATATCACAAAATCATTTAAATAAATGTAATCATTTATTTTCACAAACAACACAATATGAATTAATATTCATATATATAAAAACATCGTGAGATTCACTCACCTCTAATTCCTGCTGCGTCTTCAAATAAGAATCAGGAATCGACAAGCGTGTACGCAACACCTTTAATAACACCTATGATTATGCAATTTCCAATTAGCATAATACACTTCCAAAATAATTCAAATGTTCCTCAAATGTCACCTAGGACATCGGAAATATTAATTGAGATCATTTGACCAAAAGTCAACCGTCGGTCAACGTGGGTCCCACATATACTATTCATCAACGGGTCCCACACGAAACCCAAAACTTCCAAAATCCAACAGCATGCTTATTTCTAGCATCCTAACAACATATCCAAATATGGTGACAATCCAACGGTCGGATCATCACGGATCTAACGATCCATAACTATCGCTTAATTGATCATTGATCAAATGACCAAGTTTCACAAAAGTGTAAACACGAGAGTTGTTCGTATCGACGAACCAAGCCAAATGGAGCAAAGAACTGCTCCTGGACCGGCCGGACGCGCCGCCCACGCGCCGCCGCCGGCGATGGTCAGTCGCCGGAAAAAGTTCTCCGATTGACACCAAAATTTCACAGTATGTAGAACTCAACAAGAGGATCAAGTTTGATAACTACCTCAAAGTCCGAATCGAAGTGGAAGTGGCCGGAATCAGTGTCGGCAAGTTCTAGATCCAAAAACTTCAAATCGCGGATCCCGTCGATAGGGGCTGCGCCGCCGTGATCCACCACCATGGGAAGGTTACTGGGGAGGAGAGGAACAAAACGCATGAAAGTTGCACCGTCGGAAGTGGCCGGAGGACGGAGATCCGGTCGGATCTCAAATCCCGCGATCGGGGACCCTTGAACGGTCGGGTTCCGGCGAGAATCAGTTGCGGCCACAGGCACAGGGCGACCGGCGATGGAAATCTGAGTCGGTCTGGGCCGGCGCCGTCGTCGGTGGTTGTCGGACGCGCCGCCACGCTCCGGGTCGGGTCACGGGTCGCCGGAGGGTATTCGGGTCCTCTAGAGAGAATTCCGGAATTTTCCGGAATATTTTGGAATTAAATGAATTTCCGAAAAATAAAAAATCATTTTTATAGGCCTTCGTCCAAACTTCCGAAACCCATAACTTCTTCATACGATGTCCGTTTTCGACGTACCACATGTCCACGAACTCGTATCGACGAGCTCTACAACTTTCATGAAGGAAGTTTTCCCAAATTCTCAACGGATAAAAAGTTACCTTAATTAACCTTGTGTAACTTATAATTACCGCCGTAATTATCGTTTTACGACGAAAACCTCTAAAAATATGAAATCACACCATTTCACTTCAAATTTCACGACCTATTTAATAAAAATAAATCGGAAATTTTCGGGGTATTACACCCCCCCCCCCAAGTGAGACGGTTATTGGCTGTCTAGCCACAAAGCAAAATCACTTACGTTTGAACCTCGGCTTCATGAAAGCTAGCCGAGATTCCTTTTTGTATACCTCGGCTTCAAATCATAGCCGTGACTTCCAATTTGACTTTTTTTATTTTTAATTTGAAGTCAAACAAGTAAATAAACATGAAAGAAACAAAAAGAAATAAATAAATAAACAAATAAGAGAAAAGAAAATATAAACAAACCAAAACTACGGTGGCCAAGCATGAATTCAAGGAGGTGGCCAACCATGTTTTACCCCAAGTGTTGAACCTTTTGTATTCTCAGCATGAATTTCGAATTTTCCTAAGCCGATCATTATTGACCAAAGAGAATGACTGAGATTTGGTTTCTTTTCAGCTTTCATGTGAGCCGAACCCTCATGCTCTTCATGTATACTCATTTGACCAATTATGGTCATTATTTCAAATTTAGCCGATAGCGGCTTTACCAAGTCAGCTTTCTCTCCAATAATCATGTCAAAATGTATGACTTTCTGAATCACATAACCTTCACCATGAACCATGGAGTGGTAACTTTCTTTTAATACACTAAGCCGACCTTCTACGGCTTCAAAATCAAGATTGAGGAAGTGAAGATGCTTGTTGGAATCAGTTTTGTCTCCAACAACCATGTCAATATGCACGGTCTCGTTGAATGCACAATCGACACTATGACGGCTGTTGTTCTCCAAGTTTACCAGGACTTCATTGCTTTCGCCAACCATATTTTCATTCTCTCGTGAGGGAAGAATAGTTGGCAGCCCAAACTCTATTTGATTATCATAGAGTACTTCCTCGTGGAGATCATTGCTAGGGTGGAGGTATTCTTGTTCCTCGAGCACCTGGGTATCTTCAAAATACTCATCAGACTCTCCTTGAAACTTTTGCCAAACCTTCATACCAAATTGTTTGGCCGAGTCTTCCATTTGGTTAATTCCCTGCCGTAAGATTTGCAATACATTTTCTACCAACTTTTGGACATCCTTTTCAGGTTGGCAGTCTTCTTTGATCTCTTCTAGTTGCCTGAGGACATTCTTTTCAATTTGTTGCTTATCATACAAATACGTACCTTTGGCAAATTTCCCAATATATTTGTACTGTGAACGGTTGAGACAACGGTGCTTCAGGGATATTAGAGCCATCATTAATGCACGGCTCAGTAACCGTTTGGCCATAATTATTGTAGCAATCGTTGGTTATCGGCCCACTGGCCGATTTTTTATCATTGTATAGGTTATCACCGTATTGGCTATCATAGCCATTTCGGTAATCATAGTCATATTGAGATTGTATCGTGGGATTTTGTTCATCCCATGCAGCGTGGCTATTTAAATCTACAAAACTATGGTACGTTGCGTAGCTATATTTTCCATTATAGCCGTACAATTGACCATGGCCATATTGGTCATTGTTACTATATATTGAATCCGAGCGATGTAAATTCGGCTCATAGTAACCCATTATTGAAAACACATAATATTTGATGTCCCACCAAGTGATCTAATAACATTCACCGAGTGTTGTCCCACCGGGTGTGCCAAAAGATGTTTGCTCAAAAATCGTCTCGGCCACGTGTCAAACGGCCGAGGTATTATTTGGCTTACACGTGTCCTTCTGGCTTGGATGATGTGTGCGCGGGCGTGCCAACTCGCGGCCGGAGGGCCAAGCGAGGTTTAATTCTGGATTGTTGGATTTGCGGTCCAACCTGACTTCTAAACTTTGCGATCGCTAGCCAAGGAAGGAACGATCTCGGCTATAGGTTCTCTTTGCCCTGGGTGCAAGGACTTTACACGAAGCGGCGTTTACTCGCCGGCGTCCTCGTGATGTGCAACTCGGTGCGTGAATGTGAAGGTGCAGGTGACCGGCGAAAGATCTATGGGACGTAGATATTCGCAAGTCACGGTAATGACGAACTCAAAGTACAGGGAGTTACCCCGGTGCCTTGTTTCGATATGAGTGCGGACAAAGAAGCGCATGAACCCTAGAAAACTTGTTTGCTGGATCCAAACGCTTCTTGTGATGCTTTTCTTTTTTTATGATTTTCTTAATAAGGCATGCAAATATATAAAGTTTAAGAAAACAAATAGCAACAAAAGATAAAGTGCAGGAAAGTAGAAGAACACGAATTTAAATTACAAGAAAGTAAAGAACACAAATATAAACTTGCAAGAATGTAAAGAACAAGAAATAAATTGCAGCAAAGATAGAAACAGTACCAATAAGAATGCGATAAACAAAAATATTGGGGTTTGATAGATGCAATTGTTTGTGTTGAATTGTGTTGTTGTATTGACTTGTGTTTTTGAGTTGGTCGTGGACCTCTAACAAGGATGCCTATGGTCCCTTTTATAGTAAAATAAAGTACTGAATACATAAAGAAATTCAATCGGCTTTAATTGCCGTATTGATTACAAGAATTAAAGGTTAGGAGTAATGTGCATTTGATTGCAGTAACCGCTCACTTAGGAATTAAAACTCTTAACCGTGCATTCAATCTGAATTCTTCAAACTTGGTAACGGCAGCTTTGAATGCGTTGCATTATTCTCAATGAATGCACAAGTTGAAATATGCTACCTTTTATGAGCTCGATTAATATTTGGCCTCAGTCAAGGTTAGCCAAACCACAACTTAGGTAAGCCGAACATCGGCTAGAAATAGCTTGGCTGTGGCTGACTGATCCGGACCAAGAATCTCAACTATTGTCGGTGGGCCCGACCTATCTGTCTGCCACGTGGGCCTTGCCAAATTTAGTTCAAACAGATTTTTGAAGCAAGCACATCCCTAGTGTTAGAGATATTTTTGCAAATAGGGGAAACAAGATCAACACCATCAAAACTCATCCACTGCTCTTCAATTAATTTTCTACACTCCTCATTTTGTAGCCAAACCTCCTCAAAACGAAATCGCTTTTTTTTTTTCTCTTTCTCCTAGGACGTTTTGTTCTGACTTCCACAAGAATTGGCAAGTGGTCAGACATAGTAGGATTAAGATTAAGAGCCCTTGAGATTGGAAAAAGGTCCAGCCAACTTGAAGAGGTCAAAAATCAATCCAACCTAACCTTAACTTCTTCACCCCACCGAACTCCCCTCCAATTGAATTTAGGACCAATTGGAGACAAGTCCTGTAGAGAACACAAGTCAACAACCTCACGAAAACCAGTCATTTGTTGTTACCTACGAGGCAAGCCACCCTCCTTCTCATGAGGATACAATATCTCATTAAAGTGACCACTTAAAAGCCAGGGAAGAGAAGACTTATGAGCCAACAACTTGATCAAATCCCATGTTAAATGTCGATTCCCAACCTTAGGCTGCCTATAAATACCCGTAAATCTCCAACGATTAGGATTACCAATATCACCAATGAAAACATCAATATGATGATCATAATAAAAACAAAGAACCACAGACGCATTCTCATTCCACAACAGCGCTGACCATCTGCTCTACTAAATACTTTTTCCTCCCTTTTTATCTACAAATTTGCAAGAAACCACAAACGCATTCCGCCAACCAAGCTATTGTTGAATCCTTGTCACTTCTTTTACAGTACATTTTTTTTAGAAAGAAACAAGAGAGAGAGAACATTAAGGGACACCAACCCTTTAAGCCCATTCACTGTCCAATGGTTCCCTAGCCCTTGACAGTTCCAGCACAAAACATTCATGGCTCGTGATAGGTCATAGTCGGACCCATCACGGAGAGACGTTATGGAGTACGTCCTGGACTCACATTGATCAAATTGACTACTACCACTGTTGACTTACGAACCAAGTAACCCTCATGAGCCTTTTTATTACCCGAACCTCTTGGCAACTTCTCCTTAGACCTGGACATAACGGGAGATGACCCGGTCTGCACTTGACTCCTAGGAGCATCAGAGACAACATCCAACGTGACAACACCCTCCACATCCTTCAAATTAGCTACACCAACTTTCTTCGAGAAGCTACTAGAAGAAATAACAGACTTTCCAACACCACATGCCAAAGAGAAAGATTCCTCCTTAGATGGACTCCTGGAAAGAGTGACACCATTATTGAGGACAACAAAATCACTTATTGGGTTGAATTCTCAAATCTCCCCAAATTTACAGCCTGAATAGTTGAGGAAGTCAACTCCCTAATTTTTGGAACCATTAACTGCTCATTAACACCCTTAAGAGACGGTGGCATAGTATCAGCAGAGGCAATCTTAAGCAATAATGTTGACGATAAATCAGAACATTCCGAAATTGGAACATCCTGCAATTGTGCCAAATCCACATGGAACAAAGAACAACCATCAACCCCACCCTCCATCAGAAGCAAACACCGCCGCTTCACCGCCAAACCCAAACTGTACTCATCTCCCACTTCCTGGTCTAACTCCATCGCATTAGGCGCAAGAGAAAAAGCCAAGATATCACCCACCTCTTCTCAGCCCTAGAACGCACCACGTCGGTCAAAGGAAAATCTGGTACCACCATTGACCACCTACTCCTCCGTCTCGGCAAAAGACCAAAACGACATCCTGCACCATTTGCAGCCTCTGCAGACGACGATGAACTGACTGAAAGCTTCTTAGCCAACCACTCGTCCTTTCTCTCCGAATCAAGCAATGCATCACACTTAGGTTCAGTAACCTCTCCCACCGCCTACGCCGGACAAAAATTTCCAGTATGAGACAGAAGGTCACAAGAAAAGTAAAAGTGCGGCAAACGCTCATAATCCACTTCAAAAACCTTACTTTCCAGCCACCCATTCGGTTTGAACGCTACACTTTTGATTAATGGAACCCCAACATCGATACCAACTCGACAGCGTAGGTAGCTACCGAGACAGCATGCCTGTCTATCCACACCAGTTCGCACAAACTGTCCCAACGCTTGACCTATACTCCTCTCGGTATCATCATCCATAAATCTAGGAGGTAGTCCACGGATCCGCACCTAAAAAAATTAAGTAGACAACGACATTGTCAATGGATCCACCAGGCCATCCGTCACCGCAACAACAAATAACGATTTATCAAAAGTCCAGGGACAACCTTTAACTACCCATTTTAGATCAGCCTCAGACTTGAAGGAGAAAAGAATCTGATTATTACCCTCCAAGGAACAAGTGTAATACCCCGAAAATTTCCGTATTATTTTTATTAAATAGTTCGTGAAATTTGAAGTGAAATGGAGTGATGTCGTATTTTTAGGGGTTTTCGTCGTAAAACGATAATTACGGTGGTAATTAAAAGTTACACAAAGTTTTTTAAGGTAACTTTTTATCCGTTGAGAATCTGGGAAAACTTCCTTCATGAAAGTTGTAGACCTCGTCGAATCGAGTTCGTAGGAATTTGGTTCACCGGAAAGGGATATCGTATGAAGGAGTTATAGCCCTCGGAAAATTGCATGTTTTCTATAAAACAAAAACAAAATCTTTTTTTTCTGGGCTTTTCTCTCTCCTCTCCCCCGATTCTCTCTCTCCTTTCACGGGTTCTCTCTCTCTCTCTCATCTGTGTTTTCCGGCGAACTGCACCGGCCACCACCACCTCTCACCGCCCCCTCCAAAGGGAGCAGCAAGCTCCGATGAAGAGGACCACCGGTTTTGGCCGCATGCCTTGCCGGCGTGACGCCGCACGCGGCGGCCAAAGGAGGGCCGTTTTGCACCTTTTGTTTCCGACGTGATTCCGGCCACCCCGGACCACTTCATGTACTGGGTTTTGAAGCCCTCAACCCCTGGAACACGATGGTGCCCTTGGATTTCACCGAAAACCACCGTAGGCGGCGGATTGAGCTCGGGAAGTTTTGGATCTAAAACTTGCCGACACCGATTCCGGCCACTTCCGCTTCGATCCAGACTTTGAGGTAGTTACTAAACTTGTTGGGCTTGTTGAGTTCTACATTCTGGTAAAATTTGGTAGCCATCGGACCACCTTGACCGGCGGCCTGCAGCCACCTCCGGCGGCGCGTCAGGTCGGTCCGGGAGCAATTCTTTGCTCCGTTTGGCTTGTTTCGTCGATACGAACAACTTTCGTGTTTTGACTTTTGTCAAATTCGGTCGTTTGATCGATGGTCAATTAACCCGATTATCGAATCGTACGATTTACGATTCGTGATGATCCGACCGTCAGATGATCATGAAATTTGATCGTGGGGTTAATATTGAGATTATAAGCATGTTGGTAGATTTTGGAAGTTTTGGAATTTCGTGTGGGACCCGTTGATGAATAGTAGACGTGGGACCCACGTTGACCGACAGTTGACTTTTGGTAAAATGGTCTCGATTAATAGTTCCGATGTCGTAGGAGACGTATGAGGAACATTGAATTATTTTGGAAGTGTATTATGCTAATTGGATATTGCATAATCATAGGTACTTACGAAATGTGAAGTGTACGTACGTTGATCGGTCCTCGGTTACTAATTGAAGACGCAGCAAGAATTAGAGGTGAGTGAATCTCACGATACTTTATATATGAATATTAATTCATATTGGGTTGTTTGCAAAAATAAGTAATTATATTTATTTAAATGATTTTGTGATATATAATTAAATAAATAATTTAATTGATATATCAGTTTGTGATTTTGGTGTTAAAACAATATTTGAAAAATATTCATTTTATTGTTTTGATTTGTGAATTTTGTGGGAACACAATAATTCAAAATAAGATATTGTGTTTGCCTATTTGAATGATTTTGGACAAAGTAAATGGGTGAAAAATGGTAGCCCATTCAGTTAGAGCTCTAGACTGTGTAATACTAATAAAGGAGGGGAAAAATGGTACTCTCGCTTTATCCGTCCGTATTGTTGATTAACTTGATGTATTAAAAGGAGAAGAAAAATAGTATTCTCACTTTTAATCAGGCGAAGTTAAAAATAACTTGATGTATTAAAAGGAGATGAATCTCACTTTTAATCAGGCTAAGTTATAAATGATTTTGTGTGAGTATTGATTTAAACAATTATGATTTACGATTCTTAAAAAGAATGAAATCATAGTTTTGGAAATCTGATTTTTAGGAAGATTTATATTGTTTAATATTCCGAATTACCCTGGTATTAACATACATGTTATGGGACGTGTGGGGTTAAAATACGTGGTATGGGACACGTAGGTTCAGTATATTTTATAATATAGATTTTCGGGATTGGGATTGATTTGAGATATTTATGGAATTTCTTTTAAAATAAAAGAAATCAATATTTGAGGTTTTAAAATGATTCTTTGAAAATAAAAGAATTTAGTTTTGGGAAAATGTATTCGGTGTGAGTAAACTTAGATCACTCATACTAGCTTCGTAAGCTGACCGAGTTTGTTGATATTACCCGGTACACTATTCCACGCAATGGCGGACCTGTGTATAGGCCCAAAGGGGTCTGGACCCCCCCTAGATTTTTAAATCCAATATTAGTATGTATGGGAATTTGCTGATTAGTCTATAAAATATAGACTTTTCATACTTTGCCCCCCTTACTTTATAACTTTTTTTATTCTGGACCCCCTCTAAATCTGAATTCTGGTTCCGCCCCTGATTCCACGGTGTATGGGTTATACCTGCAGGTTAGGATAACCAGGAGAAAGCAAGGTTGCATTCATTTATTGGTTTATAAGACTTCCGCTATTTATGTAATAAACTCTGATGGATTAATTATTTAATATTTTGTAATAACAATTTATTATTTAATTATGGCTTGTAATATGTAACCCTAAAGAACGGGTCTGCATTTACATTTATTGGGCATGGAGTATATTTGTTGTACTCGAATTAAAAGAAAAAAATTCTAGTGCATATTTGTATTTGATATTCCATGTCGTCACATTCCCGAAATGTATTGTAATTAAGGGAAAAATGCCTTATTAATTGATTTGAAAATCGGGGCGTAACAACAAGCAAGAATACATGATCTATCAGTCGTCCCCGATTTCTGGCATTTTTACCCCCTAATTTGTTAATATTTTTCTATAAGGGCAACTGAATCGTAACGACTTGCTGAGTTCAAACTTTTTATGTGGATATATGGAGCTCGGTTATGCGAGAATGTGGGCATGAATGGCTCGGACACCGGAGTTGTGACGGACTCGTTACAAGCGTTTTAGTAAAAAGAATATTTTCGTAAATGACCATAAATATGAGTTGACCGTCTTGACCGAGGCCGAAATGACGACAAACGAGACTAATTTTTTTCACACAGCACATATTACTACGCGGTAAATACATGGGTAATGTCAAATATTTTTTTATTTTTTATTTTTCGGATTGCACGAAATCACTGTATGCTCACCAGTGTGGTCTAACTTGTTCATTGATTATATAAAAAGGTTTACATTCTAAAAACTAACAAGGTGGAGGAAACAAAAATTAGGTAATCCGACTATTGCATGTGATTATTGCGGCGCAAAATGACTATGATAAAAAAATTAGCCCATTTTGTTTTTGATTCGGCCTTGATCCACGTGGTCAACTATAGTGACATAAACACCCCTCACACTAAAACGCTCGTAAGCACTCCGTCAAAACTCTTGTTAGCGAGGCGTTCGAGCTCACACTCTCATGAGGTCGAAATCTATCTATCCATATAAAAACATTGGAGATCGAGAGTAACCCGTTATGATTCAGCTGCCCTTAGGGAAATATAAATTTAGGAGAAAGGGTATAAAAGTCAATGGTGAATTAAAAATTAAATAAAATGCATTTGAACTTCCTTAGGGTGTTTACGGGTTAGAGTGTAGACCAAAATCGACTCTCTGCCATCTTGGATTCGGAAATTATTTTTTTGCCTATTTTTAATGGCTCATTCGACATTTTTTGCAAGACCACAGTGAGATAAATAAAATAAGCAAGTGAAGATTTAATAAAATAATAATAAAATTTTGGGCAACATAAAATCCTCAGCTATTGTCTGAAGAAATATTGCACAAATTCAACGAAATAATTGTTGTCTGAAACAAGGTGATGACACAACATCACAAACTAATCTGTTGTCCCTTTTGGACAATGAGACAATCAAACTTACTCTATTATTTTATTAATATAAATAAAATAATAATAAAATTTTGGACAACATAAAATACTCAGCTATTGTCTGACGAACGATTGCACAACTTCAACAAAAAACTGTTGTCTAAAACATGGCAGTGGCACAACAGCACAAAAAAAATCTGTTGTCCCTTTTGAACAATGAGACAACATCAAACTTACATTACTGTGCATATTGTTTTGAAGCATATCACACAATATAATTTTTCTCGATGTTGTCTGATATATGATTTTGAACTTTATCACTCAATAAAATTTTTCTTGATGTTGTTTGATTTTTTGGGACGACAGTTATTTTGTTTGCTGTCGTTGGACATGTGTTGTCTGAGCCCATTATTGTAGTAGTGATATCTCTTAGGCTTTTTGAGAAATGATGAATCACGTTGGTTCATTTGTCAACAAGGTTTCAGCAAAGGCTATTCATTTGTTGAAATTATGCCATGATTAAACCACTTTGCAATTGTCTGATTAATCAAAAAGCATCATGTGCGAAACGTATGCTTTGTTTATTATTTTAAAGAGTGCGAAGAAATTACCTGGAAAGCTCCTCAATCTTATATTGCTCCCTTTTGTTATGAATACGAATTTTTCTTCTTTCGCACAGTAATAAGGAAAGAAAGTCAATATCAATTAATATCAAAGTAGGCTCAATTTAGCCTCTAGTAACCACTATTGGACTTTCCTTTTCTTCTTCTTTCATTGTCGGCAAAAGAAAATTCAATGGTGAAGTGAAATCTCCTTGACTTCTTATTTATTAATTTGATCTTGAAATATGTGCCAATCACTTAGAGTGATTCGTCTCTGAGAAGTTGTTTCCTCTCCGGAGCATTTTCAAAGAGAAAAGAAGAAGATTAGAGACATAAAAGATAGATCGAACAGTAAACAACTATTTATGCTCCTTTTTGGGCTTGAACAAGTGATGTAGGTCACGAGCATTAACCTATTGGTTGCAGGCCTAAAGGAATCCGGGCCAAAATATTTTGGGCTCAAACATCTGTAAAAAAAAATCAGTTATGGTGAGCAAGCCCTCTTTTCTTAATAATAATAGTATAGTATAGTATAGATTCTTGAGAAGCCTCCCTTTGGATATAAATACAAATACCAAATCCTGGTACACTATATATATGTTTTTTTTAGCAATATCATGGTACAATAGTTGATGACATTTTAAATACATAGAGAGACGAAAATGCTCATAGAAAAAAGCCACGTGGGCATGGATTAAACGGAGTTATTGCCGGTGGGTACTAAAATTAGATCGGATTTAAAAGGTGAGGAACTAATGTGATAGTTTTTAAATGTCAAGTACTAAAGTGATGCACATTAATTGGGTACTGTTTAGGATAATTCTTCGTTGTTAAATGATGCCAGGGGTAAAATTGGAAGTTAAAGTTTTGGGTGAATCGTTGACGGTGCGAATTGTATCTTAGGGTTGAGTGTTGATTGTCCAGTTGAACCATTTCGTAATCGATCGAGCCGAGTGTGTGTCCTCCAAATGAGGTTAGGTCTACAACTAAGTCGTGTTTTGTTTTGTTTGCTTCCAATCTGTAATTTGATTTGTTGGTTGTTGGTTGTTGCAGTCGGCAGCCGGAAGTTCTGTGGGCCCAGCGGTCCGATAAAGTATACCTGACGGTGGCGTTACCGGATGCGAAAGACGTTAGCATCAAGTGTGAGGCTGAGGGGTTGTTCAGCTTCTCCGCCATCGGAGTCCAAGGCGAGCCCTTTCACTTCACTTTGGAGCTTTACGGTCAAATATTGCCCGAGGGTTGTAAAACCAAGGCTGGCTTAAGGAACATTCTCTGCTCAATCCAGAAACAACACAAAGGTTGGTGGAAACGACTACTCAAGACCCAACAAAAACCTGCGCCTTACATCAAGGTAGATTGGAACCATTGGTGCGATGAGGACGACCAAGACTCAACTTGTAAGTTTTCATTGCAACTTCTTTACTTAGCTACTCTTTTACCAAGTTTGCTTTTATATAAATGCTGAGATGTGCTTAGACTGAGACGTTTAGAATTCCTTAATCCGATTCCAAGGATTCTTCATCTTTCTGCTTTCATTTTATACCTATTTCCAGCGGTATAGAAACTTCGTCCAGCCACATTCACCTCCCCTCAAAATCTTAAGGATGCGCATAAGTCATAAAAGAATTAAAAAAAGGTTACTATTAATAGCCCAGAAAAGTAACCATGTACTTTCTATTTTCTGACCACATACAAGCTAAGAAACCCCTATCCAAAAACACTCTATCTAACTTCCTAGTTCCTACCTCTTAACCCTTGAATTTAAATCCTAAAGATCTCTTTATTGATTGTAGGAAACCTATATTTAAGAGCTTTCCTACCTCAGTTCTAACATCGCCATACAGTTCTAAGACACGGCAACCACCTTAGGTAATAATCTACCATACAAATGGAGGATCTGATGCATTCATCTTAGACAACCGTTGGTAGGCGCACAGTATGATGATTATTGCAACAGAAGATCAATGCATCATTTTTTTCATGACTTACGCCACATGAAAATCATTGTATGAATCTTATTTTTTAAATAACGTTGGTGGACTTTTTGTGTGACCAGTCACACATCTAGAGTGGACCTTCATAAAAGGAATTTATTGCAGATCTCCACTCTCTACCATGTAATTCATTGATTGGAACCGTGCATTCTTTATCTTCCTATGCAAGGATATCCCCTGCAAATTTGAGCCAAGTCGGATACTGATTAGCCTCGATTACCATCATAATAATCATTTCAATTTTATCTTAGACTCTGTCATCGCCATATTTTGGATGACCAAATGGTTTTTTGGGCTGATTTTTATTTGCAGAGATGGTCCTTGCATAGGAACCTAAAGAATGAATGGTTCGGATCATTGAATTAAATTGCGTGGTGTCTGAATTTATGTCGGTATCCTCTTGTGTATTTACTTCATTCTCTACTTGCATGGTCGCAAACTGAAGTTGCAGGTCTTCTTGAGATCTTCGTTTTGCTTATTGCATTATCTGAGTCCCTGCTTTGGACTGATTTCAAGCCTAGCTTCTTGTTGGTGAAGGCAACTTATCATGTTTATTTCCATTATTTCTTGTGGTGGTTTAAAATGTGATTTGGTGCTATCCAATTTTTAAAATGGCCTTGCAGCTTGGCCACTCTAGCTTCCATGCGAGTCAACCAATCGGATTGAAATCAGTGTGAAGAAGACTAATCAAGCACAGCTAAATAGTATACATCATCTCTGAAAAAAAAAAAAAAACCAAAAAATCAGTCAATTTATAGATCTCTGAGGTATCAAACAAATAGATGAACTCATTGTTAATAATACTAGCCATTGATTATCCTAATGACAATCAATGGCTAATTGATCTCCAGTTGGGCTGATGCTTTGCAAAGATAATCTTTTGAATAGAGGCCTAAAAGTTAAATGGTTTGGATCTTTCATTTGATTTGGGATTGCATAGAGGCCCTCCTTTATTAATGGAGCGACCCCCCCCCCCCTCGTACTCTGGTGTGGAAAGATATCAGAGCTTCAGAATATAGAAATGTGAAATTATTTTTGGTTTCATTATGTTGCTTGCAGTTTAGTGTGTCTGAGTTTTTTTCCTGTTCTGACTATTTTTGTGTGGTGTTTTGCAGCTGATTTGGCCTCTGATGATGACGATGCTGCGGTAAATTGACACCCTATATCATTTAGAGTAATGGATTAAATTCACTTAATCAGATAAAATGGATTTTGTACTTTTGCAGAATGTTGGTGAAGATGATGGAAGCAGCGATGATGAAGGAATGCTCTGTAAGTTCAACTTTCTATTTCTTCTATCAGGATTAGTTATAGTTTGAGTACAGAAAGAACTGTGCCATGCCTCTGTAAGTGTCCATGTCATTAGAGAAGTCGATTTTCTTTTCTTTTGTTTTTTTGTATCAGGATTAACTTTCTATTTCTTCTATCAGGATTAATTATAGTTTGAGTACAGAAATCTCATAAAAAAAGAAGTTTGAGTACAGAAATAACTGTGCATTGTCTCCATCACTGTCCATGTCATTAGAGAAGTAGATTTTTTTTTGTTTTGTTTTTTTTTTTTTTTCTCTGAAACCAGAACCACTTCGTTTTTGCCATGATGTTAAAGGTGAAGAGATAATTTATTATTAGATATCGTACCAAGTTTATATGGGTTTGGCTAGGGATCATATGTGTAGCGTGCCACATAAAACTGTCCCCCTGATATTTATTAAACTAAATTTTGTAAACTTATGCGTGTAGCATTTTCTTATTATTAGCTTGTCAGGTTCCGTTCTTGCACAATAGAAATCTGTTTGCATTTCATATAAGCTAATAAGCTATGCTGGCTATTAATTAGAGTCCTAGTAATGGATCCCTCTAAAGGTTTTTGCATGGGGGCCGCCTTGCAACGATCGATTCATTCATTTTTTTAGTCTCCATTGTGCATTTTGAGGGGTTGCAAAAATGTGAGGCCCAATACTGCGAAGTGTTTCAATGTTCCAAGCCTTTCATTTTTAGGTCTCCACTCAAATGTCAACATTGTAGAAATTCCAGCCAAATCAGATATTATTCAGCCATTTGATATCATTATGATAATTCCAGTATTTATTGGAAATACAGGTTCATCAGATTGTTTTTCCACATGCCATAAAAAAATAAAACTGGATAAGTTGAAAGGTTCTTTAAACGCAATGTGAGAACGCAATGCTTACATTGCATTTTTGCATTTACCCTCTTTCTGCTTTGGTAGTTTCTGTTTTAAGTTTTAATTTGTCGATCTCTTTGAAGTGGAAGAAACAAGTACGTTGCATTTTAAGATGCAGTGAATTCTGCTTGAGCAAATCGTTCACTTAATCATAGTGCCCTGTTAGATGTGCATTTTCTTTGCACATGACCCTCTCCATTTCTCATCGACTTTAAAAGCTGGTTTTTGATCATTTGCAGATCTTCCGGACCTGGAAAAGGCAAGAAAATAGCATCATGGCAAGCCAAGGGACCGAGGGAACCACCATCTACTCTCATTAGGTCGATAGAATAGGTTAACTGAATGTAATATCAAATTATGCATATTACATATGCTTGTAACTATATTCTCGTGGTTTGAATTTAATAGTCCCGACTTCTTTTTTTTTTTTTACTATAAGGATCGAACAGAGTGTTATGTCATTGTCAAGGAGGCAACTGTCAATTAACAATCGGACTACGGATAGAACTCATAGAAGCAGATAGATGGGGAGAGACTTTAAGAAGGGCCTTGCAATAATAATTAAGTGAAATTTTTTAAATGAACATATGGATAATTTGCATGTAGAAAATTTAAAATATTCATCTAACAGTTTGTGTGAAACTTGAAAGTCTTTATTTGATTCTTATTAAAAGGTTCTCACTAGAGAGCACCTATTGATGGATATTTGTTTTCTAAACAGATCAACTTCAAGCTGACCCTAGCTTGGTTCATGTCAGCTTCTCCTATATTAGTATCAATCAGCTTCTTCTCCTATATTAGTATCAATAGAGCAGATTATTCTCCAATGTACGAAAGATGCAACGTCCTATCTACAAAGCTTTGGTCTCTTGAAAGTTGACTTCGCTGTGGCCTAAATCCTAATAAGGTAAAGTATGATGGTTTCCAGCGAAACTAGCCCCGTCCTTTTTGGAGTTCGTATGAAGAATTTAGGCTACTGCGAAGTTGGCTCTGTGCATTAAGATTTCTATAGCATAGGCAACTTTCAATATTTCTTTCGCACTTCAAACCAACTCCAATTGGTAGCAAGAAATATCCTCAAGAATTCGAAACTAGTTCCTGGTGGTGGTGCTTCGGAGTTAACTGTATCTGCAATGTCCAAGCCTATTATAGATGGGTCTGCCATTGACGACCCCAATAATCTTTGAAAAAAAATTCAAAGCTGCATGTATCGCGTTTCGAATCAATCATATGGATCAAGAATGCAAGTAATGCGTAGCTATCTCCCAAAGGATATGTTAAACGAAGTGGAAAGAAATTTGCAAGATGCCATGTCAATAGCAAGAAATATATATCCTCAAGAATCCGAAACTTGTTCCTGGTGGTGGTGCTTTCAAGATGGGACAAACCAATTCTTTTAGCTCAGAAAAAACTAAATTTACCCCTTGTTACGAAAATAATTAACAGAGCAAAGTAAAATAAATGGAGAGCTGAGACAGAGTTGGAGAGCATATGAATGGGTACCGGCCCAATTGTACAACGGTGCCGATCCAGTTGATGATGATGTTCCTGCTGGAGGCAGTACCACTGGGCTCAACATCGAGTTTAGTATTTATTTTTATCTAATTTTTTAGTTTGTTATTTTATCCGATTGTATTTATTTTTATCAAATTTTATAGCTTATTATTTTAGTCCATTTAACATGGGGAGTGATTTTCGCACTCCCCTTTTCTCTCTCCACTTACTTCCCACACTCCACTTCTTTTGTTTAATATTTTCCCATCTATTCATACCATGTGTCTTCCAAAGCTACCCTTCTTCCTTGTATCCTCAACTCTGAAGTCAAATATTTTCTCTCGCCATTTCTGGGATTTACAAAAACGCATTGTTCACAATCACATCAAACAGAGATCTAGAAAAAGGGCAAAAAAAAGAGAGAAACTTGAAAAAGCGAGCTCCAATGGGCATCTAGGATGGAAGGCTATTCTAGATCGCATGGTTCATTAAATCTAGGACGGAGGCCTTGAGGGGTTTGGATTTAGGTACGATGGGCTTTCTGTTGATGGAATTTTGGGATCGCTGCTGCTCTCTTGTTCATGATTTTCAATGAGCTTACCTATTTATTGTTTTTTTTTTTTTTTTTTTTCTGTTGAGCAATGGGTTTGGATCTTGGGTGTTTCATGTTTGGGTTCTCAAATTCTTCTAATGGGAGGAGTCGATCTATTGGCCGGCCATCCTTGGTGGTGGAATTGGAAATTAAAGCTAAAAACTTTATGGCTGAGAAGATGATTGGTCCTCAAATTTGTTGGTTAAATGTGGTGAGTTTTACAAATTATTCCTCAAATGAGGCTGATATGGTGAGACTTTCCTCATCCTCCTCCTAGATGTTTGTGATGGGATGAATACTTCAAGACCTAATTGTTCTAAAGATGTGTTCTTTGCCGTGTTAATTTTCAAAGTTCATCCGAAGTATTGTTTGTTTTGAAAATTTGATGGGGTTGGTGAATTGCAATGGGAGGGGGGCCATAACCAAGAAAAAGGTTCAGAAGCAGAAACAATGGGGGAGCAAACAAAGAGAAGCAAAATCAGTCAATCAGACATAGAGGTGCGAGAGAAAGTTGTAATATTATCCTGGAGAATAAAACAGGGTAGTTCTGGAAGACGCATGGTATGAATAAGATAGAGGGATAAGAAAAGGGTAGTTCTGGAATACACATGGTGTGAATAGATGAGAAAATATTAAACAAAAGAAGTGGAGTGTGGGAAGTAAGTGGAGAGAGAAAAGGGAAGTGCGAAAATCACTCCCCTTTAACATATCCTTTGGATGATAGCTACAAACTACAAAATTAGGCTCTTTCAATGTTGCTTCAATGCATGCCCTGGTACTAGCGCCTAACATACCCATTCTTTATGTATATATAAAGAAACTAGCCTTCCAGCACGCGCTATGCGCCTGCGAAAGGCCGCGCTCGCGCGTGCGAATATTTTCTCGCTTATTTTATTAGTTGTTTCGATATCTTTATTGAAATAATATCAACCGACCATTAGTCATCTGTTAACCAAAAAATCAAGTACATATTTCTACAATTGATCAAGAAGTTGCCATCAATATAAACGTCCACAAAAATCAAGTACATCTACATTCGATCAAGATAAATGAAGTGCACATGCAAAATTCAGCTCCACTTTTGCCACACATTCCTTTGTCTTTGATTCTCAATCTACAAAATAAAGTATAGACAACGAAAAAATAGTTACTTGGAAACAATCTATCAATTAATTGCCAACAATATGTGAATGTAAAAAATGCATACCATTAAATCTGAAAATTTACTCATAGCAACAGCTTTACTCCAGTTGTTTTGGGACTCCTGTGGTAAAATTAAGGTATTACACTGACGATAAATATCATCCTGTTTAGAGAAATATGCTCAAATTTTACTCAGTCTTATGCTTCAACTTATTCACTTGAAGATGGGTACGACGCTTGTAAAACTGTTAGAAAAATGCAAGTTAATTTGGCAGATAGACATCTATCAACACACTCATACGCATAACACATTTAAAAGCTATTGTACCTAACGTAGAAAATTCATATGCCTATAATTGATCATTTTCCTGTGTGCAAAATATAAAAAAGGTCAAACAAAATTAATTGATCTTCAATTAAGAACATGTACATTAACAACAAATAAATGAGCGGTGCATTTCGCATCATACCTTCTCCGTAAGACTGTTTTGAAAGTCACTTTGATATCATGAAGACATTGTGTCACCAACTCCCTACGTGCATTCTTGTAGTGCCACCTATAGAAAACCGATTTGATAACAGTGAAAATCTTTATATAGAACTTTATTTAAATTGGTTTCATAAGTTTCATTGTTACACCGCAAGATAGCTTGATTTAAAATACGTACTGTTCACTCTTCTTTTTCTTCCACTCTTTCAATATCAACTTATTAAGATCAATAGTGTTCATTTTGACTGAGATGCCTTTTTGCCAACCAGGTGAAAAAATGGAAACGCGTCTCATAGTGCCCATAGGTAGCGGCTTGTTTGCTTGATATGATTTTGACACCATTTCTGTAGAATTGAAACTGTTATTATTTTAACTATCTATAGAATTGAAACATTTGTACCATTTCTTTATATTTACCAAAGTGAAATCTATATTAATAAAGACGGAAAAAAAACAGTACTAATTCCAAAATAATACATTGCAATAGTGAATAGTGATTGAACCTAAACCGAAGCAACCATAATCAGAAGCAAAAAAAAAACACAATTATTATAACACGACAGTGTTTGTTTAAAAGAAGGCACACCTTTTCTCAAAAAAGAAAAAAAGAAAAAAAAAAAAAGACACACCAGAACCAAAAAAGGTAAAAGAAATCAGAGGTTTACACACAAATTGTAGAAAAGATGAAAATGAAATTGCACTAAAACTCCTTATAATCTTCTATTCTCCCTACAAACAGTAAGCAAATGCAGGACTGCTATAAACAAAGCAAACAAATCTATAAACAAAGAAAATGCAGGACTGCTATAAACAAAGCAAACAGAGAGTATAGCCTATCGTCTCTTGATCTATATTCAATAGTGGCAATGGGTGAAAAAAATTAATATCTATAATTCAATAGCTTAATATAACTAAATTTTCCGATGTTTACCTTGATAATGACACGATCGGTAGGAAAAAAAGAAGTCAATCTTTCATTCTTCAAAAAATCCCAAATACAATTCCTAATCTATTATATGCAGAGTCTAATAGAGCTACCAAAACGACCATAACAATTCAGTTGTCCAAAACAAACAAACATATATCAATTCACAGACAAAAACCACAGAACAATCACAAATATTACAATTTATATGATGTGCTATTACTGAAAGAGATTGTGAAAAACACGTATCACATACCAGGGCAGCTGAGCCTTAAGCTCAAACAGACATATTATATTAAACAATATATCCCAGAGAAATTATAATACAATCCAATACAATTAGCCCAGAAAAAAAAAAGATCAGCTTGATATGTGGGGAAAGAGTAGAACCTAAAATTTTGAGACTAACCTTGACAACCGATGGGTTTGAACACAGGTCACAAATCCTACAAAAACAGCAAACTGAGTAAGTCCCAAAATTCGTTGGCAGATTGAAAAAAAAAATCCAATAAAATTAAAGAAAAATACCCAATCTAAGAGGGAAGGATGTAGTTGAGAGAGAGGAGGATACACAGCCAAACAATTTATAGGGCAAGGCTTCTCCGAATTCATCAATGGAGAAGCCAAAACGATCCCCATAATGATGATGGAGGAGACCGTAATAATGAAATAGGCAGCCATGGGCCACCTTGAAGTGCTTTGCGTGTTCTTGGATTCTGGAGTCCCTGCGTGTTTTTTGATTCTCGCATTAGAATGAGATTTTCTACGTATTCTTGGTTTCTCACAACCCTTTGGTTTCTCTTTGCATTTATTTTACAACAACAATTTTACTTTAGTACCCTTTATATATTAAATTTTCTACACCAACTGATATAAGTTAAGAGGGGTATTCTTGAGTTATCAAAAATTTAATCTCAACCCATGTTTTGGCTTTATTAATATAGATATGTCAACGAAAAATTGACCATAGCGTCTCACTTAGTCACTTTCGCATCTCAAGTTCGCTACAGCCTCGAGCTTAGTCACTCTCAGACCTCAGTGTTATCGATTTATTGTCGTGAACTCTCCAAATCCACCAGGACCACCAAAGCAACCAACAAGCTTATTGATTTAGCAATCCCCAAGTATTAGTAGTGTGTTCTAAAAATCTATGCTTAGGTGGTAGGCGGAGGCCAACCGCTTCGATTAGTTACAAATCTGCCTAAGAGAGCATATGCGAGTTTTAAGAAATCAAATTTTTTTTTTCTTTTGTTTTTTCAATCAATTATAGTACGTTTTATATACTTCCATTTTGTATATTTATGTTTCTCAATACAAGTATAATTTTTGTTTTAAGTAGGTTTTTATTGACTTTTATTGAGGAGTCAATAAAAGTTTTAGATGATTTATTGAGAATATTGACAAATTTTATTAAGGGGTCAATAAAAGTTTTAGATGTTGTATTCCGAGTCATGGACAAATTTTACTGAGGCGTCAATAAAACATTTTATTAAGGGTTCAATATGTTGAAGGAAACCTAATCTTTGTGTGCCTTGTCAATCTAAGAACAATCTATTCTAAATTGGGATAAGGAAAATAAATCATTTTAGAATATGGATTGTATTTAGAATAAAATTCCTTTTACAATAAAGATTGTATCATGTATTTCTCTATAAATAGAGGCCCCTATTCATCAATGAAAGATATCAATACAATAGCTATTCTCTTCTCCTTTATTTTCTGTCATTCTACAACACGTTATCAGCACAAGCCCTAACCAGGGACGAAGCCATGATTTTGAATTAGGTTGGGCTAAACTTTCTTTAGATAATATTTTGAAATACGTATATAACTATGAATAAATTAAATTTTCCACAATTGAAAATAAACTCATTAGAATAAGTAGATTTCATTACTAAATAAACAATTTCAACTCTCAATTCAACTGATAAAAACTAGGAACAAAAAAAAGACCAAAAGAATAAATAAAAATGCAATGTAACTATCTAATTTTAAACTGTACTCTACGATTCTTAGTAGCAAAAGCATCAATTATTGACTCATTGTCTATACTATCAGCAAATTGTCTTTCAATGTGGATTATCATGCAATCACCAAGAAACTCATCCTCAATCTTGCTCTGAAGTAGATTTTTAATAATTCTCAAAGCTGAAAATGCTCGTTCTATCGTTGCAGTAGAAACTGGAAGAGTTAACACCAAACAAATCAATTTGTGAATCAAGTGGTAGTCTTCTGCCAATCTTGTTTCAACTAATTTTTCACATAAATAAGAAAGACTAAGAATATTCTGGAGCTCATGACGGTGACGTATATCATCACCATAAAATGCCAATTGCAATTTTAAAGCATGCAACTCAGAGGGAGTAAAATCTTGAGAATAGAACTTCTCAGCAAGACTGCATATATCATCCTTATTAAAAGATCTAAAACCATCACGAGGATCTAAGGCTGAACTGAGAATAAGGAGTTCTGTTGTTTGCTCTAGAAATTTATCATCTAAATCCCTCAAATGTAAATCTATCACAACATTAAATATATCAAAATGATAGTAATGCTCATATGTAATAACATCTCTTTGTTGACAAGAACGACCCGTACCCTTCTTATAACGAGCATGCATATCAGGCACATCAATATCTTGGAGTTCACAAAATGATACCACATTTTCCAATAAATTATCCCAACCATCTTCCCTCAAGTTTTGAAGCTGTGATTTTGTTGTTGAAATATGATTTCAAAGCACTAACGATGTCTATAGATTTCTTTTGCAAAATTTTGACAAAGAAAATCAGTGATTTCCATGACTTTATTCAGCAAATGTAAGACAAACACAAATTCAAAAGACATCATAGAGAGATATATACCATCAGCATCACCACGAAGTAGGGGTGGCCTTTTTGGAACCGAAAACTGACAAACCGCACCGAACCGCACCGAACCGACCAAAATTAACCGAAACCGAACCGAACCGACGTTTGCGGTGCGGTTTTCGGTTAGTGCATATGATTAACCGAAAAAAACCGAACCGAACCGATACTTAGTTAAAAGTTATATTTTTATTATAAGAGGTTAATTCCTCTTAATTTTTATTTTCTATTATAGGCTCTCAAGTAGTAGAATACTATAATTCTTACATGTGTTTAATTTTCTATTGCTACTTTTAATTTATTTGAGTTGTGGCTTAATTTTAATTGTAGTTTTATTTGGTTATTCTTATTTTTTATTTCATGTAGATTTAAAATATAGAGCAAGCTATAATATATATTCAATTTCTCTTATCTTATTGTCATTTCAATGCATGTTTTTTGGTTCACATTAAAGTTGTGGATATTGATGTTGTTTAGTTAATTACTAATTATATAAATAAAAATTGAAGAAGTAATTTTTTGATAAAAATATGAGTCAACTTACTAAAGTAAATGCGGTTTATATTAACCGAAACCGAATCAAACCGAACCGATATGCCGGTTAACCGATACGGTCGGTTAACCGAATTTTCGGTGCGGTTTCGGTTAGTACCAAAAAACCGAACCGATGGAACCGAGTCCACCCCTACCACGAAGTTGTCTGTTGGACCCTTTATCCTTAATGTCATGCACCAGTAGTTTGGTCGAATTGAATAATTCAATCAAACTATTGATAGATTTAAAATGACTTCCCCAACGAGTGGCTCTAGGTCTATGCAAACTACGAGTTTGATTTGCCCCTTTACCTGTCTCAAGCAATCCAGCATCCAACAACTCTTCAATTTCAGCATCTTGAGTTAGTTTTAACTCAGTAGTACGCTTGGTAGAATAACCAACAAAATTCACAATATTAAATGAAAAAAATCTCCAAACAACTATAACTTCTTCGGCTGCACCAACTAAAGCAAGTTGTAAACGATGAGATGAACTATGATGACTTGCAACATCCCCTCTCCTTCTTCCCATCTTTCTATAACGTTGGATTCTTGAATCTTAAGCCGAACTATGAGGGTTCGAGCTAAAACTCTGGACGAGGACTCCGTTCAGAGAAGAGATACTTCGGACGAGGACTCCGTTGAGAGAGTTCATAGCAAAGAAAATTGTACAGGCCAATTACAACTAGCAATGGCCACTATTTCAAGTTAGATCATCAAATATCACAGAATGGATAGAGGTAATGTTTTATAACAGCTGCTGCTGCATTGCGTAATGATCTGAGGTAGCGACATGGGCTTGAAGTATATTTGGACTGAATTCGTTGGTATTGGATTTGAAGAGAGAAATTAAAATTGATGGTGATCTCGGGCAGTGGAGGAGTCAAGGTTTGGTTATGATTCTCATTCAATGAGGACTCAAAGTTTGATTATGATTCTCAAAGTTTGATTGAATATGGAGAAATTTTTCCATGTGACGGTCACGCCCCGTCAGCAAGCTGAAATGGCGTCTTTCTAATTAAAACCTGCCATGTGGAGTTTTTTAACAACTCAGCCTTGGGACTCTCTCTCTCTCTCTCTGGGTTAGTTTTTGTTGATCTAAAGGTGGGTTGCTATCTGCTTTGGTGAATTAATTCAATGAATAATGTTTCTGAGACGGTGAGTTTGACGAAGAGTCATGGGGTATATGGGTTTGTGAGATTGCAGAGGAAGATGGGTCTTCTCTTCTGGTTCATAAGCCAACAATTCAGAAAGTCAAACTCATCCAATCCAGAAACTTCGATCGGATAGAGTAACAATCACACCTAAACAACAAGTAAAAGTAAATAAATCATTGAATCAATTATAATTATCAGATTATGTACAATTTCAAATTCGAAAATCTAGAATACTACCAGGACAATGTTGAAACCGAAAATGCACCGCGTCCTCTGCATTGCAATGTTGCTTATAGATGGCGCGAAGGAAGTGGTAGCTGTCCAACAACGGCTCAATTTCTGCGGTAGTGGCTTGGCTGGTGGCCAAGGCCATGGCGGCTCGGTGGAGGCCGTCGAGCTCGGAGCGAATGGCTTTGTGGAAGAGCAAGAAGATGAGGATCAGAGACTTGTGCGGTGAGTTCTTCAAGCAAGTCTGGGAGGGAGGGAGAGGGAGAGGGAGAGGGAGAGGGAGAGGGAGGGAGGGAGAGAGAGAGAGAGAGTCCCAAGGCTAAGTTATTAAAAAAATCCACATGACAGCTTTTAATTAGAAAGTCACACCATTTTAGCTTGCTAACGGGGCGTGATCGTCACATAGAAAAATTTCTCTTGAATATGATATATGAATAGGAAATGTTACAGGTTTGAAGTGGTGATGCACAAGATAAGGGAGATTCCTTCTTGCATGAGGATTTGGTGAAACCTAGATCTTTATGGATTAGGCCTTATAAATTTTCTCCTAGGATTGGAGATCCAAGGAGAACATTGGGGGCATTGTGGGAGTATGAAATTAAATATAAAATTAAATGGGTTTGGCCCGTGAAGAGAATTAAATATTTATTGTCATGCAGTTCGGATTTTCGAAGCCCAAGTCCGATAAAATCGAAAGGAACTTATCCATAGTTAATTAACCGCTTTCCACATTTTATGAAGAAGTAACTTGCAAGCAAAGTTACAATGCTTGCAAGTCAAGTTATGGAGAGGTTACTTGGTCCCCAATTCTAGGGGAGAAGTTACTTGAAGCACAAGTTGCATCTTTGCTTATGAAAGGAAGGTCGAGAGACCAAGTATCTCATCTCATCCACGCTTGTTCACTTCACTCAACTAAGAAATGTACTGACTTAGGCATCAGAGGGTTTTCTGCAGGTACCCCCCCTCCCCCCTTGAGTCGATGAGTTAGCGAGTGAACGAGTCGATAAGTCAGTCTGTCAACAAGTCAACGGTCAAACAAAGAATTCCACGGTCAGACGAAGCATCTCGATTGTGATTGGTTCATTCCGTCTTCATTCCGATATTTGTGGTGAGTCAAAGTCTAAACGATTTTTTCATCACCAAGAGTGGCTGGATGCCCACAACTATGTCTTCCATGTCGTCCCTCTCTCCTATCGTGTTTTTTTTCTTTTCCTTCTTTGTTAAAGGAAGATTGGAGCAAGCGGAGCTGTGTGCCTTGGAGAGGTTTTTTGAATATTTAATTGTTAAATGTTGAGGTCATTGATTGTAGGCCTTCAGAAATTTAATCGATGGATAGTATTAAAAGTTGAGGATAGCTAAAGAGGAAGGGGAGATGATGAGATGATCTGGATCCTAAAATTAAAATAAAATAAAAAATCGCCTAGGCACCCACTAACTGCCTAGGTGTCCAACTAGTCCCCGCCTCGGCGCTAAGCCCCTCCCTGCCGCCCGACTAGCGCCTATCGATTTTCAGAACATTGGGTATTAGAGTTTAATTTATGTTCTTATATAATTTTTTTTGAGGAATTAGGATTGTAATTTAGGTTATAAATTGAGGATTTCAAATTTCTTTTCAATACTTCTTTTTTCTTAATGAATTGATGACTTGATGTGATTAGAAATTGTAAGCCAAAGATGTGAGTTTTACTGATGCTTAGAGCGTGTTGCTAATTTCTTTAGATGATATTTTTATACATGATCTTATTAAGGATGTAAAAAAAAATATTACATGGTTTAAGTGTGAAGCAGTTGAGATGACTGCACCAAAATTATAAGAACAATTTTCTTTGCCAACATAAAATAAAATTAGCCCACCTTAATTTCAATTTCTGGTTCCGTGCCAGATTCTCTTTCACCTAAAGAGAAGGTGTAAGTATAAATATGTTGGCAATCCTCTTTTGAACAAAACACAGCCTTTGACTAAGTAATCAGGCCCGTGGAAATGAAGTCTGAAGACCCAAGTTCAAGTGAAGGGCCAACATGATGTCATGGTACTCAGGTAAAAACATGCATATGCATTTCATTGTTTTTCACAGAGGATAGCAGAGTTGCTTCCTATCCTGAGTTCCCAGAATAATTATGTCTTGTGACAAAAATGATCTTGAAAGCTGAGCTTTATCTTACCTAGGTAGGATTTATCTTTCCAAGATATTTTGCTTTTCAAAATGTTAAACAGCTAGCTATACTGCTGTATATTTGGCGCCCAAATTACAGTTGGGATAGTGGTATACCTTTCCAGCCCGTAACCTAGTTCTCTAGGGCTCACATGCTTGGTTGGTTCATGATACATTAACCTATGCTTTTGCTAGGGTTATGTTTAGTGCATAGGGAAAAGCTGTTTTGCTGTGCACATGTGATCAGAAACCTTTTGGATAGGTTTTGCAAAACCTTTTCCCTCTTATTTGAAAAGTTAACTTTTGTGGGAAAGTTTTACTTTTTCCTTTTTCTTGGTTTCATAAATTGTCAACTTGTTGCTTAGATTTTCAAAAAGCTTTCTGACCATAAGGGCTTTGTGCTTGCTCCTTTATGAGCCTCACCTTGCCTATAAATAAGAAGCAAAGTGCTCCTTGCTTCTTTGGTTGTTTTAATTGTGAAAATTGTCATAGCACATTTTCTTGAGTTGAGTTGTTCAATTTGTGCTCTAAGTCTTCCTAGTGATTGTAAATCTTAGAGCTTGAACAAAGTTTCATTTGTATCTTGTATTGTTCATTTTGTGCTCTAAGTCTTCCTAGTGATTGTAAATCTTAGAGCTTGAACAAAGTTTCTTTTATCTTGCATTGTTCATTGTGTGCTCTAAGTCTTCCTTGTTGATTGTAAATCTTAGAGCTTGAACAAAAACTCTTTTCATAAAACTCATATCGCATTTGCATACCATGACGCGTGATTGGTAGTGCAACAACCCGAGAAGTGTCCACGAAGAATTAGTTGAGAAGTAGCTAAGTTCGGAGGTTGGAACTTCTGGAAACTTTCATGTGTAAGCACTTAGAGACAAGTGAGGTAGAACAGGTCGTAGACTAGGAAGAGTCTAGGAAGGATAGAAGCGCGGCTAACTATCCCAGGTTGCTACAAACTTGTAAGAAGTGTTGAATTACATAGTGGAAAGTTTTGCCCTTCAAGAGTTAGGGGCACGCAGTTTTTCTCCCTGGTTGCAGGGTTTCTGCGAGTAAAAAACGTCTTTGTGTTTTTTATCTTTACTGCAACTTTACTTTACATAATCGTAAAATTGTGATTCAGGATAGCCACAAGTATTGCTATCCCTGAGAACGATTTGACACGAAAAAGTTGTAAAAGTCCTATTCACCCCCCCTCTAGGACCTTCAAGTGGTATCAGAGCAGACACCAGCGTTGCTAGTGAGATCCTTGTAGAGGGGAAAATGGACCAAAGAGTCTCATCCTCCGTGAACTATCCTCCCTACTTCGATGGGAAAGATTATTCACAATGGAAGGTAATGATGACAGCCTTTCTTATTTCCCAAGATGATGGGAAACAGTGGGCTATGGTTGAAGATGGATGGAAGCATCCACTGAAGCCGCTGGCTGAGGGTTCTGCTATCCCTATACAGAAAAAGCGAGTGGGATGAGACTGAAAATGCTAATTCTAGGATGAATATCAAAACCTTGAATAGTCTTTTCACTGCTGTCTCGGATAAAGAACGTCGTAGAATTATAAACTGTCCCACAGCTAAACAAGCATGGGAAGCTTTGGCTACGACTCATGAGGGAAATACCAAGGTAAAAGAGCAAAGGCTCCAAACCCTATTGCATGAGTTTGAAGAATTAAAAATGAGTGAGGATGAGACAGTAGATGAGTTTCATGGGCGCATGCTTAGCATCACCAATCAATGTCAAGGATTAGATGGTGCGATAGATCCTCAAAGGATGGTTAAGAAGTTTCTCCGAGGTCTTCCTCCTAGTTTTGAGTCAAAAAAAATTGCCATCGAGGAAGCTAGGGATTTGAATACCTATACCCTAGATGAGCTGGTAGGAAACTTGAAGAATTTTGAGTCGGTAAGGAGGAAACCTAGGAAGGAAAAATCCATTGCCTTGAGTACTATGAAGGAGGTAGAGGAGCAGGAACCAGAATCTACCGACTGTAGTGTTGAGGAATTTGCCTATTTGACCAAACAGTTTGAGAAGTTTCTGAAGAAAAGGAAACCCTTTGTTCCATCTCGGAATTTCTCAAAAGGTTCGTCCTCTACTCTTAGGTATCCTAGGAGCAGGGATCCTTCACCTGCTAGGAATCCCAGATCTACTCCCAATCCCGAATCCTTCCAAAAGGATGATAAGTGTTTTGAATGTGGTGGAGTAGGGCATAGGGCGGTTGAGTGTCCAACCAGGAAGAATAGGGAAACAAAATCTTTCAAGGCCACCTGGAGTGATAGTGATTCGGAACAATCCTCGGATCATGATGAAAAAAGGGAAACCGTGGCTTTTGTAGCTTCTTTGTCGTTAGGAGAGTTTCTTGATGATGATACTGATGACAGTATTCATGAGAAGTATACCCAGTTGTGTACTGCCTCAAAGTCTATGCTTAGTCGAGTTGAGACCTTAACAAATGAGTTGTCCAAAAGTGAGGAATCCATCAGAGGGATGCAAGACAAGTTGCAATCCCAGAAAGCCAAGTGGAAGGCTGAAAAGGCAAGTCTTGAGAACAATGTCAAAACTCTTCAAGAGAGTCTAGACACTCAAAACAAGCTTTTGGGAACCTTGACTTCTGAAAAATTGGACCTGGAGAAAGCGTTGTTAGAGTCCAAGAGAAAATTTGAGAAGTTTTCTATAGGGTCGGATAAGTTGAGTAAGATGGTTGGGATGGGAAAACCTGATAAAGATAAAACGGGAATTGGCTTTGAAAAAGGTCAGTGCTCAAATTCCAGTGGTCGAACTGTGTTTGTTAAGAGTAGAGAGCCTATTCTACTTGAGCCTCCCAAACAAGTGAGAAACCCTAAGAGATTTGTTCCCACATGCCATCATTGTGGTATTATTGGCCATATTCGACCACGTTGTTGGAAATTGACCATAAGTCATCCCAGTTCTAGAATTCCCCAAGGTAGTGAGTTGTTTAACTCTTTTCAAGCCTCTTTGGAGAAATCTCTAAAGGAATTTTCTAGGATAGCACATGGTCTATCTGTCCCCAGATCCAGTGAGCAAGTAAGGAAACCAAATTGGGTTAGGAAAAGGGGAGTCAAACCACATCATTCTAAAGTGTCTCATGTTGACACCAAACCTTTTGACATCTGTGGTCGTGACTCTGATGAAGATGAGCCTGTATGTCTCTTGTCTAGAGTGTGTTTTGAATCCATACCCAAGGATAGAACGGTAGCCTTGTGTAATGTGGCTCTTACAGCCTTGTCGGCTAGACAGTCTGATTCATGGTATGTGGACAGCGGGTGTTCCATGCATATGACTGGAGATTCAAAATGGTTTGTTTCTATGGATGAGGATTACCCAACTGGTCATGTCACTTTTGGGAATGGAGCAAGGGCTCAAATCAGAGGTAAAGGGACAGTCTGTACCCCTGGTATCCCATTGCTGAAAAATGTTCTCTTGGTAAAAGGGCTAGAGGTTAGTCTATTAAGCGTAAGCCAAATTGTTGATGAGCATGACTCTGTCACCTTTGATAAAGTTAAATGTCTGATTCTTGATGGTAAGGGCAAAAGCATCATAAAAGGTGAAAGAACACGAGATCAATGCTATTGTGTCCTTGCGCATGATGCATTCATACCTAATCTGTGTTTTCGCTCAATAGTATATGAGGATACTCTTGATCTTTGTGTAATACCCCGAAAATTTCGATACTATTTTTATAAAATAGGTCGTGAAATTTGAAGTGAAATGGTGTGATTTCATATTTTTAGGGGTTTTCATCGTAAAACGATAATTACGGCGGTAATTATAAGTTACACAAGGTTAATTAAGGTAACTTTTTATCCGTTGAGAATTTGGGAAAACTTCCTTCATGAAAGTTGTAGAACTCGTCGAATCGAGTTCGTAGGAATTTGGTTCACCGAAAACGGACATCGTATGAAGGAGTTATGACCTTCGGAAGTTTGGAAAATTTTGCATAAATATTGGGTATTTTTCAGAAATTTCATTTTTGCCCGGATCTTTCCGGAAACTTCCGAAAAAGCTCCCAACGGACAGAATCTTCGGGCGGCGCGTGGCGGCGCGTTCGGACTCCGATGGCCACGATTCCGGTGGCGCCGGCTTCGTCTCCTCCCCCTCTTCATTTCCCGTGAAGGTACCTTCCCCAAATTCTTGACGGAAAGTTGTCAACCGGAGCCGACAGTTTCTGCCAAAAAGGGGAAGCTTTCCGGCGACGTTTCCGGCCACCTCCGGCGATGAGACCTGTTGGGTTTTGCTCCCCTCCTGCCCAGCAACCTCCCCATGGTGGTGGATCACGGCGGTACGGCCTAGATCGGCGGGATTGAAACTTTGCACTTTTTGGATCTAAAACTTGCCGACACCGATTCCGGCCACTTCCACTCCGATCCAGACTTTGAGGTAGTTACTAAACTTGTTGGGATTGTTGAGATGTACATGCTGGTAAAATTTGGTGTCAATCGGAGAACTTTTCTCCGGCGTCTGACCACCGCCGGCGGCGGCGCGTGGGCGGCGCGTCCGGCTGGTCCGGGAGCAGTTCTTTGCTCCGTTTGACTTGTTTCGTCGATACGAACAACTTTCGTGTTTTGACTTTTGTCAAATTCGGTCGTTTGACCGATGGTCAATTAACCCGATTAATCGGATCGTACGATTTACGATTCGAGAGATCCGACCGTTGGATGATCATGAAATTTGATCGTGGGGTTAATATTGAGATTATAAGCATGTTGGACCGTTGGATTATTGAAATTAGATCGTTTGATCAACGATCAATTATGCAATGATTATGGATCGTTAGATCCGTGATGATCCGACCGTTGGATCATCACCATTTTTGGATATGATGTTAGGATGCTAGAAATAAGCATGTTGGTAAATTTTGGAAGTTTTGGATTTCGTGTGGCGTTGATGAATAGTAGACGTGGGACCCACGTTGACCGATGGTTGACTTTTGGTCAAATGGTCTCGATTAATATTTCCGATGTCCTAGGTGACATTTGAGGAACTTTGGATTATTTTGGAAATGTATTATGCTAATTGGATATTGCATAATCATAGGTGATTATGAAAGGTGTTGCGTACACGCTTGTCGATTCCTGGTTACTATTTGAAGACGCAGCAGGAATTAGAGGTGAGTGAATCTCACGATGTTTTTATATATGAATATTAATTCATATTGTGTTGTTTGTGATTTTGGTGTTAAAACAATATTTGAAAAATGTTCATCTTATTGTTTTAATTTGTGAAATTGTGGGAACACAATAATTCTAATAAGATATTGTGTTTGCCTATTTGAATGTTTTTGTCCAAACGGACTGTCCTGACCGGGGACAATGTTAAATGGGTGAAAAATGGTAGCCCATTCAGTTAGAGCTCTAGACTGCATATTGTATGATTAACTTGATGTATTAAAAGGAGAAGAAAAATAGTATTCTCACTTTTAATCAGGCGAAGTTAAAAATAACTTGATGTATTAAAAGGAGATGCATCTCACTTTTAATCAGGCTAAGTTATAAATGGTTTTGTGTGAGTAAAGATCGAGGGTTTATATTATTTAACATACTGGATTACCCTGGTATTAACATACACGTTTATGGGGCGTGTGGGGTTAAAATACGTGGTATGGGGCACGTAGGTTCAGTATATTAGATAATACGAATCTTCCGGATTTGAAATGGAACTTTTGGGTTTTAATTGATTTCTGAAAATAAAAGAATTCAATTGGGAAAATGTTACAGTGTGAATAAAACATAGATCACTCATACCAGCTTCGTAAGCTGACCGGGTTTGTTGATATAACCCGGTACACTATTCCACGGTGTAGTGGTTATACCTGCAGGTTAGGATAACCAGGAGTAAGCAAGGCTGCATACATATTATTGGTTTATAAGACTTCCGCTGTTTATGTAATAAACTCTGATGGATTAATTATTTAATATTTTGTAATAACAATTTATTATTTAATTTATGGCTTGTAATATGTAACCCTAAAGAACGGGTCAGCATTTACATTTATTGGGCATGGAGTATATTTGTTGTACTCGAATTAAAAGGAAAAAAATTCTAGTGCATATTTGTATTTGATATTCCATGTAGTCACGTTCCCGAATTGGTTTGTAATTAAGGGCAAAATGCCTTATTAATCGATTTGAAAATCGGGGAGTGAAAGATTGGTATCAGAGCAAAACAATGCTCTAAGGAAGTGATTGAGCAATGGAACGCTCTACGGAAATGAAACGAGTTGTAGAATTGAGAAGTGAAGTTAGGGTTTAGAGCTTAGCATCGGTTTACGGTTTGGCGTTAGGTTCTTAGATTTATTTAAGTAATGGTTACTTCGTATGCTTAATTACGCACAGTATTTATCGAGTGATGGCCCGACCGCGGCGGATCCCCATCATATGCTCTTCAGTGCTGTTGTGTTGTTAAGAATATAAAGTACAAATTACAATTCCTTAAAGGATAGTCTTACATGGCTACATTCCTAATTCTCTCAACCGTACCTTGGATCAAACGACAGACTTGATCCACTGATCCTTTCTTGTTCTTCAGCAGCTCAGTAGAGATCTGTGTTGCTACCGTTATTAGACAACCAATGTATGGATTGTCTGAGATCCCTTCTGTTCTTCCAGCAGTAGGCATATCTGGTAGAATTGAAAAACCTGAAGTTAGGAATACAATTGTACCTAACTCACAACCGCCTATTAACTTCTGCACCGTTGACTGACTAATAGGGGCATAAATCACGTATGACCCTGTTGAATCAGTACAACTTTCTTGGAGTATATAGGTGTTGTGCATTTGCAACAAGGAGACACAATTGCGTGGATCATGACCAGTTGTGATATGTGCAATCTCCTGTACTTCTTTTTCCAATGCTAGATGGTCCCACTGGTTCCGAGTTTGTACGTCAATGAAGAAGTCAAAGAGCTTTCTGTGAGAGACATGATGCTGGATTATTGCAGATGCAGTTCGAGTGAGACCATGAGGCTTATTCAGCCTGTTCCAGATTTTGTTGGTGGAGACTCTTATCCCTGAACCCCTGAACTTGGTTTGTTCAGCTACCTTCCATTCATGAGCAGTAGAGTTGCCGATGTCTGTGAAAAAGTCTGTCACTATTCTGCATGCCATCTGCAACAAGTTTCTTCTTCCTTCCACAGATGGTATGACACAAAAGTCTTGAGGTGGATAAGTGTCAGCCGCGGAATAATTTAACCTTTCCGCTTGCCTCTGAAGTATTTCTACCCATCGCCTTGCTCCAAAGGCTAAGCCTGACTCCACTAGCGTTCGGTATGTTTGGTGCATGATTTGATCCTGTACATCAACATGTTCCACCCATACGACACGAGAGCTGCCGTTGAACAAATCTTGGATTAAGCATCCGGATGGACGCTTCTTGCATTGAGATCTTGGGTGTGGACCCAGATTTGAGCTTAAACCGTCCACAGAGACGTCAATTATTGCCCAACTTTGTTCTGTTTGTCGTTGGCAATAGCGAACAAAGTGAGTTACACGAGTGGAGACAGATGGACTGGTCACCTGGAATTCAGCAGTCATGACTTGGATGGTGTCGTGGTAGCTTTCAGTAGTCCCTGATGACAAGACATCAATGATACTCGCCCTTGAAATGATGCTACCGAATATGGTGGACCATTGGTCCACATCCATGAAGAGATTCACGAGTACGACAGGACTGAGGGGAATAGTGGCTGTGTAGCGAGAAGCTTCGGTTTGGAAGTTAGTGGGAGTAAGATCAATACCGTTAGTGAAGATTCTCTTGTACTCTGCTTCATTCAGGAACTCATGAAGCGTGGCAGAGCTGGATTTGAGTGCAGAGATCCACAGTGGCGCAGCAGCAGATGCCATGATGATTAGCTCATCTCTGACCGACACAATGATTTCAGAAATCTTAGTTGTGTCTGCCACGACAGATGCTTCTGCCACGGAAGATGCTTCTTCATGTTCTGAACGGTTGATGTTGTCTGATGGTTGTTGTGTAGAAGAAGAGTGATGTGGGATCGACATACACTTTTGAACATCCCTCCTCATGTGAGACTTTTCCCTTGGACCGATGACTGCAGGAATTGGAAGAGTCTGCGGTTGTGGGGTAGTCTCTTCAATCCCTTTTAGTAGCTCACTATTGGGAGTAACTCGTTTTCCACAGTGGTTGCAGTTGATTCTGTTGAATGCTGCTTGGTACTGGCTAAGTTGAGCTTGAAGCTCATTGATTTGCTGTCTCAGCAGAAAATTTTGTTGACGAGTTGTTTGGGCAGGCGTTTTGGGTCGATGCTTTATCACCCACGCAGAGACTTGTGCAAACGTTAACCTTATTTGGTCACCCAAATCTTGTCGTTGTTGAACAGTTGGCTGTGGAAAAGCCTCGACGAAGTCCTTCAATGCTTGGACTTGGTATTTGGTGAAGCTCTTCCTCGGTGGAATACGTTTGGATGAACCAGGTTCAGCTTGTGGAGATGATACTTGTGGACTTGGGGCTACTTCAATGGCTTCGTCTTCTGCTAGAAGCATGTCTAGCATGTCGATATCGTTGTTGAATTCGATTGCTGGTGAAATTATTTCATCTAAGCCCTCAAAGAATTGGCTTTCAGAGGGATCAGATTGAAGTAATTCACTGAACGAATTCACTTTACGTGACATGTTGAGTTGGTGTAAATTTCTGAGAAGGGGGGTGAAGAAGTCCTCTTTGAAAGAGAAAGGAGGTTATGGCACTAATGGAAAGTATCTGTTAGTGGATGCGTAAGGGTATATTTATTGTTGGTGGATGATTTGAAAATTTTCAAAAGCAAAAGTGAGTGGCTGATTTACAGCTAATTGTCGGAGACCTTGGAGATCGTGGAAGATTTTCTTTCCCCGATGCATGGATTTTCCACATACAGTTCCACTCTTGTGAGACCTCGCATCTTTTGAGGAATTAATTATGAGAAAGTTAAAGTAAAGAGCCATTATGATCGACATTAGTGGAAAACTGAGATTTTGTTGATTTAAATCTTGTGGAATCTTGCATCGTGGGCGATACTTTTGAGTAATTGAGACAGATATGAGCAATAATTATTCTTAGTGGGTTGCTGAGTGCACCGCACTCGCATTAAAGAAGGGTTTTCTTACGGTGGAAAATTTTGTCTTAAATACATGGGATAAGGAGCTGTGTTACTTAACTCATATCTGATTTCAAACAAACACATCTTCTAGTTTTTGCAAAATGGTGAGCAAAGGAGAGTGCAGTAAGAGATCAAGGAATACTGACTGGAGTGAACTTCCAATGGAAATCTGGAAGTACATATTCCAGTTAGTGGCAACCGCATCCCTGCAGAGCACAATGGAACTTCGTTGTGTCTCGAAGGACTTCAAGGAGTATGCCGATAGCTGGTCTACTTTGGCGGCGATCGACATGGATGGATTCGATGGTGGATCCAGACCCACTGGTTCTATAGAAGCAGATAGGCAAGTGCGTATCTTCGCAAATCGGTGCTGGGAAGCAAGGAACCCGGAGTCTCTGTTACGAATGGGAATACGAGTACTTGTGGAAGCAGCGAACATATACCTAGCCCTGGAGTACTTCGATGCAGCATGCAAACCAGGAACGTTTTATGGCGCTCGTCCCAGTTCGGTGGTAGGTCATCACGTTGCATTTTATGCAGCGTGTATGATAAGAATGATATTGGGACCACGAGCCAAGCAGCAGGAAGTGGTGCAGCAACTGTGTGAAGCCCTCGACTGGTGGAGAAGCGGATGGAACATCTACTACTGTAGACAAGAAGTCGAGCGGATGATGCATCAGGCTGAGTTTTGTCATGAGCATCTTTTATTGTATTTTCCGTCGACTACAGTTTTCCTGCCCGCAGGTAAATGTCTTACTTGCGGTGAGTCAAGTTTTTGGCGTCCTTTTGGCCAGGACATGTGGGAAGTGGATGGAGATAGGCATGCAGCTAGAGAATGTTGCGACACTTGCAAGTGTTTCGTGGAGGCAGCATATTTCTACCAGCTGATGATGTATGGGATTCCGAGACATCCGGCCTCTTATCCACGAAGTCACTACTGGAGGTTTACGGATGGCTTCTGGTAGTTTAAGCCCTGCGAGGCATCTTAAGAAATTGTATTAGATTGTGCAAGTTGTAGTTGTTTACCTTATGTTGTGGTTTGATTGTACTACCTAAGTTGTTATGAATAAAACTTTGGATTTTGGAATTGAAGTGTGATAACCTTGGGTGTACTCTGCGTCCTAATTTCGGGACGAAATTTCTTTAAGGAGGGTAGACTGTAATACCCCGAAAATTTCGATACTATTTTTATAAAATAGGTCGTGAAATTTGAAGTGAAATGGTGTGATTTCATATTTTTAGGGGTTTTCATCGTAAAACGATAATTACGGCGGTAATTATAAGTTACACAAGGTTAATTAAGGTAACTTTTTATCCGTTGAGAATTTGGGAAAACTTCCTTCATGAAAGTTGTAGAACTCGTCGAATCGAGTTCGTAGGAATTTGGTTCACCGAAAACGGACATCGTATGAAGGAGTTATGACCTTCGGAAGTTTGGAAAATTTTGCATAAATATTGGGTATTTTTCAGAAATTTCATTTTTGCCCGGATCTTTCCGGAAACTTCCGAAAAAGCTCCCAACGGACAGAATCTTCGGGCGGCGCGTGGCGGCGCGTTCGGACTCCGATGGCCACGATTCCGGTGGCGCCGGCTTCGTCTCCTCCCCCTCTTCATTTCCCGTGAAGGTACCTTCCCCAAATTCTTGACGGAAAGTTGTCAACCGGAGCCGACAGTTTCTGCCAAAAAGGGGAAGCTTTCCGGCGACGTTTCCGGCCACCTCCGGCGATGAGACCTGTTGGGTTTTGCTCCCCTCCTGCCCAGCAACCTCCCCATGGTGGTGGATCACGGCGGTACGGCCTAGATCGGCGGGATTGAAACTTTGCACTTTTTGGATCTAAAACTTGCCGACACCGATTCCGGCCACTTCCACTCCGATCCAGACTTTGAGGTAGTTACTAAACTTGTTGGGATTGTTGAGATGTACATGCTGGTAAAATTTGGTGTCAATCGGAGAACTTTTCTCCGGCGTCTGACCACCGCCGGCGGCGGCGCGTGGGCGGCGCGTCCGGCTGGTCCGGGAGCAGTTCTTTGCTCCGTTTGACTTGTTTCGTCGATACGAACAACTTTCGTGTTTTGACTTTTGTCAAATTCGGTCGTTTGACCGATGGTCAATTAACCCGATTAATCGGATCGTACGATTTACGATTCGAGAGATCCGACCGTTGGATGATCATGAAATTTGATCGTGGGGTTAATATTGAGATTATAAGCATGTTGGACCGTTGGATTATTGAAATTAGATCGTTTGATCAACGATCAATTATGCAATGATTATGGATCGTTAGATCCGTGATGATCCGACCGTTGGATCATCACCATTTTTGGATATGATGTTAGGATGCTAGAAATAAGCATGTTGGTAAATTTTGGAAGTTTTGGATTTCGTGTGGCGTTGATGAATAGTAGACGTGGGACCCACGTTGACCGATGGTTGACTTTTGGTCAAATGGTCTCGATTAATATTTCCGATGTCCTAGGTGACATTTGAGGAACTTTGGATTATTTTGGAAATGTATTATGCTAATTGGATATTGCATAATCATAGGTGATTATGAAAGGTGTTGCGTACACGCTTGTCGATTCCTGGTTACTATTTGAAGACGCAGCAGGAATTAGAGGTGAGTGAATCTCACGATGTTTTTATATATGAATATTAATTCATATTGTGTTGTTTGTGATTTTGGTGTTAAAACAATATTTGAAAAATGTTCATCTTATTGTTTTAATTTGTGAAATTGTGGGAACACAATAATTCTAATAAGATATTGTGTTTGCCTATTTGAATGTTTTTGTCCAAACGGACTGTCCTGACCGGGGACAATGTTAAATGGGTGAAAAATGGTAGCCCATTCAGTTAGAGCTCTAGACTGCATATTGTATGATTAACTTGATGTATTAAAAGGAGAAGAAAAATAGTATTCTCACTTTTAATCAGGCGAAGTTAAAAATAACTTGATGTATTAAAAGGAGATGCATCTCACTTTTAATCAGGCTAAGTTATAAATGGTTTTGTGTGAGTAAAGATCGAGGGTTTATATTATTTAACATACTGGATTACCCTGGTATTAACATACACGTTTATGGGGCGTGTGGGGTTAAAATACGTGGTATGGGGCACGTAGGTTCAGTATATTAGATAATACGAATCTTCCGGATTTGAAATGGAACTTTTGGGTTTTAATTGATTTCTGAAAATAAAAGAATTCAATTGGGAAAATGTTACAGTGTGAATAAAACATAGATCACTCATACCAGCTTCGTAAGCTGACCGGGTTTGTTGATATAACCCGGTACACTATTCCACGGTGTAGTGGTTATACCTGCAGGTTAGGATAACCAGGAGTAAGCAAGGCTGCATACATATTATTGGTTTATAAGACTTCCGCTGTTTATGTAATAAACTCTGATGGATTAATTATTTAATATTTTGTAATAACAATTTATTATTTAATTTATGGCTTGTAATATGTAACCCTAAAGAACGGGTCAGCATTTACATTTATTGGGCATGGAGTATATTTGTTGTACTCGAATTAAAAGGAAAAAAATTCTAGTGCATATTTGTATTTGATATTCCATGTAGTCACGTTCCCGAATTGGTTTGTAATTAAGGGCAAAATGCCTTATTAATCGATTTGAAAATCGGGGCGTGACACTTTGGCACAGGAGCCTGTGTCATTTGAACCACCAATCTGGCTGTATCCCTGAACATGAACTAACTTCAAATGTTTCCCCAGGAGGGATGGCACCTGCAGTTGCCATCCTCGAAGAGGAATCCTCAGATGAGGATGTGGATCCTGCAGAAGGAAGGAGAGATGAGTCACTGGCCATCCCTACACCACATAGAACCGGCAAGCGTCATGTACAGAAATATCCCTCTCCCTCCGACATCATTGGTGAGATACATGAGCCAAGAAAAACCAGGAGCAAGGTAAACAAGTTGGTAAGCAACTTTGTTGTGTTTAAAAGTTTCTTGGCTATACATCATCTTGTCATAAACGAGATCACCCATTATGGGTTTGTGTCTCTCATTGAGCCAAAGAATGTTAAGAAGGGTATAGTAACCAGGAACAAAGCTAGGTTAGTTGTTCAAGGTTACTCACAAGTTGAGGGGTTGAATTTTGATGAGCCATTTGCCCCGGTTGCATGGTTGGAATCGATTAGATTGCTTTTAGCCATTGCCTGTCATTTGAAGTTTACCCCATATCAAATGGATGTTAAGAGTGCCCTCCTGAATGGTATTCTTAAGGAGGAAGTTTATGTCAAACAACCTCCAGGATTCCAAAGCCTTAGCCATCCTGAGCATGTCTACAAGCTTGACAAGGCCCTCTATGGCCTTAAGCAAGCTCCTAGGGCTGGGTATGAGATATTGTCCACTCACCTGATTGACAATGGGTATGTGAGAGGTTCTATTGACAAGACCATGTTTGTCAAAACTACCCCTAAGGATATAATCATTGCACAAATCTATGTCGATAACATTGTGTTTGGTTCCACAACGGAATCCTTGGTGAAAGAATTCTCCACCCTCATGACTGAGGGATTTGAGATGAGTCATTGTGATAAGTTGAACTACTTCTTGGGTCTGCAAGTTGTGCAAAAGGATGATGAGTTGTTCATGTCACAATCCAAGTATGCCAAAGACCTTGTGAAGAAGTTTGGGATGGAAACAGCCTCTGCTGTCCAGAATCCCATGGGTACAAGCTGCAAGATTAGAGCAGATCTGGAAGGTATTGATGTGGAGATCAGATATACATTTGATACTAATGTGGAGATTTCAGGTTACACTGACTTGGATTGGACCGATGATGCAAATGACCGGAAGAGCTCTTCCGGAGGAGCCTTCTTTGTTGGGAACAACCTGGTCTCGTGGCACAACAAAAAGCAAAACGGTGTCTCCTTGTCCACAGCTCAAGCAGAGTACATTGCGGCAGGAATTTGTTACACCCAATTGCTGTGGATGAAACACATGCTTGCTGACTACGGATTCAAGCAAGGTTTGCTATCCCTCTTCTGTGATAATACTTCTGCCATTAATATATCCAAGAATTTTGTGTTGCATTTTAGGACTAAGCACATAGAGACTAGATACCATTTCATCAGAAACTTGGTTGAGGAACAGCTGCTTGAACTTACTTTTATTCCCACTGAACAACAGCTAGCGAACTTGTTTATCAAGCCACTTGATAACCTTCGTTTTACCAGCCTTAAAAAGGCTATTGGTGTGTGTGACATGGATTAAAGTCTCCCCAGAAGATGTGTCTGTATATAGTCTATGAGCATGTTTAAAGTTCTACTGAAAATTAAAAAAAAATTTGCTTGTGCTCTCGAGTTATTTTTGTGTCACAATCAGGATACAAGGGTAAGTTGATATCCCTGGACAGTCTTTGAACTTGACCTAAGTAAGTGTCCTTGCATCTTCTGTTCAGTACACTTTTAAGTCCATATGTTTGTGTGCATCTGACTGCTATATGTCATTTCAATTGTGGTCTTTATCTCTTTACATGTCAGAAGTACTATATTTGCATCACTTGAGATACTTTGTGGGTTGCTCAACCTTTGTGACCTCTTTGAGATGAGATTTATGGACTGATTTTGGCCAGGCTATTCTCAAAGTATACATGCCTTGGTCGTAACAACGATATAAGGATGGGAAGAAACGAGAATGGTTTGGTCATCCCGGTGATTGATGGAACAAATTTGAAGTAGGCCAAGTTATTCTCAAAGTACACATTCCTTGGTCGTAACAACGATATAAGGGTGGGAAGAAACGAGAATGGTTTGGTCTCCCCGGTGGTTGTCTAATCAAGTTCACATGATAAAATAATCTGAATGTTGTTATTTCTCTTTTGCACCTGAACTATTTACCCTCTGGAGCATCCTTGTTATGTTTAATGCCCTAAAGTCAACTGACTTGGGAGTCATTGGTAAATACTTTGTTACATAGGTCACTGAGGATTTCTGGAATGTATTCTATCCTTCGATGGGATCGAGGTTGTTATTGTTGACCTCCTTATAATATGATCTTATGAGGACGATTTTCCAGTAGAGCTCAAAATAAAGAAAAGGCATAAACAAAGGATCTTGGCTCACATTGAATTGGCGTTATAAGGAAGAAAACCTCGGTGTTATAAGGATGGAAAGAACATGTGATGTCCTGGGTCTCTATGACATGTTCGGCTTCATCTCATTGAGTTACTTTGCTAAGTCCCTTAAGCTATCTTTTTTCACACACTCACATCTGATGACTGTGTATTTGGGAGTATGGACCATTGTGAACAAATTCAGTCACACTCACATGTGGATTTTTCAAGAAGTTTGTTTTGAACTTTTGAACTAAAGGTGTTTTACTTTGTGAGTCTATGCATTGACTGTTCAAAGGGATCAGAAAAGATGATTGTATCCCAGGTTGTGTGTCTTGTCAAATATCTCCTTATGTTTGTCTTTTTGTTCTTGTCTCCTTACAAAAAGCTTTATTTTTCTATGCATGTTCTTAGGGGGAGAATTTGAAAGTTTGTGACACACACATCAATTTTTAATTACTTAAACAATTAAGGTTGGAAAATGGCTTGCAAAAAGGTTGCTTTTGGGTTCATTTGCATGTACTTTTTGTTCCTTACCTAAGTGCTTTAGTTCTTAAGGTCAGATCCTATTCATATTAGGACATGTATGTTGTCATAAAGGGCTCTATTAAATCTATAGCTGGGCTAGGGGCTGCTTTTTGGAGACCCACGTGTTGAGGAATGCTTCTCATTCCATCATTGGTTATGAGAAAGAAGATTAAGGGTTTTTAATTAGCCGTTACTCTTAATGGGTAGTTTTTCTGGTTATCAAGGCAAGCAAATGAAATCACGTCTGCATGCTTTAACTTCTCCGCTGCTGCTGCTTCCCTCAAATCAACCTCTTCCTCCGATACCCCTTCCATCCCAGATCTGGATATGGATTTAGGAGAGAGTGATACTTTGCCATCCCCAGATGAGATTGATCGATCTTAGGGCTGGAAAGAAGCTCGTTGCTGAGGATCTTGAGCAAGAGGATTCTATGTCCGGATCAGAGAGTTCTGACCCAGAATTTAAGGTTGTACCGAGGCGACACACTCGCTCTTCTGCGGCTGCTTCCACTGCTGCTCCAAAAGTCAAGACCACTGGCTCTTCAAAGCCTGTCCTCTGTTGTTAAGGATGCAAAGGCACCTTTGCCTCCCAAGAAGCGTCCTTTTGAGGCCAACACTGCTGCTATCACTGAGGTCCAGGCGTCCATTGGAGATCTGATTGTTGATTTGAAGACCACTTTCTAGGGTTTGTTTGGGAAACTTGCTCGCCCTGCTGTTGTTGCAGCTGGGGATAGGAACAGGGGCTCTCCTCCTAATTTTGTGTCATCCTCAAGAGGATGCTAACATGGTTGTTGTTGAGGATGCTAATTGTGAGGGGGAGTCTTCTGATGACCTCATTTCTGTTGATGGTGATGGTGATGCTGATAAGACTACTGAGGAGGATTTGGATGATGCTCTTGATGACTCTACATGATATGTTCCTTATACATCTGGTTTTTGTTTAATTGCTCTTTGTTTTCCTTTGTCATTCCGTGACAAAAAGGGGGAGAACTGATACCTGATGTGTTCCTTATACATCTGGTAGTTTTAGGTTTGGATTCTCATGCCTGCTTGGTGATATATAATGCCTATGCTATCCTCCTATCTAACTCATATGATTTCCTGCTATGTTTCACTTGTTACTGTTTTTGGTGAGATTGATATTGCAGGTTGATGACTGAAGTCTGGAGTTAGGACTAGATTAGGATAGGTAAGGTGTGTTTTGTTCAGGAATGCCAAAGGGGGAGATTGTAAGTATAAATATGTTGGCAATCCTCTTTTGAACAAAACACAGCCTTTGACTAAGTAATCAGGCCCGTGGAAATGAAGTCTGAAGACCCAAGTTCAAGTGAAGGGCCAACATGATGTCATGGTACTCAGGTAAAAACATGCATATGCATTTCATTGTTTTTCACAGAGGATAGCAGAGTTGCTTCCTATCCTGAGTTCCCAGAATAATTATGTCTTGTGACAAAAATGATCTTGAAAGCTGAGCTTTATCTTACCTAGGTAGGATTTATCTTTCCAAGATATTTTGCTTTTCAAAATGTTAAACAGCTAGCTATACTGCTGTATATTTGGCGCCCAAATTACAGTTGGGATAGTGGTATACCTTTCCAGCCCGTAACCTAGTTCTCTAGGGCTCACATGCTTGGTTGGTTCATGATACATTAACCTATGCTTTTGCTAGGGTTATGTTTAGTGCCTAGGGAAAAGTTGTTTTGCTGTGCACATGTGATCAGAAACCTTTTGGATAGGTTTTGCAAAACCTTTTCCCTCTTATTTGAAAAGTTAACTTTTGTGGGAAAGTTTTACTTTTTCCTTTTTCTTGGTTTCATAAATTGTCAACTTGTTGCTTAGATTTTCAAAAAGCTTTCTGACCATAAGGGCTTTGTGCTTGCTCCTTTATGAGCCTCACCTTGCCTATAAATAAGAAGCAAAGTGCTCCTTGCTTCTTTGGTTGTTTTAATTGTGAAAATTGTCATAGCACATTTTCTTGAGTTGAGTTGTTCAATTTGTGCTCTAAGTCTTCCTAGTGATTGTAAATCTTAGAGCTTGAACAAAGTTTCATTTGTATCTTGTATTGTTCATTTTGTGCTCTAAGTCTTCCTAGTGATTGTAAATCTTAGAGCTTGAACAAAGTTTCTTTTATCTTGCATTGTTCATTGTGTGCTCTAAGTCTTCCTTGTTGATTGTAAATCTTAGAGCTTGAACAAAAACTCTTTTCATAAAACTCATATCGCATTTGCATACCATGACGCGTGATTGGTAGTGCAACAACCCGAGAAGTGTCCACGAAGAATTAGTTGAGAAGTAGCTAAGTTCGGAGGTTGGAACTTCTGGAAACTTTCATGTGTAAGCACTTAGAGACAAGTGAGGTAGAACAGGTCGTAGACTAGGAAGAGTCTAGGAAGGATAGAAGCGCGGCTAACTATCCCAGGTTGCTACAAACTTGTAAGAAGTGTTGAATTACATAGTGGAAAGTTTTGCCCTTCAAGAGTTAGGGGCACGCAGTTTTTCTCCCTGGTTGCAGGGTTTCTGCGAGTAAAAAACGTCTTTGTGTTTTTTATCTTTACTGCAACTTTACTTTACATAATCGTAAAATTGTGATTCAGGATAGCCACAAGTATTGCTATCCCTGAGAACGATTTGACACGAAAAAATTGTAAAAGTCCTATTCACCCCCCCTCTAGGACCTTCAGAAGGCATCCGCAGTCTTCGTTCTTCCTTTCTTCTTCCAATTTCAGGTTTTGTTGATTGCTCAAAAACAGTAAACGAAATTTAAACAACCAACCAACAGACTGCATATATGTTTGTTTATGCCCCAAGTTTCATTTAAGCTTTCCTCTAATCCTCTCTGCTCTCCTCCCTCTGCAGCCGCTGCATGGACGCCGCCCTCAACCAACTCCCCAGCCTCAAATTAGGTACCGTCATCTCTCAGCAACTCTAATTTAGATACAAATTCAGTCTATTTTAATTGATAACACAATGAGACAGAATAACCGGACTAGCTGACTATACTATGACTCCATCGTATACAGATAACAGTATGATATGGAACAACAATTTTGTGTACCTGTTTCTGTTCTGCCACATGGTAAAACAAAGAAATTAAAGAGTAAAACAAGACATGTTTGGTGAGCGTTTTACATATGCACAAACAATCTACCCTTCTGCCTCTGTGCATTTTATACGATTCGGGCTGTTGGGAGCCTCGTCTACAACATGCACAGGAATAACTGGAATTGAATCCCACCATTCTTTCAGTCGTCTATTGAATCCTTGGTTGCTTCCCTCGCTCTTCCCTAACTTTGACACAAATGTCATAGTGAAGTAATACAATGTGGCTCCCATTATAACCACCTTCATTGGAACCACCGCTAAAAATATTGAGGCTGCACTCAGCACCACCATTGCGGTATTTGCATGCTGCAACGTTTGAGGATTACTTCAATTGATTTAGGAAAAGAATTAACAGTGAATTGTAAAATTGCATGGCATTATGAATACCTTGCGGGCCTTCGAAATAAAAATGGACCACAGTTTCAACACCGAGACATTTGCTTTCTTTACTATCTCATGTACAGTTTGCACTCCGTGTTGAGCCGATACTATGTTTTCCACTGTAGTCTGTTCGGACGCAGTGTACACAACCAGCTCATTGCATTTTTCATCAATTCTTTCTTGTCTTGCTCTAATCATCTTTGTAACCACCCAAACCAAGAAAGCTGCTATGGCTTTGCCCACCCACTCCCTACATATAAATTCTCAACTATCATCAGACAACTCAGCAATCTTACATAGTACCACAAGTTTTTTCTTCAGTTAAAATACGAGTTGAGGTGAACAAAGAAATTTACTTGTAGGTGACAATAAGAGCGGCAGCAATCACAGTGAGCGTAGTTGCTGGTCTTTCCCATGTGAGGACTTCTTCAAACCAAGGCCACACATTTCTAAGGGGCTTTAGTAGCTCCTACAGGATAAAACCAAATCAAACCTCTAATCAGTATGTAATGCATAGGCATCAGACATTAAGAGAACAGGTGACAGAACGGAAGCAATAAGTCAACAACATGAGAATAAAACTGCCAACCATTTAAAAAACGTTCATGGACTATACATCGGATAACTGGGTACAGATGACTTAACTGGTCAAATAAGAGACATGTTTGAGTATGAGAGGATCCCTAAGGTGGTTCAGTTTCGGGAAAAAATATTCAAGGAAGAAAGGATTTAGTACAGTACGATTTGTCAATTACAGACATGTTTTAGGAATGGGATCTGTAGATTTCATAGCATTTACAGGTGAATCTCCTATATTAGTGAAATATACTCTTTTCTTTGTTACTTGGAAAAGAAAAAGAATGAATTCGCAAGGATTGTAAGGCAATAACTGGAGAAAGTGGTACGAACATAGATTTGTATGAGATGTGCTTTGGTAGATCGAGAAAGAAAAATAAGGAAAATGGGTAGCCCAGGAAATAAGTGGTGGCATATGGTTAGAGAGAGTGCAAAAAGAACCGAAGCAAAATGGACAAAGGTGGGATTAGAAACTTAGAACTTAAGAAGAGTCATTTCATCGTTACTTGGAAGTTGCTATATCCTGACAGGGATGGGTATTAGATGCTTACCATAAAAATAGTAATGCTTTCAGTGATTCCCTCCTCTTTCAGTCCCTCTGTGGTAGCTTTGGCAATAGCAATTTCCTTTTCTTCCTCCCTTGCTTGATTTATTACACTTTCTAGTAAGGAAGTGTCTTCAACTGGACCACTTGGACCTACACTTTCCTTGCCCACTTTTGTTGCTTCAATACTTGAGTGAATTGACTCAGAAATGATCATACTCCTTAGGATTGAACTTGCACTACATGGATTACCACTATTGACCTTCTTTAGACTCTCAGCAAGCTCTTCTAGAATATAATCTCCCTTTGGTAACTCCTCAAACAAGGAAAAGATTAAGAATCTCGTCGGTTCAGGGGGAGATATTCTTAGCATTTCCCTTGCTGCATGGAGCCTTATTATTGCTAGTATTGTCCTTGCATGCATCTCCCAAGCTTGTATTGGACATTCTACTTTGAATTTTGATAGAAACTGGTGCATCAACATGATCTCCTTTGTAAGTGCAAGCCAATGGTCACGCCTTGTTGAGCTTGTTATCTCAGGAAACTCGAGCACAATCCCCTCTGATCTAGAAAATTGGTAAGACGAGACATTCAACAACAATACAAAAATGCCTACGCTGCATTTCTAATTTGTGGATGTGGCATCCTACAGATGCTACAAGGAGGGCTTGCAACCTATTAGCATTTAGTGTAATCCAAATGTAGTTGCCAAGCAATCAATGCCAAAAGCTAAAGTACTTTAGAGAGGATTTTTGATCTATCAATGAGTCAAATTATCCCTGGACTAGAGATGTGATGCATATTTACTATAATTGCAATACGATTTACTCATTTTTACTATGTAAAGGTATATGTCACTTACAATTCCGGAGACTCATAAACAATAGCCTTGTCAAAAAGTGGGGCACCCCACGGCCCTGTTGCGGCTGGTTTCACACTCTGCCCCTTATCCTTTGAAAGGTCTATTTTAAGAGCATCTTCATATGTTATCACACCAGAGGCCTCAAAATAGAGTGCGTAATTGGTCAGGGTAAGCTTACCTGTAATGGACAATGTTCATGCATGATTTGACGGATACAAGCAATTATGTAACACCTGGCGAAAAAAAAATCCAAAATTGAGAGATGATCAACTTCCTCTTATATAAACAAACCAGGCCAACTTGTTCCTCCAATGTGGCGTATTACTCTTTGTGTGCTAGCAGTTCCCTCCACATGTAAAATGAATTCATCGTCTGCAAGCTCCACACCCTTTGGCTTTGGTTGTTTTTGCAGATGTTTTATACATCTATAAATTGAAAAAAAAAAAAAAAACAAAGAAATGTTTTTAAAATTTAACATGCAAGCATGCATGCTTTGTAAGTTATGCTACCCTTCTATTTCCCTAGTATGTATTGGATTTAACACACTTATAACCAACTCTGCAAGAAGGTGGATGCTGATTACTTGATCATTAGACTACAAGAGGTTCCCTGACCAAAAAGAAAATAAAAAGGACACACAAGATTAAGTTTACTATACAGAACCAACTTCTGTATTGTTCAGAAGCTACATGAAGATCGAATGACATGCCAAATGAATGATATTCTCTAGCTACTCCACTCTCGAAGGTTTAACTACTAGTTTTTACCGGTGCATGTTTTCGATTTTGGTGTGTTACAGATTGACAGCAACTATTTGTGTACAGATGCTGTACGTATGGATGAGTCATCAGAAAAATGCAATATATATATATATATATGGTTAGATGCCTCACTTGTCGATTTCCTTGATGTATTTGTCATACGCAGGAAAATGGAGCCGGTTTCCTGTAGGTGCTGTTAAAGTTTCAAAGGTAAATCTGCCATTAACAACATCTGTAGCTAATGGAACCAGTGATCCCAACCACACAAATGCATCTTCTCCAATGTTTCGCTCATTATTAACCTGAAGTACGTGCGAGAGAATCATGAACAAAAACAAAACATATATTAATTAAGGAAGAACAAAACATATATATACTAGTCTTTGATCAAAATCAATGCCTGCTATATAATAGAATTGAAGCTTTAGAAATCATGGAGCTGCTTACCAGAAGTGGCATGAGGTCTGAATAGAACAAAGAAACGTCATCTTGTTCAGGAGTTAACTCTGCAACTACTTTTTTGTCTTCTTTCTCCTTTGCCACACACTCCTGTAAACCCCAAAAAATATGACACCAGTGTAGGTACGTAGCATATATTTGATAGAATAAAGTGTTTGATAGAATAAATTGAGGGAAATTAAGAAACCGTGAAAGAGTGGTGTTGGGCATGAGAGGCAGCTGGAATCTCCCAGGCGAGCATCATGTCGAATGTGAAACGAGTAAAGATTCCATCGGCAATCTTTTCCTGAATATTGTTTTGGCATAACTCACTTACAGCCTTTGCACTGCAAAATTCTACAAATTTCCTGGCGTAACTGCTAACACCACCACCCAACGGCGCCGTTTCATTCCACGAGCTGGTCGCTTCAAATTCCTCCACTAACTTATCCACCGACGTGTTCAGTTTGCTGCGCAGGCACAATTAATATATATGACCATGACAATTAAGAGATCGAGATCGAACAATTAATGGACTTACACAGCGCAGGTTTGTACGACATCTTTGGCAATGGGGGAGAGATGTTCCATTCTCATTGTCGACATTGCTCTCTCGCTCTTGTCGTTTCTTCTTCCTCTGTCTAATCTTTATAGCCTTATAGGAGAAGAGAGGAGAGGAGAGGAGTAGAGGTGTGTGTGCGTTTGTTCCTTCGAGAAAGTGCCACGTTTGTACGGCCATGCACGAGTGCAACACCTGTTGCCCGTTCCCCATTTCCCTCCCCCAACGCGTATCCTATGCGTCGTCTCTGTTGGGCCACCATAAGGCCCAAGCCCAACCACCAGGGAACACCAAAAACAGTCAAAACTGAAAACTCGAAGCACAAGCAAAACTAGAGAAAAGTATATACAAAGCTTTCATCTTTTGGAATGAGCTGGAATATATTGTATTTATGTATTATGATTGTTCGAGCCCAAAATAAATTTTGCTTGACTTGTTAGTGTTGAGCTATGTTGGTGACAAAAAATTCGGATACGAGTTTCTCTCACCAATAATATAAGACTGGAGCGAGAGCTTGATCAATTGCGGCGATTTGCTGATGACTCGAGGTTAAAGTGACTCGAGGTGGGGGGTACCTGCAAAAGACCCCTTTACCTGGTTGATAGAATCATCTATTTATACTTAATGAAACCTTATTTTTTTGGGTTACGACTTGGCCGGGCCGCAATTTACTCGAATGGAAGCTTGAGCCGCAAGTCTCGAGTCATGACTTGTGGCATGTGTATCGCTTCTCAAGCCAATCACTCGAGGACACGTGTCTGTCGAGCCCAAAGATAAAGGAAGTCAGTTGCCCATGGATAAGGAATCAAATATTCTTGGGCCGCAAGTATCTCGAACCACAACTTGTGGCGTACGAATCGTAACCGTTAACAACCAGTCAACCATTGCTTGTGGCGCACGACCCGGTAAGTTGGTTAAATTAGTTATTCTCGCAACGTCTCTCGAGTCGACATCTCTTCGAGGTTGTCTCCTCGTTCGGGCATGTTTCCTCGAGACATTTATCATGAGAATATTTATCACGAGATATTTATGTTGAGCCTAGATAACTAAATAGGCAAATCAGTAGTGTTCACATGCTCAGCCAAGTCCATGCTCAGTCATGCTCAGCCACCGTTGGATTTAAATCCAATGGTGGAGAATGATTGAAAAAGAAATATGTTTAAAAAAGGCTATCATTCTCCACCATTGGATTTAAATCCAACGGTGGCTGAGCATGACTGAGTATGGACTTGGCTGAGCATGTGAACACTATTGATAGGCAAATACTAGTAGAAAATCTTCACTCCCCCAAGCTACGATGAGGCCAACTTCTTTGGCCCAAAACATGAATCCTCGACAAGTTCGGAACACTCGACCCATGACTTAGGGGTTAATCGAAGTCCGTTTGAGGATTCTTTGTTGAACCAACAATATCAAAAGAATCCTTCAATATATTAACTCCAAATTAACAAGAATATAAGAAATTATCACACATTTACCTTTGTTGGAGTTAAAGAAGACGTGTTATAATAACACTCCTAAAACGGGCAAAAAGTGGTGGTTCTGTGTGAATAATTGAAGCCATGAAGCGATGAAAATTGTGTGGCCAATTCATGTTGCCATATGGGCCAAATATTTAAGTTAATTTTTCATCAAGATATTAGTTGCATCCAATGCCTTAAAAATTAGATATCAACCAAGGGGTTTGTATTCTTCTAGCCTTAGTGGTTGAATAGTTCGCAAAGGGAGATTGTTCTCTGCAGGTTTCATATGAAGCTAGCTAACAAAAGGGAAAACGCCCATAAATTACACAAATAATGCAATATGCTTAACTATTGCCAATTGTGGCCTAGAACGAAGGGGAGATTCCTGTTAACAGGTCATGGTATGAAGGAAAGGAATTTGGTGTACCTTTAAATACAAGGGCATGCCAAATAACTTTGGTCCTTGAAAAAGTGAAATATAAAATAGCCAATACTATAGTGGCTATGATTATGTGTTCAGGAGGATAGAACCAAACAAGTGCGGTTGCAAAGAAAAGTGGACATAGGAAAGAAAATTAATCATATGCCAAAAAGTGGCTTTTGATTTATATATGTCAAATGTAGTGGGGTCATATATACGTCCCATTGCAAAGATGGAAACTTGTCAAAAGCATTTTATTGATTTTAGGTCCCCGTTGCGATTAATTTTGGCCAAGTTCTTTTGTGATTCCCTCTTCACATTGATTTGATTCATTTTGTCCAAATTATGATTCTACTCATGCATCAAAACTTGGGGGGCAAGGGTATGCAAGAATGAAGTAACTATCCATGTACTTTATTCATGAGGAATTTTAAAAAAATTTCAGTTTTAATAGAGGCTCAGTTTTGGCCTTCCAAAATGCATGGTGTTGTTAGTAAGCATAATGACAATTGTACTCACTCTTATGGTCTGCCTAAAATTTTCAAACAAATTCGAACATTTATGGCTCAGTCTTTGATTTTGATTTCTATGTGATTTCTGCAAAATCGTATACTGCAATTTCATGTTCAGAGTTATTATTACCTTGATGAAAATAACTGTGGATTATTTCGCACACAAAATAAAGTTCAGGATATGCATATGAAACGGAAATTTTCTGATGTATTTATAGAACAACAGCTTTGTGGCCGAAACAACAAGAGCAAAATAAAATTACATCAGGAAATACAAAAGAGGGCTATTTCCCTGAAATCTTGCTCTGATACCATGTGTTGTAGCAGAATTATGTTTCCAACTGCTAGAGTGATGTTGCAAAGCAAAAGAGGGCAATGCCGAAGAAAGTTGGAAAAGTGTTGATAAACCCAACGTTGAACCCATAACCAATCCAGCTCCTGAATTTTCAATGGAACTGGAGATTCAAGATTTCTTATATTTACCGCTGGACAAAACTTCGAGGACAAATATGCAATCCCAGAAAGAGGAGGAATGCATATATCCCCGATAGTTTTGCCTTTTACGAAAATTGGCAACATATTGGAATGAACAGCAAACGTTGAATGGAAATACTTCCAATCTCTCGCATATTTCACCATGAGATCGGACTGCGAAGCCTACTCATGGTTTGAGATTGAACTGTGAAGCCTAAACTTGATTAACAAAAGGCTGAATGTTTAAGTTGAGTAGAGAAATGTTAGAACCAAACAAAGAGGGGTCCATTTGAAAAGGGGCACTCAGAATGGTGTTCTAGCTCTTTTGTTGAACTTCTATCTATAGTATTCTGAGTTGCACTGTGTTAACTATATAACCTATAGCAATAATGACCAGACACTATGACATTATTATAAGGATTTGTTTTGGTTAAAAGTCACGTAAAAACGTGTTAAATGAGAAAAGACCAGAGGGTTTGCACGGTAACCAAAGTTGTTAGCCAACAATAATGTGGTTGAAACAGGGATCCAAAGAAGATTTTGAAAATGTTGCCATGAATCAGTTGTATACTTGTATCAACGTGGGCCCTGACTCGATGCCTGGGATGACTGGGAGGCAGTTGAACAATATTTTTTTTGCGTAGAGTTCACAGATACTAGTTATTACCAAGCATAAAAACGAGGCCTAGTTCAATATGGGTTTGAACATCTAAGCCTAACCTACAAAGGACTATTTGGTTTGACTTTCAGTAGAATAAAGAGTTATTGTTTACCTTGGGCCTGGTGTTTGTCTGTTTCTAACTTTCACCCAAGGCGGGCCATGAATCTATGTCCTTTAGGGATGATTTATTTGTCACGTCCTTTACTGTCGCCTTTCTAACTTTTATCTTTTACATGTCTGCATTTCTATTCCGTTCTATTTTTCTTTGGTTTTTCGTTCATCATTTCTTTCGAATACGATTCTAACACCAGAGGTTTTTCTTTCAAACATCATCATTATCAACTGCTGGTTTCATTTAAGTAGAAGATATGCCACGAAAGGTTAAGACATTTGAAGCTAGAATTATTAGAGTCAAATAGGCCTAGTGAATGGGCCTCGGTAGAGATGGCAATAATAGATATGACTAAAGACTAGATTATGAATGAACTAAATGGGTTAAGCTAAGGGAATCTCCTCAGAGCCCCATTTTTAGGCTCAATCCCATCAGGAATAAGGTACTCGATGGGCTCAATCACCAAGATCGGCACAAGTTTATTCCTAAATGGCTTCGAAGAGAGACATTGTATAGATCTCACAAGCGAACAGATGAGGGAGCTCATCCAGGACTACCACTCCTCAAACAGACATCGGGGAAAAGAAATAGCAGATCAAACGGGGTTCTGGATTCAAGACCAGGCCCAGGTTACAAGGGGCAGGACTCTTCAAGAGCAGAATGACTTGCTAAGAAAGGAAAATGATGAGCTTTGAGCGGAATTAGAAAGATACAAGAAAGCTTTGATAAACTCTACATGTAAGAAGTTTGGGAGCCCAACTGTACTTGGCAGAGCTCCCTACACCTCGCAGCGGCCGAGGGTTGATAATACACATGATACAGCCTACATTGAGGACCATGAGGTATCATGTTTTGACAGTGTACTACCAGAACAAAGGAGCTGATTGCGCACTGAAAATGATCAGACCCTAATAGTTAGATACGTCATGGCAGCCTCATAAGAGTTAGTCAGGATGGCTCAAGAGGGGGCCCTTTGTGGCTTGCTGCGAAAAACAATGGTCCCTTGAGTCCATCTGACACTTTAGACGAAGTCAAGTATATGAGGACATATCCCATAAGTGTCAAGTATGCACCGATCAACTACAGGCTTGAAGCCTCAAGAGAAACGACAGAGGTTTGGTTAAACTATACAGACATTATTAAAATGCTCATGGATGTTGAGCAATGGTCAACTGTGTTTGGGAACATAGTTTGCAAAGCAAAAATCACCGAGGTTTTGCCTGACGGAGTCAATGGAAGTTTCAACTTGGCCTTGCAGAAAATGACGGCAGAAATTCACTTGCCTACTCCGTTGGTCCCAGTTCGCAAGAATCACTTCGTCAGGTTCTGTTAACAGCACTCTAGTGACACCTGAATTGTCGTCAACATCAACGTAGATTGTCCTAACTCAAATTCGGATAGTCACAGGAGACCTTCCGGCTGCATAATCCAATTCTTATCAGACCAATATTCCCTAGTTACTTGGGTAGAACACGTCAAGGCAAACCAGGATAAGGTCCAAAACCCATATAAACACTTGGTGAGTTCTACTTTGGCGTTTGGAGCTAAGCTCTGGCAGCCATGCCAGCTAGTGTCAGGATTCTCGGCGTGGACGATATCATGAATAGAAGAAGGCCTATTAAGGCTAACACAGAGGATGGTACTAAACTTTTGCAAGAGCGTCAACTTGACCGCTGCGAATGGTTGGTTTCAACCACCGAGGAAGCTGAGAGTAGGGATGGCAATGGGTAGGGTCGGGTGTGGATTTCCACTATCCATACCCGAACCCGTAACGGGTACCCTATCCGAATTCAAACCCAAAATCCGTTCTAACGGGTTCGGGGAAAACCCAAACCCACACCTATCGGGTTTCGGGTATCAACGGGTACCCACACTTACCCGAATTCCAAAAATAATATTCATATTATACCTGGAATTCACAAATCACAACTACCCAAATAAATAAAAAGTTAAACTTAACAATTCAAAAGACTTAATACATAGTTCAAACTTCATAAATAATTTAATCCAAATAAAAATTACATAATTAATGAAATTTAAAGCTCAATTGTTTTTTTGCAAATGAAAGTTTCAAAAATACAGTGATGAGAAATATTTTTTTCTACATGCCCATACTTCCATACGCATGCTGCTATAAATTTTTTAAATATAAATATAAATATATATTAATATTATATATAAATATACAAATAAAAATTATTAAAATAAAACGGGTCGGGTTTGGATTAGGGTATGGATTCGGATGTGCCATATCCATACCCTACCCAAACCCGCTTCGGGTTTAAAAAAAAACCCGAATCCATACCCATATCCATTTTTCGGGTTTAAACCCAACCCATTCGGTTTGGATATCAACGGGTACCCGAACCCATTATTGCCATCCCTAGCTGAGAGTGGATGAGATGAAAATAATGAAAAAAGAGAATTCAGACGACCTTGGTTTACCCTCTGGCATCATCTTCAGCGAAGTTACTTCTCGCTGACGTCGTGCTCCCCCAACAAAGTTTTTCAACTTCCTCCAAAATAGTCAGAATAGAAATCAGTGGGAGAACCCCTTGAGGAAAGGTACCATTGAGGAGATTGTGCACATAAATACTGGTCCAAACTCAGGGAATTTTGTTTCTTTGTTTCGGATCACAAACAAAATCTGCACATTGATACTTCAGGAGATTTGCGTAGATGCAGCCGGAGCATATATGGTATACGCCAAAACCAATCATATCAACATAAGGTTGGTAATAAGCGAGGGGTATCCAGATCATGTGGCAATCTTGCCTTTTGGATTTGCCATCATGCCTGATGGGACCTCTCCAGGAGGAGCAGGAGGAGTCGAAGGCAGGGATGTTGAAGGAACCTTGCTGACGTTTCACTACCAAAAGGCAATAGGTACAGTTCATTCTTCCAAACCGTGACTAGTGCTAAGAAGCGAGTCAGCATGGTAGTAGGACGGATCACAGAAGCAATCCTGGGAAACCAAGGAGATGCGCATCTCTGTTAAATCCATGACCATTACCTTGAAAATGGAATTGTGAAGTCGGTCAACCAAACCTTGGGGTCATACTATGTTTTCCATTTTGCTTGTTGTTTTTTATCTTAAAAATAAAGAATGGGTGACATATAACTTGGTTGAGGAAGTAATCAAGAACTTCACATCAACCTTCAAGTCCCATAATGAGCGAAGCCAGAAATATGAGCTCCTTATAATCATATGCATCATTTTTTTTTTCATCAGAGGAGAATTTCACAAAAGGGAGGTTTAATTTAACTTACATGCTAAACAAATCAAAGAAGTCACAATTTTCAAATTTGGCTTGTGGGAGAAGTCCCGGAAGCATGGTCAAAGGGTGAGGACAAGTAGACTAATTTTCAGCGACCTGAACTACAACTGAATGCCTTAAAAACCAGTATAGAAAATTCTACACTCTACGTCATAAGGCTTCGATCAAACTCGGATCCATTCTTTCATGTTACCACCAGGAATGGATCGAAGAGAAGTGCTAAGTTTGTTCCTTTAGAGAACATCTTTCTCCAATTCATCCTTCGATCGACCCACAACGGTGAAAATTAGGAGAGCAACGAATCTGACAATTCGCTGAAGGCTCGGCATCTCCCACTCCCTCACCGCTTCACCATGAGATTCGATTATGAAGCCCAATCTTGGCTTGAGATTCGATTGTAAAGCCTAAGACCTTTTTATGAAGGACCAAGGGCGAATTTTGGTGACAAAATTTCATCAAACCAAAGATAAGAAGAAGATGCCTAAGGCAAAACATAATGGAGACAATTCTAAGCCTTAGAGGTATGTTCTTGAACCTATCTTTAGGTCTTGGTTTATAAAAAGGTGAAAGTTGTGACAGTCACATGACTATATCTTTTTCAACTACTACCAAATCTTTAAGATAAATACAAACTAGCAGTGTATTTGGTCTCAAATGTGATGATTGCGCCTACACTGACAAGTTTGGCACCAACAACAGTCACCATTGGAACCCACCAAGACAACATAGCATCGAGTGGTTAGGAGAATTAAGTGTCAAAAAGACTTGACTAACTAACATGGCCTAACTTAGGGTCTTTAATTTCGAAAAAGCCTAGCAGCTGTAAAGATGTATGGATGTTGCCTCGATTCAATGATAAGCCTAGTAAAGGCGTCAAGAGTAACAAATGTATAAAATAAATTATCTATGCACAGGTAAAGGAGAAGAAAATTAAATGAAATTAATTTTTCACCTATGATGCTTGGTCTCATTCATTTGATTCCTGATGTCATTCAGAGTGATTTGACAAAATGCGAAACCATGAGCTTGGAATTGGTAGGTTCATTATGGCTTTCACAAAGGATTCATGAACATTTCACCAATCAAACTGGGCTCAGCCTTCAGTTTCATGATTAAGGCATTTCACAGAATCACCCAAGGCCAGTTCAATATGGCTTTCACATACAAGTATATGTGGTTATCTTGATTTCGCATACATGATGAACGGTAATTATTGCATAATGTGGTTGAAATAATCAATTTTATTCAATAACAACGACTTTGTGGCCAAAACATACATGTCGAAAGAAAGATAAACTCTACAATACACTTCAAAAATTGTGCATTTCATGAGAACAGGCTCTGATACCACAGAGGCTTGGTGAATATGGCTCGCGAAAGCCAATTTTTCTCCAACACTAATCATTTCTCTATGTGCAGATGAAGGTGAAATACAATTTGTTCCAGCTGACTTTCCAAATGGATTGCATTTCCGCCTCGGAAGCTTGATGAGATTGGCTTCCTTTTTATGGTCCCAACTACGAGGGCAAATCTACTCATCAAAAGGAAGGCAAAGGAGATTTGCCAAACATACAATTCCCCTTTACCCAATGGATCACCAATAACAAATATAAGGAAATCAATACAGTGGGTTTGTCGTTCTTCGTCATTTAGACATGAGATTATACTACAAAGCCTAGGATTGTTTAAAGGCTAAAAACTAATTTATGTGGCAAAGCTTTTCTAAAGAAAATAGAAATAAGGTCGATAACATACATTTAAGTGGCTTTGTGGCCAGGAAGCATACATGCGTAATGTCTAAAAAGGATACAATCTTAGATTGACCTGCATGAACACTTTATGGTGTGCTGAGACCAGCAAGAAAGAGAAACATGAGAAAGAGATTTCTTACCAACCCATGCTTCTGGCTTCCACTCCTGCAACAATAGAAAGTTTCTTCCAAACCTGATGTCGTACGGCTTTGATTCAAGTTGGATTTAACTCCCTCATGTTAGGCGAGGAAAATGGAACCAAAAGAAAACGACATTCTTTATCCTATTTTGGAAGGAATGCAACCTTGCTTTCCTCTTCTGCATGGTCTCCAAGGCGAGATTTAGGGCAGCAATAGAGCCAAATGATATTTCTTAATTGGGTCCAGTACCCCTAAATCTCTCACCTCGCCGACATGAGCTTAGACTTTGAGGCCTAAGCTTATTTGGAGCTTAAACTTTGAAGCCTAATGCCATTAGACTGAAAGGCCAAAAGGTGGCTTTAGTAGCAAGGTTTTTTCAAGCCAAGCTTGAAGAAGAATCTTGAGGAGGACTAGAGCAAGACATGGTGAAAAAAACGATTTTTCGCTTTAGTGTGTGTCCTAAACTCAAGGTTCGAAAAATCACTAGGCGGAAGTCGAGCGGCGGGAAAGGGATTAACGCCTAGGGGATTAATCGGTTTGTTTCTTTTTATTTTATTTTATTTTACCACATATACATAAATATATATATAAATTATAAATTGAAGGATATATCAAAATATAAAATTACACAGTCATAAAAATTATTGAAAAATAAAAAAACAAAACTCAAAATATTAAGCATAGTACATACTTATTTTAATGAGTAATTATTTTTAAAAAAAATATTTAAAAAAAATCAAATTTTTTTTTTAAATCCTGATTTGGACCAATTTTTGGCCGATTTTGGCTGATTTTTCAAAGACCGATTAGCCTAGCCCATTTTTGCAAAATCGAATCGGCAGGGTACCTTTCAGCGATTAATCGGACCTAATCGGAGATTTTTCGAACATTGCCAAAACTCATCCTGAAGTCCTAGCTTATAAGGGCGCGAAAATCAGGCAATCACGTTACTATATATTCTTTGGTCATGCCCGAATCTTGAAAATGGATGGAAGGAGTGTATCTAGTCTTAAATGTGATGATTACACCCATACAGATAGATTCTCACCTAACAAATGACATTATTCGATCACATCAACTTGGCGTTAGGTGGCTGGGAAGCTAATGCCTGAAAAAGGATGCATTAGTTTTGCTGTACTTTATTCGAAGTAAATTAATGTAGTGAGAAATCGGAGTAAATGTTGGGCCTACATATAGGTTGAAAGGCTAAGTTCATTAATTTCAAATACTAATACAAAGTTATGAACATGAAGAACTAATCTGCAGGAGGAAGATTTTGAAGACTTTCAATCAAGGAGAGCTGTAGCAATTTTGGTTTCTTCAGCAAACACTTCATCACTAAAATTAGGATTAAATTCAGTTTACCCCCTGAACTTTACACCAAACATCACGTTAGCCCCTGCACTTTCAATTTCATCAGCAACACCCCTATACTTATCAATTTAATCAGTTTAGTCTCTCCGTAAGTCAAACCGTCAATTTTGACCGTTAAGTGATGACGTGACATGTCCAGTTAGCTCCGATTGCTGACGTGGCGTGTCCAGTCATCACTCAATTTTCACGTGTCATGCCTAGTCATCACCCAATTGTCACGTGGCCATCATTGACCCTTTTTGCTTATGTGTCATGTTCTCATTGGATGAGTGGGACCAACGTCAATTGCCCAATAAAAACATTTGAAAACCCTTGCATTAGTTGGGATTCGAACCTCCAACCTCTTGGTTGGAGACTTGGTGCTCAATCACATGGACTAAGCAACAAAATATGAATATTTGGTTCACTTTTTATATATAACCCAACCCCAAATATTATACACAAAATATATTTTGTTAAATTAAAACCTCAACCAACATTTTCCATATGAATTTGAAACCTTAAGGCCGCGTTTGTTGGTTGGGAAAAGCAGACTTAGAATAAGAAACTGTTTCCATTCCATCGAGTTGTCCTGCTTGGTTAAACCTTAGGCGGTAGTCGAGCGGCGGGCAGGGGATTAGCGCCTAGGGGATTAAATGGGGATTAATCGGGGGATTAATCGGTTTGTTTATTTTTATTTTTATTTTATTTTACCACATATAAATATATATATATATAAATATATATATATATATATAAATATAAATATATATATATATATATATATATATATATACAAAATTGAAGGATATATCAAAATATAAAATTACAAAGTCATACAAATGATTGAAAACATGAAACAAAAAAACTCAAAATATTAAGCATAGTACATACTTATTTTAATGAGTACTAATTTAAAAAAAAAATTTAATTTTTTTTTAAATCCCGATTTGGACCAATTTTTGGCCGATTTTTGCCGACTTTTGCTGATTTTTCAAAGACCGATTAGCCCAGCCCATTTTTGCAAAATCGAATTAGCAGGGTACCTTTCAACGATTAATCGGACCTAATCGAAATTTTTTCGAACATTGCCTAAACTCATCCTGAAGTCCTAGCGTATAAGGACGCGAAAATCAGGCAATCATGTGACTATATATTCTTTGGTCATGCCCGAATCTTGGAAATGGATGGAAAGAGTGTATCTAGTCTTAAACGTGATGATTACACCTAGACAGACAGATTCCCACCTAACAAATGACATTATTGGATCACATCAACTTGGCGTTAGGTGGCTGGGAAGCTAATGCCTGGAAAATGATGCATTACTTTTGCTGTACTTTATTCGAAGTAAATTAATGTAGCAAAAAATCGGAGTAAATGTTGGGCCTACATATAGGTTGAAAGGCTCAGTTCATTAATTTCAAATATTAATACAAAGTTATGAACACGAAGAACTAATCAGCAGGAGGAAGATTTTGAAGACTTTAGACAAGGAGAGCTGTAGCAATTTTGGTTTCTTCAGCAAACACTTCATCACTAAAATTAGGATTGAATTCAGTTTACATCCCTGAACTTTACACCAAACATCATGTTTAGTCCCTGCACTTTCAATTTCAACAATAACACCCCTATACTTATCAATTTAATTAGTTCAGTGCCACCGTTGGTTAAACCGTCAATTTTGACCGTTAATTAATGATGACGTGACATGTCCAATCAGCTCCGCATGCAGACGTGACATGTCCAGTCATCAATCAATTTCCACGTGTCATACCCAGTCATCACCCAATTGCCACATTGACCCATTTTGCTGATGTGTCATGTTCTCATTGATGAGTGGGACCCACGTCAATTACCCAATAAAAATATTTGAAAACTTTTGCATTAGTTGGGGTTCGAACCTCCAACCTCTTGGTTGGAGGCTTGGTGCTCAACCACTTGGACTAAGCAACAAAATATGAATATTTGGTACACTTTTTATATATATACACTTTGAACCCAACCCCAAATATTATACACAAAATATATTTTGTTAAATTAAAATCTCAACCAAACCTTTTCCATATGAATTTTAAACCTTAATGCCGCGTTTGTTTGTTGGCAAAAGCAGACTTGGAATAGGAAACCGATTCCATTCCATCCAGTTGTCCTGCTTGGTTAAACCTTAGGTGTTAGTCGAGTGGAGGGTAGGGGATTAATCGGGAGATTAATCGGTTTGTTTATTTTTATTTTTATCTTATCTTATTTTACCACATATAAATAAATATATATAAATACAAAATTGAAGGATATATCAAAATATAAAATTACAAAGTCATACAAATGATTGAAAACATGAAAAAAAAACTCAAAATATTAAGCATTGTACATACTTATTTTAATGAGTACTTATTTAAAAAAAATTTAAAAATCCCGATTTGGAACAATTTTTGGCCGATTTTTTCCAATTTTTCAAAGACAAATTACCCCAACCCATTTTTGCAAAATCGAATCGGCAGGGTACCTTTCAGCAATTAGTGGGACCTAATCGGGGATTTTTCGAACATTGCCTAAACTCATCCTGAAGTCCTAGCTTATAAGGACGCGAAAATCAGGCTATCACGTAACTATATATTGTTTGGTCTTGCCCGAATCTTGAAAATGGATGGAAGGACTGTATCAAGTCTTAAAGGTGATGATTACACCCATACAGACAGATTCCCACCTAACAAATGACACTATTGGATCACATCAACTTGGCGTTAGGTGGCTGGGAAGCTGATGCTTGAAAAAGTATGCATTAGTTGAGTGGGACCCACGTCAATTGCCCAATAAAAACATTTGAAAACTTTTGCATTAGTTGGGGTTCGAACCTCCAACCTCTTGGTTGGAGGCTTGGTGCTCAACCACCTGGACTAACCAACAAAATATGAATATTTGGTACACTTTTTATATGTATACAATTTGAACCCAACCCCAAATATTATACCCAAAATATATTTTGTTAAATTAAAACCTCAACCAAACCATTTCCATATGAATTTTAAACTTTAAAGCCGCATTTGTTTGTTGGAAAAAGTAGACTTGGAATAGGAAATCGTTTCCATTCCATCGAGTTGTCCTACTTGGTTAAACCTTAGGCTAGGGGTGGACTCGGTGCAATCGGTTTTCTAGTTTCTGAAACCGAACTTAAATTTTTGAAGGACAAAATGAGAACCTTACTGTGTTTAAAGCTACCCGTACCATGCAGAAAATTTAAAAATACTTTTGTTTTCCGAGACTAGCCTTCAACATGCCTTTACTTCACCTAACGGTCAACTACCTAATGGCTACTGATTAAGGCGGGATCACTGCTGTTCTTTAAACAAGAGGGTTTTTAGAAAATTAAACAGGTTAAGATAAAATTTAAACACAGTTTAGTTTAATAAATGCAGGAAGAACATAAATTTGTAAATAAACAGAAAATTAATTTTTGCGATGATGTTCTGGGCACACAATAGAATTCATTTATTCAAACATATTTACAGACTAAAAACCTAGAGCCTCACTCTTGGGTAAACAGCTAAAGGCTGTTTAGTTACTCATAACTTATTACAAACTTACTGGGAAAATAAAGGAATGAAGCAGGACCAGAGGCTTCGACACTCACACTTGGCTTTCTACTCTTCAGATATCAAAGTGATAGTTCTGATTTTCGATGCCTTACAAACTGAACAAATACTCTTTATATAGAGAGCCAGAAACAAAAGAAAACAAACGGAGAGAGTCAACGTTAGGTGAACCCATTTGGAGTCTTCTGCATGTGGACTTGGAGGTAGATAGATGTCCTTTTCTTTCATAAAAGAAAGTAAGAGATGGGTAGATGACATTCTGATGAGACATTTTTCAAAATGAAAGAGACGCTTTTTCTTTCTTCTTTGGATGGTTGTAGACCGGTGGATGAAAAGGATAAGTAGGTAGCCTTTTTCTTCGGATGATAGTGGAATAATACAATCTGCTGATAAGGTTTTGTATACCTTATCCTTCCATCATGTTGTCTATATTCATAAGTGCTTCGTCATTGAAGACTTGAATATTGGGAGTTCCTGTGCCGCTTTCGGCTCCTTTGTCATATTGTTCGACATGAAAATCTTCAAGATCTGAATCAGGATAGACATTGTAAAGATTTGATTCGGAGATATTTTCTATCCACGTGTAGGTAGCCATGGTACAATCAACTTCTCCTCTGATTAGTGCAGAGAAACAGTCACAGTTAGTTGGAGGAGGATGATCATAACTTGTTATCAATATTTTTTCGTCATTAGCGAGAAGATTAGCCTCTGAGTCTTGAGGAACTAATTTTTTGATAAAATCTATTGTCATCGCCTTCATCCAAGGGATGCTCTGGTTTGGAGTGCCATTAAATCCTGCCACTGCTGGTTCTTTTTCATCTGTTGGTCCGTTGATTATTCGGACATAATGGTATGACGCTATGTATTCAGTAGAACCATCTTGTTTATTAATCCACTCTGGTGGAGTTGAGATAAACTTCAGTCTGAGGATGCAACCATCTGGTCTGATATTCCTGACCGTGTTGACTATGATTGCTGGTAAACCCTTCAGATCATCATTAGTTTTTGTCTAAAGATTATGGACAAAACCATTTTCTACAAGCCACAGCTTGTGATTCTGATGATGTTCAGCTTGAACATTAACCATATATCATCCGTAAAAAGGACCAGGAACATGAAAGAGAGTGTTTGGTAACCCGTCATTTCCAGCGGTTCCTAGAGCATTATGAAATTCAAACCATTCTGGTTCTGTTAGTGCTTTGAGTGGGACTTTAGCACTTTCTGGAGATATCATCATTTCGAGTTTTGGTTCATTTTTCTGAATAATTTTCCCTCCATCATGGAGTTCTTCAGTTAGAGCGTAGAAGGTAGCAAACATCTGCCTGGTATTTTTTTCTTGATAGTTATACAAGAGATTATCTAGCAGAATTTTCTGATGCTCTAGCAATCTTCTTCCATTTCTATAGACATCTTTGTCAAAAGTTAAGAGCTGGTAACCATGGACTGTTTTTGTTCCAGTAGGAATATTTTTACTTTTTGGCAAAGCAACAGCCATCAACGGATTTGAGGTGCCTTTACCGTCTACCGTTTGAGACGGGCTAGCCAGTCCTTTCCCCCGGGACTGATCAGTTGTTAAGGTTCTTTTTGGAACCTTGGTGTATGTCTCTAGCTAGGACATTCTTCAGTGATGATTCTTCATCATTCATTCGGCCTTTGCCTTTGTCTGTTCTTTTGAACATCGCCATTTCTCTGGTGAGGGCGTCAGGAAGATAGTTCTTGTTACCTGCAATTAACTCAACATTATAATCATATTGATTAAGAAATAATTGCCAATTTGCTAATCTTCCTCTATCAGCAGCTTTGTCAAGTTTAAAATTTTTAAAATTTTTAACTCTAGCACAATCTGTTCGAACAATAAAAGTTTTGCCTAAAAATGCTGGAGAATTTAAAATTGTTTTTTTTACTGCTAAAATTTCTTTTTCCCCTGTGGGATAATTTTGTTCTGCAGGATTGAATTTACCACTACAGAATTTGCAAATCTTTTCGATGTTAGTGTCTGGGGTTCTTGCTAAAACAATACCCGACCAGTAATTATCACTAGCATCGGTTTGAAGAATGATTTCATCATTTTCTTCTGGTTGTTGTAAAGGAGGCAAATTTTTGCACAAAGCTTTAATTTGCTTTATTATTTTTTCATCATCTTCTGTGAATTTCCACGTTCTCTTAGAACTTGTTTTGGGAGATAACATTGGTGTTAATCCCGAGATTTTTGGAATAAAATCTCTTTCATAATTAATGACTCCTGAAAATCTCTGTAGACTTTTAGCATCAGGAATTTTATCTGGAAATTTCCAGATTTTTTCCAAGATATGAGGTTGGAGTTTAATTACTCCATTCTTGATATTAATACCAAGAAAATCTACTTCATCTAAGATAAAGAAAACTTTCTTTTCTCCTAGAATTATTCCATGCTGAATTATTAGTTTTACCACCTCATGAAGGTGTTTCATGTGTTCCTCTCTATTTTTAGAAAAGACTAGTATGTCATCTATGTAGACAACACAGAATTCAGCTACATGTTTAAAAATATTATCCATCTTTCTTTGAAACATAGAAGGGGCTTGTTTTAAGCCAAAAGGCATGACTAACCATTCGTAATGACCCTGTGGTGTTCCGAAGACAGTTAGAGGGACACTATTAGGATGCATTTTTACTTGCCAGAATCCTGATTTAGCATCTTTTGAAAAAACCTTTGCTCCTTTAAGCTGGTTTATTAATACTCTTGCTTGAGCAATTTGATAGCCATCCTTGACTGTTTTCTTATTAACATCTCGGTAATCTATTACCATTCTTGCTTTTCCTCTAACTTCTTCTGCATGATTCCTAACATAAAATGTAGGAGCATGATGAGGACTAGTTGATGGTCTTATCAACCCTTTTTCTAAGAGATCAGTTATATCTTTTCTGAACTCTTTTTGGTCTTCCTCTTTATATTGAGGAATTGCTTTTACATGACATATTACATTCATATCATGTAATTTTAATTCACATACAATGGGGTCTTTTTTCCAGAATTTTTGAGGGTTTATGTCTATGTTTTGTTTGAGCATTTTCTTGATTTTCTCAAGAGTAGGAACCCTCTGTTTCTCTATCTTAGATTGAAGGTGTTTGAGGTTATGCTCATGTATGAAGCTTGCCTCTTCATCTTCTTCTTCTTCTTCTTCTTCAGAAGATTCTTCAACAAGCAATTCTTCTTGTTGTTTATATTGCAAAACTGTTTCAAATCTTGGCTTATAATCACCATAATTTTGTTGCAACTTCTGATATTGTGTAGTAAAGTTTGGGCCAACAATGCTCTTAGCTTGTTTAAGTCTTTCTGTCCAAAATGTTTTATCATTCTTCTCGAAGCCAATAACTGCTGCTTTTTGAATAAGAGTCTGCTGTAATAGGAAATCATTTCCTAGCAGAATATCTGAACCTTGGCCTTCAGATTGCCAAATCATTTTAATAGTAAAGTTTCCACCTCCTATGGTGATCTTTACATCTTTTGCTACCTTTTTCATGAAGAATTGACTTCCATCCATCATTGTTCCTGTGGCAATTCTTTTACTATCTTCAATCCAGAGTTCTTCTGGTATAGCAAACCTTTTTGCTATTGTGAATCTCGATCCACTATCTACAAAAGCATGTAGATGGTATTTTTTATGATTCGGGAATTTTAATCCAATCTCTATGTAGTTGTTAAATCTACTTGTAGAGATTATTTTGGATTGATGAACTTCTGATTGAGTTTCTTCATTAATCAGAGGTTTACATCATTCTGTTATGCAGGTGTTTTCTTCCATTTTTATTTCTTCATCAAGCTTTCATTTTCTGGTTGAGTATGAATTTCTTCTTTCTCTTCAACTTCTGGTTGAATCATTGTATTTGGTGGGACTAGATTGACAAAGTCCTCTTTATTCGAGGCAAACTTAGCTCTTTCTTTTTGTCGAGCATATAGTTCATCTCTTTCAGCTAAGAAATAGAAATATTCTTCGTATTCTTGTTCCACTAGTCGGCTTATTGAGCCATCTCTAGTTTTTCTTCTTGCTTTTGCAATGAAGCATTCCTTATGGTATGTTAATTTAGAGACTTCGCAAAACATTGGGAGACCATTTGTTTCATGACATAAGCAATAGTCACAAACAAATGATCCAGGATTAACACGGTAAGGAGACTCTATGTCTTCTGTAGTGTTTTCATCCCAATTGTTGACCCTGAGAACATATACTTCTCTTAATTCTTCGTCAGACGTAATATCTGAATCTGAAGAATTTTCTTCTTCAGATTGCTTCTCTCATTGTATTACTTCTTCTAAGATTTTGAAGATTAAGTTTTTGAAGATTTTTGTTAAAGTCTTCAAAGTTCACGTCACTCTCTCTGTGACCTTCAAACCTTAGACTGATTTCTCCAGTCTTCCTATCTTGATAGGATGATGCTTTAGTATTTTCTAGCTGTATTTTAGGACTAGCTAGTTTCCATTCTAATGGAAAAGTTACTTCATTCCAAGCAATCTTTTTTATTTTGCTCTGAATGGTTTCTTGGATTAGTGAGGAACCCAGTAGTGAGATCAGGGATATTTGTTATCTTAGTCTTGGGTTTTACTGTAGTGCTCATCAATTTATAGTACACTCTGTACTCTATTGCAAGTTATTGCATATTTTCTTTCATGGCAATGCCCTCTGTTTTTACTCTTAGCCTTAAAGCATGAGTAGCGTCTTTCAGACTTGTTGTGAAATTTGGAAAACAATTGAAGTATGCAACTTGATTGCATAGTGATGCTTCAAGAGTCCCTAACAGACTTTTTTGAAAGTTTGTTATTCTATTATCTTGTAAGGCACATAGAACTGAACAATCTATGTCTTCTCTAGCTAGAAGTTTTATGCCTACTTGGACTGCTCCAATATGCATAAATTTATAGTTTTTTTCTCTAGCTTTAGCAACCTCTCTTGGAGTTATCATTAGGAGATCTGTTTCTCCCGTAGTTGCTGGAGTTGTGAATTCTAGAATTTTGAAGTGGTGGCTATCCAACAATCCAAAATTTCCCCTTTTATATATCTGTTTGAATTCAAACTTTGGAATTGTAGAGTTTTTTACTTCTCCCTCAATTTCGTTGAATTCAAATTCCTCAGCGTTTAGCAACTGTACTTGCTTTTTCTTTCCAAAGATACTCATCATTTTAGCATCTCTAACTATTTCTTTAGTTCTTTTGAGACTGTTAGAATTCTCAAATGTTATACTAGTCAAACATGTTGACTGTTCTATATCTGGCATGCTAAAAGTAGCATTTGTAGGTTTTTCTAAGAGCATGTGCATCCATAAAGTCTAAAAACTAAAGTCTAAACTAAAATTTAAGCTCCAAAAGTGACACTATTCATCAATTTAGACTTCTCATCACTTTTGTATTTCCACCCATAAAGTCTAAAGTCTATAATCTACCTTGTTAATTTTGTTTTCAAACAAGTTTAACACCATTTAGTACCTTTAGCCTAGCTTTTGGTGAGGCTAAGTTTAGCCTCTTGGAAAGGCTAGCTTAGATATAGCCTAGCTTAAAAAGAGTTGGCTACATGTGTGTTTGGGAAAGACTAGCTTATAATTTAGTATAAGCTAGTCTAAAGATAGTCATATAGAAATTACTAGATATAATGAATATCTAGAAAACTTTCCAAATATAATCAATCAGTTGATAAAACTGAAGAAAAGCTTGATTATATCAAAAATCTTTCTAAAGAAAAGGAAGAAGAACTAACAAAGTTAGTTGAGAAGTTAAAACAGAAGGAGAAGATCCTTCAAACAAAATCAAAATCGGTGAAGAATTCTAATGCTTTTAAGCCATTAGAAAAACCTACAAATGCTACTTTTAGCATGCCAGATATGGAACAGTCAACAGGTTTGACCAGTATAACATTTGAGAATTCTAACAGTCTCAAAAGAACTAAAGAAATAGTTAGAGATGCTAAAATGATGAGTATCTTTGGAAAGAAAAAGCAAATACAGTTGCTAAACGCTGAGGAATTTGAATTCAACGAGAGAGATATCGGCCGGAGAAGGTATTGTGGTCGTCGGTGAAAACTAAGGGCACCAACGTGTTGCTGGGGTTGAGTTCTTCAAAACCCAATAGGTATTGTGGTCTGGGGTGGCCGGAAAATGGGTTTGCCGACGGTGAACAGTAACCGCGAAAAAACTCAGTTTTCTCTTCTAGATTCCTCCTCACACACTGAAATTCGATGGAAGAAATTACTATGGGGTTGAAGAGGAGGAAGCGATGAAGAAAATGGGACAAGTTTCATGGCCTGAGGTGGCCGGAGGAGAGAGATATCGGCCGGAGAAGCCGGCGGTACTGTAGCGAGAGAGAGAGAGATCGGGGCTGAGGAGAGAGAAACGGGTATCCCGAAATGGAAACCCCAAATCCGGAAAGCCTATAAATAGAAAGTTCCCCGGAATAGTAACCCAACTTTTACGGACCATAACTTCTTCATACGAACTCCGTTTTAAACGTACTTCGTGTCCACGAACTCGGTTTAACGCGCTCTACAACTTCCGTGAAGAAACTTAAATCAAATTCTTTGCCGAACAAAAAGTCAACTCGACGACCCCTTAAAAGTACTATTGGAAGCTCGAAATTGAAGCTTCCGACGATTCGTCATGAAACACTGTAGAAAAGTAATAAGTTTAGGTCTGGGTCGTTACAAAAGTCCCACTCAGACCACTAACAGAACCAGAATGGTTTGAATTTCATAATGCTCTAGGAACCGCTGGAAATGACGGGTTACCAAACACTCTCTTTCCTGTTCCTGGTCCTTTTTACGGAAGATATATGGTTAATGTTCAAGCTGAACATCATCAGAATCACAAGCTGTGGCTTGTAGAAAATGGTTTTGTCCATAATCTTTGGACAAAAACTAATGATGATCTGAAGGGTTTACCAGCAATCATAGTCAACACGGTCAGGAATATCAGACCAGATGGTTGCATCCTCAGACTGAAGTTTATCTCAACTCCACCAGAGTGGATTAATAAACAAGATGGTTCTACTGAATACATAGCGCCATACCATTATATCCGAATAATCAACGGACCAACAGATGAAAAAGAACCAGCAGTGGCAGGATTTAATGGCACTCCAAACCAGAGCATCCCTTGGATGAAGGCGATGACAATAGATTTTATCAAAAAATTAGTTCCTCAAGACTCAGAGGCTAATCTTCTCGCTAATGGCGAAAAAATATTGATAACAAGTTATGATCATCCTCCTCCAACTAACTGTGACTGTTTCTCTGCACTAATCAGAGGAGAAGTTGATTGTACCATGGCTACCTACACGTGGATAGAAAATATCTCCGAATCAAATCCTTACAAGGTCTATCCTGATTCAGATCTTGAAGATTTTCATGTCGAAGAATATGACAAAGAAGCCGAAAGCGGCACAGGAACTCCCAATAATCAAGTCTTCGATGACGAAGCACTTATGAATATAGACAACATGATGGAAGGATAAGGTATACAAAACCTTATCAGCAGACTGTATTATTCCACTATCATCCGAAGAAAAAGGCTACCTACTTATCTTTTTCATCCACCAGTCTACAACCATCCAAAGAAGAAAGAAAAAGGGTCACCTACCTTTTTTCTAAAGAGACAAGGACGTCTCTTTCATTTTGAAAAAGGTCTCATCAGAATGTCATCTACCCATCTCTTACTTTCTTTTATGAAAGAAAATGACATCTATCTACCTCCAAGTCCACATGCAGAAAACTCCAAATGGGTTCACCTAACTTGGACTCTCTCCGTTTGTTTTCTTTTGTTTCTGGCTCTCTATATAAAGAGCATTTGTTCAGTTTGTAAGGCATCGAAAATCAGAACTATCACTTTGATATCTGAAGAGTAGAAAGCCAAGTGTGAGTGTCGAAGCCTCTGGTCCTGCTTCATTCCTTTATTTTCCAAGTAAGTTTGTAATAAGTTATGAGTAACTAAACAGCCTTTAGCTGTTTACCCAAGAGTGAGGCTCTGGGTTTTTAGTCTGTAAATATGTTTGAATAAATGAATTCTATTGTGTGCCCAGAACATCATCGCAAAAATTAATTTTCTGTTTATTTACAAATTTATGTTCTTCCTGCATTTATTAAACTAAACTGTGTTTAAATTTTATCTTAGCCTGTTTAATTTTCTAAAAACCCTCTTGTTTAAAGAACAGCAGTGATCCCGCCTTAATCAGTAGCCATTAGGTAGTTGACCGTTAGGTGAAGTAAAGGCATGTTGAAGGCTAGTCTCGGAAAACAAAAGTATTTTTAAATTTTCTGCATGGTACGGGTAGCTTTAAACACAGTAAGGTTCTCATTTTGTCCTTCAAAAATTTAAGTTCGGTTTTAGAAACTAGAAAACCGATTGCACCGAGTCCACCCCTACCTTAGGCGGTAGTCGGGCGGCGGGCAGGGGATTAGCGCCTAGGGGATTAATCGGGGGATTAATCGGTTTTTTTATTTTTATTTTTATTTTATTTTACCACATATAAATAAATATATATAAATACAAAATTGAAGGATATATCAAAATATAAAATTACAAAGTCATACAAATGATTGAAAACACGACAAAAAAAACTCAAAATATTAAGCATTGTACATACTTATTTTAATGAGTACTTATTTAAAAAAAATCAATTTTTTTTTAAAAAAAAATCCGATTTGTTCCAATTTTTTGCCAATTTTGGCTGATTTCACAAAGACCGATAACCCCAGCCGATTTTTGCAAAATCGAATCGGCAAGGTACCTTTCAGTGATTAGTCGGACCTAATTGAGGATTTTCGAACATTGCCTAAACTCATCCTGCAGTCCTAGCTTATAAGGACGCGAAAATCAGGCGATCACGTGACTATATATTCTTTGGTCATGCCCGAATCTTAAAAATGGATGGAAGGACTGTATATAGTCATAAACGTGATGATTACACCCATACAGACAGATTCCCACCTAACAAATGACATTATTGGATCACATCAACTTGGCGTTAGGTGGCTGGGAAGCTAATGCCTGAAAAATGATGCATTAGTTTTGCTGGACTTTATTCGAAGTAAATTAATGTAGCGAAAAATCGGAGTAAATGTTGGGCCTACATATAGGTTGAAAGACTCAGTTCATTAATTTCAAATACTAATACAAGGTTATGAACACGAAGAACTAATCTGCAGGAGGAAGATTTTGAAGACTTTCGATCAAGGAGAGCTGTAGCAATTTTGGTTTCTTCAGCAAACACTTCATCACTAAAATTAGGATTAAATTTAGTTTTCCCCCTTGAACTTTACACCAAACATCATGTTAGTCCATGCACTTTCAATTTCAACAGCAACACCCTTATACTTATCAATTTAACCAGTTCAGTCCCTCCTTCGGTCAAACCGTCATTTTTTACCGTTAAGTGATGACGTGACATGTCCAGTTAGCTCCGATTGCTGACGTGGCGTGTCCAGTCATCACTCAATTGCCACGTGTCATGCCCAGTCATCACCCAATTGTCTCATGGCCATCATGGACCCATTTTGTTGATGTGTCATGTTCTCATTGGATGAGTGGGACCCACGTCAATTGCCCAATAAAAACATTTGAAAACCCTTGCATTAGTTGGGGGTTCGAACCACCAACCTCTTGGTTGGAGGCTAGGTGCTCAACCACTTGGACTAAGCAACAAAATATGAATATTTGGTACGCTTTTTATATATATACACTCTGAACCCAACCCCAAATATCATACACAAAATATATTTTGTTAAATTAAAACCTCAACCAAACCTTTTCCATATGAATTTTAAACCTTAATGCCGCATTTGTTTGTTGGCAAAAGCAGACTTGGAATGGGAAACCGATTTCATTCCATCCAGTTGTCTTGCTTGGTTAAACCTTAGGCGGTAGTCGAGTGGAGGGCAGGAGATTAGCGCCTAGGGGATTAATCGGGGGATTAATCGGTTTGTTTATTTTTATTTTTATCTTATTTTACCACATATAAATAAATATTTATAAATACAAAATTAAAGGATATATCAAAATATAAAATTACAAAGTCATACAAATGATTGAAAACAAGAAAAAAAAAACTCAAAATATTCAGCATAGTGTTGTAGAATAAACTGAAAGTAAATAACAAGAAGAGAAGAAATAACACAGGAAGAGAATCAATTTTTATTGATGAATAGGAGCCTCTATTTATAGAGAAATACATGGTACAATCCATACGGTAATTGAAATTATATTCAATACATAATCCTTATTCCATACTAACTAAAGATCTCCTAGGTTGACAAGGCACACGCAAAGTAGGTTTCCTTAAACACTCCCCATTGTGCTGTCAACACTAGGTGGTGCTCCTCGCGTTGTCTCATTAAAAACCTTGTCAAGTAACAAAAACCCAGTGGGATAAAAATCAATGTTGTAAAAATCGCTAGGCGCTAGTCGGGCGGCAGGCAGGAGATTAGCGCCTAGGCGATTAGGCGGGGATTAATCGGCCGCCTAGGCGGTTTTTTTTTTTTAATTTTAATTTTATTATACTACATATAAGTAATTAAATAGATACAAAATATAAGAATATATACAATTACAAAGTTATATAACCCAATTTGTAGAACACTTCATTTTAGTAATTTTACTTTTGTCTTTTCTTTCTCCTCTCTCCTCCTTTACTCTCTCTCTCTCTCATTTCTCAACACTCACCTTTTCTTATTTTATTTTATTTTCTTCTTCTTCTCTCTCACGTTCTGACCCCCCCCCACCCCCCACTTTTATTCCTTTTTTCTTCTTCTTCCTTCTTCTCTCACGCAACTTCTTCCCTTCATTTTTTCTTCTTCTTCTCTCATGCATCACCTGACCAGTGACCACAGATCACCTCACCTCTTCTTCCCTTCTTTTCTTCTTCCTCTTCACCCACCTGACCCCAGACCACCTCGTATTCCCTTCTTTTTTCTTCTTCTTCTCTCACGCTCCCACCTGACCACAGATCTGAGTTTTTTTTTTTTTTTCCAGCGCCGCCCAGGCCCGCCCAAACTCGCCTAAACCCGCCTAGGCCGCCTGATCGCCGATTTTTGGCCGCCTAAGCCCCCACCGATTATCTAGGCCGATTGGCCATTAATCTGGGCGGAAGACCACCGACCAGCGCCTAGGCGCCGCCTAGTCGGCCGCCTAGGCCGATTTTTAGAACACTGATAAAAATAACCTTGGTCGAAGGGAAAAAGAGTACAACACACCCTTCACATTTGGAATAGCATGGACGCCAGACTCCCCCTGATGTCTGCGTCTCCCCCTGATTTCCACAATCATGGGAGGTCAGATAACTTAAGCAAACCAATGTTTTTCACATGCTTCTCAAATGTGGATTTAGGTAATGACTTAGTAAACAAGTCAGCCACATTATCCTCAGATAGGACTTGATTCACTTTGATCTTGAGGAACTTCTGCTATTGCTGATTATAGAAGAATTTAGGCGATATATGCTTGGTGTTGTCGCTTTTGATGAAACCTTGCTTCATTTGCTCAATGCAAGCAGCATTATCCTCATAAATGGATGTAGGTTCATCAGTGGTTGACCTCAAACCACAAGTACTTCTTATATGTGTAGCTATGGACATTAACCTTATACACTCACGAACCGCTTCATGGAGAGCAATAATCTCAAAATGGTTCGAAGAAGTAGCGACAAGGGTCTGCTTAGTAGACCTCCAAGATATCGCGATGTTTCTCATGGTAAAGACATAACCAGTTTGGGAACGACCTTTATATGGGTCAGAGAGATACCCAGCATCAGCAAAGCCAACCAAACATCACAAGGTGTTTGGGAAAAGGGGACAGCAGCCTTTCTGTCCGCTGGTCGACCGTTCGACCGTTCGACCGTCGGCCGTCGACCGGTCGAGCGTCGATAGTAGGCACGGGTTCCTCACCCATTTTTCCATATTTTCGAGACTCTCTGTAGGGAAAGAACAAGCTCATATCAATCGTACATTTCAAGTAACGAAAGATAGTCTTTATGCCAGTCCAAATGGCGTTGTGTGGGCGCAGAGCTAAATCTAGTCAACAAGTTAACAACAAATGAGATATCGGGTCTTGTACACTATGCCAAGTACAATAATGCGCCTATTGCAGTTAGGTACGGTACCTCAGCCTCTAAAACGTCTTCACCATCATACCTTGGGTGAAACGGATCATTCTTTGGATTTAGACTGTGACCAATCATGGGAGTGCTAACAGGATGAACTTTATCCATATTAAATCGCCTGAGCATCTTTTGGGTATAAGCTGATTGATGAATCAAAATCTCACTACTACGGTGCTCAAGTTCCAAACTGAGACAAAACCGTGTTTTCCCAAGATCTTTCATCTCAAACTCAGATTTCAAGTAGTCAGCGGTTTCTCTTAGTTCATCAAGAGTTCCAATAATGTTCATGTCATCGACATAGACCGCTACTATTGCAAATCCGGAACTTGTTTTCACGCAGGGGCATAATTTATTGTTCACATACCCTCTTCCAATCAAGTAGTCACTTAGACGGCTCTACCAAATCCGTCCGGATCGTTTCAATCCATATAGTGAACGTTGCAATCTTATTGCAAACGTGCTCCGCAGTCTAGAGCCACTTGACTCCCCTGTGAGTGCTACACCATTGCTTCTAGGCCGGCCATTCATAAGTACAGCAAGGACTAAGATTGATGTGTACGCTGGTGCTCTAACAATGGAATTCGATGGTGATGTGATTGGCTTCAACATCTTTGAAGCTATGAGGTATCCTCTTGATGAGCACAATTGTTTTTCTATTGATGTTGTCGATACCTTTGCACAAGAGATGCTAGACTTCATGAAGGAGGATACTTTGGTCACAACACTTGACCAAGGAGTAGGCTATACTGAGGCCGGCATGAGCATACCAATGGAGGAGCTTTTGAGCACTTATGACAAGAGGATCATGGATAATGTCTTCTCTCTTGAAGCAACTCCTTACTTGAGTAAGTACATTCCTCCCTTGTCCATTCCGTTATCCACTAACAAGGCATTACCTTCTGTGGTTCAGGCACCCGTGCTTGAGCTAAAGCCCCTTCCCGATTATTTGAAGTATGCTTACTTAGGGGATAATGAGACACTACCCGTCATTGTGTCATCTGCACTTACACCTTTTCAAGAGGAGCGGTTGGTGAGCATGCTTAAAGAGCACAAGACTGCTATTGGATGGACCCTAGCAGATATCAAGGGAATTAGCCCTACGACATGTGTGCATAGGATACTTCTTGAGGAGGGGACTAAACCCACCAGAGAGGCCCAGCGCCGTCTCAACCCTCATATGATGGAAGTTGTGAAGAAGGAGGTTATCAAACTCCTTGATTGTGGTGTCATCTATCCCATTTCAGACTCCAAATGAGTGTCACCAATCCAAGTGGTACCAAAGAAGTCGGGAGTCACTGTTGTGAAGAATGCTGAGAATGAGTTGGTACCCCAAATGACTGTGACCGGCCACCGTGTTTGCATTGATTATAGGAAGCTCAACGCCACCACTAGGAAAGACCACTTTCCTCTCTCATTCATTGATCAGATGCTTGAGCGCTTGGCTGGACATGAGTACTATTGCTTTTTGGATGGTTATTCCGGTTACAATCAGATTGCCATTGCAAATGAGGACCAAGAGAAGACTACATTCACCTGCCCTTTTGGGACATTTGCATACCGCCGCATGCCTTTTGGACTTTGCAACGCCCCAGGTACGTTCCAAAGATGTATGGTAAGCATCTTTTCTGATTATATTGAGAAAATCATTGAAGTTTTCATGGATGACTTTTCTGTTTTTGGTGAAGACTTTAATCATTGCTTAGATAACTTGGAATTGATACTTAAGCGTTGTGTTGAAACTAACCTTGTGCTAAATTGGGAAAAGTGTCATTTCATGGTAAAACAAGGTATAGTTTTGGGTCATATTGTCTCATCTAGGGGTATAGAGGTTGATAAAGCTAAGATAGACCTTATGCGCTACTTACCCTCTCCCACTTCTGTGCGAGAGGTTCGTTCCTTTCTTGGACATGCAGGTTTCTATAGGCGCTTTATCAAGGACTTTTCAAAGATTTCAAGGCCCCTATGCCGTTTGCTACAGAAGGAAGTGACGTTTGCTTTTGATAAGGAATGCCAAGAAGCTTTTGACAAGCTTAAGGAGCTTTTGACGTCTGCCCCTATCATGCAACCCCCGGATTGGTCTTTGCCCTTTGAGTTGATGTGTGACGCTTCTGACTATGCAGTTGGAGCTGTGCTAGGACAAAGAATGGAGAAGAGGCCTTATGCCATTTACTATGCCTCTCGAACTCTAAATGATGCTCAAATGAACTATTCTACTACTGAGAAGGAGTTGCTTGCCGTTGTTTTTGCACTTGAAAAGTTTCGTTCTTATTTACTTGGTACTAAAGTTATTGTTTATACTGATCATGCAGCTCTCAAGTACCTGTTATCCAAGAAAGAGGCGAAACCAAGGCTGATTAGATGGATCCTCTTACTTCAAGAGTTTGACATCGAAATCAAGGACAAGAAGGGGAGTGAAAACGTGGTAGCTGACCACTTGAGCCGTTTAGTACATGCTGAAGACCCTATTCCATTGGTGGAGACGTTTCCTGATGAACAACTCTTCGGACTTCAGGTTAGTGAACCATGGTATGCTGATATTGTGAACTTTATTGTCACTGGTCAAATTCCTGATACTATGTCACGTGCTCATAAGGATAGGCTTAAGAAAATTGCTAGGCAATATGTTTGGGATGAACCTTATCTGTGGAAATATTGTGCTGACCAATTAATAAGGAGATGTGTGCCTGAACATGAACAACAATCTATACTTTCTTTTTGCCATTCTAAAGCATGTGGGGGTCATTTTGGGTGTAAAAAGACTGCTTTTAAGGTATTAGAATCGGGTTTCTTTTGGCCCACTTTATTCAAAGATGCACATGCTTTCTGTTTAACATGTGATAGATGCCAACGAACTGGAAACTTAGGACCTAGGGATCAAATGCCTTTAACTAACATTGTTGTTGTTGAAATATTTGATGTTTGGGGAATAGATTTCATGGGCCCTTTTCCTTCATCTTTTGGTTTTCTCTACATCCTTCTTGCTGTTGACTATGTTTCAAAGTGGGTGGAAGCTAAAGCCACCAGGACTAATGATGCTAAAGTTGTTTCAGAATTTGTGCAGTCTAACATTTTCTCTAGGTTTGGTATGCCGAGAGTGATCATAAGTGATGGAGGCTCACATTTCTGCAACCGTACAATAGAAGCCTTGTTCAAGAAGTATGGCGTTACACATAAGGTTTCAACACCTTATCACCCCCAAACCAATGGACAAGCTGAAGTATCTAATCGTGAGATCAAGAGCATTTTGGAGAAGACGGTTCACCCTAACCGCAAGGATTGGAGCTTGAGATTGGATGATGCATTATGGGCCCATAGGACAGCATTCAAGACCCCCATTGGGATGTCACCATTTCGGCTTGTCTATGGAAAACCTTGTCATCTGCCTGTGGAGTTGGAACACAAAGCTTGGTGGGCCGTGAAGCAATTTAACATGGACATGACTGCTGCTGGACTTCATAGGAAGTTGCAACTGAATAAGCTTGAGGAGATTAGGAATGATGCATTTGAAAGTGCCCGGATTTACAAAGAGAAGACAAAGACTTTCCATGATAACATGATTCGTGGAAAGACTTTTGCTGTGGGCCAGAAAGTTCTTTTATTTCATTCTAGACTAAAACTTTTTCCCGGTAAGCTTCGTTCTCGTTGGATTGGACCTTTTATTATCACTAATATTTTCCCTCATGGTGCTATACAGATCAAGAGTGAACAAACCGGAAGTGAATTCAAAGTGAATGGACACCGCTTGAAGCCGTACTTTGAGGCTAATGATGAGGAGACGGACATTGAAGCCATCATGCTCGAGGCCCAACGGAGACATGATGAAGGCATATAGGCTGAGGCATAGTCTAGGCTGAAGACTATAAACATTAAGCGCTATTTGGGAGGCAACCCAATTCACCTGAAGATGTGGAGGAGCCATCACACGCAGATTTGCTTTCTCTATCTCTCTCCATCTCTTTTGGTTGAACTGTATATTTGTTTCTTTGCATTTTAAGTTTTTATATTGAGGACAATATAGGATTTAAGTGTGGGGGAGATTTCTATCTTCTCATTTTATACATATTTTCGTTGGTTTTGAGTTTATGTAAAAAAAAAAAGACAAAAAAAAAAAAAAAAAAAACCAAAATCCAAAAAAAGAGTCATTGTTTTATTTTGTTTTGAGCCTTAGGATGCCCTTAACTGTCTAGGATGATTTTAATCTCGGAAATTATGGTTGATTGTGGATCACAAGATCAAATAAATTCAAATGTTATTCTTTGGTTAATTGATGAATATGGAAGATGTGTGAACTTGTAGTAGATATGGTTTTGCAACTTTGGTACAGAATTTGAGCATGTTAGGACAAGTTAATGAACCCTATGTGAGATTTTGAGCTATATATGTGCTTTCTTTGTTGAGAGTTGAATATAATCAGATCTTTCTTGGCTTAAATTCGTTGTTAACCTCATTATTCTTTCTACTTGATCAATTGCATGCCATAGATTTTTCAATGGACTAGAGAGTTTACTAGAACTTGCTTTTGAATTTTTCGAAACTTATTGTCATAATATACCCTGATTTTGGAAAGGATTGAAGGCACTTAGGATTTCCACCAATGCCAAATAGCCATGTGTCCCTTATATGTGTACACACGTGTGCACCCCTTGGTTAAACCTCTTTGAGCTTACATTAAGCCTTTTCTTTCATCACCTGCGTTATCCATACCCGAAACCTTAGTATAGTTACATCTCTACCCTTGTTCTAGAAACTTAGTAGAGCTATGCTTTGGTGTTTGAAGTTGTGTGATTGAAAAACAAAAGAAAAAGAGGTGATTGATGAAAATAAGTGTGGGGGAAGGGATAGACTTGTTCATTACATGTGAGTGCCGTGAAAAATAAAAGAAAAGAAAAGAAAGTGTACGGCAAGAAAGAAAAAGATTGTGAAAAAAAAAGGATTAATGTCCCCTTCCCAATGATTTAGGAGGTTGTTTTGAATTGAAGGCCTAATAAATAAATACTTGGCCTTTGTCCTTTATCATATGTGTTTAAAGTGAAGACTGGGCCCAACAAGAAGACATTTGGCCCTTTTTGAGAGAAGACATGGTTACTTTGGTGCTCTACTAGGTTTTTAGGACACTTTGTGATCTCTTATCCTTTGTTTCTTTTAAACCGTGAGCCTTAGCCCCATTACAACCTCTAAAAGTCCCTCTTGATCCTTAAAATGGGTAGCCCTTGATCTGTGGAGTTAAATTCGAAAGTTGAGCATATGGTTGTGGTCCATTTGCGCATGTACTTGATATCTTTCATGAGGTTTTTAATCATTATTCACTAAAGTGCTTTTATTTGATTAATATATGTGAGCTATTTGAATGCCTTACAATTATTTCTCTCACATATCTTTGAGTGAAAAGCTTTTAAGCATGAGCCATGATTCTGAGTGGAAATAGAGAGCATACCTTTGTGAGGATAACGTGTTTGAAGCATGCTGAGCTCCATTATATCACCATTGTTTTTCCAAGTCTTACTTGTTCACATGAATTTCATGCTTGTTAATTAACTCTCGAATTTCTTGTGGCAAATTTTGGTTGAGTGCTAAACTTGATTCCATGAAAGTAAGAGATTTCTGTGGCAAAATGTTAAGGGCAATAGAGTCTTTATTTTCGTGTGTTTTATCCTAGAAGGATGGCTGTGTTTTGATGTTGCTAAGGGACTAGCAACAACTAAGTGTGGGGGAATTTGATAGGAGCACAAAGTGTGACGTTTTTAATATGTTTTTCCCATTCTTTGGCTGCGTTTTACTTATAACTTTGCTATTTTAGCTTAGTTTCCATCTTTGAGTCCCGAAATGGTGTTTAAGTACGTACATGAATAAAAATGAGGTTTTTAGGAAACTTTCCTGTTTTGACTTTCCTAATTTGTTTTGGAAACTTTCCTCATTTAAAATCTTTCCTCATTTGTGTTTTCTCCTACACTTGGCAGGAATCCTAATGACGTCAGGAATCCTAGTGCAACCAGGATTACTATTTCAGCTCGGAATGGAAAACGGGAGCTCTGAAAATTACGAAGCTTAATGGGCTTTTTCGAGGCCCATTAAGAGGTGGGCTACCATGAGGCCCAATTGGGAGGCCCAAATCCATGAAGACAAGCCCATTGGACTTTTGGATGAAACCCTAGTCCATTAGGGTTAATTATGGACGAAAATTACAAAGGGAAAGGAAGAGGTTGCCGCACAAATGAAGTCCAAGAAGGATTAGGAGTGTTCTTCCTTAATAAAATCAGATTTTTAGGGAATGAATCTAGTCCTAATTTCGGCAAAAAGAGAAGGGTTTCTTGGTGGCTACTCAATTAATTTTCAGCAACAATTAAGAGATAAATCCTAAAAGATTTCGACATCTAGATGGAGGGCTAGGATTGCATCAAGGGTTCCATGATTTCTCCTATAAATAGGCTGCTCTTCAACACAATTCTTCACCACTTCCTAGCCGAGAATACCATTCCATATACTCTCAAAGTTTCAGCAACTACACCATCCATAAGTTCTCGGCCACCACTCTTCAATACCTAGGGTTTCTCAAAGCTTCAAGGAGGAGGAAGACGGCTGCACCATCATCACCATCCATCAAAGACGTCCATCATCACCTTCACCTTGCTGTTCACGGCTTGGATTGCTTGCTTCCAAGGATTCAAGGGTTCGTGGCTTCAAGTCTTCATGCTTTTCCATATGGTGTATTTCGACTATACCTTTGATAATTCTTTATGAATACCTCTTTGTTGTTTGATGAATTCTTTGTATTGATTAACATAACATTGAGTTTATAATTTCCAGCCATGATTATGAGTTTATTATGTAATTGAATCGAAACATATTGGTTTTCTAAGTTGCTTTTGTGTGATTGTTTATTTGATTCTACTTTATGGAAATCTTTTATATGTTTATGTTATAGGGGTCGACACTTATGATGTTTACATGTAATCGGTGCTAGAATTAGGGTTTCAACTTATTGAAAGACTAATTTGCTAAGTAGTAAAGGCTTTGAACAAAGGTCGGAATAAAATAGAAAGGATTACAATTAGATGAACTTTTTCATACTAAGTTGTGCACTTGAATTAACAAATCTGTTCTACGTGATTAAGCATGATTACTAGCTAACTTTTTAGACTTGTTGCGTGTTTAATTATTTGATCTATGTGCTTTCACTTAGGTTAAATGTCGTAGAAGAGTTTAATTGGGAAATAATTAGCTTCTAATGTTTCACAATGTTAATTTCGATCACATGACTCAGAAAATTGGTTGGTTTTTGATTCAATGCATAGTGACTTGTACCCTACGGTTTGGGGTTGTGTACTTAATGTTTCACCTTATAGTTTTCGTAGATAATGTTTAGTTACTTAGTTTTAATTAATTCAATCTCTCAAACCCCCTTATTTCAATGTGTATATGTATATATATACTTGTATATTTGTGACACTAATTCTTTATAATGATTCTTTGTTTAGGTACTACCCCTAATCCCCGTTGTTAACGATCCCTACTTGCTTTATACTACCGATGATTTTAGGGTTTAAATTTATGCTTGCAAAAGCAATATCATTCAACATCCAAAATATGGAGAACAAGAATATGGTGTGTTTCGGAGTTAATACTCCCACGAAACAATAAAGGGTAAGTTTCAGAGTTAATACTCCAACGAAACAATAGAGGGTTTCTGAGCAATCTTTGCTCCCAAGAAACGCTTCCAAGGATTTGGATTTAGGTGAAACTTTAGTGTAGTATGGTCATAACCTTAAACCTTTCGGTAGCTCTACTCAAGTATGACCAGGTAAGTTATAAGAGATGTCGGTGGAGCAAGCTCTCTTAATACCACTTATCTCAAACTCCTTACCTAGACATCATACCCAAGTAGGTGAGCCTAGTTGTGTTTAAGTTATGAACCATAGGTCGTTTCTTCTATACGGATTCCTCATCCGGAGGTAAATTCTTCAATGAACTCCTCATTCAAAGTCTCTTCTCTCTACGGAGTCCTCGTCCGGAGTATTAGCTCGAACCCCCACAGTTCGACTCTTGAGGTTTTCACTAATAGCATGATAACATTAGAGGTGCTCATGACTTACACATACCGCAAGCGATATGAAGCTCGATCACTCCCCTAATGCTTCTCATAGTTTGGTGAGTCTCGTATAATATCCCACGTTATAAGAAAGATGGGAGGTAGAAGAAGGGAGGTTGCAAGTCCCCGGAGAAAAAGAAGATGAATTTAAATTCATAAAGCAACAACATTTATTAAAAGCTTACTTGGTTTTCTTTTTCATGATCTTGTCTTGAATCTTGAACTAGAAGAGATTGCACGGTGGTACTATTCACGGACACTGTTCACCGATTACTGTTTGGCACTATTCACAGGTATTGTTCATAGGTATTGTTCACCTGTAGAAAACCTAGGGTTTTGGGGTTCTAGGGTTTTGGCGCTAGAAGGATGCTATGCTCAATGTTTCTGACTTTTTGACTCAGGGTTAGGGCTCGTGCTGATAACGTGTTATAAAATAAACTGAAAGTAAATAACAAGAAGAGAAGAAATAGCACAGGAATAGAATCAATCTTTATTGATGAATAGGAGCCTCTATTTATAGAGGAATACATGGTACAATCCATATGGTAATTGAAATTCTATTCAATACATAATCCTTATTCCATACTAACTAAAGATCTCCCAGGTTGACAAGGCACACACAAAGTAGGTTTCCTTAAACACATAGTACATACTTATTTTAATGAGTACTTATTTAAAAAAATTGATTTAATTTTTTTTTTTTAAATCCCGATTTTTGGCCGATTTTTTCCGATTTTTCAAAAACTGATTAGCCCAGCCCATTTTTGCAAAATCGAATCGGCAGGGGAACTCATGTCTCCTCTATTAGCAAAAATTGAATTTATTGTTTGACAATAGTTTGTGTACGTGTTTGACCTAATTCAAATACCAATTTGAATTTATTCTCTTACAATAACTAATTCAGACCAAGATATACCAAAAGAATTCTAGCAATTTAGTAGTCTAACAGTAAATTATCAAAGAAGCTAAAAAAAATTGGCACTTAATCGAGGAAGATGCTTATTCTAAGCTCATTAGCTAATTGCGTCAAGATCTTGAGTGGATTTGAAAATCTTTTGAGGTCTCGCCATTGCTGGTTGTTGAAAATTTACTAATTGGGATGTCCAAGGATGGACCCTTAATACCAACCCTCAATCTCCAAGGATGGACCCCCTTTAAGAACTACCCCTGCACATTCGTGAAAGAATCTGAATTTAGGTCTCCTTGCTTTTGATGAATTTAGTTATTATATTGTTTTTTATGGATATGAAGTTGGTTGTTTTAGATGAATTTGTCTAAAATCTTTCTTTTTAATTTGTTGAAATCAATATTTTATTTCTTGTTTCATTTCATTTTGGTCAGGTGCAAGCCATTCGAGCTTCTTCGTTTCTTTTGTCGAGCTTTGATTGCTAGACTGACTGACTCTATTAGAGGTGTGTCGGAGACGAGACCATTTGCATGTCTCATTGGCATCCTCTAAAGAGTTTATTGGATGCATCCCCAACTCTAATCTCTATTTTATCTAGTTTTATTGAGTTATGTAGGGTTTGGGGGCGGGGAGGGTGGGGGGGTGGTGGTTTGGGAGGCTTCTAGAGGATTGGCCAGTTGTTGGGCCACCCTCTCGACGATGATTTCGATGGTCTTGGTTTTTTGAGGTCTAACCTGGGTTGGAATACTGGATGGAGCTGGAATAAATTGCAGTGATTTTTGAAGGCGTAACTCTACTTTCCGGTGGTGCGGTGGTTACTTTCGGCGAATTGGATTGGGTAGAGTGGACTGACGACTAGTGGGTCGCTTGTCATGGTGGCTCTCATAATTTCTAGGGCAGAGTGTGGTCGCCTATTTCACCTTCCTCTGGGCTTAGCTCATTATCTTTGGCTTCCTTAATGCGTCAGGCTAGCCTCATTCTAGGTCAAAGTAAGTGGACCTAGCCCATTGGAGTTGTACATCCTTTTGGCCCATTGGAGTTGTACATCTCTTTGGTTGCTGTTAGTTATGAAGAAGTAGGATTTTTTAGGGTGGAACAAGTTGAATCTGGACCATGGTTTAGGGGACAGGGTCATTCTAATTAAGAGGGCCATTCCATTATTGTAGGATGAAACAACGTTGAAGGCAACAAACTCTAAGTTTACGTTTTTTAACAATTGTATTCACGTTCCAGAGTTTGTAACTTTCTGCTGCAAAGTCGAAGTTAAATTACTTAGGGTTGTTTTTACAGTTTTTCGGGGGTCTGGTATGACCAGTCTAGCTCGTGCTCTTGAACACCTGTAGAGACAAAGATCACGGTCAGGAGAGAGATAAGTGTGAATCGACTAACGACCCTCTGACGCTCAAGTCAATGGAGTAATGATTTTGGTAGCATAAGAGTGTTAGAGCTGATAGGAGCGTTATTTGTGACGTTTATTATTGTTATTTTCTATGTTTCCATATTTAGTTTATTATTGTTTTGGGCTTTTTAATGTGTTTTTGAGTTTTGTAGTGTGTCCAATACAAAGAGGAGAAAAAGGAGATAAAGAGGGAGTTTTATTCAAGATGGAAGTTTCCGATGGATATAAGGAAGTCTAATTCCTTAGGGATTTATTAAAGATTATTCTTTAATGAGTTTCCTTGTGGGATTAGAAGTCGTGAAGGGCAAGCAGACCGAGGGACTGCTGGAACATATAAAAGGACCTCGTGAATTCAGAGAAAACCCTATTCGTGCGTGAGAGATCGAAGAAGCAAGAAGCTAGAAAATTGGAACTGTTCATCCGACCGGTTGACTCGTCGATTTCTCCCTTTGAACTCTCATATTTTCATGTATTATCTATTGCTTTCATTCATCGCCATGTCCGACTAAACTTCTTAGTAGTTAGGGGCTATTTGAAGCCCTGAATATGATTGTTAAGATGCTTTGATTATTTTATATAGATTCCTTTTGGATTGGATGATTATCTTTTCACTGGTTATTCATTGATGAATCTTAATATGTGTTTCTTTGGAGGCTGATTCGTATGTGATTTGCATACAAATTGGGCCTCTAATCACTCTAGCAATGCTAATCCGAAGGCCGTTTAGTGTCTCTAATCCTTGATTTGCACCATTATAGGGAAAACGAGCATCAGACGGATATCGGGAGCGAAAGGATGCGATTTGGAGCTTTTTAGACATTTCCGGCAAAAGGACGAAAAGTCAACCCGAGGACCAAAAGTCAACTCGTGGTCAACCCCGACTTGAGAGCGTCAACGAGTCAACATGAAGTCCCGGAAGTGAGCCGCGAGAGAATTCCGGAGGTTTGGTCAAAGTCAACCATTGGTCAAGCTCCGAAGGTTAAAGTCAAGGTCAACGAAAAGTCAACCGCGTGACTCACCCTCACAAGCCCCCAAATCAGCAAAGGACCACACAAGATATCATGAGGTCACCTTTAGATTATTCCCCCTTTCATTCCCTTTGGCAATTACCCCCTTACCCTTCATTTAACTCATCCAACCCTTAGATCTAACCCTAGCCCATCCTAGCCTTCCATTCTCCCCCTCCTTTGCCTATATATAGCTTAGTATTTGCCTCTTTTAGGTCATTCTCAATCAGCCCCAAAAGTCCTCAAATTCCTTTCCCCTTTTCCTTCCCTTCCCCTTAGATCCAAGCCGTCAGTCGACCGGTCGACAAACGATCGACGAACGGTCGACGATCGACGGACCTGCACACTTCCGCCGTTTCAGCCGCTTCTACCACCATTCCGGGCTGCTGGGGATCCTCACAACCTTCAAGGACGACATCTAGATCCAAGGAGAAGAAGGGGGCATCACTTATTGAGATTTCTTTAACCCTTTTCTCTCTTTGTATTTATGTTTAAAGCTCACACTTGCTATATCTTGATGTATGTTTTGATGGTTAGTGAGTAGTCATTTGTTGGGGACTAGGGTTGTGTGCCCTAGTCCAATGTGATGTAATGATGGATTGATTATGTATGAATGTGTTATGATGTATGAGTATATCTTTTATCTATTTCAAATTGTGTTGAATGCATGTGTAGGAAATTTAGTCACTTTCTTGAGCATGTGTGCAACCTATTTTGATTGAGATTGTTGGGGTGACTCCTAGCTCTCTCTAGGCAATTGATATTAGATGTGATGAGGTTCCCTTGTTTGAGCTTCTAAGTCTTTGTGCCCTTCGCCTCTCAAGCCAATTTGAGAGAGTTCTAGTGATCCATAATCCGGCATTAGAATACACATGATAAGATGGTCTTAGACCCATAATATGGCTAAGATACGAAGTTTGATTCATTCATCACACACACATGATTACTAATTGAGTTTGTTATGCATCGTATTTGGACTTAGGCTAACCCGAAACCCCAACACTTTCATATATTTGCACATTTTCTACTTGCTTTGTTTATTCGCATTTTCTTGTTTGATTGATTGGTATCCCATCATTGCGTACACCACACTTCATACAACACTACTCATATTGTTCATACTCACTCACTCTATTCCACTTCTAGTCACTCCATATAGCTAAAGCACTCGCACACACACTACCGAGAGTTGGGGAGCCGTCAATCCTCCGTGGAACGACACTCCCGGATCTCAATACTACTCACCATCTACTTTTGCATTTGTCAGAGGCCTACTTAGATGCATGTTTAGGGTTCTATTGCTGGGATTTATATGTGGACCGCCATATCATCATATAATCCCAAGTAGCTAATGAATAAATAAATCATATCCATGTGATTATATTTCTTGGTTACATAAGATACATGCCATGTCTTATGGCTGATGTGATGTCCGTTCTCTTTGTTCTTAATGATTCTTGAATGTTAAATCTATGAACATGCCTTTCTAGGTTACATGTTAAGAACTAGGTTAGGGAGTACATGCCATGCACTTAACATACCAATTATGAGAGAGCAATAGGATTTGATCAACATGTCATTAACTTATCTTGAGCATCGTCATCCATGAATTAGGGAATTTGTGTGGAACCTTGCATATTTGACATGATTGTTTAGGGTGGATAAATGTTCCATAGCTATTCCATCATCATTGTTTACAACAATCTTCTTTCTAGTTTTCCTTTAATTTTTGTAACTTAACTCTGCCCTGCTCTTGCAGGTTTAATTTCGTTGTCTTAAACTTCTTAGATTTCGTTGAAACTTTGTCAGAGTCAGTTTTATTGTGTCTAGTTTCTTGTGTTTAAATTTCATAATATTCAGAGTCCATTTGGTTTGTCTGCTGTTCTTGTTTTTCTTTCTAGGTCAGTTTAAAGTCGTTATAGTTTAGTGTCATAATTTGCATTCGAGTCTCATTCTCTTGCAAGAACGATCTCTACTTCTCATACTACATACGATATTCATATCCACAGTAGAGTATTTATTAGGTTGTTTTTGTGCATCTAATTGGTGTGTGAAAATATCCATATCAAGAGCAGATAAGCCTTACCTCAATTGGGAGTGCAATGCTAGTATTTATAGAAGAGTGCGTTGAGGGTGTCAGAACCTTTCCTAATGCGGCATTTTTTTTAGGAGAATCGACAATATTTATCCCCACCCCTAGATGCCAGTGGGATTCGAATTTGTGATTTCCACAGTGTTGGTTTTATCAATAACCAACATGTCACAGCTCACGGGCCCAATGTGACATCCAAGGATTAGAACATGTCATTGCACATAGGAGAATATTCCCATTAACGGTCCAGATGTGATTATTACATGGGCCCCACAGAATCAGAGGAATATGCTTGCCAATCTGTCATAGACAGGTCATATTTCCGTGGACCGGTCATGGAGGCTATATGGCATCGAGTTGCCTTGGGTGCATACTCGATACCGACAGGGAATATTCGCCCATCGAGACATTGAGTTAAGTTGGGGTCGGTACAATCGGCCTGCTCTGCTAGGTAGGAGCAGAGGGGTTCGGTACCGTGGGTACCGCCACGTGTTTCCTGCCGCCGAGGTGCTCGGCGAGGGGGCAATTGCTTGGCCGGGTGTGTTCGGGATGAAGTGTGGATGCTGAGACACTTGGGAAGTGGTAGTGATAAGGGTAATAATGTAGTGTCACAAAAGAATTAAAATAAAATGAAAAATTAGTTTTTTGTTTTGGTCGACGTCCAAAAACAAATTAATTCTGTAAATCGAAAACCAAGCATAAACCCCAAGTTCAGAGCTTTGAATTACTGAGGAGGGGCATTGACAAGTCATTCGATCATTTCTCGGAGCCTCAGAGCGATGATGAAGGACTTTGATTCCTCCTCTCCGATTCGTCTTAACATAGGTACTCAGCTCCCTCTCTATCTCTCTCGCTTTGTTGTGATCCATCCATTTTAATTTAAAATTTGCTCTTCTTATAGCGTTAAAACTTATTTACATGGATTCAGCCGCTCTCAAAATGAACTGAGAACCCTAAATTTTCATTTCCTCCTAAGTCTCTGAGAGCAAATTATGTACGAGGAATTGAAAATTTTGTTTCTATGAGACTAAATTGGTGAAGACTCCATCATTTAAGGCAATTACTGCAACCATTGACTGGAACAACTCTTACTAGTTTCATTATTGCAAATATTTCCTGGGCTTTCTGCAACCAAATCACTAGAGTTGGAATTAGGGCAACCCATATGAAGTTTCCAGAGAGCACAATTATTTGCAATAATAGGTCTCAGTTTGCTAAAATTGTCAAATTTTTATTATTGATATGCGGAGAGCAAAATACATTCCGTTGTTGCTTGTTCTTTTTTTGAAATATCATGTGTGTATTGAAGCCCACTTTTGGCAAGTGATCCATACCAAAATAAAGGGTCAACGTCGTCGGCCCAACCTGCAATGTCCGGTGATTGGAGCAGTCTAGTTTATCTCCCCACTTACGAATCGTCCCTGGAAATAATCAGCCATGTACCTTTGTAGCTGCTTGCTGTTTTTATAACTGATTGAAGTAGTAAAACATTTATGATGCGGTTTAACTGGATCTGAAACATAATTTGGTGTGATTTTCTTGTTTGTCAACAGGTGGAAAGAAATTTTATACCACTGTTACTACTTTGACTCAACGTGACCCCGATTCGATGCTTGCTGCAATGTTTAGTGGTCGCCATACTTTATGTCAGGAAAAGGTATACGCTTCTGCTCTGGTCCGTCTTTCCTTGATGCACTATCAGGGATATGTTATGTTTGCCATCGACTTAATCAGCTATCTATTATGACTATTACTCAACATCAAATCAAACAGATCTAAGGTATGGAGGAATGAAGTTGGAGAAATTCTATTGAACAGTCAACAATTGCCACTCGGTTAAAAGATGTACATTGGTTCATGTACTTATGAATAAGCACATACATGAGAAGGTTGAAGAAGCACCATTGGAGACAAATGAGATAAAAATAACTAGTCAACTACAGTCTGGACATGCTCAACAAAGACCCTATAAATACCAGTTAAAAATAGTGACTTAATCAACATAGAGGATAGTGTTATGAGAGGAGAAGAGTAAATGTAAAATGGGAGGAGTTTATCAGGAAAAATGTGATAATGTGTGACTTTTATGAAAATATGAATCAGATAGGACAAAATCAAGGAGTTTTAGTTGTTGTTATGTACTTATGAATGAATACTAGTTAATGATAACTTGTTGTTCTTTTCTTCTTGCAGGGATATGTTTTTGTTGATAGGGATGGCAAACATTTTCGCCACATCCTTAATTGGTTAAGGGATGGTGTTGTTCCCATATTAAAAGATTCCAAATTTTCAGAACTTCTTCGGGAGGCAGAATACTATCAACTACTTGTAAGTGTGGTTTTGATATGCATTTAATTATGTATATTAGTGTCCTCAGTATATTTTGAGTTCATCAGGATTGCACTCTAGTTGATGATGCATACTTGCTTCTTCAGATAATGAATATATGGTTAAGAAAGTTTTGATTCTTAATATTGATTGAAAATGTCAAAACTTTGGTAAAATGGTACACTAGACTTGAGAGAGAGGTGGAGGAAATGTAGATGTATGGATCTCTATAGAGCGCCATATTCCATGCCTGTAATGCTAATGTTAGTTGTCTTGGTTGCCGAGTTGTCCTTTGCTACTGGTCAGTTGGCCTTATTTACGTAATATCTGTGAAAGCGAACTTGTTACACACGGATATAATCAGTCTTCATTCTTCTAATTCTATTCTTAAGTATATATATGGGTGTGTGTGTGTGTGTGTGTGTGTGAGTGTGTGTGTGTTGTGTGAGTGTGTGTGTGTTTGTGTACACACACACATACACTTGTTACACACGGATATAATTAGTCTTGGTTACACATGGATATAATCAGTCTTCATTCTTCTAATTCTATTCTTAAGTATATATATGGCTGTATATGTATTTATATGTATGTATAACGTCTGTATTTTGCAACTATACAATGCATGATCCTTTTATTATTTTTGTATTTTTCTGGTCATCACTAATTATGTTAAACTAGTGAAGTTTATACCTGATAATATAAATTTACACGTTGAACATTATTCATCATTTTGGCCGCCTATCTTTCCATCCATTTGAACCTGTCATGTTTAGATATGGGTGCTTCCTCTTTGTGCTTTTACAGAAATTCTGTATCAACAATGTTATGAATTATTGAAACTATTTTCAGGGGCTAATAGATGGAATACATGCTGTTCAAAATAAGAAGGAGGGTGAAGAGTCAGATTCAGAATTAACACGCACTGATATCCTCAAGTGTATACAGTCTGAGAAAGTCAGGTTTCGTGGTGTTAATCTTTCTGGCCTCGATCTTTCGAAATTGGTAATTTTCTCAGGTTCTGTACAAGTAGACTTAATCAGCAATGCACCCCATGTTATTTTTGGTCTTCCTCTTGTCCTAACACTACTACCCTCTATGCTGATTAAGTCGCTCTTTCTAATCATTGCATCTATTATCAATGAGATGGGGGGACGCAAATATTAACAAAAAATTCTAATTATTATCAAAGAATAATTGAATATCAAAACCAGTTTCACGACTAACTAGGTAATTAAGAAATATCTATAATAGCAAGTAATTAATAATTCTAATTAATAGTATTCTGCCTCCTCAATGAACATGTTCAAACTAGGATAGTTAGTTATGTCTTATTTATCTCCAGTGGGTGCTACTTTAGTTTAGTTGATCATCACATAATAGTAAACAAGAATATCAAACAGAGCAGTAATAATATCTACTTTGGTCATTTAGATTGTCATTAAACTTCAAAGTATTTAACAAAACCTGAAGGACTTCAAGTACTTTACAGCGGCTTTTCTACAGTTGATTTGAATAAACCTTAGGAAGGCCAATTTAATAATATTACCAATTTGTGACATAAGAGTGCTACTTTTAACATTGCCTATTTTTCTTCGTCTAGGAACTTCTTTTGGATGACGAAAACATCTATTGATACTGTCTCTGATGTTGTGGTGTTATATCACTGGAATTTCAGGACCTGTCATTTGTGGACTTCAGCTATGCATGTCTGAGAAATGTCTTTTTCTCACGTGCAAACCTGCATTGTGCTAAGTTCAAAGTAAGTATTAATTGTACATAGACTACACTGTAAATCTGGTCTGTTGAGAACAAATGTTATTTCTACATGTTAATATCGTTAGAATACCGATGATATTTCAATGAAAGAACAACGGGATGGTTAGCATCACGAGTAATGCACCAACTTTTTGTCATATACTTCTACATTAATATTTTTGACATATATGATTATCCGTTCTGTTTATAACATATAGAAGGAATTGAGGCTCTTATATTTTGTCACAGGATGCGGATGCTGAGGGTGCCATCTTTCACAATGCAACTTTGCGAGAGTAAGGGATCCGAATTTCACAGTAGAGCTATTGGTTTTGTATTTTAATGGGCTGCCTGATTAATGCAACTTTCCTGCCTAGGGAAGATGTGAATTTACTGGGGCAAATCTCCGTGGAGCTTTGTTGGCTGGTGCTAATCTTCAGAGTGCAAATCTACAAGGTAAATTCTACTGCATTCTGAGAATCTTTTAGCAGTTTTTTATTCATTAGTTCGATACTACTGCTGCTTCTAATTGTTTGGCATGTGTCCCGTTTATGTGAACTTCTTTAAACACTGATAAGTTTATGTGTCTCTTGTTCAGGCAGAGTCAACATTTGTCCAAGATTAATTTTCCTTTGAATTGTGTTTTCTTTTTGCAGATGCATGCTTAATAAATTGTAGCTTCTGCCAGGCAGATCTTCGTTCTGCACACCTACAGGTTCTGCATCTATAAATCTTTAAATTTTCTACCCACATATTTATGACCAGTTCATTGTATTTGGTTTTCTGGAACATCCATTGATGAGATTTTAATTGTTTGCCTGACATGCTCTATGCAAGCAAAATAAACTAGTCATCTAACATCATTGGATTCCTAGAATGATGACGAACATATATACTTACAATCTTCCATCAATAAAAGCAAAGCTACCTGCATGTCGTCTATGATGTCCATTGCCTGTATTACCACATTTCCTTTGTTTTTGGTCTGCTTTATCCTTTTCCCAATGTTTGACCTCGTAAGAACTGATTTCTCTTAATGTAATACTATCATCTGTTTTTAAATTTTAAACTTTTTGTAGGTAACAATTATCGTATCAAAGAAAGCAATAAATAAGGTAATGAAATTTAACAAATCAAAGCAAAAAATAAATTAGGCTTAGGCTTTAGTTGCATCTTAGAGTGGGTGGGTGAATAGGACATAACTACTTTTTAATAAACTTAACTCTAATTAGTGTCCCTATTCATCTAACCCATAAGACCTGTGTCTTGTCCTTTTTTCTTAAGGTTTAGCTTCCAAAAACTAACCCTTTGTGTTTGTCACACTCCTAAATAGTTGGGTTTGTAAATAAAAGGCTTTTCCCTGTGATCCTGATCCATTTTACCTTTGGCACAATTATTTACATTTGAGAGGATTGAAAAGAAAGAACATTTCCTGATTTTACATCTGATCAGAATTTAATCATCTTATGCCAGTGATGCCTTAGGATTCGGTATGTGGAGGTACATGGTATCTCATACATGATCTCTTTTTCTCTTATTTTTCAGAATGCGGATCTTACAAATGCCAATTTAGAGGGAGCTATTCTGGAAGGAGCAAATTTGAAGGTAAACTGGAGCTTTAAACATTAAAAATAAAAATAATCTAATCTGAAGAGTTTTACATGATAATTATACTCATACTAGTAGGGAACTGATGCCAAAGAAAATGTGACGACAGTTATAAATTTGAATGAACGTGGAGGGTCTAGGCAGTAGGCAGCGAGATTATGAAGCATGACTCTTATGCTTAATAGCTTATAGCCTGCTTTTAAATTCAGAGTGGTCTTGTTTGACTTCGACAGAATCTAATAATATCATATTATATTGGATTATTTTAATTCTTATTTTCTGTATCACATACGTACATGGGCTTGCTAACATATGGCAACATAAGCAAAGATGTCTTGCTCACCTTTGTTTCGAGGAGAAAACTTTAATTTTAGTATTCCACTGAAGCATGTCCTTTATCTAATGATACACTTGGTCTGAGTTAATAGGGGGAAAGGGATGGACATGAAGAAAAGATTCTTTCATTCCTTTGTATGCTTCACTTTTCTGAATGGAAAGCAATGTAGGACAACACGTCAACAGAAGGTCAATTCTGCGTAGGATTATGGTTGGATTAGAATGATAGAAATTTTCAGAAATAGATTAGTTTTACAGAACAGAGAAAGTTTATGGCTGCTGTAATTCTAGAGGAAGCAATTAAATGGAGAAGAATGTAGAAAGACGAGATAGGATAAGGTAGGAGATACCAAGGCACCAACCTTCACTAACACTTCTAAAGCTGATTTTCCTTACAGAGATGGCCTTATTTATTGGAGCCAGATGCATTATTCCAATATTAAAAGCCTCATAAACGACCTGATCAAACAACAAGAGACGAAGTTAAAGACATTGTATTATCCTGTGGCTCAAATAGACGAAATAGCACTGCACCCATATAAATACTCTTAATCAGACTTGATGTTAACTATTAGAGTGACTCTTCGATTTAAGTATTTATCTTTCATTGACCGACTCTTAAACTACCGTCTTAGTGATGAGTTTCTATGAACAAGACTATCTTTGGAATGGACATTATAAGTACTAGGACACAAATTTTTTCTCCTTGCCAGGTTGATTGTCTGAGTTTGAAACATTTATCTGTTCTGAGGCGTTTTTCAGAAAATGGCTATGGTGATTGCACTAGATAGCCATTGAGGTGGGTGGGAAAGGTATTAAAAGATAGCAATTACCATATCGCTTTGATTTTTAACAAGTCTGAATTTAAGGGGGATCATTTTAGGGTTATAAATGGTTCATGTGCGGTGATGTACTTACTAATGAACCAAAGAGCAGAAGTGGGAAACGGGGAAAAGGTGAGATTTTGGGAGGATAAATGGTTGGAAGTTGAACCCTTGAAATTATTGTTTCCCAGATTATTTAGATTGTCCTGTAAGCACAATGAGAAGATTGCAAGGTTTGTAGACTTCTCTGAGTTTCCTTATAACTGGAATTTCGGTTTTAGGAGAAATCTAAATGATTTGGAGACTGTGGAGTTTGCTTCAATGTCTGCGAAGCTGGACAGTGCCCGTTTTTATCGTACAAGGGGGGATTCTAGATGCTGGAGTTTAGAAAGGGATGGGTCCTTCTCTTGCAAGTCTTTCAGAAGCTTTTATGGGAATAATCCTGAGTTCTCTGATTTTGATCCAGTTGATCAAATCTGGAAAACTAATGTTCCTTCTAAGGTTCATATTCTTGCTTGGTTAGTCGCTCATGGAAAAGTAAATACATGTAACATCATTCAAAAGCGAAGACCATTTCACTGTCTTAGCCCCCAGTGGTGTATACTCTGCAAGGCTGGGGAAGAGAGTGTGGATCACTTATTCCTTCATTGTCCTTTTTCTATTCAAATCTGGTGGAGATTTCTCAAGGAGTTTGATGTTAGTTGGGTCATTCCTAAAAGCTGTTATGATCTGTTAAGCATTCGTTTCATTTGTGGTGGAAGAGGAAAGAAGGCAAAAATACTTTGGGGTTGCAGAATGTTGGCCGTTTTTTGGGTTATTTGGATGGAGCGTAACAAGAGAATTTTTGATGATTTTCCTGGGTTGTGTGTAGAAGGACTTTGGGATCGAATTAGTTTCTGGTCTGCATTGTGGGCATCAGTCACCCCTGTGTTTAGAAACTACTCCCTTTCAGCCTTATTGTTAGATTGGAAAGCAGTAGTGTCTTATTAGTGTTGAGTTCTTGTAATTTTGGGTGTTCTGTTAATCTTGAGTCTTTTAGTTTATCCTGATGACTTCTTGTCCTCAAATTTCTATGGCTTTATGCCCCAAATAAAATATCAAGTTTCTTTCTCAAAAAAAATGAACCAGAGCAGAAGTGTAATCTAAATGAATTCAGGAGCTTACTCTTTTTTTTTTTTTTTTGATATATGGTTGGATTGGAGAGCTGTTGTTAGATAGGGACTGTGTGTAAGTTGTGATGGTAATAGAGAGCAATTTTACTGATAGCTTTGGTTGTTTGGTAGGGTGTGTTCCCTAAACCCTAAACTTAAACTCAAGATTCTTTCTCGTCAAAGAAAAAAGGTGTGGAAGAAAGACAAGTTCATTGAAAAACCAGTAAACGGTTCAATTGCAGAAGTGGATTGATATGGTTCACAATGACATCAATTAAATTGAGTTAACAATCTGACATATGGAAGTACATTTCCATTCTTATTATGGGATCTGCTGTTACAGGGCCCTCTCCAGTAAGGACCTTATAATAAAGACTCACAAGGACATTTAAATTCAACTGTTGGATGAGTATTTTAGAATTTATTAGATATTTTACATCTTCTTTGTACAACCCATTTAACGGTTGAAAATAAAAGTCCTCATGAGTCCTGATTATAAGGTCCTTATTGGAGATCCTCCCCAGCTGTTAAATAGCCAACTTTTGTCATTGTTTTTCCTCTTTGCATCATACTTTTGTATAATTGCATATGTAGATGCTCCCCATGCATGTCAGAGGCACCGACATTTCTTATATTTTGATTTAGTTTTGAAACAAAGAATTGTACATGATTCGTTGACATATTAGTTGTATGGTTATTCAGCATTTCCAATTATATATGCAACAATGGATATTAAAGAAAAGAGAACTGTGGTTTAATCTTAAATAAATTATATCAAATGAATATTGAAAGAAAAAAATAAAAAAATATGCTCTCTCTCTCTCTCTCTCTCTATATATATATATATCAAGTTAAATGTTTGGATTAATTCTTTGTTTGCTAGGGTGCTAAGTTGAGTAATACCAATTTGAAGGATGCAAATCTTCAACGAGCTTATCTGCGGCAAGTGAATCTTCGAGATACGGTAATGAAAGCTGATTGAAGCACTTTTGTGACTTTTATTTTGGTTTTTGTTTTCAAAACCAATGAATACATTGAAATAAGTAACACAAGGAAACAGTGTTGCTGTCCAATTTTGGTATTTACTTTCCTCCCTTGTGTTCCAATGGGATTTCTGGCCTTATAAATAGAGAATTTATCTTTTTTGTGGTCTCAATTTGTGTTTATATTTCAGGCCAAAGAAAAAGTTTGCAGTTATGTTTGCATTATTTATCCGTTATTGTATAGATATTTTAGCATTGAGAATGCGAGGATCTTTTCTGTTGGTTGGATAGTTGTGTGAGTAAATGCAGACAGTTGATGGTTGTATTATTTTGTGTTTTAAACAGCATTTGGAAGGTGCAAAGCTTGATGGTGCTAATTTGCTTGGAGCAATCAGATGACACTGGAGTGATGCTATTTAGATCTTGAGGAGGTTTGTAATACTTTTTGTGTATATAACCTACTTAATGTCAACCTTTGTCTTCTGTCTCCTAAGACTCACATGTGAGAAATTGTTGTCCAAATTCTTGATTCATGCTACCTGAGTAGTTAAATGATGTGGCTTGTACATTTGCTGATAGTAACTAGTATTTTAATTGAAGAAGTTGAGAAATTTTGTGTGAATACTCCTTTCTTAGAATTGAATTGGATAGTTTAAATAGGTACAAGAATTGTTATAAATTAAGCCTATAGCTAAATTCTAGGAATTACAAAATTATAAGATTAACAGCTAGCTACACGAATAGGTTGACTAATGAGAAATTAAGGACGACTACTGAAGATGATTAAAGTTGTTTAACACTAGTATGTAAAGTGGAGGATCCTAGAGAGAGATGTACTAGTCTAAAACATGGTTTAAGTGGGAAGGTGAACCCGTTGGTCCTTAGAGAAGAAATTGAACTCGATGAGCACCAGAAAAGAGATACAGGCGGATGTATTGATAATATAGCTCAATGTGTCTGGTATTCAGGTTGTCACACAACAACATACTGGCCCAAGTAAAGGTGGAAACCCTAGTTAGTTAATTCGCGAATTATTCGCGTACGTACGAATTTTTGAAAAAAACGTTAGTATTCCGTATCAAACTCAAATATTCGGAAAAAATCGCGTTTTTTTTAAGTCAGCCTAATTATTCGCGAATTATACGTATTGCCGAATTATTCGCGAATAAAAAATGTCAAATTTTTTTATTGCAAATAATTTTTGAAAAAAAATCAACTTTTTCTTTTTTCTTTTCCGAATTATTTCTGAATTGTTCCCGAATTATTTCCGAATTGTTTCTGAATTATTCTTGAATTGTTTCTGAATTATTCTTACTTACAATTTTCAGTTATTAAATTACTTTATTTTTTTTCAAAAATTATGTTTTAAAAGTCATATTTATTATATATAAGTACTATAATTGACATATATTAATATATGTATGTCCGTATTTTTCTGTCCGTATTTTTCACAATATCTCGTTTTAAACACGTACGTATCGAATTTTATAATTTGTCGTTTTCGTATTTTATGACCGAATTTTTAAAAGTATTTCTCACTAAAAGTTTCCGAATTATACACGTACGTATTTTTGACATTTAATTCCCGTCTCGAATATTACAAAATAGGGTGGAAACTGAAGGTTAGAGGTAGGGGATCCTTTAGTTAGTCATTTAATCTCAATTAATTTATTTTTATTATAAGAGAAGCGACAATAAATTTCCATTAATGGAAGAAAATCAAGTACAATATAGGGCTAGCTATAATTAACGAATTTAGCCGACCAGCTGAAAATCGACGGAACTGTCAACCTTGGTTTTCAGGCGAACAACGCTATATTTTGAATATCAAAATATCACCTCGTTTTTGCAAAGTGTGAGGTTCAAACCCTCAACCTGTGGTGTATGAAGTATAAGCCTCAACTTCTAGGCTACACATTGCACTTGTTATAATATATGCAAATGTTTCTAGTCAATAAAAATTAAAAAATTAAACCTTAACCCTATTTATTTCAGCGTAGACTTCTCTCTTCTTTTTTTGTTTTCTCTGTTCCTCTTATTCTTTCTTGAAAAATACTCTCATCCAAATGAGTTTGGATGAGGCTCATCCAAACTCATCCAATTTTTGCTCATTACATATTATATTTTCATAATCCAACCATTCATCTTTTAAATCACTCTAAAGATCATCTATGCAAAAATTTAATCAAATTTGAGATCGTTTGATCATCCAATTATATCAAACAAATGAACGGTTGTAATGAGAATGTTAACTTTCACCGAAACCGTCCATTTGTTTGATATAATTGGATGATCAAACGATCTCCAATTTAATTAAATTTTTGTATAGATGATCTTTAGAGGGTGATTTAAAAGATAAATGGTTAGATTATAAAAATATGAAGCCGAATATATAAAAAAATAGATAGATTGAATAGGCTCATCCAAACTCATTTGGATGAGAGTATTTTCTTTCTTTCTTTCTCTTCTCCTCTTCCTTGGTCATTTTTTTCTTGTCCAGTAGATCTAGATCTGTTCGCGGCCATCGACAAACATCACTATACGTATCATTATTGGTGCTAGATTGAGATAAATCTAATCGTTGAAAGTTGAAACTAGCGGATGCCTCGGATTTGACAAATTAAATATCTACCGACATAGTGGACCTCATAATAAAATCAGAGCACGTGTGGCTGGTATTGGACAGTGGGAGGTCTCTACTTTATCCAATTCATGCTAAGATTAGATTCTCTCCTATCCAAATCTCAGCACAATGAAAATATCTTTTTTTTTTTGTTACAACAATGAAAATATCTTTCTTGTCATAAAATTCTATTTTTGACATTTTTTTTTAAATTCTAGTACTTTTTTTATTTATTTATTCACCTAATTAGTTACATTTCAGATTGCTCAACGAGTTGGCTTGGTTTACAAATGTTGGACGGATATATATATGTTTTCACCCAACTCTTGTCTTTTACCTAATTTTTGAAGAATTTTTTTAAAAAAGGGGCTTATGTTTTTCAACTACATCATACCGTACTCCCAATTTGGCAAGTTCTTCAAAGGTTGCTAGGGCTCGCACGGGAGTCTTGAAAGCAAAGCCTAAAAAGTAGAGAACCTAAGATCCGATGCGAACAATCAGTCAAAGGGGGGGACTCTTATAGGTTTCATTTCTTTCGCGAACAAAAAGGGCTTTTATAAGGGTTTTTGAGTCTCTTGCTATGGGACTTCCTCAAGAAAAATGCAATCACCCTTAGATGACTTACCGGCTGCCTTGCTTGAGGAATAGTTTCACAAAAATGACACCTGCCCGGTGCTGGAAGGTCGATAGGAGAAGTGTTATAAGCTTTGAATGGAAGCCCGTGATAATTACAAGATATAATAAGTGTCATTTCATAGTTAAAAAGTTGAATAAAACTACGTAACAAATAACAACATATTAATCACAATTTTTTAAAATTAACTTTACAGTAGCGCTCTACAGCTACTCAATTAGTTTCGTATTATGAAGCTACCTATATTTTAAATTATTAGATCTAAGAGTAATGTTATGGTATGTTAACATTTCTCATATATAATGAGGAGAGAAAATTCTTGTTAAGGTAAATAAGGTCCTCATTAGAGTAAATTAAGTTATTGTTTGAGTAATTAAGTCTTAAAAGTGGTAATTATAATATTTTACTATTTGACGACACAAATTACAACTTCAACAACTCATGTGGTAACTATAAAAAGTCATCGTTAAGGTAAATAAAGTCCTCATTAGAATAAAAGTTCTCCTTTAAGTAATTAAGTCCTAAAAATAGTAATTATACCTATGAGATACGTTAACATACACTAAAAATATCCTAGATTGTGGCACCCGTTTGAAATATCCAGATTACACCCTAAAATAAATTTTACCACCTAAAAAAAATTAAATATCTTCCTTCTTCATCACCACAAAATGATAAAATCCAAAGCCACAACCGTAACGATCTACATTCCTAGACTGAAAGACTAGAACAAAGTGTTAAGTTTTAGTATATGTATATCTATGTCTATCTTTTGGCCTCTATATTAGTGCAATTAACTTTTTCTTTAAAATAAACGATATGCATTCTATAAAAAGTACAAAACGCTTAAACCCGAAATACCTTTAATTAAAATATGTCGAGATAAAGATTTCATACAATTAACGAGCTAATCTACAAATCTACAACGATAAAAATGGTGTATACACAACTTTTTTGCATTTACTTTCTCAAACAACGGAAATTATTCTATGCACGGTCCGTGCAACATCACGTTCAATCTCAGCCGTCCAAATAGAGATCCAACGGTCCAGTTTTGTTTAACTAATTCGATCATAACGATTGACCGTTAAAAATTATGATCGTGTGCACCTCAACGCTACGTGCATGTGCACGTTTCGTGCATGGAATACCTTCCGCTCAAACAAACAAAAAAGATGTGAAAGGGCTCCACAGGTGGCCAATGACAAGTAAAAAGTGAAAAAGAATTCTTTTCAGAAAGTGAAAAAGATATTCTTATCCAAACAAAAACAAAAACAAAAAGGTTAGATAAGATAGTGACTTTGGGAGAAGTGCCCTTACCGACATCGTAGAGATGCTCTCACCTAAAACCCTAAAAGAAGATAGACTAGTGGTAGACGTGGTGAGGGCAAATTTGTAATTCCAAACAAACCACGAAAGGGAGAGAGAAAGCGGCCTTGTGTCCGTTTCCTTATTAAATACACGTCCCATTTTGGAACTCCATCGATCACCAAGAAAGAAAAAACCAGAGAGAAACAATGGCAGGAATCATCCACAAGATCGGAGATGCGCTCCACATCGGAGGAGAAGGCCACAAGAGCAAGGACGAGGAGCAGCACAAGAAGAAAGACGAGGAGCACCACAAGAGCAACAAGGACGACGACCACCACAAGAGCAACAAGGACGACGACCACAAAAAACACAAGGACGGCGACCACAAGGACAAGGACAAAAAGAAGAAGAAGAAGAACAAGGACAAGAACAAGGATGGCCACAGCAGCAGCAGCGACAGCGATTAACTACTCACTCAGCTTATCCATCAATAACTACTCTCAGAGTCTCTGGTACGGACGCTTAATTCTCTTCCATTTTATATTTGATTTTACTATTTTTGTGCTCAAGGCTTTATCGATCTCTCCATGTTTTATACGTATCATGTTACAAATCCATATATAACGGTTGCTTGAATTTGTATTACATCACTGATCACGTCTCTAAAGTCAGGAGTTCAAAGTGTGAGTGATGGAGATCGAGCTCGACTTAATTCTCTTTTATGACTTAATTTCTATATAATTTTTGTTATATATAAAGGGTAAATTTGATAAATCTTTCATTTTCTTTATTTCTTTTGTTAGATGACTTCTGACTAGAAGGAAAACACACTGTAACTGTGTGTGTATTTTTTTTTAAATATTAAAATAGTGTAGAAAATATAGAGAAGTTTTAGGAAGGGAGAGATTTTAGGGCGAAATAAATTGAAAAAATTAATCAATTTTTTTTTCTTCTATCGGTGTGAGAGTAGTTATAAGTTAGTTTTTGAAAGTGATTTTTTTCTTTTGATTAAACTTCGAAAAATCGAGGTCAATTCAATATAAAAGAACGATATAAAAGAAGAGGTTTTTAAAAGTGATTTTTATCAATTTATTTTTTATCAATTATTTATTTTGACTTTGTTATTCTAAATTATTATAATAACTAGAAATATTTACACGTCCAATGAATGTGAGTGTCAAGGTAGTTATCTAAAGAATATAGAGTAGTTATTTCTGCATATGTTGACAAATCAGTTTTTATTTGGAAATAGTGGGGTAGTTATTTTTGTAGATGTTGAAAATTATCTTTGTGTAGTTTTTTTATTTTTAATTTTAATTTTCTATTTTGTGAATTGTCTTGATTGTCTCTATTAATTAATTATATTTTAAAATTTTTTAATATTTGAAGGCTATATCCGTAAAAAAATTCAGTTATGGTGAGCAAGCTTTCTTCTCTTAAATATAGTATAGATATAGATATAGATATACTAGCAATCTACATAACATGTGATGTGAAAAATAATTATTGCAGGGAGTAAAGAGAGAGATAAAAGTGGTCGGTGGGTAATTTGTAATTTATCACAATTGTCTTTCAAAATTAAATTAAATAAGTTTCAATTTTTTTTTATTTTTTAGGGTCATTTATGTCAAATTTTAGTTTTCATTAACACATTTTCTCTGAAATATAATATAGATATAATTATTTAATTTTTAAGTAATATTAAAGTAAAAGAATTGGTTATGATCAATACATGAGTTATCTTAATAATATTATATTATAGATAATAGGTATGACTCACACAGCTTGCCTATGTGAGAGGCTAAGGCCAGAGCGTTGGAGTTTGAAATGTTTTTCGAGGTTGAAATTTTTTATTTACATATTTATTTTGTTAATTACTACAATATCCATAATTTATTTGTGATACGAAAATGACACAATTAATTCTGGAGCTTGAAATGTTTTTTCGAGGTTGAACTTTTTTATTTATATATTTATTTTGTTAATTACTACAATATTTATAATTTATCTGTGATACAAAAATGACACAATTAATTGTTACCGTCTAAAATGAAATCTACTCTCGGTTTGTTAAGGTTTAACTAGTTTTTATTTTACACCTAATATGATAGCATTGTTTCATTTTCTTTATAGGTGTTTGGGGCTTCTCGAGAACATGCTGAAGTTCTTTTTATTGCCGTCAAAATTTAAATTTCAAGAAAAGAAAATGTCTCTTTTCATGTTCTAAAGAAAGAGCAAAAGAACAATAATGAAGCTTATATATTTTCTGTATGCTTTCCACGGCCCAACGAAAGAGCAATAGAAGAATAACCGTGCTTATTAATTTTATGTATGTTATTTTTTTTTTTGAACAATATGTATGTTATTTGAATGTGTGAAATATTTTAGGTAATAAGTACTGAATGTCAACCCTCATTTCACAAAAAATAATTTCAAGTGAATGAACAATTTTATTAGTTAGAAAAAGGTGATAATAAAGCTTTAAACTAATGTTGTTCTGTTTAAGTAAATATACAATCAACCACAATACTGAAAGTTATAACAGAGCAAATAGCACAAGAATAGATCGTATCTTTATTAATGAATAAGTGCCTCTATATATAAAGAAACACTAAGGGTACAATCCACATCCCAATAGGACTTCTATTCAATATGTAATCCATATGCTAACCTAACTAAGATACTTCTAGGTTGACTAGGCACACATAAGGTAGGTTTCCTTCAACACTCCCCCTTGTAGCGTCAACACTAGGTGGTGCTCCTCACGTTGTCTCATTAAAAACCTTGCCAAGTAACAAAAACCCAGTAGGATAAAAATAACCTTGGTCGAAGGGAAAAAAAGTACAACACACCCTTCACATTTGGAAACTTTGCATGGACACTAGACTCCCCCTTAAGTCTGCGTCTCCCCCTGATTTCCACAATCATGGGAGGTCAGATAACTTAAGCAAACCAATGCTTTTCACATGCTTCTCAAATGTGGATTTAGGCAGTGATTTGGTAAACAAATCTGCTGCATTATCTTCAGAACGGATTTGATTGACTTCAATCTTGAGGAACTTTTGCTGTTGCTGATTATAGAAGAACTTAGGCGATATATGCTTGGTGTTGGCGCCCTTGATGAAACCTTGCTTCATTTGTTCAATGCAAGCAGCATTATCCTCATAAATGCATGTAGGTTCATCTGTGGTTGACCTCAAACCACAAGCACTTCTTATATGTGTAGCTATGGACCTCAACAATATACACTCACGAACCGCTTCATGGAGAGCAATAATTTCTGCATGGTTCGAAAAAGTGGCAACAAGGGTCTGTTTAGTAGACCTCCAAGATATCGCGGTGTTACCCATGGTAAAGACATAACCAGTTTGGGAACGACCTTTATATGGGTCAGAGAGGTACCCAGCATCAGCAAAGCCAACCAAAACATCACAAGGTGTTTGGGAAAAGGGGGCAGCAACTTTTCTGCCCGTCGGTCGACCGGTCGCCGACAATGTGTCGACCGGTCGCCGGTCGACGGCAAGCACGGGTTCCTCACCCATTTTGCCATATTTTCGAGACTCTCTGTAGGGAAAGAACAAGCCCATATCAATCGTACCTTTCAAGTAACGAAAGATAGTCTTTATGCCAGTCCAATGGCGTTGCGTAGGCGCAGAGCTAAATCTAGCCAACAAGTTAACAGCAAGGGAGATATCGGGTCTTGTACACTGTGTCAAGTACAATAATGCGCCTATTGCACTTAGGTACGGTACCTCAGCCTCTAAAACGTCTTCGCCATCATCCCTTGGGCGAAACGGATCCTTCTTTGGATCTAGACTGCGACCAATTATGGGAGTGCTAACAGGATAGACTTTATCCATATTAAATCTCCTGAGCATCTTTTGGGTATAAGCTGATTGATGAATCAGAATCCCACTACTACGGTGCTCAAGTTCTAGACCGAGACAAAACCGTGTTTTCCCAACATCTTTCATCTCAAACTCAGATTTCAAGTAGTCAGCGGTTTCTCTTAGTTCATCAAGAGTGCCTATAAGGTTGATGTCATCAACATAAACAACTACTATTGCAAATCCGGAACTTGTTCTCTTAATAAACACGCAGGGGCATAATTCATTGTTCACATACCCTCTTCCAATCAAGTAGTCACTTAGACGGGTATACCACATCCGTCTGGATTGTTTCAATTCATATAGTGAGCGTTTCAATCTTATTGCAAACGCGCTCCGTGGTTTGGAGCCACTTGATTTGGGTAACTGAAGCCCATCAGGGACCTTCATATAAATCTCCGTATCTAGATCCCCATAGAGATACGCTGTGACCACATCCATAAGCTGCATATCCAGTTTTTCGGAAACTACCAAACTGATAAGGTAGCGGAACGTTATAACGTCCATTACGAGAGAGTATGTCTCCTCGTAGTCGATTCCAGAGCGTTGTGAGAAGCCTTGTGCCACATGGCGAGCTTTATATCTTATAATCTCGTTTCTCTCATTACGCTTTCTAACAAAGACCCATTTGTATCCAACAGATTTTATTCCAGAAGGTATTGGCACAACAGACCCGAATACCGTTCTCTTTGTTAGTGAGTCTAACTCAGCCTGGATCGCATCTTTCCATTTAGGCCAATCAGCTCTACGTTGACATTCATCAACAGAGCGAGGTTCAATATCATCAGTCTCAATCAACTCTTGTGCACAAGCATATGCAAACACATCATCAATGATAATGGAGTTTCTATCCCACGTCCCTTGTATACTAGTATAATGAATCGAGATCTCTACATTCTCACGGGTAGGTTCTGACATTGGAGCGTCCTCCAATGATGTCTCTTGGACATAACCATAATCCGGAATGTTTTCATGGGACGGATTTTGAGTATCAATGATGAAAGGGTTATTAGGTGCCATCGCAGCCCGTTTCCTAGGGCGCGAATCCCTCAAACCTGGTGGCCTCCCACGCTTCCTCAACGGAGCCACGGCCTGAACCACATCACCACCATTACTGGCAGTGGCGCCACCAGCCACTACACCAAAAATGCACATAGTTGACGGCTCAAAACCGTCAAGAAATGTAATCCTTGACGGCTCAAAAACTGTCAAGACTACCAGTGTCACGAAAGGGGGTGTAGATTTTTGACGGTTTAAAACCGTCAACTAAAGTATTCTTGATGGTTTAAAACCGTCAAGATAAAGTTTCCATGACATTTTTGAGGTCTTTTCTTGACGTTTTTCAACCATCAAATAATTATTTTACTTGACGCTTTATAGCCGTCAAGAAATTTATTTTTAGAAGAAAAAAAAATTATAATTGATGCATTTCCATTACAATAAATACCAAATATATACACACACACACACACACATACATACATATGTACTAATTGAGGAATCAAACGCCTAGCTTACAGCAAACCCCAAAATAACAAGCTATTCAATTACAAGAATAATAATAAACAACTTTCTCTGTAATAGAACAAAATTCTAAATTGAGTGCTTCTACTACAAGTTAAATTGTCCATATCTAAGTGTAATTACAAGGTGCAAGCTGTACTGACAAATGTTCATCACCAAGGTATAGAAGAGTTTTTGTAGTAGACTAACACACATAGCTTTGCCATCTCCAAAATGTTGAATCATTGAGCAATGAGAGCATACAAAAGACTTACATTACACCGACGCAGATAGATAGCCAAATGCAAGTGTCAAAAAAACCTACAACAATAAAATTTAAACGACTTAGTTCCCAAAAGCCCTTAAAATACCGAATTTAATTATTCGTTTGTTGTATCTTTTCAATAAATACATAGACAACTTCAATAATGTTGTAAATACTTATATTTATGTGGATGTCCATTTCGGGTTAATATGTAATACCCAATAGTTTGTATATCAATGATGTAAATCATGGAAACTTAGGAGTGATCACCAAGTTTCCAATGTGTGTTCATGAAGCTTCCTAGAAGCTTCCTATGTGTGATCACCAAGTTACCAAGTGTGAACACCAAGTAACTTTGTGTGGTGACCAAGTTACTTCCACCCTATATAAGGGGATGAATGAGAATGAATCAAAACACCAATTCACAACATCTTCTCTCCATCTATTCTCTCTATGTTCTTTACTCTCTAGCTAGCTAATTTCATTTTAGCTCACAACACGTTATCAAGCACGTTTGCTCAAAGATTGAAGAACAAGGAGGAAGAACGAAGAACAAGGAGGAAGAACGAAGAACATCTTCAAGAACGAAGAACATCTTCAAGAACGAGGAGGAAATCTTCACCAAATTTGAAGAAGCAATCCCAAAATCGTTGAAGTTTTCTCTTGAACATCTTCATCAAATTCGAAGGAGCAAACCAAATTAAATTCGTCGAAGTTTTTTTCTCTTGACTCGTGGAACCCTAAATTATTTTAGGTGCATTACTCAAGTAAGTTATTTTTTTTACTATTTGAATCCTTGGCAAATAGTGAACCATAACCATTGAGCATGAACCCTAAATTAACATGAGATCAAGAGAGAATTATAATTTGGTTTACCTTTGCTTTATTATTTTGTTGATTATTTGATCACTAAACCAAAATATAAAAGCATGTAAACTGGTACACATGGCACATATATCTCCACATTAAGACACGAAAGGTTATGAATCTTCCACGACTAGGCTCACCCAGTTAGATGCGATGTCTAGGCAAGGTTCGGCGGTTCGGTACTTAAGAGAGCCTCGCTCCACCAAAAACCTCACCCTACCTTACCTGGTCGTATTTAATTGGAGCTACCGAAAGGGTTGAGTAAATAACTTTTTATTGTAGAATTATTCAATTTCTTGCAATTATGTGGTAGAAATTATATATATGTGTTTGCCAAATGATGACCAGAAGATTTCATCAATATATATCGACCTGTCGATTTCGATATAAATCCATGAGAATTTTAATTCTCACAAAACCATGATTACATGTTTCGAACCAGAAGATTTTCGAAGTTGAATTTTTATTCACATGTCTAATCCGTAAACATTATCATGAACATATAAACCAGTCGATTTATATGATACACTAATCCAGTTTCTCCCGTTGTAGAAACGATGTCAATCAAACTTGACTTCCCACTTTTGGACGTCGCTGGCAAGAACTATCTGGACTGGTCCCAGGACATCCAAAACCACTTGGATGCTCAAGGCTTGCTGGACGTCATCTATGAGGAGGACAATCGCGAGATTCACGTTACGCGAGAAATGAATGCTAAGGCGATGATCTTGTTCCGCCGCCACATGTCGGATTCCATGAAATCTGAATTCGTGGCTGTCTCCTCACCAAAGGATCTATGGGACTCCCTCAAAGATCGATTTGACCATCAGAAAACCATCTGGCAGCCAGAAGCTCGCCATGATTGGCTTAATCTGCGCTTCCAGGACTTCAAGTCCGTTACTGAATATAACGCGGAAGCTTGCAGGATCCGTGCTCTTCTCCAATACTGTGGCGACCAGTTAACAGACAATGATCTGTTGGAGAAGACCTACACCACCTTTCCTAGCTCGGATAACCTACTCCAGAAGCAGTATCGTCAATCCAAGTTTACTAAATTTTCCGAGCTCATCACCCAGTTGCTGCTGGACGAGAAAAATAGCCTCATTCTGATGAGGAACAACAACTCTCGTCCCACTGGTGCAAAGGCAATTCCATTGCCAGAGGCTAATGCTGCTCGTGGACCTAGTTCACGAATTGAGAACCGAGACAAGGGCCAGTCGTCCCATCAACCTCGGAACCGGCGCGAGTCTCGTGCTCGTCGGGCCAAGCGAGGTTTGGATTCTCGTCCAAACCGAGGACCTTTGGCTCCAAGGCAACCTAGACAGCCTCGAGAAAGGAACAACAACAACAGGGCCAGTCGTCCCCAAGCAAGAGACAATGCTCTTAAGCCAAATCTCTGCTATCGTTGTGGTGGTACGGATCATTGGCAACGAACTTGCCGTGCTTCTGCACAACAAGTTTAAAGCTATCATCGTGGAAATAAGCCCGAAACAAATGTGGTCGAATTTACTCCAGAGGCAACTCTTGAGGCAGCTGATTTTGTCGCTGAAATGGACTTGGATTAGTATTCTTGTAGTTTACATGATAATAATTGGGTCTAGGCGTAGCCCATCTAGACATATGTTTACGCTTTTCTTTTGGATTATGGTTTTGTCTTAATGTTTCGACGTTTCTCGAAATAATTTAAAGTATTTGAGCAAATTCCTTTGACATTGTGACCGACTTTAAATTATTCTTCTATTAGGCATGACTAGTGGGGAAGTTGATTGTCTGGCTGATAGTGGTACTACTCACACTATCTTAAGAGATCAAAAGTATTTCATCAACTTCACGCCTAAAGTAACCTCAGTGACAACGATTTCGGGCCCGTCGACCCTAATCGAAGGCTTTGGCAAAGCCCAATTTGCGTTGTCTAATGGTACTCCTATGACCATATCTGAGGCCTTATACTCTCCGAGGTCCAGTCGCACCTTACTGAGTTTTAAGGACATTCGAGAAAACGAATATCATGTTGAAACCGCTCATGAAAATGGTGTGGATTTTCTTTACATCACCTCCAATACATACGGCCAAAAGCGTATCTTGGAGAAATTGAGACGTCTTTCAAGTGGTCTTTATGTTACCACAATACACTTGGTTGAAAATAACCTTATCATTCGCCGGGCGCCGATTGATGAGAGCACTTATATGCTGTGGCATGACCGTCTGGGACATCCGGGTCGTAATACGATGCTTAGAACTACGAATGCATCACACGGGCATCCTCTTGGAGGAAAGAATTTCGTGATTAATCCGAAAAGCCCATGCCAAGCTTGCTCTATTGGAAAGACAAATCTCAAACCAATTCGTGTAAAGCCCACCAAACTAGTTTCGAAATTCCTTGAGAGAATTCAAGGTGATATTTGTGGACCTATCCAACCAGCATGCGGACCATTTAAATATTTCATGGTTCTGGTTGATGCATCGACAAGATGGTCACAAGTTTGTTTATTGTCCACAAGAAATGCAGCATTTCCCAAACTCTTAGCCCAAATCATTAAGTTGAGGGCCCATCATCCGGATTATCCTATTAAGTCTATTCGACTAGATAATGCCGCAGAGTTTACATCGAAATCTTTCGATGACTATTGCATGACTTTGGGAATTGAAGTTGAACATCCAGTCGCTTATGTTCATACCCAAAATGGCCTCGCAGAAGCTTTCATTAAGCGATTGCAAATGATTGCACGAACTTTGGTAATGCGCACCAAACTTCCTATTTCTGCGTGGGGATATGCTATTTTGCATGCTGCTGCATTGGTCCGTCTGAGGCCCATGGCCACCCAAACACTATCTGCGTACCAGTTGGTTACTGGATATGAGCCAGACGTCTCGCATCTACGCGTGTTCGGGTGCTTAGTCAATGTTCCAATCGAGCCGCCTAAGCGTTCGAAATTTGGACCTCAGAAACGTCGGGGCATATATGTCGGTTATGAAACCCCGTCTATCATTCGATATTTAGAACCCTTGACAGGCGATCTCTTTACCGCGAGACACGCGGATTGTGACTTTGATGAGACTGTCTTCCCGTCGTTAGGGGGAGATTTGCACGTTAACGTTGATAAGGAACGACGTGAATTAACGTGGCATGTACCCACTCAGTCTTATCTTGATCCCCCAACTGCACACAGTGATAAGGAAGTGCAGAGAATCCTAAGTCTACAAAATGTTGCTAATCAAATGCCAGACGCATTTAATGACTTAGCAAATGTCACGAGATCCCATATACCAGCTGCAAATGTGCCTGCAAGGATAGACGTCCCTGTCGGACGCCGTGTTCCGGTCGAACACGTTGCTCAGGTCGAACCCACCGAGCAAAGGACGCTGCCGTCGGCTGTCCAGTCCGCCGCCCTTCCCAAGAAACGAGGAAGGCCGGCCGGTTCCAAGGATGTTCAACCCCGGAAGAGGAAAACTCCTGCGAAACCCGTTTTGCCACACGAGATCATTAAGGATTACGGAGATGTATTAGAGGAGCGTG